>CM060955.1:143358275-144048275 GCA_030765055.1 Mantis religiosa | reverse complement strand
TATTTGCCGTTTCCATTGAAATACTAGAAACTGTGCTAACATTAAGTTTTATGGTTTCTGAAAACGTAATACCGTTGTTTCTATAGTCTACATGCGCATAGATATCCACATTAAAAAGCATAAAAAAATTCGGAAATTAAAAATAAGCCACTCAACAGCAAAAACAGCACAAAAACTCGCTTTCCTCGCAGAGAACATATCAACAATACGTGTGCTAATTTCAAATCAGTGATTGTTTTGTTGTTTAAATGCGATGTGCACATCCGCTCTAGCTAGAATACTAAACGGATACCATCATGTGTTAGCCCAATAAAACAACTGAAATAACTAACCTATTCATCCTTCTACAGGACGTTCTGTAACTTAAAATTTACTTTCGCAATTAAAACATTACAATTTATTACTTTGAATAGCAATTGCCTAGGATATAGAGAAATTTTTATACTCCAGTTGAAAATGTGAGATCTAAATGTTACTATTGAGTACACACACAAAAATGCGTTTTAACAAAGAATATGAGTTTGCGTGTGTGTTTTTTTAATTTCTAAGCCAACTTTGAAAGACGATGCGTCTTCCCTTTTGTATAGCTCAGGTCCACCAAACACTACCCCAATGCTTTCGCTATTTTAAGTACAAGGGGAAAGGAAATAAGTCTATTTCTGTGCTAAGTGAGATAAGGAATAAGGATGGGCTTTGATTTTCTTTCTTTGTAAGTCTCATGAATTAAAGTCCAAATGCTTATTCAGGAGGTTCCATATGTTAGGGAATTAAACTCTATTAAAGCCGGTTGCTCGAAACTAAGGTAGTAATGGTAGAAACCAAAAGTCAACCATGTCGGTAGGTGCTCTGTTGCTCCCTTCTTGAAGTTCCAAGCTAACAAACCTGAGGTTATAGACTTCTCAGACGTTATCCCAATCATGTGCCCCGTCTGCTTCTTGGTCCATTTCCAGATGTCACGTACCATTACGCAGCTGGTTATTCTATGGAGTTGCGTATCTAAGTGTCCACAATGTTTACACCACGGCTCAGGCACTATATTGTGTTTATGTTTCTTAGCTTCCGTGGGAATGATTTCGTTTACAAACTGATACAAGGTTACTTTCCAGTCCAATGGTACAAAACGATAGCCAAAGAGTTTCCATTTATTTTTCCAGGGAGTATTTGGATATTTGAGAACAATCGCCGGTACTGCCAAGAAATCCGTTACTAATTCCTTATATATGATTTTGGATGTTAACGTCGTTGTTTTCCTTGCAACTAAAGCCAAAATTCTGTCATAATCCCTTCGCACCTGACGAAAGGCTGCAGGAGCTACCATATGTGCGCCAATCACTTGTTGGCTAAACTGTATATCCTGTTGGCTACCTTGGCCATCGATGGCTGTCAGGATAGAACGCAATAACAGGGCACGACAATTCACTTGCACATTGTAACGAAATTACTTAGCTGTGTATTTTAGGTTGGTTAAATCCCACGTTGCGTAGACAATATGTATCGAATTTATGCAGTTCCCTGATGTTCTGGAAGTATTACCTCGTCCACGGCTGCTCTGATGTTCGCATAAGATTCTTTTTCCCTGGACGGGTCGCGGATGTAAAGAAGATGGTGGATTCATAAATGAAACCGTATTTTATCTAATTACTTTTGAATAATCTTGTCGATTTATTGATAATTTGACTTTTTAACACTTGATAATTAAAGATTTTCACTATAAATTGATAATTGTTACTCGTAGCACAATTACAATTATACTATAACAACTTTTGACGATAGCGTCCATTTTACAATTTGACGAGTACGTCTTACTCACACAACAGCTTGATAGAGAAGAAAAAGGAAACAGCTTCATCTCGTTCTTATATTAACTGGGTCGTTGCTATGACGACGAATCAACATTATTCAATTTTTACAATTTTGATTGATGATTTTCTCATACTTTTTCCAGATAATTCCATTTTATAATTTTTAACATTTAAACATATTAGAATAAACATTTTAAATCGTCTCAACATCCACCAAATTCCATCCGCCACTATTTATGTCCCTCCGCAACTGTGGGCGGTCAATCTTGTAGTACTGATTCTTCCATATGTATTAGCCTATTGCCCGTTCTAACCGTTGTGAGAACTGATTGGGGCATCGGAAGCATCTATGCCACGTACCACAGCTTCGGCAGGACAAAGGTATTCACATGCCAAATTTTCTGCACAGAATTCAAATTCTTCGTCAACTGTAAGGTCAATGTATATATGCAGTGGTTGACCATTCTTCTCCAGTTTACTGCGATCAGGTCCTCCAGGCCGGGTGTTAGAAACAGACCTAGGAGCTTAATTTCGACTGATGTGTAAACCGAGCGTCCTCCATCAGGAGGTGCGATTTACTGTAATTGATAAAAGCCCGTGGCGCACTCTGATATTGTAATAACGTTGGTTCAATTGCCGTGAAGTCAGCAGAATCCGTGAGCACGAGTGTAATGTCATCCGCATACGCAAATACTCTCTCAAGATTCAAGAGGTTTCTTCTCCTATAGAGTACGGAGACTATGCCACTTATCAAGGGTTCTACACACATCGTATACAGGATCATCGACAGTGGGCATCCCTGACGGATGGTCTGTACTATAAGCACTGGCTGCATAAAAAGTCCATTTACTTGAATTCTGGAATATGCAGTTGCATAGAGCCGTTGTAGGACATTCAAAAATGAGGAAGAGAATCCAAAGCGTCGTAACACACCCCATAGATAACCGTGATGAATTCTGTCAAATGCTGTCGTAAAATCCAACGCCAAGAAGTTCGTGCACAGAACATTTCAAAGACGAAAACCTGGATAAATAACAAACTTTGCGAAATTTAACAACAGGTTGGTAAAATGTTTAAAATTAACATTAATTTTAAAATGTAAGAATCCATATTATTTTCTCAGTTGCCACATTAAAGTAATAATTAAATTTAGCTATAAATGGTAAACAAATGCTTATTAGTACGCAATCCCAACGTTAAATGCTTTTTTTCTCGCAAGCTTTTTCAGCATATTTTCACACCAAAAATTACTTCACATGATGCACTAGGCTTACCAAGATCAGCACCTAGGGAAGTAGCTTTAGTAGAATTGGGAAAGACAAGAAGAAATGGAATAATAATGGAAGGAATAATACAGTTTTGGTATAGGTGTTTGTCCAAAGAAGAGGTGGAAATTATGAAATTATGGATGAAAGAGCAAAAAGGATTATAGAAGTCAAACAGTTGGTGGGCAGAGATAGGAGCAATTTTGTAGAAAATAGAATGGGAGATATATGGAGATTAGAGGAAATAAAAACCAGCGATGTGGGTAAATTGGTAAAATGCAGAACAGATGAAATAGCAGGGCATGAAATATGGGAAAGTCTAGAAAATATGTAATGATTACAATTTTACAAGCAAATAAAAAGAAATTGGGGATGAAAAGCATATGTAGATTACTACAATAAGCAAGAAAGAGAAGGATTAGCTTGGATGAGAACAGGAACAATATTTCTAAGAGGGATAAGAGGTAGGGAAAAGGCAATTTGTGAATTGTGTGAGGGAAAAGAAAGCATAGAACACTGTGTAACAGTATGCGAAGAGGTTGCAATGTGGAGAAAAAAGGCTCCCGAGGAAAAATGGGAGAAAGTTGAGATGAAGATAGTAGCTATAAAAATGTTATGGGGCAGGGAGGAAAGCAAGGTAAGAAGTATTGCCAGGTCTTAGAGAAAGTAAACGAAAAATGGCTCAGAAATGTAAAGAATATAAGGAAGGAGGTTGGGGGAGGAATGGGTCTAATTAAGTAACAAGGAGGCATGGAGGTTAAGAGCTACCTGGCAGAGCAGAAGACTAGTGTGTCATATACGCCAAGGCAACAACAAGGTAAATACAAATAAGTGTAGCCTGAAGTTATGAGTTGTAAAATTTTGGAATATGCAGAATAAATCTAATCTAACGTAGAAAAGTCAAGAAAAATCCTAAAGTAAGTATTCCAAAACTTGCTATTGCAGTTCAGACACATCACAGGAAAGTCCGTTTCAGCACAAGCTATAAGAAACTTGCTGAGTAGGGAGGTAATCTTTTAAATAAGTTTTTCCATGTTTTCGCCTCACAAAAATACTGTGAATAAATCTATCATATGTTTTGTTTTTAAAAAATGCTCGAATTTTGAGAAGTAAATCATCAATGCTGCCAAACTAACTTTTAGATGTTAAAATAATAATATTTTTCTACAATTATTATCAGTTTATATAATAATAGTAAAAAGTGAATCTTCTGTCAACTGAGATAGTGTACAACCTGAAGTTTTAATGTAAATAATTTAAAAATTGAACAATGTGGGAAAACCTTACTATTACTGTTTGTAGCAATTTGCATAAATTTCTACAAGATGTCTTACACACTGTATTATATTAAACTCAGAATTCTTTTATGACGTGACGAAAATATTCAACAAAACTTTCCACACGAAATCAGACTGTACTTCTAAAACATTCTTTTTGTTTTGTTTTGTTTAAAACACTGTTATTTTGATATATTAGCACAAGTGAAATGTGTATATTGAATTTCCAGGGAATAGTTTAGTGATTTGAGATGCAAAACAACCACGAGGAGGATAACAATAGAACAAAAGAGAAACTAGCAAGATTGATAATCGGTTACAATAGAATGTTAATGTACTTATAGTCAACATTAGAAAGCAATTTAAGCTACTTCCAAGTAGATCATACCCGCTCAGTATCTCAAATTATGTTTAATACCTCACATTATTTCCCATTTACTTAGAACTTACATATGTATGAGCTCGAAGTGGCTGGATTTATAACCTTAGTTTATTCTATCCTTTCATCTTATTGCCTTCAGCCTTCAGCAAGTATGTATAGGACCATGGCTTATGCGAATCCTGTTGAAATTTTCAGTTTCAATAAGTTTTCTTACAAACTGTGGTCATTTAAAGGTTTAAAGATAAATTTCCAAGGCATTAAAACAGTGGTTATGATTACATCCTCCTTTGTTTTCACTTTATTCATTTTCGATAACGAACAGACATGATTACAATAATCCCTAGTTTGTAAATAAACCCAGATAAGCTAGACACAGTTCATATTAATCGAAAATTTAGTCTACGGTTGTGGAGAAGGAAACTAAAGAGCAAATAAGGAGGTTGCTCTGTGTTGACGTTTGGTTTACATTTCCATGTTGCGGTAACCATGTAACGGCACGTCTGTTTAGTTTCTCATCACACTCCATCGCTCACAGATTCATAATGTTTGATTAAGGGTTTCGATTTCAATTTTGCATACTTACTATCAATGCTCGTTTCCCGAAATTCAACTTCTACTGTAGGAAAGAGAGAGGGCCAGCACTGTCAAAGAAGAATGTGTTAAATAGATATCGCTTATTCCTTAAACAGTCTATGTTACATTCACATGACTTTCTTTTAAGTTTCTCTACTACATACTAGTACGTAGGGAGGTATTCCATTGTCAATATTTTTAGAAATTTAAAATGTGATAAATACACACTGTTTGCTTACCAAACCGAACTTCTTGAGAACGCTTTCATAAAATATCACCTGCCAAGTAATTTACATTGCAAGCTCCTTGAATTACCATAATGGTATAAAAATTACGAAGGCAATAATGAAGTCACCCAACAGATTTCTGAAGTGTACAGAAACTAATGAAATGAGTGTTAAATAGCGTGACAGGCCAATTACTATTATTATTTGTTATCCAAAAAGTAACCCTATTTTACCAGTAAGGTATGTTAGGCTTCTAGTTATAAAACATATATATTGTGACTTTGTGGATTCGTAGAATTAAAAGTTCAATTTGCCAAAATTCCAAACGTCCTTTATTTGCATCAAAATACACTTCGTAGTAGCAGAATTACATCCCAAGTTCGATGTCCACACAAACAGCGTTCTGATTACATCAGCTCTCGTTACAACAACACTCTACAGCTGTTTACTGCTTACGACTGTTTACGACTGACTCTTGGCGAGTCGTCGCCTTCTTAAATACTTCATTGATAAATTCGAGAGATTTCTGTAACAATCAACAGATACTTCTGGAATAAACAAGACATCGAACGTTGTATAAAACAATCAAGAGGTCACCAGAATGTTCCAATTACCTCACTTATCTGGGTCGGTAAGTCTTGTCTCAGTGATACACTATCCGACTGTTATCTTTATCTGCAGGCTCTTTGTGTACACAAGCCGCGCTTATCTCTCGGCACCGAACTTTCCGTGCTTTTCGCCGCGACAATATACAAAATAACAGAATATGATAACAATTATATAATTTTAAAAATTTGGCCAATAAAGTGCTCAAAGGCTGAAGTGCAACATTTTATTAACAAATACATTAAACAACGGTGTTTGAAGATCTGTATTACAATATGAAAGATGTTGAATAAGAATATATCTTTTTTTTGAATGAATATCACATCTAAATGTTAAGTGTTCAACACTTTCATAAACATTTTCCCATTTACAGAGGTATCCTTAAGGAGAGTCTATATGGCATCTTCGAAAGTAAGTTTTAAATTTCCCATATCCGGTAGCAAACTGGGTCAAAATAAAATTAGATGAAAAGTACTTGCGGTCTACAAGATCATTAACAACAGGAAAAATAAACATCGAGTGATTTCTACTTTATCGCTATTTATTCAACTGCTGTTCCACGTTTCAAAAATTTACTTTATCGATGTTTTTTGGTTTGTTTTAACAAATGTGATTGTAGACCCTTTAAAACGTAATTCCTTTTGGGATAATGCATAACACTTAGCAATTTAATCTGCCATCTCATTTCCGTGTATACCTGATTGGTGTTTGTTATAATATCGTTCCTTATTTTGGTAGCAAGTGAAAATGTGGTATATTTATCCACGATAACACTAACAGATGCCTGGGAACCACTGTGTATACATGCGCTATAGTTATTAGTGAGGCACCACTCCACTGCTTGTTTGGCCTGGAATATAGAGTAATTAGTTGCAAGTCTGTTTCCTCTATAAAGCAACTCCATTGTTTATATCGAACACCACAAAAGCGTATTCCACACAAGCTGGATTCTCTGGATGATCAGAATATCGTGAGCCATCTGTATAGCTTTTGTAGTCATGTGTTTGCAGTTATTCTCGCTGACAATGTCGTGAAATACATCAGGATGCCCAGCTTATAAGAAATGAGATCTGTAATGAAAGTCGAATTCTGAAACTTGTGGGAAACCTTGATAAACTTTATTTATGTTATATATCTTGCACTAAACATTGATGATAAATATAAAAGTTCAATAGATAGAGTCAACATCAAAAATTTAATTCCATGGCCGGGATTTGAACCACGGATCTCCTGATTTCCGTCCAGTCGCTCTTAACCTTTGAGCTACCATGGCCAACGTGCCGTCCGTAGCTCAACGATTAAGGGCGACTGGACGGAAACCAGGAAATCCGTGGTTCAAATACCGGCCATGGCATTGAAATTTTTTCATGTTGAGTCTATCAAAAACCTTAGCCGATATATGGCTAGTGTGGAGAAATGTTTAATTTCCATCAATTAACTAAAATAAAATTTCAATGCCTGCGATTAGAAGTGCAGCATCTGTGATAGGCCAATTGATTTCCTTAATCTCCATTTAATTTCTGTGAGTTATTAAACGTTAAAACGCTTTGTAACATTACATAGAATATTTAATTACATACTGTCACGAAACGCATTGTTGAGTCAAGGTGGCGTGAGGGACGAGTTCAAAGAGACGGGCAATATAATGCAGAGATAAAAGCTCGCCGAAACGGGGGGAGGAGACAGATCTCTGGAGAGTTCGTCTTTCTTCCAGCGCCGTCTTGATCGTTTGAGAACATTCCGGAATAATGAGTAAGATATAAAAGAAGTCGCAGCCCCCCACTGGAAGTCAGTCGGTAATTGGACGCATGCCCGTGAATAGCTGTAAAAGTTCCTTTGTGGTCGATGACCTTGCAAGTTGCATGTGTATGTGACGAAATTCTGCTGCTGTAAAGGTTGACAAAGTATGTTTCTACGAAAATAAAGAGCCATTTCTGATTTTTGTAACATAGACTTTTAATTTCACGAACTCACAAAGTCACAATACCCTTATACAGTGACACTAATAGTAAATTTCCTTGAACATGATTAATGAAGTACTTATGATAGTAAGTCGCCACAAACGGTGTATCGCGGATGTGAGAGCTCCTAGTGGTCTACCGGGAAAATATACGAGTCAACTGGAGAATTTAATGTCAGGACGGCACGTTGGCCATGGTAGCTCCAAGGTTAAGAGCGACTGGACGGAAACCAGGAGATCCGTGGTTCAAATCCCGGCCATGGCATTGAATTTTTCATGTTGACTCTATCCATCAAATATCTTAGCCTATATACGGCTAGTGTGGAGAAATGATTAATTTCCATCAATTAACTAAAATTATCAATGTATTTATAGAGGTTCATTAGGAAAACAAGGGAGATAAATATATGTTCAAGACATGTCCTCCGAAATAGAGCAGAAAATTGCAACATTTTCTCTTCAAACCTTAGATTGAAATTCACGTTTCTGAGCTATCACACTTAAAATTCATGTACCACAGATCATTTTATCCCAACTAATCTATGATATTTGGAGCTGTAATTAGTGCGCGAATTCATCGACGATTCTACATAAGAGGCTTTCATTCTTACTTAGCTAAAAACTTCAAAGAGTAAAATATCCAGTCAATCTGTTGCAACCTCTTTATATGTGGGCATATATGTAGGGTTTCAAAGAGCTTATTTTTAACTTAACTCTACCAAGAATAGCCTGGGGAATTATTAATATTATGTGCATTTATTTGAAGGGTTGTGTGACTCCCAGCTGCATGAATGTGTTTGCTCTACAGTTTCTTCTGTACCCTTTTTATTGTCATTTAAGAGCTGCAAGAAAAAACAGAGGGAAATACACTTCAAGCAGTTAATTGTTAATTATCAGAATATTCCATAATCATAATATCATATATGAGTTATAAAATAAATCACATTAAGTTTAAAATGTATGTGGTATGAATGTCAACACCCCAATTCTTTAACAACTAACGTCATGAATTTACATCATACCAATTTGATTTCTTTGTGGCAGTTTATGTATCTAGGAGACCCATTGACAACTGCTAACAAGAAAAAATTCAGTTCTTGAATAGTGAAAGTCCCTGAAAGCAAGAAAGGATGGAGTAAGGGCAGAAGGTTGGACTGTCTGGAAGTAAAATCGCGAATTAGGTAATCGGTTTCAAACAAGCTTTTGTCTAAGTTTTGCTAAAACCTACATAGTGGGTCACTTGTATTCTTTAAATGAACGAAGGGTATTTCCTAAAACATGTGCTGCGCCGATCCTCGTCAGAGGGAAAATGTGAAAAAAATTTTAACATATAAAACAAAATGACAGGAAGGCAACGAGGAACCGATGGTTTAAATGAAGAAAGGTATACGCCAACACCTATCACGAGGTGAAGTTGTGCCCCTTTCTGCATATGCCTAACCAAAATTACTGGTGGATCTGTTTTAAATATTATTTTATTTCACCCTTTAGTTAAGTACAAGCTAATATTTTATTCCTTCTTTAAAATTAACTTCAGACCCACTAAAACATTAAATTGCCAACAATTGTCCGATCGTACGAGCACAGGGCACCCAGAAACTAAACTCACGTTTTAAAATAAACATATTATTAAATGTTAGATGTCCGCAACTTACCCCTTACCGACCAGGTGAGCCACTTACGCCGACCGACACAAGAGTACAGACCCACTTGTGAGGAAAGCTCGGCTCATTTACCCAGCACCACCAAGCGCTTAAAAAGACTCGGCAACTTCAGGGTAGACCATTCAGTCGGTAAAGCACTGAGCGGCCAGCTCAGTGTACACAATTATTGTTTCAAATTATATTGCAATTAACTGACGGCTGTTCTATCATTCAGTGATCGTCAGCTCAGATCTTACGTACCACTCTATTCTACACAGCTGTTCCAGTAATTTTCGTATCCTTGTTATATCTTTCTCCATTGTAACAATAGTATCAAAGAATCAGTTCAATTCGCGCCACGAAATCAGGAAATGTTGTGCAATGCATGCTGTGATCAATACCTTTAATCAGTTTTATCCCATAGCAGTGCTTTCACTTGACTGACAAAGATTTAGGTTCAAAAACGCTTTAATTTTTATTTTCATAGCAGCAACTATTGAACTCAGTTCCTCAACTTAGAGAATCTTTGCTTCCTATCTTGCGTGTCTTCCTTCCTAGACCTTTTCTATTTAGCTCTATTTGCCTCTTCGCCCTCTGCGTCTCTCCCATTCATTGCTGTTTTTCTTCTCTGTTCTTATTTCTCTCTCTCTCTCTCTCTCTCTCTCTCTCTCTCTCTCTCTCTCTCTCTCTCTCTCTCTCTCTCTCTCTCTCTCTCTAAACTAGTAGTTTATGAGAAATCATATGGTCATATAATAAAGTGAGAATATGAAAGCATAGAGACATAGCTCGGCAATGGTAAATGCTACAAAATATTATTTTAGCTAAACGAGGTGTCTTTACGAGTAGGGGAGGTGATCCGTCCCCTTCAGGTGCTTTAGAGCGAGCGCTGCGGACCTTTAGCACTCGTGGTACCTCTGACGTGACTAGAGGAACCTCGGGCCGAACATTCCTTCCCCTCCCTTATAGGGAGCTGTTCGGATTGGGTTGGACTCGATGGGGAAGTACGTTCCCGTTATCCTCGGAAAACCTGGTACTTCTGGCGAGGTTTCGGCTCCCGGAGGGGACAGAGGGTTGCCTTAAGGCCTGCAGAGCTAGTAGAAGGTGTGCTAGATCACCAGGCAGCCCCACAGAGTTTTTTCGGTAGTCTTCCCTGCGAAGTTGACGTGCATAAGTGGCGTATCCACTACCACTCGTCTTGACGTTGTTGTCGATGGGGGAGGGGGGCTTTTTAGACTCAAGCTATTGCCCCAAGGAAAGACCCCCGGAGTTTTCCATCGTTCCCGGATAACAGAGGCCGAGGTCTTCTGACATTCGGCTAGACCTCACAGAACATATCTTTGGAATGGTTAGAGTTTTCTTAATCATTACATAGTATCCTAGGAAAATCCTAGGCAGCATATCGCCCCTTGACCATGAAGGACGACTTATGGCTCAGGGGTTTCAAAGCTTTACTCTGGTGAAACACCCGTGTTAGTGCAGTCTGATTTTTAAAAGAAAATACGGGAAGGTCATCAGGCAAGGGACGCGAAGGGTAAGGTTGCTATGGTAACGTAAACAAGGTTTGCCACTGGTTGGATACACTGGTGAAGTGGGTGAATCACTTATTTTCAGCTCAGTTATCGCTAGTTGTATGCGGGAAACAGAGTTTGCCATTGCGCTGTGTATTGCTATCCTATTTTGTTAAAACAAAATTAAAATACGTTTTTAAGGAAGCAAGACGTAGTGGCGGTAGGATTAGAGGTGGACCGAGGAATCATGGCCCTAGACAAAGATCAGCTTACGGTTGGGGTGTTACATTGTATAGCCCAGCTAGAGAATCTGTCTGTACTCTTAGGGAATACTTCCAACATGAAGAAGAGAGTTTGCTCCTTATCAATGAACAGCTTGTTCCTTTTATCCAAAAGCGACAGTCCCATATCAGTAGATATGCTTGCACGTAAAAGAATTTCTGTGGGTCAAAATTCCGGCATATCGGGGACATTGATATGAACATGTCAGTTAACAAATTCGTTAGGTAATAACAGTATATTACGATATTAATGTATACGGAACGAGGAAAGGTTTGAATATAAGAGGCACTTGCACCGAAATTTACAGTTCTCGAGATTCCAATATGTGCTTACCACTTGTGTGTTGCACATAATTTTTTTGCAAAATCTGAATTTTTTTGCAATATCTGAATTTCAGTAGTTAAGATATTAGCTGAAATATTAATAAATACATCTGAAGATAAATGTTAGATTTCAATAAAGTTCATTGTGTATATGTGTTTCTATGGAGAAATGCCGCATTAGTGCGGGAATGTCAACTTACGGTGCACAGCAACAATAAATGTATGTATGGAATGTTAGTTACTAATTGCATACAATTATTTAAAAGAACTCACACACGTGAAGACCCCACAAATCAGCAAGTGTATGAAAAACTTATTTCTGTTCTTAAAGTAGGCTAATACAGATTAACTGTGCATATTTTTGTTGATGTGAGATAACTCGAACCCTAGTTTATGTTTCGAGTGTTGAGAGGAAAAGAATGTGGATCTGGTGGGCAACATTGCACTACCCACGTGAAGAAACAGATGACGTTCAGGTATCTTCTTTTAAAAATCAGACTCTAGCGCTCCAGCAGTTAAAGGCAATCTTTGGTTCCAGTATAAGGAAGGTCAAGAAAAATAATTGAAACTTAGTTTCAGGAGAATAACTCATGGAGTCTTATCATTCTTTACAGACAGCTTGTCACTCAACACAATAACAACGGGAAACTACAACAGAGTGGCTATTAAAGGCAAGAATTACTAAAGCCTCTCAAAGTTACAGGACTGGGGCTCTTAACTTCCGACATTATACGACAATAAAGGAACTTTTGATGACTTCTTCAAATAGATCCTTACACCAAAAGCTATAACGGTGACTGTTGGTCCATTTGCTAAGAGAAATCAAAATAATGTGCAGTGTTAACGGAGATTGGTTTGTGGCGCCGGATATCTTCCGTATAACTTTCAAAGATTCTGCTGGAGGTTCTTGCTTTCTTTTAACCATTCCAAAACCAAGTAACGTTTCTTCAGGAAATTTATATATTAATTTTAATTCTATGTTTTCAATATACTTACAGGGAGAAATTTGAATAGTAATGTCACAGATCATAGAACAAGTGTTATGATGAAAATACATTCTAAAGCAAAGTATGCTGCTTTCTCTCCCTCTGGAAGTAGGTTCCAAATGGGCAGGAGATTGAAGCGGATGTTTATTCTGAACAACTGGAACGAGTTCATGAAATTTTGTGGCGGAAATACCCAGCATTAGTTAATCGAAATAGAGATCTATTGCAGCAGGACAATGAAGTACCCAATAGGCATGAACAGCCATGAAAAAATTTCATGAATTGGGATGAACTGCTAGCACAGCCAGCATAAGCCCTAATCTCGCACCATCAGACTATAACCTCTTACGATCCATGGCCTATTTTCTACGTGGAAGAAATGTTGACAACAGTGAAGCACTGCGAGTGTTCCGAATTTTTCTCATATATTCTGAACTTCTTATAGTTACTAAACAAATTGAGGTAATATTTGTTACAAACACTTAAAGGAATCCATTCGAATAATCATGATCGTAACGGCAAAGACTGGGAGTTCCAATTCAGCTACTTCAAGTAAATATACCTGTAATAGTGATGGGGTGAACCCACGTAAAATAATGGCTGAGATGGCATGTCAGGTTAATTTACAAGCTTAAATGTGACCATAGTTGCATGAATTTTGTTTAGTTTTAAAGAACACTACAATGATATAGAAATAAACATTTGCTTCATTATATAATTTATGTAAAATTATTTTTATTGTATTGCTAAATGCCATTTAATATGAAACAGAAGTAAGAAAAACATTTATTTCAGGACTTTCACTAAACTTCTGCGTTTGGCAAATAGTTGCAACACGCATTAGAGGGTTTTACAGCCCTTACAATCGTATATCTGCTGCTTTGATTGTGCATATATCTATCATCCACATAAATAGTATAGAGATATTTGACTCTTAACCGAGAAAGAAGTAGGTTTACTGATGCTGAGTTAACAGCCAGTTTTTAGAACTTTATGGGATGCTTTTATGTTGCAATTTATGTTCAGACTTTAAGATTAATATTGTAAACATTTAGAGCTCTACCTACTCGAGAACACGTACATTAAATTCATAATTAATACAATTAAAGCTAATAGAAGCACAATAAATACTTATACATGGAGATAACCTAAGTAATAAAGTGAAAATTAAAAATATAAGATGGGAACTAGGAATAAAATGAACAATGGCAAAGACCTCATACAAAATCAGGAAGACTCGTACAGCCATGTAGAATGTATGAACACTGGTAGACTAACAAAGCATGTTTTATACCAACCAATAGTATGTCGGGATATACGATTAAGAAACCAGTTTTGATAGCCTTATGCGTAGGAATGGAGAAACACCAACTACTTGATTTGATAGAACCAGAATATAAAGGCATATATGTAATCTTTCCGGAAGAGAACAAGTTTCACTTTAACTATACAAAGAATCCTACAAATGTGGCACCATTTCATGTGCAAACCCAACAAATTTTGGAAGAACTAAACTGCAGCATTCCTCCAATAATGGAAGCAACACCATATAAGCATTTTCTTTCTTGGAGACTTTACTCAGTCCAGATAAACCTTGACCTTGCATAGAAAGCTCCAAAAGCTTATATACACAGTAGAATTTAGGAACAGATGTTCAAAGAAGCAATAGAAAAATATGCAGATTATAGACACAATAACTAACTAATAACGGTGACGGATGTGCAACAGATATTGACCTTGAGAACAAGTTACTCCTCAAACTACCACACATCATCATCATCATCATCATCATCTTCAAGGATTGGGCCCTGTGACCCGTTCCGTTCTCTTAAAGAGCCTAGTGATCCTTCCAGCGAAGAGCTGGGCGTCCCGCATCTCTCTTTCCCTTCGACATATAATCTAAAACTCTTCCTGGAAGTCGTTCCACGTCCATTCTTATAATATGATTTTTCCATTCATTTTTGTTCTTTGTTATTTTCCAAGCTCTTCTCTTATTTTTTCCTTTCTTACGTGGTCTATTATTTTATAACCAGCCACGCTTCTCAAAAATCTCATCTCTGCCGATTCTAGCTGTTTGCGTTGGTTCTTTGCCAGTGTCCATATTTCGGAACCGTATGTTAACGTTGGAACTGCCATTATCTTATAAAATTTCATCTGTTTCCTTTCGTGTTTTCCTGTTCAGCGTTCTTATTATAGTCCCACACATTTGATTGAATCTGTTTAATTTCAGCTCCATATCCTTGTTGTTATTTGCTACTGCTACTGTGTAGCCTAGATAGTTAAAACTATTAACCTGTTCTATTATTTTATTGTTTATAACTATTTTTGCTCTTATGTTGTTCTTTCCTTTAAAATCCATTACTTTAGTTTTGTGTTCGGAGATTGAAAGGTTATATGTTTCCGCTGTGTTGTTTAAACTATATACTGCTCTTTGCATGTCAGATTCTGTGTAGGATATTATCACTTGATCATCAGCAAATAATACTGTATTTAAAATTATGTTTCTATTCAGTACACTTTGTTTTATAATTTGCTACATTCTTGTACCATATTATCAATATAGATATTAAAGAGTATTGGCGATAGAGCACATCCTTGTACTTATTTTTATGTCCACTGCTTCTGTTTTCCTTCCATTCTTTATTGTTGCTATTGTAATGCTTTTATACATACCTCGTACAGTCCCTATTAAATGCGCTGGTATTCCAAAATTTTCCATCGCTATCCAAAGTTTATCCCTTAAAAACCGAATCGAAGGCTTTAACATAGTCAACAAAAGGTAAAAATTGTCAACATTAAATTCTTTTGTTTTTCAATTAGTTGTTGAATTATAAATATACTATGCGTGCATGATCTTCCTTTTCTATATACGTTCTGGGCCTCATGAAGCCGTGCTTCCGCTATTGTACTTATTCTTCTAGCAACTATTTTAATATATAGTTTATGCACTAAGCACACCTATACCACACCTATGCCCTATGCACTATTTTCACATGTGAATTGTTCGCCATTAAGAAAGGTCTGTCATATATTATTGAAATGGGTTGCAATATACCTTTTCTTGTGCTCACTGAATCCAGAAGTGCTCTTTTAGTGATGCAAAATCTTTCAGCAACTCATTATCTCATTATTGAAATACATCACAATCTTCACAGCATCTCCAAGAAGAAAAGAACCGTCGTGTTAATGTGGATTCCCTCGCACACTGACATTTGTGGAAATGATTTGGCTGACAAAGCAGCCAAGGATCCAACTAATCTTCCAAGTATAAATGCCAATGCTAAAGTGCCTTTTCCAGTCTACAACGTTTATTTGAAAAGAACACTATGTAACACATGGAAACAAACTTGGGTTAATTCACCTAAACATAAGCTTCATGTTGCAAGAAATAATTCTACAGAGCCCTTTTCAGTTAGGTTCCTAAGTCGCCGATACCAAATACTCATAACCAGAATTCGAATTTGACATACGAAACTCACTCACTCCTGTATGCTATTTAAGGAACAGCCACCCAATGCACAGCCTGCAATACATGGTGTCTCTAAAGTCACTATCCATTTCAATGAAAACGTAGTATTTTGTTTCCTTTCTTTTCAGATACTGGTATCTTAGTGTAAGATTTTTACTACAGAAGAACAGGTTGCAATTGTTTGTGCACGAGTACGCGGATTGTCATATGAAGATGCCAGAGCGGAATTTACCCGTAAATTCCACAAACCAGCCCCATCAAGGGCACACATTTGTCTGCTTGTGAACAAATTAAAGCGTACCGGCAGTGTGTGTGTGTGTGTGTGTGTGTGTGTGTGTGTGTGTGTGTGTGTGTGCGCGCGCGCAAGGACACGCGTCCTAGACGACTATACGTCTTGGCAGAAACAGTGCAGCAGGTTCAAATTGCCAGTGATAGGAGTCCGAAGGCATCAATTTGACGCCTCAGTAGGGAATTGTATGACCCTCGCAACACTGTGTGGAAAATTCTACGTTTCACTCTACGAAAACGTCCGTATCACATTCAAGTTATGCACCATCTTGAGGACGAGGGCTCCGTCTGTTGTTGGGCAATGTGTTATAACCTCCTGAAATGTGTAGAGAATGAGAATTTAACGGAAATCATTTTATTCTCCGATGAAGCCACTTTCCATGTTTGTGGGAAAGTGCACAGACATAACAGCCAAATATGGGCATATAAAGAACCACATGAGTTATCGGAGTGGGAACGTGATACACCGAAAGTCAATGTTTGGTTGAGTATAACAAATGCAAAACTGTATGGCCCATTTTTCTTTGCTGAAAGGTCAATAACAGGTAACATCTAACTAAACATGTTAGAACTGTTCCTTGAACCGCAGCTTCAATAGGATGGCATACTGGATACAGATGAGTTTCAGCAAGATGGTGCGCCTCCACATTTTGCAAACATCGTCGGTGATTACCTGAACAGAACCGTTCCAGGGAGATGGATAGGCAGAGATTCACCTCGGCTGTGGGCTTCCCGTTCACCGGACCTTACTCCTTTATACTTTTTTGCATGAGGGTACATCAAATCTAAAGTGTACACTAGCAAAGTGAATGGTCTGCCTGAGGTACGGAATCGTATCAGGGAAACAGCAGCTCGAATTACGGTTGACATATTACAGTCTACATTTCGTTCCACTACTGAAAGATGGCGTATGTGGTTTGAGCTAGATGGAGGTCATGTAGAAGGGCACTAGAATATGTGTAACACTTCAAGATAATATTGATGTTTCAATCACTGTCTTCCTTCATTGAAATGGATTCCATTCAAGATTCCAGGCAACCTACATCTGTCAACGAGCGATACAAATGCATGCAATAGATTAATACGGTTTTTAAACGTAGCAATCTATACAACAAAGTATTGTAAAATGCATTACACAATGCATTCTTGCTTAAATTTGTTAAATTTTAAATGTTAAATGTCTGTTGAAATATATGTGGTATTGTTAATTCAAGTTAAACATTCTAAAATCAATTGTATAATATAATGTAAGTATATATCGTTGTATAACTTGTATCAAAGTTTGTAAATGTGTAAATTATTTTTAAGTTGCTATAAAACCATGCAGTTAGTCGACTTAAAATAAATTACTATAAAAAGGATAAAGCCATATATATTTTGAATTTAATACTTAAATACGTGTTTCAAGGCGAATAAAGTATATCTATATTTATTAATATTCATCTTTAATTATATTTTAAATTACGTACATGGTGCTCACATATTAGATAGCTTTTATGCTTATAATATCCTGTAATGGAAAAAGAGTTCTGAGAACAGCTCTCAAAGTTGGTTATGTAAGAACGAAATAACAGAATGAGCTTAACGCTAGCTCAGCTGTAAATGCGCATTTCCATGTCACTGTAAACTTTTCTACGTCCATTAGAGAATTCTGGTTGTTGCGCTGAGACAAGGCAATATACAGAACACACCTGAGCCCCCTCCTAGCTCAACGGTGGGCAAAAGTTCAGAGTCCAACAACTACTACGAATTACATTAGGGCTTCCTTGTTGCAACCGGAAAAATAAGGTTATCTGTGCGGTAAATGGAGTAGTTAGCCCCGCGGTTGTTATGCAACTTCTCGCACAGCTGAGAGATGCGGGATTTCAAAGTCTGACTGCAGGGGAACTACTGAACGTGAAGTTCCACTCGTCACATAGGTCATCTGTGCTCTTGGCAGATTGCCAATGTAGCCAAGGTCGTCAGCTGTTGTATTTTATCACGTTTAGCTCTTCAAACTTTCGGAGCTGCCGCAACATTAGCACAGTGTTACTGCTGTAGGATAAAGATAGTAGAGAAAGGACTGTTTATGGCATTGCACGTGTGGAATTGACATAATATGAATAACTTGTTTATATTTGTGGCAAGTATTATAACAAACTCATTGCTACACATCAGCAAAAGAGCACGATTTGTTCCTACTGTCGGACCGCTCTATCTCCGGCTCTGACAGTTCTCGAGAGGGGGAAGCGAGCTGTTGCCAGTTCTTTAGCGGGAATTTCAAGCAGAGGAACATGTGTATTTTAAATATTTCACGCAGATCGTAACTTCGTAAATGAACGTGGACAGTGTGTATATACATGATCCCAGAATAGTTGCATATGGAGACAATATACCATACCATTTACTGGAAAAGAAATAACAAAAATCTACGTTTACTGAAATTGGCTATTAAACAACTTACATTCAGTCCAGTGGGAAGACGCCACAATCCTCGTAAGTATTCATATCTTCGTCACCTTCACTCATCGCGGCTTCATCACTGGAGTCGCTGCTGACGTCATCTTCACTGAATGAAATTATCAGCTCCTCCACACGTGTTTCCACTATGCCGTCGTCTTCCTTGGCTTGTCTTAAAAGTTTCCAAGTATGATCCACGGCACTTTTCCAGTTATTCTAGGTCACTTGTTTAACACCATTTTGCATTAATAGCTGAACATCAGAAATGCGGAATGTTGTGTTATGTTCTGCAACATAACCTTTCACTTGTGCCCAAATCAGTTCAATGGCATTGAAATGAGAGTGATAGGGAGGAAGCCTGATTACAATGTGACCGTGAGCAGCAGCAATACTGTCTATTTCATGAGTGCAGAAACGTGGCTTGCAAAGTTTTACAATTTGCAGGAGTTCTGCTTTCGTCATTTCTGCGGACGGTCTAGGTATGTTTTTGTTCTCCAACCACTGCAAAATGACGCTTTTCCTGTCACACATTGTCGGTGCTTTGTTTAATTGAACTGAATGGTATGGCGCATTGTCCATAACAATAATTGAATTGGCACTGATCTTTGGCAGAAGAGATTCTTGGAACCAGTTCTTGAATGTATCTCCATTTCTTCGTGATAATCACGCGTGCTCTTTGATCTAAATAAGAGCATTACTCCTGGAATAAAACCACGTACACCACCAGCATGGAGCAAAATCAATCTGCTTCCTTTTCCAACTGGCACTTTTATTGTGCCTGCAATAGTGTCATCTGTCCATGCCTTTTTCTTAGTGTGTCCAGCATTTACCCACGTTTCATTAAGCCATACCACCTTTTCGGGATTGCTTTTTAGAATTTCCCACAAAAAATCTGCCTCTCCATGCAACTATGTCACTTCTTTCCATTACAGCTTTCCTCCCAGAAATAGTTTTACACTGAAAACCTAGTTCTTTCAGTACTTTACTTAGGCTGGTTTTTCTGCCATCGAATAAGCCAGCTTCCTTTAAAGAACACAGCAACTTCGCACGAGTGGGAAATTCCTTTCTCATATAATATTGATATACATGTCGCCTTATAGCATCCTCCTGAAAAGCATCAAGTGAAGTTTTAAGGCTGCCTCGTTGCCTTTGCTTTCCCGGGTAGAGGTCCACTACTGTCCCGCTCCTTCTCGAAGTACTCACGTAGCCTGAATATAAATTCACGGCTTTGGCTCTTATAAGAGCCGATTCTTTTCTTGAATTCTGACGAACCAGTAGTCATATTACTATAATAGCAATAATAATAAGACTTACAGACACTAGAAATCGGAATTCACGCACACACAAAAACATAAACGAACCACCAGCGCGGGATCCAAAAGCAACTAAAAGCCACGTGGTCCACACAAAATTTCAGCGGCAACACGGAGCTGGATTTGCAAGCCACGCCCAGCAGCGACAACGCTGATTGGCGCTAGCAGACAGTTTTAACTTCCTGACCACGACACCGGATGTAGAGACTGCCAGTATCACCAACAGAAGCAGTTGGTGTGCGTGAAAGGTGTGAACGAAATATTTGAATAGAGTGATGTTGTAAAGAATATCTTGCATGATAATGAAGTTACAAGTTGCATTTCAATGTTTTGAAGCTAATAGTGTTCTATACTCTCATTATAAAGATAATTCTGACGATATGTTTTCAACTACTCATTATTATATGTTGGTACTATTAACCTTCCCCCTCCACCTCCTGCAGCCATTAAACGTCAGAGCCGGAGATACAGCGGCCGGACAGTACAATATATCAGCATGCATAGTCATGCATAGTCATAGTCATTAATCATAATTTGTACGCTACACAGGATGTAATTCTCAAGTACTTAAATAAAAATGCAGCTTTTACATAGGTGGTCCAACAAGTTTCCGACCTAGTAAAGATACAAGACATCTTTATCACTTTTTAATTCAACATAGTCTCCTTCAAACACTTCTCCCAGCGAAGCTCCTATCTCTGTAACCCGCCCAAATAGTACTCGGAGTTTTTCTCTGCAAAATAACTGTTCACGAAGGTGATCGCCTCTTCATTTGACGAAAATATCCGACCTCAGAGTGCAATTTTCAGATGAGGAAACAAAAAGAAGTCGCTTGGGGGCTAGATCTTGTGAGTAAGGCGGATGGTCAAGAAGTTTAACCGCAATTCGTGGATTCTCTCCATTGCAACAGCTGAGGTGTGAGGCGGCGTGTTATCTTTCTGCAAATATGGCCTCTTTTTCGCAAGCTCTGCCTTCAGCTTGTCATGTCATGATGCGTAGTATGCTCCTGGAATGGTTTTCCTTTTTGAAGATAATCAATTTAAATTAATTCCATGACTATCCCAAAAACAGTCGCTATTACTTTCCCAGCCTAAAAAAAAGTTTTTAAGCCGGCTCGCCCTTTGCAGTCCACTGCTCTGACTGTATTTTTATTTCGGGCATATAATGGTGCATCCAAGTTTCATCTACAGCAATTAATCGGCGCCAAAACTCAAGTTTATTGCGCCTAAACTGCGCAAACAGAGCGTTGGAAATGTTCATTCGAACACGATTTTGGTCTAACGTGAGCAAACGCGGCACCCAACGAGCGATCAGATTTATCATCTCTAAATGTTGATTTAATATGTGACAAACACTTTCTCTTGACATGTTCATAGCCTTGGCTATCTCTCTCACTTTAATTCGGCGAGCACCATTTGGTGAACTTTGGTGATATATTCGTCAGTAGTTGTAGGTTTTGGATGTCCTGAACGTTCGTCGTCTCCCAAGCTCTTAGGGCCACGTTTATATTCAGCTGCTCAAAATTTCACACTCAAACGACTGCTACATAACAACTGAGCGTCCAAATTGGCTGAAACTGTGGTGAGTAACTACCAACAGATCAGTTAAAGAAATCCACTAGTTTTTATTTAACAGTGTTGCTATCTTCATGTTGAGGTTTGAAACCTTTCAGACCACCCTATAGTTAATTATATTATACATATTTCTCATTCGATTTTATTTTATTTGGTAATTATTATAAATAAGTTAAATTATTGTACTTTCAAAAGTATTTCGCTTTTAAATTTCAATACATTTTCTCGTTAAGGCAGTGTAATAATTGAAAATCTCATACAACAAACTATTCCAATGAAAGCATATTTTTCTATATACTTTTTATTAGCGAAGGTAAGATTTCATTTCCTCAGGTAAGCAAATGAACATTTCCAACGCTCTGCTGGCACATTTGAGGCGCAATAAATTCGAGTTTTGGTGCCGATTAATTACTGTAGATGAAACTTGGATAAACCATTATACGCCCGAAACAAAAATATAGTCCAACCAGTGGACTGAAAAGGGGGAACCGGCTCCAAAAAGGGCAAAAAAGGATTTTATTCGGCTGAGAAAGTGATGGTGGGTGTTCGTCTGGGGTAGTCACGGAGTTATTTTAATCGATTATCTTCAGAAAGGAAGAACCATTACAGGAGCATAGTGCGTACCATTACTTGAAAAGCTGAAGGCAGAAACTGAGAAAGGAGGGCCACATTTGCAAAAATGAGGATACTGTTTCATCAAGACAACCCACCGTCTCACATCTCAGCGGTTGCAATGGCGAAAATCCACGATTTACGGTTTGAACTGCTTGACCATCCGCCTTGCTTACCATATCTAGCCCCAAGTGATTTCTTTTGGTTCCCTCATCTGAAAATTGCGCTCGGAGGACAGAAATTTTCGTCAAATGAAGAGCCAATCACCATCGTGAACAATTATTTTGCAGAGAAAACTCCGAGTACTATTTGGACGGGTTACAGAGATGTGGGCATTGCTGGGAGAAGTGTGTAGAGTTTCATGGAGACTATGTTGAAAAAGAAAACAATTCTGAAAGAATATCCTGTATCGTTATTAGGTCGTAAGCTTTTCAGACCACCTCGTATCTCATACTTGCCATTCCTATAGCTACCTGCCAAGCTTAAACTGCCCCCATGAAATATGAATTGCATGCTATCCCCTCCCGTCAACCACATTTAATGACATGTATCGGTTTTTAGGAGCAACGACATATGTGGCGAAGATAACTTTAGCGTCGGAATGTACGCTTATTTTAGATTCTGTGTATTTTATATATACAAGGTCTGTAGATTAATTTCTAAGCGCGTCCAAGAATTGACTTCATGTCACGTTAATAATTCCACAGTGCTTGAACACTAAGCATAGTTAGTAAAAAAAGCTGCAATATAAAAGAGGAATTTGCTTTATTCGAGCTGGAAAGATTGATTAATTGTGAAGTGAAGCAAAGAACGCTTAAAAGCGGATTTAAGATACAGTTAAGACCAAGTTGCTAAAACTTATACCTTCATAACTTTTCACCTGAATTCTAAAGTATCGACTTTTGACTTGGGAGGTATTTGAACCGTAAGAAAATAAGAGATACCTGGTACTTAAAAAGAGAGGTATAAGAAACTTAGGAAAAATTAAAATTGATTTATACGTTTCAAGTTTTGTACGCCGTCAAATAAAGCATCGTTTGGCTTCTACACATTTTTACATGCTAACAATGTTTTTGTTGGAGGTTCACTGCGTTAAATTTCAAAAACACCAGGAAAGCGTGCAGAAAGTCTATGTTAAAAGTATGATAACTTAATGGCACTGGACGTCCTACCATAAACGTTTTTATACCATTACAACAATTTGTACATATTAAAACATTCCACGCAGTATGTTTAACATTAACCACGCGTACTAACATATGTAATTGAATATATAATTTTTTAATTAGTTTACTACGTTCACGCCATCTCTTGACCTGACATTTAACTTACAGCATTATTTTGTTCAGTGATTTATTGGTAGTGTTTTGTCTTTGTTTATATTTGTGTTAAATCTATTTTGTGCCTTTATCATTAACATATTCGTTGCCAGGAATTCTTCATGAATTTATTCTTTTTCTATTGCAAGTGTCCGCTTCACAAGCATGATTTTACTGTCTAATTTCTGTAATAATTCAACTCTTGTTACCTAATTCTAAAGAATTTCTTAGCCAAAGTATAATATATGACATAGTACGCATAGCCAACGTAATTATATGAATTTTGTATGTTTAGTAGAAGTGTTTGCAGGGGCCGCTGGTGAGGCATTGTATTGACGGTGGCATAAATAAATAAATAAATTAAATAAATAATAAATGAGTGTAAATAATAAATGAGTGTAAATAATAAATGAATAAATAACTGAACAAATAATTAAGGGTTGTTAAATATAAACATGTGTATGAATTTGGAACGATTTAGGTAATCTTATAAATAATCCAACCTATTTTATAATACACTGAATATTTGTTACATCCGTACCTTTGTTATGCACAGGTGTAACGATTACAGCAAAAGTTTGATAATGCAATTCACGGAGAATGTGATATGAAGCGTTCGCTTACGATTTCGCGACAGAGAGACAGTTATCATAAATCCCGTGCTTTACTGCACTCTTAACGGATGAAGTATAAGTTATATGCCAGAGAAAACTCGACACCACCTTGTGCCATAAGAAGCCGTGTATAAGCAGACATCCTAATCCTTTACACAGGCGCTTGTGAGCGTATATGGTGCCGTTTTGGAATCGGTGGTAAGCTACGGAAAACAACCAGGACAGAGCGCTTGCGTTTAAGGTGCCTATTCGCACGAGGGAGAAGATACTCAGAAACAATCTTTCCTGTGCACTTCCTATACACTTATCGTTCTTTCGTTTTTTTTACATATTGTGCCATGGCACAGCGGCACTACCTCAGAAGCCGCCTCTGAGTGTTTGTGTGTCTCGTGGGCGCACATGTCAAATTATTAATAATGATTCAATAATAACAATGACTATGAAGTAAGATATATACTGGGACAAATATAAATTGTTAGACAGGTAGGTGGATAACATACTTAAAAACTGTCAGCTTCTTTATTTCCTGAAAGGTGAAAACTTAAGAACTAATTTTATGACAAATTCTAAATTTTGGTTGTCAAATCAACATTGAGAATTTATGTGTTCGCAAAATTAAAAGTTTTGTTTGCCGAAATTTAAAATGCTCTTTATTGCACTGAACAGTAGCTTTTCCCACCCCTTGCAACAGTAAAAAACGTGACATACACAAGAGCAGTCTTCAAGGTCGTCTCCGTAAGCATTTATTAATAACATTACTAAGATTAGAATTTATTGTTTTAATTTTATTTATCGTTGCGTCGCCACACGTTGTGCCGTTTGTTTTCTCTCCGGCACCTTTTTACTTGCCCTTCCGGTTCGAGGGCGCTGCTGTCACTTTGCTTTCGTTTTCCGCCGTTCCTATTTGGGGGCGCTGCGGTGTCGCGGTTGCGATCCACGGACCTCTGGGTTATGGATCCAGCACGCTCTGCTACCACAATTTGTGCAGGCCAACCCAGGGTAATGAAATTAATTAAAACCATAAAGCTTTTATCAAACCTTAATTTGAATTTTCTTGCTACACTTTGGGCTCACCAGTACATAAGCATACAATAACAATAAACTTCTGTCCTATCCTCATATAGTATTTACCTCCAGCTACATTTTATATTGATCAACCCAGACACATAAAGTAACAATCCACTTCTTGTCCCGAACTGAGAGGAAAGAGCGCCATAAAACAACACGGCTCACCAGAAGGCAACGCATGAAAACCCAAAGAGAGTATCGGGAACCCCGAACATGGAGCACTTACACAGAGACACAGACGCGACGTGAGCCAGGCACACACTACTCCGCCGGTTTGAGGGAGCCACCCAAGAAGCCTCGGGCACCGCGGCGCACCCAAAGAGGAACGGCGGAAAACGAAAGCAACGTGACAGCAGCGCCCTCGAACCGGAAGGGCAAGTAAAAAGTTGCCGGAGAGAAAACAAACGGCACAACGTAAACAAACGAAAGAAATCATTACGGTACACTTCAAATGAACACTGTCGTAGTAAGCATCACACATCTCACACAACTACACAACTAACAACTAAATTAACAACTGACTACGCTCTAACACTTTGCGGGGTTTTTATACCTCCAGTCATTGCTCTAGATTGCAATCGATCGTTAGAATATAATCGCGACCTAGTGAGAGAAAGACGGAAGTATCCAAATATCACTCTGTCCCTTTCTCTCGTTGTTTCCTTCTCTCTCTCGGCAAGCGTCTAATTCTGCACGTCACTATCTGTCTCTTTCTTTCCTGCCCACGCATAGCTCTGGCTTTGTGACGGCTCTAACGAAACAATGCTATCGGTGACATTATAAATATTTGGAAATTAATTGTTCTTTCACACTAGCCGTGTGTAGGAGGCACTATGAAAGGGTAGAGCCAGGTGAAAAATTCAATACCATAGACGAGATTTGAAGCACGGTTCTTCTGGTCTCCGTCCAGTCGTTCTAAACCATTGAGCTACTATGGCCAACGTGCCAATATAACATTAAATTCTCCAACTGACTGGTGTTTATTCCGGTAAACCACTAGGAGTTCTCATAAACACATGAGACAACTACCTTAATTGCGACTTACTATGCTGTAAATACTTTAATGCTCGGGCTTTACAACCATTAGGAAAAATTAATGCAAATTAATTGTGCTTTCACATTAGCGGTGTCTAGGACGCACTATGAAAGAGTAGAGCTAGACTGAGAATATAAATATTTGAGAATTAAGTGTTTATATATAGCTACAAAGAGCAACCAATTTTGCGCTTTTGACAAGATGGAGGAACATGGCGTGAGAATTATGTATATGTTGAAACTTACAGAGATCGACTTAAAAGAAAATATGATATAATTCTTTACTTTTAGTATTCCAACATTTCATAATTTGTCCACAAACATTGTTCTTGGATATGTAATTCTAGTTTTTTTAGTACAATGACCGCTTTTTTTGGAAAAATATTTGTCAAATGGGAATCACGTATCGATGGTAATTAAGTATTTGCCAAAATGGGCAGAATAACAACCTCTCAGGGGATAGAAATTAATAAATGCAGGGTGTAACTTTATTGGTTTCATTTATTAGGGGGACGCATTTCTTACATAAATAAAAAAGGTTCATATGTACATCGGCTTGGAAATCTATTGCTTCAGAGGTACAACACAGAATTGAAAGTTACAAAACTTGCTCACAGTGGTTCCCTCTTACTTCGATGCATGGATTTATGCAAGTTCTGTACCTGATGTTGACATTTTGAGAGAACGGATCAAAACTGGATGAGAGATAATACGAAACACAGCAGGAATGTTCAACATTGTGCGCCAGAGAATGGAACACAGGCCTAACGCATCCCAAAATTCTACATTTATAATGCTAATTTGTAATTAAGAGTTCATATGGGAATAAAAATAGGTAAACCTTGTATACGTTACATTTTTGTGGTTCTTAAGATATTTGTCTGTCTATTTTTATATATTCGTAATTATTTAAGGAGCAATTTCTAATTACAACAAAACAAATTATTTTAAACTCTTTTTATCACAGTTTACAATTCTATTGTACGAATTTAGCCAGTGTTAAGTGTAAGTATTTTCACTTTAAAATTATTGATTATAAAACATTAAAAAATCATTAAAAAAGACAACTCCTGGCTCTCTTTAGGAATTAAAACCTCATGCAGGCACAAAAGAGAACTATATCAGCAAGTTAGAATCAGTAACAATTTGTATTTAAAAAACTACTACAAAAATATTGTAAACTTCTAAAGAAGGTAATAATAGCAGCTAAAGTGTTGTATTATAATAAACTAATTCAAAACTCAAACAATAAAATAAAAACCACTTGGAATATAATAAAAAATGTGACACGTAAACACTCATCAGAAAATTGCCCAATAACACTCAATGTTGACAATCATAATATAATATTAATTTGAAATTAAGAGTTAATATGGGAATAAAAATAGGTAAACCTTTTATACGTTACATTTTTGTGGTTCTTAAGATATTTGTCCAGCTATTTTATATATTCGTAATTATTTAAGGAGTACTTTCTAATTACAAATTATTTTAAACTCTTTTTATCGCCGTTTACAATTCTGTTATACGAATTTAGCCAGTGTTAAGTGTAAGTATTTTCACTTTAAAATTATTGATTATAAAATCCTATATTAAATGCATTCAGTGCCTTAAAACATATATTCCGTGATATTTGGATATCCAAATTTCTATTTCCCAAACCTACTGCATTTATTATAGGAAATAAAATCAGATTTCTAAAACATGGGAGAGTAAGATGTTCTACTGGTTTGATATATCTCTCTTAAACCGTATTAGGAGAGTTTTGCTTTCTCCCCCATTGAGATATCCTTGCAATATCCATTTACTGTCTCCGTCTTCATTCTAGAACCCCGGTTAGGATTTCATTGTTCCAAAGATGGAGATTGATTACGGGTCGGTCTGTCTCTAGGAGATAAACCAATGAGCTTACCCAGCCTCTGTTTCCCACGAACTGCACTCCAACTCCACTTCCTGTGAAGAGAGAGCGTGTTGCTTCGTATCAATCAGAATTAAAATGGCCTTCAAAAATAAAAGTGCCCATATTTTACTGTAAATACATGTTTCGAGGTGCCCTTTATTCAGAAAAAGCATTTTCATATTTTAATACATATTTATAGTAAGAGAGGAAATAACATACTCTCCCAACATTTTTTTTTTAGAAAAAACGGCGTATATTAAGTGTGTTGAATGTTTGTCAAAGAAGAGTATTGCTCAAGCATGAGAAGTCATTTAAAACTAAAATTTGTATTCAAGTTCAGCATCTTTGAGCGATGTGACACTAAGAGGTCATAAACAATTCCCATGTTAATTAACCTGCTAATTTATTCCAAAAATGGCTCCAAGTTATATGATTAAACTGCCACATGTTTAAGAACGTTCGAAGGCAAACATCAATAAATTCATTTCCTTATAGCTTAATTGCACAATATAAGAGCGTGATCTGAAAAGTTTCCGACCTAATAAATATACAAGAAATATTTTCAGATTTTTTTTTTTTTTTTTTTTTTTAATCTTTCAACATAATCTCCTTGTAACTCTACACACTTCTCCCAGCGATGTTCCCATCTCTGTAACCGGTCCAAATAGTACTCGGCGTTTTTCAACATAGTCTCCTTGTAACTCTACACACTTCTCCCAGCGATGCTCCCATCTCTGTAACCCGTCCACAAAGGACTCGGCGTTTTTCAACATAGTCTCCTTGTAACTCTACACACTTCTCCCAGCGATGCTCCCATCTGTGTAACCCGTCCAACTAGTACTCGGCGTTTTTCAACATAGTCTGCTTGTAACTCTACACACTTCTCCCAGCCATGTTCCCATCTCTGTAACCTGTCCAAATAGTACTCGGCGTTTTTCAACATAGTCTCCTTGTAACTCTACACACTTCTCCCAGCGATACTCCCATCTCTCTAACCCGTCCATATAGTAGTCAGCGTTTTTCAACATATTTTCCTTGTAACTCTACACACTTCTCCCAGCGATACTCCCATCTCTGTAACCCGTCCATATAGTACTCGGCGTTTTTCAACATAGTCTCCTTGTAACTCTACACACTTCTCCCAGCGATACTCCCATTTCTGTGACCCGTCCATATAGTACTCGGCGTTTTTCAACATAGTCTTCTTGTAACTCTACACACTTCTCCCAGCGATACTCCCATCTCTGTAACCCGTCCATATAGTACTCGGCGTTTTTCAACATAGTCTTCTTGTAACTCTACACACTTCTCCCAGCGATACTCCCATCTCTGTAACCCGTCCATATAACACTCGGCGTTTTTCAACATAGTCTCCTTGTAACTCTACACACTTCTCCCAGCGATACTCCCATCTCTGTAACCCGTCCATATAGTACTCGGCGTTTTTCAACATATTTTCCTTGTAACTCTACACACTTCTCCCAGCGATACTCCCATCTCTGTAACCCGTCCATATAGTACTCGGCGTTTTTCAACATAGTCTCCTTGTAACTCTACACACTTCTCCCAGCGATACTCCCATCTCTGTAACCCGTCCATATAGTACTCGGCGTTTTTCAACATAGTCTTCTTGTAACTCTACACACTTCTCCCAGCGATACTCCCATCTCTGTAACCCGTCCATATAGTACTCGGCGTTTTTCAACATAGTCTCCTTGTAACTCTACACACTTCTCCCAGCGATGCTCCCATCTCTGTAACCCGTCCACATAGGACTCGGCGTTTTTCAACATAGTCTCCTTGTAACTCTACACACTTCTCCCAGCGATGCTCCCATCTGTGTAACCCGTCCACATAGGACTCGGCGTTTTTCAACATAGTCTGCTTGTAACTCTACACACTTCTCCCAGCCATGTTCCCAGCTCTGTAACCTGTCCAAATAGTACTCGGCGTTTTTCAACATAGTCTCCTTGTAACTCTACACACTTCTCCCACCGATGTTCCCATCTCTGTAAACCATCAAAATAGTACTCGGCGTTTTTCAACATAGTCTCCTTGTTACTCTACACACTTCGCGCAGTGATACTCCCAGCTCTGTAACCCGTCCAAATAGTACTCGGCGTTTTTCAACATAGTCTCCTTGTAACTCTACACGCTTCTCCCAGCGATACTCCCATCTCTGTAACGCATCCAAATAGTACTCGGGGTTTTTCAACATGGTCTCCTTGTAACTCTACACACTTCTCCCAGCGATACTCCCATCTCTGTAACCCATCCAAATAGTACTCGACGTTTTTCAACATGGTCTCCTTGTAACTCTACACACTTCTCCCAGCGATGCTCCCATCTCGGTAACACGTCCAAATAGTACTCGGCGTTTTTCAACATATTCTCCTTGTAACTCTACACACTTCTCACAGCGATACTCCCATCTCTGTAACACGTCCAAATAGTACTCGGCGTCTATCAGCATAGTCTCCGTGTAACTACACACTTCTCCCAGCGATACTCACATCTCTGTAAACCGTCCAAATAGTACTCGACGTTTTTCAACATAGTCTCCTTGTAACTCTACGCACTTCTCCCAGCGATACTCCCATCTCTGTAACACGTCCAAGTAGTACTCGGCGTTTTTCAACATAGTCTCCTTGTAACTCTACACACTTCTCCCAGCGATGTTCCCATCTCTGTAAACCCTCCAAATAGTACTGGGCGTTTTTCAACATATTCTCCTTGTAACTCTACACACTTCTCCCAGCGATACTCCCATCTCTGTAACCCGTCCAAATAGTACTCGTCGTTTTTCAACATAGTCTCCTTGTAACTCCGCGCACTTCTCCCAGCGATACTCCCATCTCTGTAACCCGTCCATATAGTACTCGTCGTTTTTCAACATATTCTCCTTGTAACTCTACACACTTCTCACAGCGATACTCCCATCTCTGTAAGCGGTCCAAATAGTACTCGCCGTTTTTCAACATAATCTCCTTGTAACTCAACACACTCTCCCATCTATGCTCCCATCTCTGTAACCCGTCCATATAGTACTCGACGATGTTTAACATAGTCTCCTTGTAACTCTACACACTTCTCCCAGCGATTCTCCCAACTCTGTAACCCATCCAAATAGTACTCGGCGTTTTTCAACATAGTCTCCTTGTAACTCTACACACTTCTCCCAGCGATACTCCCATCTCTGTAAACCGTCCAAATAGTACTCGGCGTTTTTCAACATAGTCTCCTTGTAACTCTAAACACTTCTCCCAGCGATGCTCCCATCTCTGTAACCAGTCCAAATAGTACTCGGCGTTTTTCAACATAGTCTCCTTGTAACTCTATACACTTCTCCCAGCGATGCTCTCATCTCTGTAACCCGTCCAACTAGTACTCGGCGTTTTTCAACATAGTCTCCTTGTAACTCTACACACTTCTCCCAGCGATGCTCCCATCTCTGTAACCCGTCCAACTAGTACTCGGCGTTTTTCAACATAGTCTCCTTGTAACTCTACACACTTCTCCCAGCGATGTTCCCATCTCTGTAACCCGTCCAACTAGTACTCGGCGTTTTTCAACATAGTCTCCTTGTAACTCTACAAACTTCTCCCAGTGATACTCCCATCTCTGTAACCCGTCCAACTAGTACTCGGCGTTTTTCAACATAGTCTCCTTGTAACTCTACAAACTTCTCCCAGCGATGTTCCCATCTCTGTAACCCGTCCAACTAGTACTCGGCGTTTTTCAACATAGTCTCCTTGTAACTCTACACACTTCTCCCAGCGATGCTCCCATCTCTGTAACCCGTCCAACTAGTACTCGGCGTTTTTCAACATAGTCTCCTTGTAACTCTACAAACTTCTCTCAGCGATGCTCCCATCTCTGTAAACCGTCCAACTAGTACTCGGCGTTTTTCAGCATAGTCTCCTTGTAACTCTACAAACTTCTCCCAGTGATACTCCCATATCTGTAACCCGTCCAAATAGTACTCAACGTTTTTCAACATAGTCTCCTTGTAACTCTACACACTTCTCCCAATGATACTCCCATCTCTGTAACCCGTCCAAATAGTACTCAACGTTTTTCAACATAGTCTCCTTGTAACTCTACAAACTTCTCCCAGTGATACTCCCATCTCTGTAACCCGTCCAAATAGTACTCAACGTTTTTCAACATAGTCTCCTTGTAACTCTACACACTTCTCCCAGTGATACTCCCATCTCTGTAACCCGTCCAAATAGTACTCAACGTTTTTCAACATAGTCTCCTTGTTACTCTACACACTTCTCCCAGAGATGTTCCCATCTCTGTAACCGGTCCAAATAGTACTCGGCGTTTTTCAACATAGTCTCCTTGTAACTCTACACACTTCTCCCAGCGATGCTCCCATCTCTGTAACCCGTCCACAAAGGACTCGGCGTTTTTCAACATAGTCTCCTTGTAACTCTACACACTTCTCCCAGCGATGCTCCCATCTGTGTAACCCGTCCAACTAGTACTCGGCGTTTTTCAACATAGTCTGCTTGTAACTCTACACACTTCTCCCAGCCATGTTCCCATCTCTGTAACCTGTCCAAATAGTACTCGGCGTTTTTCAACATAGTCTCCTTGTAACTCTACACACTTCTCCCAGCGATACTCCCATCTCTCTAACCCGTCCATATAGTAGTCAGCGTTTTTCAACATATTTTCCTTGTAACTCTACACACTTCTCCCAGCGATACTCCCATCTCTGTAACCCGTCCATATAGTACTCGGCGTTTTTCAACATAGTCTCCTTGTAACTCTACACACTTCTCCCAGCGATACTCCCATTTCTGTGACCCGTCCATATAGTACTCGGCGTTTTTCAACATAGTCTTCTTGTAACTCTACACACTTCTCCCAGCGATACTCCCATCTCTGTAACCCGTCCATATAGTACTCGGCGTTTTTCAACATAGTCTTCTTGTAACTCTACACACTTCTCCCAGCGATACTCCCATCTCTGTAACCCGTCCATATAACACTCGGCGTTTTTCAACATAGTCTCCTTGTAACTCTACACACTTCTCCCAGCGATACTCCCATCTCTGTAACCCGTCCATATAGTACTCGGCGTTTTTCAACATATTTTCCTTGTAACTCTACACACTTCTCCCAGCGATACTCCCATCTCTGTAACCCGTCCATATAGTACTCGGCGTTTTTCAACATAGTCTCCTTGTAACTCTACACACTTCTCCCAGCGATACTCCCATCTCTGTAACCCGTCCATATAGTACTCGGCGTTTTTCAACATAGTCTTCTTGTAACTCTACACACTTCTCCCAGCGATACTCCCATCTCTGTAACCCGTCCATATAGTACTCGGCGTTTTTCAACATAGTCTCCTTGTAACTCTACACACTTCTCCCAGCGATGCTCCCATCTCTGTAACCCGTCCACATAGGACTCGGCGTTTTTCAACATAGTCTCCTTGTAACTCTACACACTTCTCCCAGCGATGCTCCCATCTGTGTAACCCGTCCACATAGGACTCGGCGTTTTTCAACATAGTCTGCTTGTAACTCTACACACTTCTCCCAGCCATGTTCCCAGCTCTGTAACCTGTCCAAATAGTACTCGGCGTTTTTCAACATAGTCTCCTTGTAACTCTACACACTTCTCCCACCGATGTTCCCATCTCTGTAAACCATCAAAATAGTACTCGGCGTTTTTCAACATAGTCTCCTTGTTACTCTACACACTTCGCGCAGTGATACTCCCAGCTCTGTAACCCGTCCAAATAGTACTCGGCGTTTTTCAACATAGTCTCCTTGTAACTCTACACGCTTCTCCCAGCGATACTCCCATCTCTGTAACGCATCCAAATAGTACTCGGGGTTTTTCAACATGGTCTCCTTGTAACTCTACACACTTCTCCCAGCGATACTCCCATCTCTGTAACCCATCCAAATAGTACTCGACGTTTTTCAACATGGTCTCCTTGTAACTCTACACACTTCTCCCAGCGATGCTCCCATCTCGGTAACACGTCCAAATAGTACTCGGCGTTTTTCAACATATTCTCCTTGTAACTCTACACACTTCTCACAGCGATACTCCCATCTCTGTAACACGTCCAAATAGTACTCGGCGTCTATCAGCATAGTCTCCGTGTAACTACACACTTCTCCCAGCGATACTCACATCTCTGTAAACCGTCCAAATAGTACTCGACGTTTTTCAACATAGTCTCCTTGTAACTCTACGCACTTCTCCCAGCGATACTCCCATCTCTGTAACACGTCCAAGTAGTACTCGGCGTTTTTCAACATAGTCTCCTTGTAACTCTACACACTTCTCCCAGCGATGTTCCCATCTCTGTAAACCCTCCAAATAGTACTGGGCGTTTTTCAACATATTCTCCTTGTAACTCTACACACTTCTCCCAGCGATACTCCCATCTCTGTAACCCGTCCAAATAGTACTCGTCGTTTTTCAACATAGTCTCCTTGTAACTCCGCGCACTTCTCCCAGCGATACTCCCATCTCTGTAACCCGTCCATATAGTACTCGTCGTTTTTCAACATATTCTCCTTGTAACTCTACACACTTCTCACAGCGATACTCCCATCTCTGTAAGCGGTCCAAATAGTACTCGCCGTTTTTCAACATAATCTCCTTGTAACTCAACACACTTCTCCCATCTATGCTCCCATCTCTGTAACCCGTCCATATAGTACTCGACGATGTTTAACATAGTCTCCTTGTAACTCTACACACTTCTCCCAGCGATTCTCCCAACTCTGTAACCCATCCAAATAGTACTCGGCGTTTTTCAACATAGTCTCCTTGTAACTCTACACACTTCTCCCAGCGATACTCCCATCTCTGTAAACCGTCCAAATAGTACTCGGCGTTTTTCAACATAGTCTCCTTGTAACTCTAAACACTTCTCCCAGCGATGCTCCCATCTCTGTAACCAGTCCAAATAGTACTCGGCGTTTTTCAACATAGTCTCCTTGTAACTCTATACACTTCTCCCAGCGATGCTCTCATCTCTGTAACCCGTCCAACTAGTACTCGGCGTTTTTCAACATAGTCTCCTTGTAACTCTACACACTTCTCCCAGCGATGCTCCCATCTCTGTAACCCGTCCAACTAGTACTCGGCGTTTTTCAACATAGTCTCCTTGTAACTCTACACACTTCTCCCAGCGATGCTCCCATCTCTGTAACCCGTCCAAATAGTACTTGGCGTTTTTCAGCATAGTCTTCTTGTAACTCTACACACTTCTCCCAGCGATGCTCCCATCTCTGTAACCCGTCCAAATAGTACTTGGCGTTTTTCAGCATAGTCTTCTTGTAACTCTACACACTTCTCCTAGCGATGCTCCCATCTCTGTAACCCGTCTAAATAGTACTTGGCATGTTTCAACATAGTCTTCTTGTAACTCTACACACTTCTCCCAGCGATGTTCACATCTCTGTAACCCGTCCAACTAGTACTCGGCGTTTTTCAACATAGTCTCCTTGTAACTCTACAAACTTCTCTCAGCGATGCTCCCATCTCTGTAAACCGTCCAACTAGTACTCGGCGTTTTTCAGCATAGTCTCCTTGTAACTCTACAAACTTCTCCCAGTGATACTCCCATATCTGTAACCCGTCCAAATAGTACTCAACGTTTTTCAACATAGTCTCCTTGTAACTCTACACACTTCTCCCAATGATACTCCCATCTCTGTAACCCGTCCAAATAGTACTCAACGTTTTTCAACATAGTCTCCTTGTAACTCTACAAACTTCTCCCAGTGATACTCCCATCTCTGTAACCCGTCCAAATAGTACTCAACGTTTTTCAACATAGTCTCCTTGTAACTCTACACACTTCTCCCAGTGATACTCCCATCTCTGTAACCCGTCCAAATAGTACTCAACGTTTTTCAACATAGTCTCCTTGTTACTCTACACACTTCTCCCAGAGATGTTCCCATCTCTGTAACCCGGCCAAATACTACTCGGCGTTTTTCAACATAGTCTCCTTGTAACTCTAAACACTTCTCCCAGCGATGTTCCCATCTCTGTAACCCGTCCAAATAGTACTCGTCGTTTTTCAACATAGTCTCCTTGTATCTCTAAACACTTCTCCCAGCGATGTTCCCATCTCTGTAACCCGTCCAAATAGTACTCGTCGTTTTTCAACATAGTCTCCTTGTAAATCTACACACTTCTCCCAGCGATACTCCCATCTCTGTAACAAGTCCAAATAGTACTCGACGTTTTTCAACAACGAATATGTTAATGATAAAGGTACAAAGTAGATTTAACATAAATATAAACAAAAACAAAACACCACCAATAAACCACTGAACAAAATAATGCTGTAAGTTAAATGCCAGGTCAAGAGATGGCGAGAGTGTAGAAAACAAATTAGGAAATGATATATTCAATTACATATGTTAGTACGCGTGGTTAATATTAAACATACTGCATGAAATATTTTAGTATGTACAAATTGTTGTAATGGTATAAAAACTTTTGTGGTAGGACGTCCAGTGCCATTAAGTTATCATACTCTTAACGTAACCTTGTGCACACTTTCCTGGTGTTTCTGAAATTTAATGCAGTGAACCCCACCAAAAAAACATTGTTAGCATGTAAAATTCTATAGAAGCCCAACGATGCTTTATTTGACGGCGTACAATAATTGAAACCTATAAATCAATTTTAATTTTTACTAAGCTTATTATACCTCTCTTTTTAAGAACCAGGCATCTCTTATCTTCTTACGCTTCAAATACCTCCCGAGTCAAAAATCGATACTTTATAATTCAGGAGAAAAGTTATGAAGGTATAACTTTTGGCAAATTGGTCTTAACTGCATCTTAAATCCGCCTTTAAGCGTTCTTTGCTTCACTACACAATTAATCAATCTTTACAGCTCGAATAACTCAAATTCCTCCTTTATATTGCAGCTCTTTTTTACTAACGAGTGCTTAGTGTTCAAGCACTGTGGAATTATTAACGTGACATGACGTCAATTCTTGGACACGCTTAGAAATTAATCTACAGACATTGTATATATAAAATATATGGAGAAGCGTCCTCTTTATGGTAAGAGTTTTATTACGTATTACAGCATTAGTAGTTTACTCTTAACGTATAGTACGCATAGGAATTGTTGCTCTCCACAAAGAATTCAATACTGAAATTTCACTAAAATTCACTGAATCTAAACAAAACGTACATTCCGACGCTAACGGTATCTTCACCACATATGATATCAATCCTAAAAACCGATATCTACCATTAAATATGGTTGAAAGGAGGGGAAAGCATGCAATTCATGTTTCACGTGGGCAGGTTAAGCTTGGCAGGGAGCTGCAAGAATGGAAAGTTTGAAGTACGAGTGTTGTGTGAAAAGTTTCCGACCTGATAAAGATACAAGGAATTTTTCAGAATTGTTTTCTTTTTCAACATAGTCTCCACGAAACTCTACACACTTCTCCCAGCGATGACCACATCTCTGTAGCCCGTCCAAATAGTACTCGGCGTTTTCTCTGCAAAATAATTGTTCACGATGATGATTGGCTCTTAATTTGACGAAAATCTGTCCTCCGAGGGCAATTTTCAGATTAGGAAACAATAAGAAGTGGCTTGGAGTTAGATCTGGTGAGTAAAGCGGATGGTCAAGCAGTTAAAACCATAATCCGTGGATGTTCGCCATTGCAAATGCTAAGGTGTGAGACTGTGCGTTGTCTTGGTGAAACAGGATTTTTTGTGCAAATTTGGCCGTTTTTCCGCAAGGTTGGCCTTCAGCTTGTCAAGTAATGATGCGTAGTATGCTCCTGTAATTGTTTTTCCTTTCCAAAGATAATAATTGATTAAAAAAAACTCCACGACTATCCTAAAAACAGTCGCCATCAATTTCCCAGCTGAGAAAACGTATTTTGCTTTTCTTTTGGAGCCCGTTAACTCTTTGCAGTCCACACTTTGGACTGTATATTAATTTAGGTTGTATAATGGTGTATGCAAATTTCATCTACAGTAATTAATCGCTGCCAGAACTTGGATTTGTTTCACCTAAACTGCGCCAACAGAGCGTTGGAAATGTTCATTCCGTCACGTTTTTTGGTCTAACGTGAGCAAACGTGGCAGCCAACGTGCGAGCAGCTTCTTCATACCTAAATGTTGATTTAATATGTGACAAACTCGTTTTTTTGACACGTTAGTAGCCTCTGCTATCTCTCTCACTATAATTTGGCTAGTACCAATTGGTAAACTTTGACAATATTTTCTTCGGTAGTTGCAGTATTTGGACGTCCCGAACGTTCATCGCCTCCCAAGCCCTTACAGCCAAGTTGAAATTCAGCTGCTCAAAATTTCATTATGAGAAATGATGATACAGAGTCCCCATACACCGAATCCAACTCTTGTGTAGCCTTGTTGCCTTTCAAAAATAAATATTTAATGCCAGCTCAATATTCGATTTTGTCCATTTTCATAAAAACATCCAAACTACTGTTACATAACAACTGAGCGTCCAAAATGGCTGAAACTTTGGTGAGTATCTGTCAACAGACGAACAACGAAATCACCAGCTTTTATTTACGAGTGACGTTATGTTCATGTTGAGGTCCGAAACTTTACAGGGAACTCTTGAAAGTAAGTGAATGAGAAATCACTGACATAAGCAATTCTAATTAATATTACTGCTGTGTTACTAATGATATAATATCAATAGGTGAGTACTTTAGCTCAGAAAATCATGTTCATTTACTAGGTACTAAGATACGTGTATCTCACACAGAAGTTTTTCGTAATCCAGTGAATATATTTAGACAAACGGGATATATTATTGATAAGAAACAAAATGTAAATCATGATATCGGAGAAAAGTTAGAGAAACTCTTAAGTAATCTATTAGAATTTAAGTTCTTTAAATGAACTTTCAACGGAATAATAAAAGAAAGAAATGTGCCAGATCTTTATAAATCACTCTGTATAAGAGAAAATGCTTAAGGATAGAATAAAGCAATAGCTATTTGATTATTGTACATAAGTTAAAGTGTACTACAGAACATTCGTGTATTCCTAATATGATTAAAATGTTTTTGAAGCAAGGGAACTTGAATTAATTGCTATATTGATTTCATAATTTATAATTATTGGTTCTACTATGTATATATTATTGAGTAGTTACCAGACGTCCTCACTATCTCTGATCTTGGTGATAGTAAATTGTTTCTATTAATAAAAATTATTTTAAAATGTTAGATATAGTCAACATGAAAAATTCAATGCCATGGCCGGGATTTGAACTACGGATCTCCTGGTTTCCGTCTAGTCGCTCTAACCCATTGAGCTACCATGGCCAACGTGCCGTCCTGACATCAAATTCTGCAGTTGACTCGTATATTTTCCCGGTAGACCACTAGCGGCTCTTTCATCCGAGATACACTGTTTGTGGTGACTTACTATAGTAAGTACTTAAGTCCCATGCTTCATCACTTAACTCTCATTATTTTAGTTAATTGATGGAAATTAATCATTTCTCCACACTAGCTGTACATAGGCTAAGGGTTTTGATAGATAGAGTCAACATGAAACATTCAATGACATGGCATTACTTAAGATAGTAAGTCGCCACAAACGGTGTATCTCAGATGCGAGAGCCCCTAGGGGTCTATCGGGAAAATATACGAGTCAACTGGAGAATTTAATGTCAGGACAGCATGTTGGCCATGGTAGCTCAAAGGTTGAGACCGACTGGACGGAAACCATGAGATCCGCGGTTCAAATCCCGGCCATGGCATTGAATTTTTCATGTTGACTCTATCTATCAAAATACCTTTTGCATATACGGCTAGTGTGGAGAAATGATTAATTTCCATCAATTAACTAAAATTTTAAAATGTGTTCAAATTACTTCTTTAGCATGTGATATATATGTATTATCGCGAACCCATTATCTACGATAGCGCGGCGTTTGTACACAAAGAGACGGCAAATAGAGATAGCGGAGATAAAGGACTTGCCGGCACAGATTAAGTTACGCTCCTGGGAGGTTCGGGTTTCGTCTACTGACAGAACGTTCGAAGTCTTGTCGGTGCTAAAGAGGAGTAAACAGTTGTAAAATGTTGTAACGAGAGCTGAAGTTGTAAACAGATGAAATCATAACGCTGCTTGTTTTGGTTATCGACCTTGATAGGTTGTGATTGTGTATGTGATGTAATTCTGTATCTGTGAGAATTGAACAGAGCGTATTTCTACGGAAATGAAGAACATTTATATTTTCTGCATATTGAACTTATAATTCTACGAACCCACAAAGGCACAGTATTTCCTCTTCTAAAATCCCTTTCCACAAAATTTATTCAAATTTCAACGATCAGATGTTGAGAATTGGAATACAAAGTCAACTCATTTAATGGTATAGAATGTACTAAGCTTGCATGGCTCTGATTTTCAGTCACAGCTTGGATAATATTTATAGCCACACAGCATTTCTGTCTGCTATACCCCCAGCATGTTCAATTTATGAACCGATTTAAGCTTTTAGCCCTTATGCAGCAGCATTCACAGCTATAACCTGAACAAAAGTTCTTCCGAGCTACGTCCACGACTTCCACGTAGGAACTTCGGCAAGAGAAAGAAACATGTCTATACAAACCCCACTAACATTGTATTCCGAAAGGGGATCTGGATATCCATGTGGAGGTTCTGAAAGAACGACAGAAGACTGACATTGCTAAAATGTCCAAGAAATCTGCACCTAAGGCGTCGCCCAAGAAAGCTGCCAAGAAGCCCTCCGAGAAGAAGAAGGCCTCTTCGGCACCGAAGCCGAAGAAATCCCCTTCCAAGGCCAAGAAAATCGCCAAGCCCACGAAGAAGCCAAAGGCTCCCAAACCAAAGAAGGCCCCCAAGGCCAAGGCACCCAAAAAGACCAGTCCCAATAAGAAGTGAGCCCTTTGGGCAATAGACCCCTTGAAGGGCCAAACTCTCCCCATTCCCCAGTTGGGTGGATCGGGTGAAAACGGCCCTTTTCAAGGACATCAACCAGTTTCGATGGCGGCCCTCGTAACCATGGTCGCTAAAGCGTATGTCTCTAGTGTTCCGCCGCGTAGATGGTCGCGGGTTTGAGTCCCGCCTTCAGCATGGGTATTTATGTTTATAGTGAATATTTAGGAAAACAGATAATAAAATAAACGGAGATAATGAAAAATCGGTTAAATAAGAAAAAAAGAAAGATATATATATATATATATATATATATATATATATATATGCATACGTATATATTTTTTAGACTTAAAATTAAAAACAGTAACCATCACCCATCACCTGAAAGTTTCGTAAACTGCATTAAGCCGCATAAAGATAACACCACGTTGAAGCTTCTCAAAATCATGGATCTGCTCGACACGCAGGTTTCAAGACTTTACACGTCAGACATCGATGGAAGATATCGATGCACTTTGCTAAATATAGAAAGCACCAGGGATTAAACAGATACTTATCTGAACAGCCACCCTTACAAGTAGTTATGCGTCTGGGCTTCGTCTAAGGCATGACTCCTTCACCCCCACAGGTTTTTCTACCAACCTCATAAATACCAATATAAATCCACAATAACTTGGTTATTTCTGGATATCTTATACAGTACCACTCAGAATTATGCTTGAAATCCTTTAGAATGAGACGGATTCTGGTTAAGACTTATTGAGTTATAGTTTTTTGTCTTCTATTATTGCTCGTCAAGGCTTTTCCTATTTCAAAATTGACATGTGGAGTTCTGCCAGACATTCCAAACATTATCAGCAATGCCCCATTATTATTGAAATTATCAACAATATCAGCTGAAGATATGTCTCCTAGTTAGAGAGAAAAACTCCTAATATGACGCATTCAATAAATTCCAAATGCTTAGCAATATTGAAACGTTGATGGCTGGTTATTGGAACAGCAAGGTATACCAGAATCAATCATAAAAGTAACAATGACGCTATTGATGAAAGGATAGAGCATACACAAAGGAATACTGTATATTTATTTAAAGGAATACAGTAGATAGTTCAAACTTTAAAGTTGTCTGTAAAATTCTGTCTCTTTTGCATGAACAAGAATAAAACGTATAACGAACTGTAATATGAGAAAAATGCAAGTAACGTAAAACTGAAACCGGTAACAAAGAAGGCATAAAAAATGGATACCACTGCAACAAATTTATTTGGTGGCTGGCCTCGTAGCTCAGTTGGTGAGGCACCTGCCTGCCGCGCTAGGCGTCCCGGGTTTGAATCCCGGCGGGGGGGGGGGAGCAGATGAGGAGTTTTCTTCAACCAAGATAATTCCTCATCCTTTCCAGAGTCTGGAAGTATGGGATTGAGATTTCATTAGGCAGGGGATTTGGTACGTAGGTCACCATGCTGGGCCCTTTGTTCCTATGCCCCCAAGTGGGGCACCCCCGGGAGGAAGGATGAGGCGAAACAGACAGTGAATGGCCGACGCAAGAAGCCACGACAGTACAGAGGGAAGAGTCCCTACAGCTTACCTGGATAGAGAACTCCCCCGACAGGCCAGGAAAACGAACCCGCTCTCCTGCAGTGGGACAGTAACGAGCCCAGGAGCCGAGCCCTAATTGTCCCAGGCAGGCGATCTGAGTCCCAAAGGTCCTTGGCTGGCAGTCACGAAATGGTCCCAGCTGCCAAGCCCAAATGGTCCTAGGCAGGCGATCCAAGCCCCAGAGGTCCTTGGCTGTCAGTCATGAAATGGTTCCAGCAGCCAAGCCCTAATGGTCCCAGGCTGGCGATCCGAGCCCCAGAGGTCCTTGGCTGGCAGTCACGAAATGGTCCCAGCAGCCAAGACCTAATGGTCCCAGGCAGGCGAATCGAGCCCCAGAGGTCCTTGGCTGGTAGTCACGAAATGGTCCCAGAAACCGAGCCCTAATGGTCCCACGCAGGCTATCCGTGCCCCAGTGGTCCTTGGCTGGCAGTCACGAAATGGTACCAGCAGCCAAGCCCTAATGATCCCAGGCAGGCGATCCGAGCCCCAGAGGTCCTTGGCTGGCAGTCACGAAATGGTCCCAGCAGCCAAGCCCTAATGGTCCTAAGCAGGCGACCCAAGCCCCAGAGGTCCTTGGCTGGCAGTCACGAAATGGTCCCAGCAGCCAAGCCCTAATGGTCCCAAGCAGGCGATCCGAGCCCCAGAGGTCCTTGGCTGTCAGTCACGAAATGGTCCCAGCAGCCAAGCCCTAATGGTCCCAAGCAGGCGACCCAAGCCCCAGAGGTCCTTGGTTGGCAGTCACGAAATGGTCCCAGCAGCCAAGCCCTAATGGTCCTAAGCAGGCGACCCAAGCCCCAGAGGTCCTTGGCTGGCAGTCACGAAATGGTCCCAGCAGCCAAGCCCTAATGGTCCCAAGCAGGCGACCCAAGCCCCAGAGGTCCTTGGTTGGCAGTCACGAAATGGTCCCAGCAGCCAAGCCCTAATGGTCCTAAGCAGGCGACCCAAGCCCCAGAGGTCCTTGGCTGGCAGTCACGAAATGGTCCCAGCAGCCAAGACCTAATGGTCCCAAGGAGGTGATCCGAGCACCAAAGGTCCTTGGCTGGCAGTCACGAAATGGTCCCACCAACCGAGCCCTAATGGTCCCAGGCAGGCGATCCGAGCCCCAGAGGTCCTTGGCTGGCAGTCACGAAATGGTCCCAGCAACCGAGCCCTAATGGTCCCAGGCAGGCGATCCGAGCCCCAGAGGTCCTTGGCTGGCAGTCACGAAATGGTCCCAGCAGCCAAACCCTAATGGCCCCAGGCAGGTGATCCGAGCCCCAGAGGTCCTTGGCTGGCAGTCACGAAATGGTTCCAGCAGCCAAGCCCTAATGGTCCCAAGCAGGCGATCCGAGCCCAAAAGGTCCTTGGCTGGCAGTCACGAAATGTTCCCAGCAGAGGAGCTGAGGCCGGCAACTGACCTTTCGTTGGAGGAAGTAGTTTTCCTCAGAGCATATCATCCTGCCATGCACCGCCGAGACTCCCGCCGACACTTCTACCCTGAAAGAGACCATAGAGAGACCTGAAAGAGAGAGAGGATATGAAATGATAATGGAAATGAAATGGAAGGAGAGGAAATTCGGGGGATGTAATTAACCTACCCAGTATTCACCTAACAGCTCGGGAAAACCCCGAGAAAAGCCACTGCTCAGGTAGGTCGACCACGGGAATCGAACCTGGGCCTCCCGAATGAGGGCTACAGACGAGATCGCCTGAGCCATCCCGCTCCGTCTGGAAGTATGAATGTGAGTTGAAATATGTGCGTAATCTAATGCTTAAAACCCAACGACTACGAGTTAACACCTTCAGTATGTTTCAAAGGAGCACGGCCAGCGATATAACCATTGCAGTTAAAGGCGGAGTATAAGTGGAACAAATAAAACAGAATTATTTGGTATAAATTGTATGATTTAACAAATCTACTACTTTTATGGCCTCTACCACGTACACTAGAGGTAGTTAAGGCTTTTGCATTCCACATTTAAATATATACCAATATTTAAGTGGAAACAGATATTTACGGTCACCTGAATGAAAATATCTGCTTTAGAAAGTATTCAGTAATGAAACGTTGTATGTGTTTCCGGGTGCATAGGTCTTAAACGAATATTTGACTGAACACTAAACTTCAAAAGTTTTAAAGACATACCATTTGTTAACTATTTAGGAAATTTCTTTAATTTTGGTTCAAAATATACCATACTGTGTTTCGCAAAGTGCTAGACTATCATTTTTTGCTCACCTTATTATACTGATACAGAATTTAAAAGCTAGAATTAGTGGTCAACATTTTAAATATTTGATGAACACTTAGAACTGACCCGTGGGCTTTTTGGGGGGCTTCCCGGATTGCTAGGTGAATACTGGGTAGGTTACTTGCATCCCTCGAATTTTCTGTCCCTCCATTTCATTTCCATTGTAATTTTGCTTAATCTCTTTCAGGGTAGAAGTGTCGGCGGGAGTCTCGGCGGTGCATGGAAGGATGATATTGTCACCCAAACGTCGGAACTCCCTGTAGAACCGGCCGGCAGTAGGGCCAGAGGGGAAGCATTCAGACCTCTGGATAATTGTGCTCGCCGCGAACCTTCCGGAAACGGCGATCTTCCCTATATAAGGCCTGCAGTTGGCGAGTCAGTTCAGTTTATCTCGGAGTGACGCTGGACCGCAAATTAACTTACGCTCCGCACGTCAAAGGCAAGGTCCAGCTTGGGCACGTCGCGCTCAGGAACCTATATCCAATATTCCGTTCAACCATGCCACTCCGTCTCAAACTCCAGCTGTATCCGGCGATCATCCCGCCCATGATCTTGTACGGCTGTGAGGTCTGGGGAACAGTGGCGAATACCACTTTCGTCAGACTCCAGACGCTGCAGAACAGGGCGCTACGGGTCATCTACGATACTGACTGGATATTTCCCGCCCATATCCTTCATGAACATTCGAACAACCCGTACATTGTCGACGTCATTCGAGAGAGGGCTCGTTCAATGTACGACAAAATTCAAACCCATGGCAACCTTTTGGTGAACTCACTGGGCAGGTATGACCAGAGGCAGCAAAGACGCTTGCCATCGTACAAACTCCCAAGAGACGTCTTGGGGCCTCTTGGTTAACCAAAGGGAAACCCCAAATATATCCAATTTCACATAACGCCTGATGGCTCAAACGTTAGGCCACCCGTACTCAAAACTGGGCAAAAGCTCTAAACAGATCCTCCCCCAACGGGAGAACGTAACAAACCCGACTAGCTGTTGCCTTCAGAGAACACTCAAGGGCAACCAGTTAACACAAAATGTTTACCCACAAACAAACAACCTACCGCCAGCAGAACAAAAACTCAACCCATCTTGACTCACTTCGCAGGTTAAGCCGCAAAGCGGCTAGGTACTGCGGCAGAAGACACCCGGACGGGGAAAAAGAAAAATTGCCCCGCCCGACCAGGACTACCTCTGGACCTCTGGAGTCAGTTCAGTTCTTCTCGAGCAGCGGAGAGGAGCGCCCAGTGAGGGAAAGGACTGTGTACGTGCATCGGAGGAGTGTACGTAACTGCGTGCAGTGGACCTGTGACAGACGAACTGGTGAATTGTAATTGTGTGCATTACGTAATACTGTGTAATCGGCAAGTGTTCCGATTGCAATTCGGTGGAAATAAAGAACATTTTTTAGTGGTGCAATTGGACTTTTAATTTCACGAACCCACAAAGTTACAATATACTCTGAGTGAAGTACTTTCCTCCTCCGATAGGACCGCTGGGACAGCTTTTGACCATAGGAGGGAGAATGTTCGTTATTCTGGCCTACCTGAGGAGGATTACAATGACTATTATGATAGAGGAATCATGAACTCTGCACTATAGTAGATCCTTGGGTCGGCAGCTCTCAGACTCTTCTCGCGTCATCCTTCCTCCCGGAAATGCCCCACTTGGTGGCATAGGTACAATGTATCAAGACTGGTGGCAGTGCCGAATCCCCTCCGAGGAACCCTCATCGTAATCCTAAACCCAGAATTCTCTGTCCCTCTCCTACTTCAATAAAAAAATCCGTGAAAATTTTAATGTTAGTCAATTAATGTGCAGGAAAAGTAGGAAATAAGGCTTCGTAAGAAACGTCTGTATAAAATATATAAGAAAAAAACGGTGGCGGGTAAAGAAAGTCATGGAATGACACATATATCAGACGATTTTTCTTTCCGTCTGTAAATAAACATTAAAAAAGTTCAAGAAGCATAGTGTGTTTGGTATGAACTCAACTATTGAAAATTCCTTTAACCAAAAACTTTAGTATACACGCTAAGCAATCTTCAGCAGCGTGGCGTGGAGATATTTTCAAGAGAAACCCATACCTGGAACTATGCATTACAATAAATTTCTTACTTTTACTGTATAATAATGGCTATTATCACAATGATATCGATATGATAAACAAAATATATACCTTGCAATTTTTGGAAATGACCTCTAAGGACCTCTGCTAGAGGACATACATTATGGGAAATAATTTTTGTATAGTCAATTTCTGACATACGTCTCTTTATTGTTTTGAAGTTTAGTTTTATTTAGTTATTCCATTTTCAAATGGAACGTCGGCATTCGTTTTTTGTTTCTCTGCAAAGGGAACAAAACACTGTTTAAGAAGCTGACTGTCACTTTAGTTACTGTATCCCATATCGTAATGTTTATGTGTGAACTGAGCGTTTATATGGTTTAACAAATAAGTTATTTTAATAAGCTTTTATAAGAATAGTTTATGCAATAATGAGTAAAGAAACTTATGTGAATGCAACTTATCGTAGTTTCATTTTCACTCCAATGAATATTAGAGATACATATTTCGTATGTATAGGCGCGTGTAGTTGAGAACTTTGCAGATTGTTGTTGTACTGGTTATTGAATTAGCAGTTAGTTGTACAGATAGGAGAGTAATTCCTTTCATGCTCTGAGTATGGGAATAATGCGCTACTAACTCCTCCGTAGCGGAGTAACCGCATACCGAACTGCAGCTATGGAAACCTGTAAACCACCAAGTGTGAAATCTGTTTGTGGGTATCGAATGCAAGATACTGGCCTAATGACTGACGTTTAACCTCGGTTCTAACTCCATTTACACCTGAACACGCACCTGCTAGGTAGAGGGGGTACAAACAGAGAGCACTGCCATTAGGAAGGATGAAGGGGTAATCCAAGGACGAACATGTACGGCGATAGCAAGACCAGGGTCCTAACAGTTCTGCACAGTGCTTAATCCCCGTGTCCTTAGGGCAATTAAGACAGTATGTAAGCCCCGGAATGCCGACCATATGCCAAAATAAAAATTTGTAAAACAAAAACTTCATAATCCTACCGCATTACACCACTCACCATCGCCAGGTCTTTAATGCTGGAAAGATACAAATCTTTGAGCACAAGGGAAATTCACGGTAGTCAGGGAACCAGCCGACTCCAGGAAGCCACGAAAAAATGCGCGATCAGTGTGACCGTTCCGATAAAAATCGATACTGGGACCACTAATATGTAAGCCTCACACCTCACTGAGGAATCTTTTGCTTGATGTAGGTAGAGAAAATGTTAGCTTCCATCTAAACTTGCTGCTGACATTACTATAGAAATTATTTTTGAGCTCCCCGAATAAAAGGAACACATTTGTTTTAAAAAATGAGGGTTATCTGTGTATGTAGTGTTAACACTTATCTTGGTATAAAGTTTGGTATCTTGCAACTCAAAGATTTACAACCCACCCTATCACAAATTGCATGGAACATTTCTCGACTAGTATTTGATAAATTTATATTACGAATAAGTAGTGAACTTAAGTTTTATGAAAATACCCTGTGAACTCCTCCTCATCTGCAAGAATTTACACTCATTTTATGTCTTCATAACAGGTAAACTTTAGAAGAGTACGTACTCCACAAATAATGTAGACACCTTTAGAGACACCCTTAATTTAAAATCAGCCTTTTTGCGAGGATAAACTTCCCGAGATACTGGTCAATATTATTTTTAACTTTCTCAACAATTTGTCATTTCAAAAGTTCTATTGCTATTCAATTGTATCTCGCGTTATCATGGAGATAATATACAACTTAAATATCAACAATAAAGAACTGTTTTCTAACATACCACTATCGATTTGCTCTGATCTATGCTTGTTCCTACGAGGTCATGTTTAACGAGTGCATTTATGCATTGTTTTAATTAAATTAGTATGAAGTTGACTTGAAATGTACTTTTTAAGGAGCAATTAAAGGACTCATAATCATGCTGCTTAACAAGCTAAAAATACGCCAAATAATTTGTTGCACAAGCAAGAAATGGCGAAAAAATTTTTAATTACTGTGGCAGCTTAAAATAATAAAATTAAAATGTAGAATGCCAGCTATCCAACAGAACTAAAGAAGGTACTATTATGTGTTACAAATAGGATGAATGGTGTTTGTTAAAATCGAGCGAGAACCAACAATACACTTCCTGATTGCTTATATGTAGAATTGTGCATCGGCAGAACGTAACTTGTCACACTATATGTGTCTTTAGGGATCGTATGCAATCTCTATTTACTTTAGAGAGTTCAAAGCGGTATTATTCAGTTGTTCTTCCGTTTAAAAACGAGGGAAACTGTATCATCTGGATCAGCTTGCAACTGAAATGAGACACGTGGTACTATAAATCACCTTGCCCCTTATCACTGCCAGAAGAATCCAATTCAGTTAATGTGAGCTCAAATTATGGTGTAAACAGAAAGAACACTTTTAAACTGACTGACGCTGAACGACTTATTCACCAAGGAATTGACAAGGTTGCACAAGACTAGGAAAACTGCATGAGACATGCAGATAAACTACAAGAACACCCCTTTGGAAAGAAATAGCACGTGACGAGATTTTGGAGCGTATGACTATAAACTTGCAATATTTAGACGATGAAGAGAGTGACAATAACGAAAGTGACATTTATAGCCATATGGATACGCCGCTGGCAGTTTCGTTGGATTAGATAAATTGCTAATTCATAAACTATAATTACTTTAAACTATATATTTAAAACATTTGCGTAGTATACGAATATCCATGTTGAAATTGAAGATGTGCCCGGAAAAACGGGTTTACCCACATTTTTTAAAAGTTGAGAAAACAAGTATTTTGTGAATGAGGCTGAAAGAAATTGTTAACATTATTTTATTTCATTTCTGAGAATATGGGTCTCAAGAATACATTATATATCATCAGGGTTATCCTTAATAGAACCCAAAACATGACTGATCTAATAACAATAAAAATAAAATAATGAAAAAAAGTGAAAACCTTTGTAAGCTTTTACTTAAGTTTTATTCTATATACATTTTACAATTTTAGGTGAAACTAATAGGTGTGTCTTTTGGAATATTTATACATGGTACACTTTGGATTATTCCACTTTTCAATAAGTATATCATTTTGGAAACTAGGTACAAGATTTTTAGTTGTAGTCAGGCTGATCAAAAAATGCTTCATGAGTAATATTCTCAGAAGCTGTCGTCTCAGATTTAAGAGTTTTATAGTACTTATGACAAATTGGTGGGATATAATTCAACAGATCCTGTAAGTCCTTTAATTTTTCGGGATTTATAGGTCTTGGACCATTGTATTTTGGATGAAATGTCACATAAGTATGGAATGGTTTGCCAGATATTATTTTCCTTCGAATGTCTAAAGTGTCGTGATCCTCAACCCCACCGTAAGTGTATATAAAATATAAGTTACAGGGGTGGTCTTTAAATACTTTCATGCATGTCACCTTGCTCAAGAGTACCCTTTGTCCAGATTCTGAAGCTGTCCTTTTCTGTACTTTGTCGAGAAGAGGCTTTGCAGAGTTGAACATGTTAGTTGTCATTTTGAAAACATGAAAAGGATTCTATACAATGGTTTTTCTAACTAGCTCCAACCACTGATCTGGAACATAAATGTAAGCTGCTTGCCTCTTCTTTTTCTCTATAAGGCCGAAGTCACGATCACAAGGCAAAAATGTATGACCGGGTACTAGCTCTGCCATTGTTTGTTTACATTCACAGTAGAGTTTGCCAACATAACGCACTGTTGAAGCACTACGGTTTGTGGTAATTATTACTTATGAAGTTGGCTAAATACATATCTATTTTCCAGGTATCGCTTTATTCTTGTCACTAAAACAATGCTGGTTTCATAAAATATAATGATAGTTAAACTGAAAAGATACAATCATTTAAAACTTTTGTAGCTTTGTTGGTAATCCTGTTTATAAGTTAGTTACCATGAGTGCCACTAGATGACAGGCACGGGGCATGAACAGGTTAACTCGTTTTTGACATTATATTAAAAGGATATCACGAAACGCAACAACTTCACCTCTCTCTGTTTAGCGTTATATGATTGCTGGAGGGTAGACCAACACAAGAAAAGGCAACAGTTGCGGCAACATAGAGCAGCACTTATCGCAATTTTATTTTTTTATTTTGAGGGTTAACCCGTTTTTCCGGGTATGTCTTCAATTGCGATTTTAACAACTGCATTATTGTAAAACTTTGGAAAATTCAGTTTGCGTTCCCTTACGTCTAGCGCCAAGAAGCCTGGAAAATGTGCGAGAGAGAGGGAAATATAAAAAGAGAGGAGGTAACCAGGTGGCAAAGTTGAAGGCTCTAACGTATCCAATTCGCTATAAGCCATTGTAATGCAACACATTTGCTGCAATCAAAGACATACCTACATAATAACTCAAATGTGTGAAGCAGCGAAGGTCAAAGAAACTCAAATACCTAATAATGGCATTGTTTGTTCAATATGATTCCACCTGCAAATATCCTAAGAATAGCCTTTTGATCCCATATAAAATCAACTTTAATGAGTAGAAAAAGCCAGCTGAATTAGATACAGACAAGTTGTTTTAAAGCTGAATATTACGTAGGAACTAGTGTGCAGTCTTTTTTTTTAATTGATAGATTTGTGAAGAATGACTTCAGCTGTTATAGGCTGTACCAGCCTTTATTTAGTAAAGAAGCGCATTTTCAGAAGGTTTCTAATTTTAAAATGCAGTTGTTCTTTAGCTTATAAGCGTAACTCGTTTGCAAGATTTATATACCTGAGATATCTAATTAAGCCAATATTACTTAAGGCTAATCACGTGGGTTTAGCACACAAAATATACTAATACCTCTACTCTCTCACGGGGAATGTTTATTACGGGTCAGTTCACAGTACCAAGGTTTGAAATGCTTCCGTTAGCTCGTAGCGCAATAAACTTAATGAAAGTTACTTCAAAGAGACTGGAGATACCTTTTGGGAGAATGATGAAGTTCATCCTGTCATTATGTGGAAATGTAAGTAACTACATCTTTCTCCTTTATGACCTCAGTGAAATGTTCGCTTAATTACTTCCTTTGAAAATGTATTTTTAGACAAATTTTGTCTTCACCCTTAATTTAACAATTTTAATTAGAGGTGTTAAGGTATACTACACGTCCAACTATATCTTATAAGGACTTTCTCTTCTGTCTTAATCATTTTATTAGAAATGCACACTTATTGGAATACAAAGAAAATAACCGGAAAAATTTATTTCGGATAATTTTTCCTCTTCCTTTTTCGTGGTTGGATTTATGTATTATGTAACCAAGAGCTTTTGTTTTTGCCAATGCAAAGATTTGAGTGGTTATTTATTTATTTATCCCTAAGCTCCACATTGCCATGCATTTTTCAGGAGGCTTAGAAATCTTAGGTACCAGACAGATTTTCTTATCCTTATTTTTTTGAAAGTTGTTGATTCTCCTAAATAGCAGCCATTTCTGAGCCGCCTCCTTTGGCTGGATTTTTCTCAGTTCTGCCAAAGCAAGCGTCCCACTCCACTTTCTTTGCATTGGTCAGACAGCTGCTACACTTTCGTAAAGGCATAGTCTGAGCCTGGTGTAGCATTTGATACCTTAATGCGTCAATATGTTATTTTAATAAAGAAACTGCAACTGTAAACATTTCATGATATTAATATGACTATGCTCTTACAAAAAGGCTTTTGTATACCTTAAACTCAACTAGTAATTCAAGGATATGTTATTTTGTTACTAATAACAATATAACAGTACGAGTTACAGATACAATAATTTATTAGACCTCAATTTTATGTTAATTTGAAATACATGGCTTAATTCGGAATGGAAAACGCAACTGAAGCACTGAGATAGACTGATATTCATACGAAGATGTATATATTGCATTACGGTACTTTAAAGGTTTATTAGTAAGCTATCATTTGTTGTAACTAAATGTTAACAAATAGATTAATTTGTAATTTATGACAATTTATGAGTACAAAATATGTTAACATATTTTATAAACTTCTCAACATGTTTCATATTAAAGTGATTATTTCTAAGTTAAAACGAATAGGTACATAGCATAACAGACAGACTGCCTCTTCAGTCTGTTGAACTCCTAAAAACAATTCTCATTCGGTTCGTAATAGGAACCCTTTTTGCGTAACATCAGCATAATTCCTTTGATTAAGGTAGAGTAGATAGTGCAGAGGAAATGTATGCTGCACCCACTGAGTGCCAGTTCCTAAACCATGTGCCAGAGAAAAGTCTCTCTTAGCAGACTGGCGGTTAGACTTTCGTCACCAAGGGTGTCTCTGCCGAACACCTGCTTGCGGTTTATAGCTTATTGGTATTCTTCACTTCATCGTTTCTCCTGAAGGTGGAAAGCATAGAACATTGACGTTGGGTTGAGGTGTGAGGTGTCTGCTGTGGTTCTGGTCTTAGATCGTGGGTCCATTTTCTCTTCTCCTTTCTCCAGAACCTCATTGTAAAGGCAATAGAAGAATGAATTCCAACCAAAATTTTATATAGAACATTCACGAAAATCACTCATAAATAAGTTCCCTGAACTTCACATCAAATAGTTTCTAATTTTTCTGTGTATACAGTGTGTGAAAATGAAGCTTCAAAGAAGGTTTCACATATTATCTGTGAATACCATGCATGAAAATGAAACTGGAGAAATGTCAAAATTCATTTTAGTTAAGATTTTGAAAACCATTTCCCTACTGCAGGTTATTATTTATATGAATAAAATTTTATTACTTCGTAGCAGAAATTATGATGATATACGGCACGTTGACTATCTCGAAGTCTCAGCTTGGGGAGCCATTTTGAAATAGGAATTCCCTTTACATACATGTAAGGTGTTGTCCCACGTTGCTGTGGGGATCACGGTATGTCTGCTGCCCTCCTCGATGGTGAAGAGGGAGCCACGAGTTCTTCTCGATATGAGTCCTTGGTTCAGATCTGGTATTCAGATGTATTGATGTACGATACATAAAAAATCTCTTGCGCTGCTTCAGTCGTTGCACGAGAACCCTTTTCTCAGGCGTGGTCGTGAGCAAAAGAATCATTTTTATAAATAATTTTTTTTTTTTAATTTATAAATATCCAAACTTGTAATTTAATTGCGATACTTTCTTCCATTTTTATAGAAAACTTTACATAAGAGTGATATTTCTTTGATACGATTTTATGAAAATCAGTTTTAACTATTTTTAATATTTAAGTTCGTTCACTTCGACATTCCACAATTCAAAACACCTCTATTCCCTTCGACGTTACGGAATCGAAAGACGTCTTCTTTCCAAGCTATTCTACCAAAATTATTGATTTTTCTTTCTCTCGTGGCCATCACTACAAATGAAACTTAATTTTCACTTATTCAAGTTACACATTACATAATCTAATTTTTAAAATTACCAGTGATGAAACATCATCTCATGACCTATTGAGTTGTAACACTTTCCTTTATTATTCATTTAAACTTGTCCATATTGATTCTTAAATCATTAAACATATTTAAATAATCTCATTACTGAAGAAAATTTGTTTGACATTGATTATAATTAAGATTTTAATATAACCACCCGTATATAGAAACCTTGAACTTCATACAAGAACTCTATGAAGTTTTATACTCATTGATTTAACTTGGTGAAATAAAGACACTGTAAGAAATAGGAACAAAGTTATTTCAGGAATCGGGAAAAATATACAGCAAACTAAATTGCATAATTTATATCAGTGTCATCGATTTCTGAAATTGTTCACGTTACAAACGTCCACTTTTTCATTATTTGACGGTAATGGTTGAAAGTTTGTAATTCTTTTTTGTTTCGATCACAAAATCTGTTTGAACTTATAAGCACTTACATATTCAGTACTATTAGTGAATACCAAGGTTGGCATGACGGGGTTTAACTCACATTAGCACCTTTGTGCTTTAAACTCACTGCAACGGTATAAAACTCATTAGTGGCCAAGAGAGACAAATGAGGCTTCCTTGATGAGAAATACGATATCATCACTAACCTCTCGCTTCCCTGGTTTCTCGTGAACTCCTACAAAATCACAGAAATGGATCTCTTTAAACAAATGGGCATCCGAATTCATATAACATCAGGGTAATGGGATATTACGGTTCCTATAGTTTTGTAGTTTAGTGAAGCTCTCTCAGCAAATTAATACAGAACTGTCTGGTTAGAAACAACGCCATCATACTATGCTTAAAATTATAACATTTCTAAATAAAAAATTTATAAGTAAAGAACTGAAACATTTCTTTAATTATTCCGTTGGAAATTCATTCATTGAACAAATTTTAGCACCAAACCAAGCAGAATGTTCTGAAGTTTCGATTCTTTGTCACTAGATGCGCAGATGTTTATGTTTGACTCCTAATCACTATTGTTGGCAGCTGTTTTCGATATTTTTTCCCAGTCAACGTGAAAAGTAGTACAAATCAAATCAAGGACTGTTCCTTGTGAAGCAATACAGCATTACGAATTCAATTACAGCCACTCAAAGTGCATACCAGAGAGAATTTGGTGCTTGCAATCCTCCAAAAGGAAACTCAATACTGGGATTGGTAAACTAATGGGAAAGAACTGAATCTCTAGTGAGTTAAAAAGGCAAGCAGCTAGGCTTCCCACGGTTGTTGTTGACGTAAGAGCACGACTGGAAGAAATGAAATGTGTAGTATTTAATGCCCGTTTTTACTACATACGGCAACGCAGGAGGTGACACTGATGATACATGAGATGAAGATGGAGCACCGGTGGAATGAGATGGCGGGGGAAACCGGTGGTCCCGGAGAAAACCCGCCCCAGCACCGTGTTGTCCATCACAAATCTCACTTTGCGGTCGCTTGGGATCGAACCCGGGCCGCCTTGGTGAGAGCCAAGCGGTCTAACCACTGAGCAATGGCGCGGCTACGACTGGAAGAGTCAAACAAAACAATCATTAAGGCATTAGTCGCAGGAGACGGGGTACATTTACTGAATGTGTCAGAGAGCTGCGAAAAGTGCAGGCCTAAAGCCATATAGGGTTAGTTAGTTAAGTGCAGAGGTTCTACTCCCATTAGTCCTGGACCCGCAGGACTAAGCTACCCGAGAGCGATGGATATTCCGGGGCTCTTTCCATAGGGCAATACCTGATTTCTTAAAAAGCCCCCGGCGGAGCACAACGTTAAGACGGGATGGAAGTGGATACGCCACTTACGCGCGTCAACCCCGCAGGGAAGACTACCGGAAACCTCGGTGGGGCCGCCTGGTGAACTAGGATACCTTCCACTTACTCTGAAGGCTAGCACCTGGGATTTATTAGGCAACCCTCTACCCTCTCCGGGCGGCCGTAGCCTGGCCGGAGGTACCCAGTTCCCCGTGGGTGTCAGGAACACACTGCCCCCTCGAGTCCAACCCAATCCGAAAAACTTTCCGAAGGGAGGGGCTCGGCAGCTCGGTCCGAGGTTCCTCTAGTAATGTCAGAAGTACCACGAGTGCTAAGGGTGGTGATGGTTGTTCAAGGTTACAGGAAACAGATAAGGATAAAAGACCGAATTATTGTCGTAGATTTCAGAAATTCATTTCGCAAAAATCATGTTATATTGTCCATCACCCGGTTCACAGATGAAGTATGGTTCTATTTGTTCGGTTTTGTAAATTCACACAACTCACGCCATTAGGCCATCGAAAATCCACATGTCATCCATGAAGCACCTATGCACCTGGAGTTTGGTGCGCAATATCCGCACAAAGAATAGTGGCTCCAATTTTTTAACCAGACTGTCAACACTGAAGAATACCGACTGATTTACATGGAGTTTGTTCAGCAACTGGACGATATAGATCTGAAACAAGGATATTTTCAGCAAGATGATGTTACATGCCATACATCAAATGAGTCTATGTAACTAATTGAAAGTTTCTTTGAAGACCGGATAATTTCAAGGAACCTGTGGCCACCGAGAACTCCGGATTTGACATCGCTGGACAGGGTTTACGTCACACGTAAATTTCATCACATTGGACGATCTGAAGCACAATATCACACTGGAGATTCAAGCTATGGACAACAGAGTCCTCCAAGGAATAGCCAGTGACAAGAAATGACGTGTTGAGTAGTGTCTTATGCAGGATGGAGGGCATTTTCAAGATTTGCTATAATAATAACCCGTGGCGCGACAGCCCTTAGAGGGCCAAGGCCTACCAACCCGACTGCCGGCCTCACGCCCACCTACGCACGGCAGAGGTGGACGATCATTCAACCGATACGGGGAGGAGATGTGGTCAGCATCTGGGCATCCCCCAGCTGGAATGTTGATTTCCGTGACCACGGCCACTTACCTAGCGTAAGCTCCTCACTTTCCTCTCGATGCTGAGTGGGCACCGGTCCTATACCCGGGAACCTAAAACCCCCACCACATGGGTGGGATCGAACCTGGGCCGCTTTCCATCCCCAGAGACCAAGGCATGGTGCCTACTACGCCACGGCGCAGGACTTCAAGATTTGCTATAGAGGTAAATATTCTCTAAAAATTCCTCTACATTTAAGGTATAATAAGTTGTATCTAGCAGAATTCGTTTGGAAACAATTAGTGAAAGAAGTGTGCCAGTCTCTGTGTTTTGGCCTGGTAAATTTTAACGTAATATATAAGCTTCCATCTTTCAATGATATCATCAACTTTTGGTTGGATAACCAACTTATGATTGACGTTTCTGTTATCACCTAGGTGATGTTCCCATATTTACTTGTACCTCTGCAACAGCAAAACAATATTCTCGAGATATAAACGCCAGGAAACCTTTGGATTTGCGATTTAATTACCGAGGGGATTTGGTACGTATTCCACTATGCTGGGCCCATTGTTTCTATGTGTAGGGGCACACCCGGGAGGAAGGATGAGGCGAAGCAGACAGAGGACTGCTGACCCAAGGAGCCACGACAGTACAGAGGGCAGTGTCCCTACAGTTTACTTAGAGACTTCCCCTGACAGGCCAGGACAACGAACTCGCTCCCCTACTGCGGGATGACAACGAGTCCAGCAGCCGAGCCCTAATGGTCTCAGGCAGGCGATCCGAGCGCAAAAGCTCCCTGGCTGGCGGTCCCGAAAAGCTCCCAGCAGAGGAGCTGAGGCCTGCAACCGACCTGCTGGTGAACCACCAGAGACCACCAGATGACAGACAGTGTGAAATGATAATGGAAATGAAATGGAAGAACAGGAAATTTGGGGGATTTAATTAACCTACCCAGCAGTTGCCTAGCGACCCGGGAAAACCCCGAAGAATTCATGGATTAAGTAGGTCTGCCACGGGAAGCGAACTCGTGTCTCACGAATGCGGGCTTCAAACAAAACCGCCTGAGCTATCTCACTCGGTCAGGAAACCTCTGAATACATTATGCACTTAGAATAATTAAAATATAAATCATTTGGATCGTTCATACTATATGAAACCGTTACAAATAAGAATTGGACAGGTGTATGGATGTAAAGAGCCCGTATATTTCCACTAAACCCGTAGCTGTTGCAACGCTGATCACACCATACATTCTGAATTTTTATTACTGATTAGTTGTTTTGTTTTACTGTAAGTTATGTTTGTTATAGGTACGAGAGAGATGAATGAAAGCATTTATGGAAGTTCTCGCTGCCTCCTCATTAATGTTGCTATAGTACTGGTTTGAATTGTTAGTGTAGGTTCCTCAGACTCTTTCCCGCTTCGGCAGCCATGTAAGATAGCAGCAGAGTCGTGGAACAAAGTTATGGAACTTGCAATAAGCTTAAACTTTTCACTAAACTGATCAATTGGGTATGAATCTGAAGAAGTAATCAGAGGAAGCCGAAATATTTCAGGTTGTCCACTATTTATGAAGACTAACTTCTTGCCAGCAGAAAAAGTAAAAGTTTACCAGTAAAAATAAAAGGAAAATAAAAGATTTAAAGTAAGTCAGATACTAATGTAGTGATAACTTAAAATAAAATAATTAACACCCGAAGATACAGGAATGAATGCATTAAGTACGAGCTATATTAACCCTGGCATAGTATCAGCTCTGGAAAAACATTATATGTCTGGGGTCCTTTCTTACCCCAAAGTGATTCTAACAACTATATACGAGTGGGGACCCAAAATAAACCGGAATCCGAAGGCGCTGCCACTCGAAGACGTAGTGCAGGGTTCTCGCTAGACGGTGTTAGTAGAGACATTCATGAAACAACTGTGCAGACGGTGTCAGTGTAGAGCTGAACGTGCAAGTGTGGTATTGTGTTTCTCTGACTGTCGGTGGATTACCTCTGCGAAGTCGCTATGACAACTTTAAAAGAACAAAGAGTGTGTGTGAAATTTTGTTTCCTGCTTAAAAATACTGCAACAGAGACACACCCAATGCTTCAGGAAGCTTTCCAGGAGGACGCTATGAGTCAAACGCAGGTTTTCGAGTGGTTTGGGCGCTTTATACATGGTGAGATGTGTCTTGAAGACCAAGCTTGTTCTGGACGCCCTTCAACATCGCGAAATGAGGAGAACATTGAAAAGGTCCGGCAGAAGATCAACGAGAATCGTCGCCAAACGATCGACCAAATTTCAGCAGCCACAGAAATCAGTTGGAGCTCGTGCCAGCGGATTTTGAGGGATGATTTCCACATGAGACGTGTTGCTGCTAAATTTTTTCCGCACCTTCTCACACAGGAGCACAAAACCATCCGCATGAATGTGTGTCAGGACTTGAAAACAGAGATTGCACGTGATCCAAACTTCTTGAAAAAAGTCATTACAGGGGATGAGATTTGGTGTTACGGTTATGACGCAGAAACCAAGCAAGCATCAAGCCAGTGGAGGACTTCCAACTCTTCCAGACCAAAAAAGCAGGACAAGTGAGGTCAAATGTGAAAACGATGATCATTGTCTTTTTTATGTTCGTGGAATTGTGCATCGGGAATTCGTACCCCCTGGCCAGACAGTTAACCAGAACTTTTACTTGGATGTTTTAAGTCGTCTGAGAGAGGATGTGACGAGGAAACGCCCGGAACTTTGGCGGTCAGGTGACTGGTTTCTGCATCACGACAACGCTCCAGCACACACGGCCTTACGAGTGACACACTATTTGGCGTCTCAGAGGTGGTCTGTCGTTCCCCACACTCCGTATTCGGCGGACCTAGACCCGTGTGACGTTTTCCTAGTTCAACGAATGAAGAAAACGCTGTAAGGGGAGCGTTATGACGATGTGGAGGAGGTAAAAGCAGCTTCGCTAAGAGAACTGAACAGTATCAAGTTTGAGGAGTTCCAAACATGCTTCCAACAGTGGGAAAAGAGATTTGACAAGTGCATCGCATGTAATGCAGAGTATTTTGAAGATGACTGAAGTAATTTTTAAAGAGGTTCAGCAATGAAGTTTTTATGACAACAATCCAGTTTCTTTTGGGTCCCCCCCTAGTAGAAGTGTAAAATATTTCCACAAAAGCTGGGTTCATTCTGAGGCCGAACAACATCTTTTAAATTAAAACTCCAATTTTGTAGGCTATATAAGTTATGTACTAGCCCTGTCTGAAATATGAAAATATGTTTATGGTTTAGTTCTAATATACATATACCTTATATAGTATATATATTATATATAATTTTAACACAAAATGTTCATTTCCCTTACACAATATAACATACTCTATTTTTTATTATGATATGTATTATCACTTAGTAAAAATCTTGTTATAAGTAAACTTCTACTCATTCTCCAATTGAAATGATGAACACTCACTACACAACACTTTTACCCTTGCATGTTATTTGCAGATATATTTATGACATTCATCACATTGTTTCTTCACTTTCTTGTCCTTCGACCTTGTGCAGGAATTACATATTTTTCGTTTCATATTTGGAACATCTGCATCCTCCTCCAGTTGGTCGCCATTTAGAAGATCCTTGAAACCAGCTTAAGCTATTGCTGAACGAATGCTTTGTGTTCTGTACTTGAGTGGGGGGGGAATTCATCTCTCAATTTGAGGTCTGACTAGCTCTTTTTCCAGTTCTGAGAGGAATTCTCTTCCAGCCTTTTTACCTCTCATATGGGATAAAACTTACAGTACAGGACATAAGCGTTGAGGCATGCTAAGTTAAGTATATGAAGAAATAGAGCAAGTGGCCACATTCTTATTCCAGTCATCTGAATGACCTCCAGTCATCTTATAAGCATATCAACATTTGACTTTGTTGAGTTGTAGCACTTTATCATGTGAGTTTTTTTTTAGTTTTTCACGTCTTTTTCACGTCTCACTTCCACAAAACGCAATTGCTAACTGTGTTTGCATTTTATAATAAGTTGCTACAACAGTGCATTGTGTATTGTCAGTGGATTTGTAACAACAATGGACATACAAATGAAGGTTCAGAAGGTGCATTTTTGCCAAGTTTTATTTATTGTAGTAAATTCGTAGTATAACATGGAAGACAACATGTTGTATACCTGGAGCATTTTTTGACCCTGTTACAAAAACTCAAAATTTCGTGCTACCAACCGTCATATTACCATAAATACTTTGACCGTTTATAATAAAAAGTAGCCAAAAACATTTGTGGAAGATGAGATGTCTACGTCCACATTAAAACAGTTTCTTCGCAATTAAAGCAGCCTGGGGTTTATAATGTCACCCAATTAGCGGAAGGTATAACGGCACAGCTGTGAGGAAACAAAAAGGAGCGGAGCCACGCCTCCCATTAGTCTCTGTCACTAACCGAGGGGTGGTTAAAGGAATTTCACCCGTCCCTGGATGTTTCTCTCCCCTTCTCCCATCACCGGGAATATTCGCCTGAAAACTAGAAAAGCCGAGAATACGGCGAGATGCCTATAAAAAGGGTTTCAGAGAGACAGACAGTCAGTGTTCGACGTGCTAGCGCCGTGTTAATGAACGAGAAGACTGTGTGTAATTGTGTACGTGCATCTGAACGGTAACGGACGAACTGGTGAATCGTAATTGGTGTATTACGTAATTTTGTGTAATTGGCAAGTGTTCAACTGTAAGTCGGTGGAAATAAAGAACATTGTTGAGTTTGTGTAATTGGACTTTTCATTTCACGAACCCACAAAGTCACAATAAAGACCCCAGAAACCAAGCAAGGGTTAAGGAAAACATCTTAGGTATAATATAAGAAGTAAAGAAATGTGATTTATTCAATTCTTCTAAAGATCTTTATTTATTCTATTCAGCGCAAAATACTTTCGAGGCATTTAGTTTTATTTTATTAATGCTCAGGAAGTGGTTATAGTTGTAAATTGTTTTAATTTTGCAAAATGACAGGTTAACGGAAATCTGTCACTAAAAGACATTTTCGAGTCCCATTCGTTCCACTGATTTTACTTTATAAATAGAACTACAGTTTCCTTTATGTATAGAACTAGTTTCCAGTAAATGAAAACGTCATTCACGGAGGGCAAATGCAAATAATTCAGATAAACAATGTCTGCATATGTTAGTTATCTTAAGCCAAGTAACGTGTTGGTATAAACAATTCACTTCCAAGATGTGTACACATCAGTAGATACCAGTATACAATGTTAACTAATTTCAAATACTGTTGAGTCTGATACCAGCGCGGCCATAAAGCTTTGCTTGAATTAATGTTGCTCTAATCCTCTATTACAGCAGCTATGTATACTGACTCAGGATTCGTCCCAGGACACTCGACGCCATTATAGCATGTAAATTTCCTGAACAAGCGGCGATCTCTCCGGCGCTGTCAGTTGTACTTTCAAGGAGACTGAGGAGAACCATGGGCACGTTTCATACGAGGGCTGTTCAATAAAGAAAGATCACAAATTTTTTGACAACGTACCTATATTCATCCTTATAATTTTTATGGTCCTCAAAATAGTCTCCCCTGAATGCGATGCACTTGTCCCAGTGTTTCTACCAGTCTTCAAAGACATGGTGGAAACCATTTTTGAGAGACTCTTCAATATCACCTCCACAGCCTTCACCACTGTTTCTGAGCAATTGCAGGAGCAATTACTATACTTTTAACTGATCGAAATCTTGAAATGATATTAGAATGCAATTCTTGATACGAAGGCGTTTATTCAAGTTAGGGAAGAGAACAAAGTCATATGGGGCTAAATCCGGACTATAGGGAGGGTGAGAGATGTACTTAACGTTGATTTTTTCAAGATGTTCAGGAACAACATTGGCAATATGCGTCCGCGCATTATCGTGGTGCAGCATCCAGCCTGATTCACGGAAATGTGGTCTAAAGCGCCTGAAATGGACTTTTTCAGGACATCCCTGCAGTATTGTCCTGTTACGGGAATGGGCGGCGGAGGGAGAGAGTGATGGTGGAGGCCATGGAGGACTACAGCATTAGTAGATTTAGATGTAGATTTAGAAAATAAGGATTTTGTAATTTTTATAGTTGTTTTCTTTTTTTTTCCTTTTTGTGTTTATTTCCGTTATTTTATTTCATTTTATTTTTGTAGATTAGTATTCTGAGAGATTTGTATAATTATAACAATTGTAAGGATTTTATGGAAAAATAAAGAGAAAGTTTGGATATATGCCCCGGTGTAGTTGTCTAGGTGCCAGGGTAGAATATTCAGATTTTATTTATTTATTTATTTGTGTGTGCAGGTACAACATTCTGATAAACCATTCCATTAATATCAAAGAATAAGATGACCATAACTTTCCCAGCAGAAGCAAACACTTTTGCTTTTTGGAGGGTTTGTGATGAAGGAGATTTCCCCACTGAGCTTTGCTGTTTGCTCTCAGGATCAAAATGATATAGTCCAGTTTCATCAGCAGTGATTAAGTTTAAAAGAAACTCCGGATATTCCTCTAACATCAAAATTAACTGCATGTTACCTCCATTGCAGTGGTAAGCGATAATGAACATGTCTGAAATTGCTGGTTCTCACAGGCGGGAACCAGGAGTATCAACAATGGAACTACTGCGGCGTGTTTGTTTTACATTAAGCTAACAGAATATAATAAGGTTGAATTTTAGTGCAACACTTATGATCGTAAAAAGGTTATGATCATTCTTTATTGAACAGCCCTCGTACTAATTAATTATTTATATTTTTAATTTGTTGCTGATAAATGACCTTATATATTTTTCTAACACCTATGTTTAGTAGAAGGAGAAAATATTGTGTACCACTCAAACAATCGATATCAAAATTTCACTTTGGTACCATAATTAAAAAAGTAAACGATATTTTATGATATTTTGAAGCCAGTTTTGTATAGTGACGTGACGTGCACGCGTGCCCTCTAGCGACGGGCTGTGAACATCCTTGCTCTGGCCAGAACAACATTTCGTTACACACGCCACGATATTACCATCCTGTCACTGGTTTGGATGTACCAGACTCTGCCTCGTTTCTTTTAGAACGTCCCTTATAATTCAACAACAATTTTGGCATGCGATGATTGACCATTTTTTCCACTTGGATTTATATTCTATGATTTTTCTATTACATTTAGAATACCAATTTATCTTTTTATGTGAGCATCTCTCTGTCAAATAGCGTGAAGCCTGCATCACTCCTTAGTCACCCCATTTCTGCAGCTTTTGTTTGTCTTTCTTCACTTTTATGAACTGGCCAAAATTCTGAACAATATAAGAGCATGGGCACTGTCATTACTTAGTGAAATTTTAGTTTTGTTTCCTTTCTTTTGGTCTTGGGACACCTTGTCATGGTAACGCAAATAATATTAAATCTATCTGTTTTTTATATCGTGAGTTTTAAAATGTGAAATATTGCAGCCTAAACAGTTAAAATTTTTGACCTGTTGTACCATCTTATCTTCCAATATTACTTTTGATCCAATTGTTTACATTCTGAGAGAAACTAATTTTTTTTTCTTTTGTTTTTGTATACTGTTTGCATAAATTATTTAATATATATGTACACTTTTGTAGATTATTTCCGAGCTACGTAATAGAATTGCACATAAAATAGTATCTAACATCGAATTCTTTATTTTAAACTGGATTTCTAAGATTGTCTGCCCCTTTTGAGATGACATCATAGACACAACTTCCTGTTATTGCTATTAAACGTTGAGGTAATTATTTTTCTTTCATAATATGTCATAGTTTGTTTCTTTTTACTCTGTCAAAGGCGTTTTCGGAATCAACAAAGTCAATATATGTTTTTACGATGTATTCGCTGTTTCTTAATTGTTTCATTGATACTAAATATACAATCTATGCAACATCTACCTTTAAGAAAGTCAAATTAATGATAGAGAATTTATTTATTTTCTCGGTAATTACACAAAAATGCTAAGAATTCCTTACTTGAGACAGTAGCATTTTATATTATAAATATTTTAGCAGAAATATCAACACGATTATTTTGTCATTTATATGAAAACTCCTACTCAAACTTATAAAACAGAAAGCAAAAATAACAAACATCCTTCGTATTTCTCGTACTCTTTCTCATTCCTTAGCAATGCTTCATGGGAATTCATTAGTGAATTTATACTAGTCTTAGGACCCAGTAAGCCATCAACATTTACTGATTTATTCGTTTTTAAACTTCTATACCCCATTAAAAATAATGGTCCCTCCAGCTCATCCTTGTAATGAGATACCTCTTCTCTTCAATTAAAAGCAAATCCGGCGCCATTTCACAGTTTTGATGGGAGCTGTTCGTGATCGGGTATTTGTGTCCGTTTTTTTAACCTGGTTTTATGACATTTGGTTAAGTGTATCACTCAGTTGTAGTTACTATAATTCCAGAAATAGTTTTATTATGTACTCGTTTAGTTATTGCAAGTAAAATCAAGCAAAGATTGATCTTAAATTCACTTCCACTATACTTCCTCTACCATGCATTTGCAATAGTTAGAGAGAGTATTATTTTACCCAAAAATTTGATATGAATTTTGAACTTCCTGAACCCACCCAAAAACACATCTGATAAAATGTCTCCCTCACTCCCTCACTCTCTTTCTATGTGTACGTCCTACATGAAGATTAGGAAATATTGCTACACCATATTACCCTTTACACAATTAACATTGATTTGAAACTTTGATCTGAGTTTCTGAAAGTCATCTCAAACAGTTTTAATTCAAATAACTATTACACGTTCCAGATATTTTCACGAAGAATGAATTCATGTACTGGATTTTCTAGGAGTATCCTGAGATATCCTCCTTATTGTGAGGAACTTTTGCGTAAAACAAGGAAATAAATATTAAATCGGCATATCTAATAGCCCGATTTCCCAAATCTATATCAGAAAAACTTTACTTTTATCTTTATTCATCTTTAAATCAAATTAAATAAAATATTTGAAAATTTTTCAGATATAATCTACTTGCTACCTTAACCAAATAATTAAGTTTCTAGATTCCAGTAATCTTACAAATCCACCCATCTTATCTAACTAAAACAGTCCTTCTACTTTCTTCTGTTTCCTGTTCTTCTGTTTCCTACAATATTAAACTTCCTCTTCTGCAACTGGTATCCAAAGCTTCCTCTTACTGTTATCCATCTCCTAGAGGGACTATCATCAGTAGATGGAGCTAGTTCGTATTTCCAGATAACCAGGTTATCATCTTTCTTCTAGATAGTCATTTGTATCTGCCCGCTCTGATTCTCTCCATATGGATCTCCTGGGATTCTCTGTTTTTGCTCTCCTTCTTTTGCTGGCTTCTGCTCTTCCTTCCGATATCCACAAATGGCGCCATCTATTCATGGGCCGTGCGTTTTAAATTAGTCTTCTCAAGTCTGGTAATCTATCTTTTCATTTTTTCATGTGTTTGTTTATATTTCCCTCCGGAGATTTCTTAAACAGTATTTCTTTCTCGTAGGTTGCAAAGTTGCTACATTTATTCCTTGAACTTTAAGGGATAGACGAAATCTTACTCCAAAACAATATATTGCTAAACACACAATTACTTATTTCAAATATATTTTTATTATGGAGTTAATCATTGCAGAGATTTATTCGTCAATGGTATGAATGCTAAAGTGATTTTACTTTTCTCAAATGTGAATTCATTTTTGTTTTGTTCTGCTCATTCAAAGGAAACATAATTTCAAAGCTATTACATAACGACCAACCTTAAAAATTTCACCATTGCTTAATATATATGTATTCTTGAACTTTCATTCTACCTACAAGAAAATATGCAATAATGGTATTTTACAAATGTATATCTCGCTTAAGTTCAAGTAAACAGTTCAACAAATGGAAAGGGAGAGTCAGGAGATCTCACTAAACCTGTGTAGGCCAAAGTATGGAAAGTTAGTCAGACTGAAAAATTCAATGCCATAACCGGGCTTTGAACTTCAGATCTCGTTCCGCCTACTCTTAATCATTGAGCTACCATGGCTAACATGTCAGCTTGATACTAAATTCTCCAACTGACCCGTATTTCTTCCGGTAAACCACTAGGAGCTCTCATAAACACATGATGATGATGATGATGATGATGATGATGATGATGATGATGATAGTTGGCACTACAGGCCATGTAGACCTTTGGCCTCCTTAACCAACCTCTTCCATTTTACTTGGTCCTCTGCTTTTCTTCTCCAGCCTTTAACCCCCAAATTTCTCAAGTCGTCTTCTAAATCATCTATCCATCTTTTCCTGGGTCTTCTTCTTCTCCTTCTGCCATCCAGCTTTACTATGAATATGTTCTTAACTACACTGGTTTCAGGCATTCTCTGCACATGGCCAATCCAGCTTATTCTTCATTGTTTAATTTTCACTGCTATGTTTGATTGTCCAAATAGGCACTGTAACTCCAAGTTAGTCCGCATTCTCCATCCATCCAAGTGGCTTATCACTCCAAATATATTTCTTGAAGTCTTCCTTTCCCACCGTAATAACCATTGTTCTCATCTGGTTGTCAACACCCAGCTTTCTGAAGAATACATTACTTATGGTCTCAGTACAGTTGTATATATTTTAATTTTAATATTCCTACTGACGTTCCTTGATTAAAACATATTCTGCAAGGCATACAAACACTTGTTACCACTTGCTATTCTTTCTCATAAACACATGAGACAAACACAGTGCTGTTAGTTTAAGATTCGAAGCCCGGGACAGTTGCCCTGCCGCAGCGGTCACGAGCTTGCTTTTTTGTATGCTTCAGTCATATCCATTATTTTTCTATTCTACTTAATATATTTCCTCTCCAACACCTAATTTATTAACATCAAATTTATTTCCTATCCTCATCTGTTTCTCAATCTGATCACCCCTATTTCTACTTTCTTTCTCTTTTGATTCTAATCTGCTGACATCACTTCTGTCATTTATAATTCATATGCAATAAAAATATTTTATGCAATATTTGTCGTAATTTAAAAATCTGTCGTTACTCTTATATTCCAAATTTGTTTCCTCTGTAATTTCTCTAAAATATTTCGCGTATTTAACATATTAGCCAAAAAAGATGTATTCTGCAGTGTCTAATTTTTTTTTTTTTTTCAAAATTCACAATCCCCTCTTCACTTCCTATCCTATACAAGTAATTTTATTTGGTTTTTCACTCATTAAATAATGTATCATTCCTTTGTTTTTTGTTTTTATTTCTTTTACTTCATTTTAATATTCTTTTTGTTTTTACTTTTTGTTTTTTATTTTATTATTGTTATTTTTTATTTTTTTATTTTATTTATTTTAGACGGGAATGGGTACCGGGTAAGAAATTTTCTTGTTTTATTGGCTTGTACTGTGAGACAAATGAAGGGTTATATTTTCTTAAATGGTTATTAGATCTGCATTTGCTCCAAGTGATAAATGTATGGTTCCAGAGAACGCAAGGTTTTCTTCCGTATATAGGTCCATCTCTGCTGCTTTAAAAATATACCAACCACATTGCAAAATTGTGAAATTTCGTGTCCTTGAAACGAAACTCCAGTTGTACGAACTGTAGTACCGAACATAAGTATTCTTCTGAACGAAGCTTATGTAATGTGTCTCGGATGGAGGTCCAAATCAAGTCAGCCCGCTGACAGTTGTACAAGCGATGCTCAAGTGTATCATCTTCCACACATACGCCACAGATCTACGAATTCACTCTCCCAGACGCCACATCTTTTCTGCAGTTGGAACCGTTTCATTAACAACTTCAGAAACAGTTTCTCTCCATATCGACGGAAGGTTACAGTTGGTTGCATTGGCCCAAACGCATTTCCCGTCACGACTGTATTTTGTTTCCACATTAGGTCTCCTTGCTCGCAGATACTCGGTAGTTTTAAATCGCGGAACTAAAAGCAACGTAACTTACTTACTGTGCTATATTAATTATAGAAGTTGGTACTCTCCCTAATCACAATAGCTGCAGTAAGTGCTATCCACTTTGTGCTATACACAAGTCACACCTTCGTAAAAAGCTTGCATTCAATTTCATCAATTCCATTGCAACAATCTTACCTAATTCCCTAAGAATAGTTTATTTAAATTCGTCTAAGTTAAGTGAATTATTGGCATATACTTTACTTTTAACTGCTGTTCACAAATAAAAATCTTATGGTGTCAGATCAGGGGAACGGGCTGGCCATAGTCCACTGCTTAAACTTTTATTGCCATTGATACGGTGGAGCTCTGTTATAAATGGCACAGAAATGTGTGCATTCACATTATCCTGCTGCAAATACGCATTTAATCTTTCAAAATATATCAGTTTCGTCTCACAATGTACCTTAGATGGACTTAAAGAAAACATTCAAAGTGTGGTCGACGTGCCGAATCTCCTCCATAGAACTTTATAATCTCTATCTTATCTTATCATTTTAATGTATGTTTGTTATACATGCACGATATGTCAATCACGATTAACAGGAGGTTAGTTTGTAGAAGATTGGAGAAAGGCGTCTGGACGCTACACACTAGATGTCTCTGTTTATTTCTCAACAGAATTCAAAATAGAGCATATTTTGCACGAACACTAAAGCACAAAGTAATCTTAACGGAAGTTCAATGGTGTTTTACATTATTTGCTTCCTAAGGTCAATCACCAGCCATAATTTGTAAATTAATTAAGCCCTATTCCTCTCAATGTGGCTTTTGCAGTCATTTGTATTATTTGTACAGGTATGAAATGATATTTTGTGTTGTTGGGTAGCTGAGAACATACACGCAACAAACCCCAGCTACTTCTCAGGGTAAACAACGATTTGACATGCAAACACAAGTGTACTAACCTGAACACTGTAACCAACATGTGCAAAGGCTAGATAAGAAATGCCCAAGCGCACGTTAAGTGCAAATGGAGCTCAAAGTACCTATAATAAGATTTAATTACAGCAACCAATGCAGCCACAATGAAGATATGATATCAATGTTGTTTCCAATGTTGCCACTTTACGCATATAAAGTCACGTAACTTTTGTTTTCTTTCTTTCACCCCTAGGACAATGCATACACTTAGCCTATAAGTCGAGCTTGTAGGAGGTAGCGTAAGGTTTATGACACGCCTACCATTAAGTTCAATGTAACAAGTGTAGCAGTTTGATAAAAAATTAAGTGTGCATTTAAATGCAAATGGAACACAAGTGCCTGTAATTACAGTAACAACAGTAGCAAATGTGATGCTATAATATCAATTTTGATACCGGAGTAATGATAATCGGGAAAGAAGATTTGAAAAGGAAAAGACGCAAGGTAAAGTTTGAGGTATCGCTTTGCTATTGCCAGTTATGAGCAGTGACAAAATCTTGGAAAGAATCTCTGTCAGGGAGTTCTGAGTGAGTATTAACCAGGAACACCCACGCTTTCAACGAGCTCGGCCAAAATTGTCCGTTTGTTTCAGTCAAAGGGACGAGGGTGATATTGAATACATGGACATATTAGGTAAACATGGCCATCTGTAATTATTAAACTTAAGTTAATAACCAAGCAGGCCATATAGATGATGCAACAAATGCTTAGGTTTATTGAAATCCCAAATTGTGACGTAGGATCAATCAGAATTAAGTATTGCGGTGGCTTAGCAACTAAACAGAAAAAGAACCAATGATTTTATTCTCACATTTTTTCTTCTGGCTTTAACTCTCGAAGAGGGTAGACGTGTTTTCGGTAAAAGACTTCTTGTAACTACGAGAAGTTATTGGAGTTCATCATTTATGAACGTTTAGTAAACGTTTAAAATATACATCGAGTACGCGACGCTACGATAAATAATTTAAGTAAAAAACCATTGCATCATTTATAAATAAAAGGAGAAAATTAAAGTATAGTAAAGGGCTAAATACATCATTGGAAAAAATCGCATGTAAAGTAGAAAATGATGTCGTGAAATATAATTCCAAATAAAGTAAAACTGTATTAATTATTTTATTCCATAATTGCCCAAAAGTGAAATCCCTTTTGTATCAATACCACACCTGAGAGGTTTCACATCTCATCGCTCGCCGCAGCTGCCGGAGAGAGGATTTATAGAAATCTTCGATAACATCATCTTCACGGCTTTTAGACGAAAGGTTCATCGCTTCTACATCAAGGTAAGGTTTGGGTTCTACAAGCATCGCCATACCGAGGGAGCGCGAAACTTTTGCGCGTGTGGGGCGTAGACCTCACGACGGGGCGAATCCTTCTTCAGATGTCACCGCGTGGTGTGATATAAATCCAAACCACAAGGAGGGGAACCGCTCCAGGGTAAGGAACGGATTTGGGTTATTGTAACGTGATAGTTTGAGGATCATCCCTATCCCAGGTGTAATGACAGATTGATGCCATGAGATGCTAACTACAGAGTGATTTATATAAAACTGACACATTTCTTACTTTAATTAATCCGTTGGAAATTCATTTAACTATGAAATTTTATCCCTAAACTAAGCAGAATGTTCTAAAGTTTTGATTCCTTGTCAGTAGATGCGCAGATGTTTATGTTTTATTTCTAATTGCAATTGTTGGCAACTGTTTTCGACATTTTGTTCTAGTAAACCTTAAGATGCAGTACACATTAAATTAACGACTCGCCCTTGTGAAGCAATACTGGATTACGAATTGAGTTACATCTACTCAAAGGGTATTCCATAGAGAATTTGGTGTTTGCAATCCTCCCAAAAGAAACAATACTGGGACTGGTAAACAAATTGAAAACATGCATAGTTGATCTAAGTTTTCCATGGTTGTTGACGTAAGAGCATGGCTGGAGCGGTCACCCCAAAATCATTAAGTTGTTTGTCGCAGGAGACAGGGTACACCTACTCAATGTGTCAGAGAGTTGCGAAAAGTGCAGACCTAAAGCCATATAGGGTTACAGTTGTTCATGAGATACAGGAACCAGATAGGATAAAAGAGTGAATTATTGTCGTTGGTTTTAGAATCTCATTGTGAAAAATCCTGTTATAGTGCTCATCACATGGTTCACAGATGAAGCATGGTTCCATTTATTCAGTTATGTGAACTCGCAGAGCTCACGTCATTGGTCCATCGAAAATCCGAATGTCATCCATGAAGCACTTACGCAACCGGTTAAAATCGGAGTTTGGTGCGCAATATCCGCACGGAGAATACTGGTGCGAAATTTTGTAAGCATACTGTGAACACTGCAGAGTACTGACTGATTTTCATGGAGTTTGTTAAGAAACTGGACGATGTGGAGCTAAGTCAATGATATTTTCTGCAAGATGGCGCTACATGACATACATCAAATACATCAATGAAACTAATTGAAAGTTTCTTCGACAACCGAATAATTTCCAGGAACCTGTGGCCCCCAGATCTCCGTATTTGACATCATCGGACTTCTTTCAATGGGGATACATAAAAGATAGTGTTTACGCCACATGCCGCCAGACATTTGACGATCTGAAGCACACCATCTCACAGGAGATTAAAGCTATTGACAACAGAGTCCTCCAACTAGTGTGCAGTAACACGGAGTGACGTGTTGAGTTGTGTCTTATGCAAAATTCCTCTACATTTTAAATATAATAATTTGTCGCTAGCACAATTCGTTTTGAAACATTTAATGAAAAAAGTGTAAAAGTTATATATAAATCAATCTGTACAATTTTAAATAGTTTATAATTCTCTTCCAGATGTCCATAAAGAAACATCTCTTTATTTTGGTTCCAAATCCTTTACAATTACTCCAATTTAATGTATTACCTAACTGACCCATTTTAATGCTGCACCATCCTCTCAGAATATGTGTGCGAAACGAAACTTTAGAATAATTTAGAAAGAATGCTCACCAAACACCATGATATATAATTTACAGAAGGCCAATAAGTTGACTGATATTAAACAGCGCCCATATTACCTCTGTCACCTTTGAGGTGAAGTCGGCCGTCTCTTCTCGTAGCTTCACACACCACTAAGTTGAAATTTCACCCCCAGGGATCACCCTGTTTCTCCTGTTTCTTACTGACGCCGTCAGTTTCGCTAGTGCTGTGCCAGAACCTTCAGTCCAATCAGGAACGGATCGACATTTGGGCTGCGATGACGTAATTTTCAGCCTATATTCTCTTGAATCATGCACATATCAGAGCTTGGTGATAATCCCCCTGAATACCCCGCGAGAAGGCACATTACATAAACTTGAATTCTAAATATGAATTAATTTAACAAACTATGTCTATAACGGCCAATCACCCAACATCTTACCTTAAAGTTTTTACAACCAATATTTTGAACTGTAAACCAATTTTTATGTCCTCGATGTTACTCTCTCTCCGTATCGTCCTTCATGGTATAAGGATAACATTATCTCTGCGTCCCAAAGTCGCAGGTTCAAACTCGAGGAGAGCGGTGGATGTTTTCGGGCGTAAAATTCCTTAACATAGATTCCTTCAAACAGTAGTAAAGCCGGCGGTCCTGTGTGGAGGTTTACAGTACAAAAATACACAGAGGCCTCTGAACAAAATTAAGCGGTGTTTCAATTGTTAAGAACCACAAGAGTTAAAGAGGATTGATTCATAAACAAAAGACGTCAGTTCAGATCGGCCGCCGGTTGCTTCAATTGCTTAAAATGAGCATAAAGATAACTGCTATCTGACCATCAGAGGAAGGCGAGAGCGATCTGAGTTGTGAGAGAGGACTTGAAATGTTAAATTTCTGGTAGATCTTATACATCTTGTACATAACTGCTGTGATAGGCATTATGTAACACATCTGACAGAACAAGTAATACTACAATTCATAAATATCATGGGGGTGACAGGAAATGAATATATAGTACCTTCTTCTGATTGTCAGACAGTATTAGATAGGTGGCGCCGTTGTTAAGTGTGCGACTGACATAAGGAAGATCATGTTTTCGATTCCTGAGACATTCGGTTTCTCGGATCGCCAGACACCAAATGGTAGGTTAATTATATATCCTAAATGTTCTATCCTTCTATTTCACCCCACTTCTCCTCTAGCGTGTTTTTATTTTACGTCCTCCAACGTTGTCATATCGGACGGTGAATGAAATGGGTGAAATGATGCTCAAATGTGTCCAGGGTCCATGAAGCTTAGAGCTACCTGACATTCGTCTTTCAGGATAAGGGAAAGCCTCGGAAGAAACCGTATCCAGGTAACTCACCCTGACCGAGATTCATCTCGTTACTTCTTGAACGTGAGGCAGACAAGCTACCTCATCTAGCTTCACTTAACATTGCATCCTGATTGGCTGTTTCAGACTAATAAATATGGAAGTGAGTTTCGGCGTTGTATAGTAGGGAATTTGTTCTCTGTAAACCATCGCCTTCCAAATTGGGGGTGGTCTTCGAATCCCGAGTCTCCCAGGGTGTATGTAAGTCTTGAGTGAGGAGAGGACTAGCTATACTCCTTTAGTATGGAGCAACGGATAAAACATTAGTACAGTTTACCACAGCAAACAAAGTCTCCGTGGCATGAGATGCAGGGGGTTTGGAGAAGGTTCCCACACCCTCCCTGGATAGGTGTGTGACACCCCATGTCACTTCAGTCACAGGCCATTCAAAAACATCCTGACTGCTTCTACTTTTGTGGATAAATCTTCTCGTTTTTTTTTTGTAAAGATTGAACAGGGCGCATGTTTTTAAGTCCTCTCAGGGACTTACTTTGCGTTGGTGGACTTTAGTAAGTACTGTAATACTTCAAAGGGATATTTGTCTTTTCACCTTACCCCTCTATCCCGTGGGGGCACTGACACAGAAGGACTTGTGTATGTCTATTACCAGATATTCAACGTTTGTATTTTAAACTTTTGCGGTCACTGCACAAGTAAAATAAGATACAGCTTTAATTAGTGATTTGGTACCGTCCGCTTTAAAACAGAGCCAGGGTATTTCCATTCAACACAAGGGAGCCAATTCATAAAATGGGAACGCCGGGTCAGACCGCACATTTCCTCTCACTTGTAAATAACTAACTCACATTCCGGCGTGAAGATATTTGGTACCATTTGTCAACCTTAACCTCAAAACAGAGGTACGTGCTTGACCTCGTTATTGTCTCTCTCCGTCGTAGCATGCCCTATATACCTGTTAACCTCTCAAAGAGCACAACAAAAGGGGGGAAATTGCCTTTATTTCGCAAGCTACGTGGCAGATTTCGTTACAAATGGACATTATGAGCCAAGTCACAAAGCTTTTTAAATTGAGAAGTCTTTAAACGAAGCTATCAACTATGTCTAAGGGGATAACGCAGAGGATGCGTTAGGTAATGCTTCCTTCACCACTATTTATAAAAAATATACGTTAAATTTACAATACTTTCTGTCCGTCTCTTTCTGAAAATAGTTTTTACAATAGTTAATTCTGATGGATACTACTAAATCGGGAATTTTGGAAAATGGCATTATAAAGCTTTCTTTTTCTGATGTTTTACGAGTAAAATCATGCACATATCTCTGTACAACATTGTGTATTTCCATCAGCGCACTGTTCGGATTGGGTTGGACACGAGGGGCAGTGTGTTCCCGACACCCACGGGGAATTGGGTACCTCTGGCCAGGCTACGGCCGCCCGGAGGGGGTAGAGGGTTGCCTAAAAAGTCCTAGGTACTAGCCTGCAGAGCTAGTAGAAGGTGTGCTAGATCTCCAAGCGGCCCCACCGAGGTTTTCTGTAGTCTTCCTTGCGGGGTTGACGCGCGTAATTGGCGTATCCACATTCACCTTGACGTTGTGCTCAGCGCTGGGGGGGGGGGGTTTCAGACTCAAGGTATTGACCCATGGAAACACCCCCGGAGTATCCATCGCTCCCGGGTTGAAGGACCGGGTCCTTGATCCTACGGGTCGAGAACTAATGAGAGTGGAACTTCTGCACTTAACTTAACTGTAGTGCCTATAAATTATTCTTTTTTATGATAAGATATATTTATTGTGCCTATTCCAAAATTTTACAATTTTACTTTTGACTACATTTATTTGTCGTTACCTTGTTGCTACCTTGGCTTACATGACACCCTGGTCTTCTGCTCTGTCAGGTAGCTCTTAATCTCCAAACCTCCTTGATTACTTAATTAGTCCTTTTCTTCCCCCTCCTCTTCCTTTCTTAAATTTTCTGAATTTCTGGCCCATTTTTCTTTTACTTTCTGCAAGAACTCACCAATACTTCTTACCTACTTTTCCTCCCTACCCGTTAACATTTTTATAGCTCCTATCCTCTTCTCTACTTTCTTCCATTTTTCCTCCCAAACCTTTTTTCTCCACATTGCAAACTCATCGCATTCTGTTACATAGTGTTCTATGCTTTCTTTTCCCCACACAATTCACAAATTCCCTTTTCCCTACCTCTTATTCCTCTTAGAAATATTATTCCTGTTCTCATCCATGCTAACCCTTCTCTCTCTTGCCTATTGTAGTAATCTACGTATGCTTCTCGTCCCCAATTTCTTTTTATTTGCTTGTAAAATTATAATTATTTCATATTTTCTAGACTTACCCATATTTCCTGTCTTTCTATATCTTCTATTCTGCATTTTACTAATTTACCCACATCGCTGGTATTCCTTTCCTCTAATCTCCATATATCTCCCATTCCTATGTTTTCCATAATTCCTCCTATCTCTGCCCACCAACTATTTGAGTTCTCTAATCTTTTTTTACGGTCTCATGCACAATTTCATAATTCCCCCTTCTTCTTTAACGAAAAACCTATACCAAATTTTACCTTAGAATAAATATTTAAAAACTGAACGTCATATACGGGCCCTGAATCACCATGATATCACGGGAGAATATAATAACAACATAATTTTAAAGAATATGATAAAGTATTGAAAGGTTCAAAGATGCAATTAACTTGCACGGTTTATGGGTTATTAAGTTTTATGTATAGTAAATTTCTGTTTGCCTCTACAGGTTTAGTAATTATACAAAGTTAAACAAAATTCATTCTAAATGAACAGAAATTTGTAGGTTACTGCTATAGAATTTTAGATATGACTTTCATTATTAATGTAAATGTCTTATATTTATGGACTTTAATCAAGGTGATTAGAGCTTGATTTAAGAATATAAAAATACCAAACCTTTTTCAGTCTGCCAAGTTTTGCATACGTAAAACATATAGATTCGCAAATTTGGAGTTCCTATAATCTGTATTTTATTTATTTTATTCAGGAAATTTAAAATTTGTACTTACGGCGATCTATAGGTTTCTACATGTGTAGCGTAATGCGAGATTTCTCTGTCTTCTCCTAGGTACACATACTTACTGAAAGTTACTCCTATCTTAAAATTCTGCTTACAACATAATTTTTAAAAAATCGGGTTTAAACTCTCCAGTCTTAAGATAAAAGATGAAACTGTTATTTTATGTTTCAAATTTAAAAATAATTTAACATGTTCATAGAAAAGATACGAGGTTAAAAGTGACAATTGAAAAATGAATGTGACGTAATGGTAGTGAAAAAGAACGGTATATCGTAATAATTGTTTTAATATCAACAAAATCAATGTTAATTACAAGGAAAAATTGTTTATAGTAAAATAATATTTAATTCTTTTTAAAAGAAAATATTGCAAAGAAATTAAGATAAAATGATTCAACAAATTTTAAATCACCATAACAACGTGAGCGAGACGAAGCTTCCTTCTGCATGTTACCATCGACGAGTAGACGTCTTTTGCCTTTATCCTGAATCTTGCAGGGATTATTTATTTATTACGCATTTATCATGCATGGTTTGCGTGTGTGTGCAAGTGAAAATCAAATAACTAATGTATCAAGCATTCTTTGTGAATTATTGGAGAAAATTACTTCAACAATTTTAAATTGAAAACATATTATTTTATAAAGCGTTCGTGGTAATTACAGAATGTTTTGTTGTAATTAAAACTTAAGTTTTCCCAGGAATTGGATGTGGATTAATTATTTTATTATCCTAAAGAGATATTATAATTTTTCTTCTCCGCCGGAGGTAAAATTTTATGCTATTGAGAGAACAGCCGAGGAACATCTAGAGGTCAACTTCAAGATCATCAGACAGGTGAGCATAAAATCATCAAATCATCGTATTATCATCAGAATTCCTCTCACTGTCCCAAATGTAACGAAGCATTGCTAAAACATTTGAAGCCTATCAAGTAACACATGCTTTAATATTCATGCCATCTTTTAATGAGATGATAAATCTGGATGGACACACAGAATGAACATAAATCAAGTAAAATAAATACCTGTATATATTAGTATATTTTATTTATTATAGTAAGTGCATTTAAGAATTTAACTGCGGCTCCTAATTATAAATTTAATAATATAAATTAAGAATTGGCAAATTATGTTAGGAAATCTTCATTCCAAAGTTTTACAGCACAGATTAATATATAAAATTCATCAAAAAAGTATTTTCTTACACATATTTTCCAAACTATGACTAAAGACATATTCTTGTGCTCTACTCCAGAGTTAACATTAGAACTACTATCGATAGGTAACCAGAATCGTCTGCAATTTTCCCTTTGACCCCACCTTCGGAGCATTCTAGAATGTTCTACGGAAACTTCTAGCAGCTGCGTAGGTCAGCCTGTGTGCGAGTGAGCAATATTGTACAATAATGGACAATTTTGCAAGTTCTATGGTGTTGTAGAAATACTTGATTCATTTTAATTTTTAGAGCATATAATATAATTATTCCGCTGTTTCTAGTCAAATATTTGTCATTCAAGTTTTGCACAATGCTTGTACTATTATTTTATTGTAAGCAGTTTAAGGGCACTGAGAGGTCGATAGCTTCCAAAAAATCCATTTTTTAATGTTAAATAATTATATAATTCTTCAGCTTTAAATTTATATATAACATAGGTTGTCATCTGGTATTAAAGTCCTTTAATTCGTCAATTTAAACATGGCGGCGTAATGATACGCCCACTTCCGGAGTATGGTGCTTAATCTTTGATCGTGATTTCCCAAAACCTTGATTTTTCATACTTTAGGTGCATGTTTCTCAAAAACTATAAAAGATATTGACACAAAATTTGTAGTGGTTATTTGTCAATGTTTCTTGAATACAATCGGCTAACATTTATATTAATGTGATTTATAAAATAGATGAAAACAAATATTCAGTCCTTGAAAATATTCTTTTGTTTACTCAAAACTAATTAATTTTTCATGTGCATAGTATAAACTATATGTGATTTTCATTTAGCTGATATTATAAAACTGTATCTTAGGCTATTTAGGATAAAACTTGGTGCAAGTAGCTTTAAATTCCTACAAGTAAAGTGCACTTGAAGTATAGGGTGCTATATTTTTTCAGAACACATGGTGTGATTTATGCCCATTTTGCATGGACCTATGTGAACGTAATTTAAATATTATACAGTAGTTAAATGCAAAAATCCTTGTAAATTAATCATACCATATTTAAATTTCTGATAATGTTTAGTTTTCTATATATTCAAATTTTAATATGGGTAAAAATTAGCCTTGTCTGGGTGAAAATAAGTTCCCAGTGCCCTTAAAAGCGTTAGAATTTTATTTAGTTGAAGCCTGCTTTTCCAATGAAACTTCAACAACAGTTTTAGAAGTGAGACTCTTTTGAGAGAACAATGACTACTGCTTTTGCGAGAGAAGAGACAACCTCTGTTAGATTCACTCATGAGTCAATCCCCCAAACAAGCGGATGCTTTGTGTGCATTTTAATACACGGTTACGTTACTATGACAAATGAATTGATGGGAAAATTGAGCTATCACATTATAAAAGTAATAATGAAAACTAGATAGTCACAACATTGTATCACAAAATTTATACCAATGCTTTAAAATGTTAATGGTTTTATACATGTTTTAAAACTCAATGGTTGCAGTATGAAAATTGAAGTATACAACCACTAATGTGTAGGTAAAATATATACCATAAAACAGGATTTTCAGTGCTTCATTCCATTAGGTACCGCATTTAAAAGAATTAATCACAGAATAACTGAAAACGTAAAGCACTTTTTTATCTTTTAGAACTAATTACGTAAGCCGCATTAGAGAAAACGTGAGGTAGAATTAATTTAGGAAGACTGATAACATTTGTAAACGTGCTAAGCTTCGAATAGAACGAAAATGTAATCAATCTTCTCTGGCGACATTTCACATTCGCCAAACAAACTTTCACCTCATTGGCACCATCTCTGTTCTTGTTTCAACCGTAAATTAGCTAATATCTGCTGCTGTACACTCACATATGTCGCAGGATTAGGACTTTATGAACATTGTTCTACGACTTCTACAGCACGTTTCAGCAATTAACAGAAGCCTCCAATAGAATACCTCTCTCTGTTATTTTCTGGAGGTATAAATGATACTTTGTACCAACAGTTTCGGGACAGGTATGAATTATGGGAGGTAGATACACATATATCTGTAGATTAAAACAATGATTGAATTGGCACGCCAATCATGACCATGTAGCAGCGAATTAATAATAGAGCTTCCAATGCGTAGACCTGGTGTTTGATCTTCTACTCTCTCTTTTGGAATATGGTTACTGATTTAACTAAGGTAATAACAGAAACATAGTAGCCGTAATGGATTACGAGGAAGTCCGATGTGTAATCACAAACGTTATGGGCTAACGGCAAACGCGTTAATATCATTAGAAGCATATCCTGGAACAATGAACATCTTTCTTCTGTTATACATTTCTGCTGTTCAATAAAGAGTGTGGTCATAATTTTTCGCAATAAAATTCAATCCTATTATATTCTGTTAGCTTAATGTGAGACAAAGACGCCATAGTAGTTTCATTGTTGGTACTCCTGGTTCCCGCCTATGAGAACCAGGGAAGTTCAGACATATTCAGTATCGCCTATCGCCGTATTGGAGGTAGCATGATGTTAAATTTGATGTTAGAGGAAGATCCGGAATTTCTTTCAAACGCAATCACTGCCGATGAAACTTGGCTATATCATTTTGATGCTGAGAGTAAACAGCAAAGCTCAGTGTGGAAATCTCCTTCATCACCAACCCCCAAAAACGCAAAAATTGTTGCTTCTGCTTGGAAAGTTATGGTCATCTCATTCTTTGATATTCATGGAATGGTTTATCAGCATGTTGTACCTGCACACACATCAGTAACTGGACAGTACTACGGGGATGTCCTGAAAAATTGCAAGCCCGCATCAGGTGCAAAAGACCACACTTCCATGAAGCAGGCTGGATACTGCACCACGATAATGCGCGGCCACATATTGCCTATGTTGTTGCTGAATATCTTGCAAAAATCAACGAGAAGTACATCCGTCACCCTACCTATTGTTCAAATTTAGCCCCATATGACTCTTATGTATTCCCTAACTTGAAGAAAGGCCTTCGTAGGAGGCATTATCCATCATCAGAAGCAATGGTGAAGGCTGCGGAGGCAATTTTTAAGGGTATCTCAAAAATGGTTTCCAGCATGTCTTTGAAGACTGGTAGAAACGCTGGGACTATTGCATCGCATTCAGGGGAAACTATCTTGAGAAGGATCATCAAGATTATCAGGATCAGTAAAGGTACGTTGGCAAAAAAAAAAAAAAAAAAAGTGACCATTCTTTATTGAACGGCCCTCGTATGTTTATTATTCTGGCTCAAGAATATATTGCTCCAACTTTGATTCTCTACTAACTACGAAGGCTTTGCATTGTCACGCACACACACAAACACACAAACACACACGTTCGTCTTCTACAGAGTGATCTCAGAGACTGCTGACCTTCCGCTCTTCTAATAGAGTCTACGCGAGTTACTATACTCGGATGTTCTAGATTCTTCCATTAAGTGGCCTCCATGCACACACTCCTCCGCAACTACACGAGTTGTTGAGTGATAAATTCGAAAGTAACTAAGCAAATTGAGCTATCAATATTAATTAATTCAAAAAATATTTTACATATGACAATTTCAATTGACATCATATGTAAACCTTTATTTATAGGTATACTTTTCTAATAAGAATTTCTGATAGCTATAGGAAACAAAGATATGAAATTGAGTAAAAAATTCCTTTTGTTATATTTTAAAATGCTGAACTTGTCTTAAAACGTTTAAGAAAAAAACAGTTTCGATTCATTTTTTTTCAAAGAGAAGCTTATTAATCCGATATATTATTAGCGCCACAATTCCTTTCGTTCAACGGCATCAAACACAGGATTTCTTAATCTCAAACAATGGCCAAATTACAAGTTTATATTACTTAATTTCTCATGAAAAAAAAAAAAAAACAAAATTATTGTAATATTTTGCAACTTTTATCTACGAGAGTGGTCTGAATTTTCCGACCGAATAAAGATACAAGACATTTTTCAGAATTTTTACTTTTTTATTCACAAAAGTAGTCTCCTTGTTACTCTACGCACTTCTCCCAGCGATGCTCCCATCTCTGTAACCCGTCCAAATAGTATTCGGTGTTTTTCTCTGCAAAATAATTGTTCACGAAGGTGCTTGCCTCTTCATTTGACGAAAATCTCTGTTCTCCGAGCACAATTTTCAGATGAGGGAACAAAAAGAAGTCGCTTGGGGCTATTTCTGATGAGTAAGGCGGATGGTCAAGCAGTTCAAACCGTAATTCGTGGATTTTCGCCATTGCAACCGCTGAGGTGTGAGACGGTGAGTTGTCTTTGTGAAACAGGATTCTCTTTTTCTGCAAATGTGACCGTTTTTCCGCAAATTCTGCCTTCAGCTTGTCACGTAATAATTGATAGTATGCTGCTGTTTGAAGTTTTTTTTTCTTTTTGAAGACAATTTATTAAAAGAACTCCAAGACTATCCCAAAAACAGTCACTATCACTTTCCCAGTCGAGAACATAGCTTTGGCTAGTTTGAAGCCGATTCTCCTTTTGCAGTCCATTGTTTGGACTGTATTTTTGTTTCGGGCGTATAATGGTGTATCCAAGTTTCATCTACACTAATTAATCGGCCCAAAAGCTCGGATTTATTGCGCCAACAAAGCTTTTTAAATGTCCATTCGAACACGTTTTTGGTCAAATGTGAGCAAACGCGCTACAGAACTCGCAGACAGCTTTCTCATGCCTAAATGTTAATTAATATGTGATAAACACGATATTTTGACATGTTGTAGCTTCTGGTATCTCCCTCACTTTAATTTGGCGGTCGTCTAGCACCATTTGGGGAACTTTAGTGATGTTTTCGCCGGTAGTTGCAATTTTTGATCTCCCGAACGATCATCGCCTCCGAAGCTCTAACGGCCACGTTTAAATTCTGCTGCCTAAACTTTCACTGTTGTAAATGATGTTGCAGAGTCCCCATACACAGAATGCAGCTAATCTTTAATTTGCTTAGGCGTATTGCCTTTCAAAAACAAATACTTAATGACAGCTGGATACTCGATTTTGTCCAGTTTCATAAAAACTCTCACATCAACTCACTCAAACGACTACTACATAACAACTGAGCATCAAAAGTGGCTGAAACTTTGGTGAGTAACTGTCAATAGATGAACAGCGAAATTCAATATCTTTTATTTACGAGTGTGCCATCTTTATGTTGAGGTAATAGGGATAATAGCCTTAATGTCGACTTACAATGTCATAAAGTCTTTTAAATCCCCGGCCTTAAGTCCTTAACTGTTTAAGTATTTAACTGTTTGAGCCTCTAACCTTTGTAAATTAACGTATGTTATCTCATTTCCATATGAGGTCTCCTGGTGGCTTACAGGGAAGCATGCGAGTTGGTGGAAGAATTTAAAGCCATGCTGCACAAGTGTAGTGGTTAGAGCTACCGGTTAGAGATATGGAGTTCCATGGTTCATATCCTCACTGTGGCATTGAAATTTTTAGAAAGAATTTGCTTTTTCAAACCAAGTAGCAGTTTGTGAGTAATATTAAGCTCTAGTATATCTATAGAAATGTAACAGGATTCCTATTCTGCTACTCATTAGATGATTGAACATGCTATGAGCCCAACGTTGTGGCGACATATGTAGCAGGATTCCTCCGTTGTCGGTTTCGATGCCCCAAATTTGCGGCAACATATACAGCAATATTCGTGCTGGTATCCCGTTTCCCGTTGTTGGTCTTACTTCGTCGATCTTATCTTCGTCCAAAATGGGCCCAAATGACCTTGTTGTCGACGGGCCCTTAAACACCACACACTCACTCACTCACTCGTCCAAAATATGATTGACTTGATGAAGATGTTCCCCGAAGTTATCAGGAAACTGCTTAATTATATATCGGGTAGGTTTTAATATTCTTCTGTTATATTCTTACTTACCAGCAATGAAGACTCTAAGTTACGAGGTTGGTAACGAGTGAAGAAATCATTAAGATTTTTAATTTGAATTTCTATAAGAAATAAATCTTTTGTTTATTTATTTTAACACCAAATCCATTACAATTCATATCACACAACTTTATACTGTGATTGGAGTCAATCTAATACTTCACATTGAAGTAATACTCAAATATTTTCGAGCAATTAAAGAAAAGTGCCAGATCACTTCAGCGTTCCAGAAAAATCGAAGTATTTTCTTTTGGTTTCTACACCACGATTATTTAATCCTTTGTTACTGTCGCTACCCATATATTACTTTTATATGATTGGTCGATTTACTACTACGTCACTACATTACCTAATACGATTATTACTACGGCCAGTCACAAAATGACATATATTTTTACATAACTTTGCTTGTTTATATTTAATAAATTTATAAATTTTTCAAACCCTTTCTTAATATAAATCGAGGCTACTGTTACAGAACTAGAGTTATGCATATATTCCAGATCATCTCGGGAAACAAACCAAGTGAAAAGACGATCAGAAATAGACGTTTCGGGAGTGTAAATCTCTCCCATCATTGTATTACTGGATATAACACAAATATCAAAAAGACAAAACACTACCAAACTTCGCATTACTTAACAAAAGATTGTTTCAGTAAATGAAATGGCAAGCCAGGAGGTGGCGTGAGTGTAGAAAATTAATTGGGCCAAAGAAACGTAACTACTTAACTTGATTATCAAACTGTGTAGATAAAGCTGTTCAGTTCAGCTCCTCTTCAAAACCTACCTTAAAATGAAAATCCGTTGCCTTAGGAAGTACAAATATGCACAGCCTAATCGCCAAGTTAAGTAGTTACGTTTCTTTGACCCAATTAAGTTTCTATACTCACGCCATCTCCTGACCTGGCATCCAATTTACTGAAACAGTCTTTTGTTCAGTAATACGAATATTGGTTGGGTTTTTGTTGGTATTTGTGTTATATCCAGTATTAAATTTTGTGACGCTCCCGAAACGTCGATTTCCAATGGGTTTTACACCTGGCTTGTTTCCCGAGGAGATTTGGAATATATTCCTCTCCAGGAAATCTTCAGGTCTTAGTTTAGAATTATGCATGTTCGCTTTATTCATTTCTTTTTCAATTAAACCACTGTCTATTCATTAACTTGAGGCAATTAAAATAATATAATTATAGCTTCTAATTCTCAGAACACAGATATTGCTGATTTTCATCTTTATACATCTGAAGCACATTTTCAAAGGCTTAAAATTTATATGTTCGTAATATTATGAGTGTTCTTTGAAGGACATAAATCGAGGATTCAAAATTATTTTTGCTGAGCTACTCACTTTATAAGCATCTAGTCCTTTTTATATCATACAAGCAACTTAAACTAATCCTAATACAGTGCGATCCATATAAACCTGAACCATTTCAATAGGTCATAACTTTTGAACAAATAATAGGACACACGTGCAAATTTGGGAGAATATATTACACAATTGGGAGATTACATTACACTATTTACATCTCAGAGAAAATGTTGGAAGTGTCCTCCACCAGCATCTATAAATGTTTGTAATCGTCTCACCATATTCTCTGAAGTTTTAAGGAGATGATATCGAATTGAGAGAATGTTATTTCCAGCAAGATGGAGCAACGTGTCATACATCTAATGACAACATTGGACTTGTAACCAGTTTCTTTGATAATCGAATAATCTCACAGGGCCTGTAGCCTCCCAAATACTCAAACCTAACCTCACCGGATTTTTTCTTGTGTGGGGTATTAAAAAAGTAGTTTGTAAAAGAATAGACTACGGAAAATTGCTGTTCTCAAGGAATCCATTCGAACCGAAGTAAGTAACATTGGCGAGGATACTCTCCGTAAAACTCCAGAGAATATGGTGAGACGAGTGTAAACATGTATAGATGCTGGTGGAGAACAATTCTAAAATTTTATCTGGGAAATAAATAGTGTAATGTAATCTCCCAATTGTGTGTTATATTCTCCCAAAGTTGTACGTGTGTCCTATTATCCATTCAAAAGTTCTGGCCTATTGAAGTGGCTAAGCCTTGTATGGATCTCAATATATAAAGCAAAAGTGGTCATAAGTTTATTAGGCACCCTATTGTATCAAAATCGTTTCAGTGCTTCACATTCTGGATATTTTTTGATATTATAAGAGGGCTGTTCAATAAAGAATGATCATAATTATTTTACTTTCATAATTTTTCTCACTAAAATTCAATTTTATTATATTCTTATAGCTTAATGTGAAACAAATACGCCGTAGTAGTTTCATTGTTGGTACTCCTGGTTCCCGCCTGTGAGAACCGGGCAAGTTCAAACATATTCAGTATTACCTATCGCTGTAATGGAGATAACATGCAGTTAAACTTGACGTTCGAGGAAGATCTGGAGCTTCTTTCAAACGTAATCACTGCTGATGAAACTTGGCTACATCATTTTTATCCTGAGAGCAAACAGCAAAGCTCAGTGTGGAAATCTCCTTCATCACTAACCCCCCCAAAAGCAAAAGTGGTTGCTTCTTCTGGGAAAGTTATAGTCATCTCATTCTTTGATATTCATGGACTGGTTTATCAGCATGTTGTACCTGCACACACACACACACACACACACACACACACACACACACACACACACACACACACACACACACACACTCACACACACACACACACACCAGTATTTGGACAATACTACAGGGATGTCTTGAAAACATTGCAAGTCCATATCCGGCGCAAAAGACTAGCTTTCCATGAAGCAGGCTGGATGCTGCACCACGATAATGCGCGGCCGCATATTACCTATGTTGTTGCTGAATATCAGCCTCCCTATAGTCCAAATTTAGTCCCACGCGACTTTTGTCTTTTCCCTAGCTTGAAGAAACGCTTTCATGGGAGGCGTTGTCCATCATCAATAGCAGTGGTGAAGGCTGCGGAGGCGATTTTTGAGGATCTCTCACAAAATGGTTTCCAGTATTTCTTTGAAGACTAGCAGAGACTCTCGGACGGGTGCATCACATTCAGGGGAGACCATTTTGAGAAGGGTCATCAAAAAGATGAGGATGAGTAAAGGTACGTTGTCAAAAAAATTGTGAACATTCTTTATTGAACAGCTCTCGTAATATTTTAAAGATAAATAATTTAATATTGTTTGGTATTCTAAGGACATAGAATATAACGCTTAGATTATTTATGAAGAACATTCAAAAGGACCTATAAATAAGGTTCAGATACGTTCACAAATATTTACTGCAACGAAGAGATTTAAAATTAAGCACCCCGTTAAATAAAATGGCACACCACTGTTTTCTGATGCTGTAATGCTCTTTCCATGTTGCATGCGGAAAGAATATACGGGAAGGCTGCGGGAATATATAGAGGACCAGAGATAGGTATAAGCATTTATCTTCCGTAATATGTGAATTAAGTGGTCATGCTTTCTCCGAAAACATTTCATCTCTGTATTTGTGAATGCATATTGCATTCCAACTAGCTGAACACGATAACTATAAATATATTTCCTCTATTCCCATCTCCGTTTGCTCCGAGAAATACGAGGTATTGGACGATTCATGGCAGAATGCACTTATATTACAGTGGCGGTCTGTGCAAATGACAAAGGACAACGTTCCGTGCTTTGAAGGAGGAAATAGGAATTAAAATGAGAATGCTTAATTGACGTATTTCCTAAATTCTTAACAAAAGTAACGAAGAAGAGAAATGCAACGACCATTATGTATGTCTAGAACCGAACTAGGTGGCTTAGTGATAATTTATGAGGCTTGCATTATGATGGTCCCGGCTTTGATTCCCTTCTTTCATCCACATTGACCTTGGGTTTCTTGTCGTTTTCCGAGGCCGGTAGGGAATGATGGACTGGTTTATTATCTTCTACAAACATTTTGATTTTCCTTTGCTTCCGTATCCTCATCTTCAGGTGTTCTTCCACATTTGGGTGCCTAGGGCGGTGCAGGACAAATGTTCCGGATACCTGCTCATAGGAAAGATAATAGAGAGTTGTTTGAACATCGGTCTCTCTAGGGAGTTCCAATAGTTACACGTGTCCTTCCGTGTCCTCATCTTCAGGTGTCCTTCCACATTTGGTGCCCTAGGACTGTGCAGGACAAAAACGTGGATGAGGCTCGTAGAAAAGACAATAGAGTTCTGTTTGGTCTTTGAGTTGTTCATCGGTCTCTCTAGGTAGCTCCAGTAATTAGACATGTCCTTCCGTGTCCTTCTCATCATCAGGTGTTCTTCCAAAGTTGGTTGCCTAGGGCGGTGCAGGACAAATGTTGTGGATACTTGATCATAGGAAAGATAATAGAGAGCTGTTTGATCTGTGATTTGTTCATCGGTCTCTCTAGGTAGCTCCAGTAGTTATACGTGTCCTTCTCATCTTAAGCTGTTCTTCCACATTTGGTTACCTAGGGCGGTGAAGGACAAATGTTACGGATACTTGCTCATAGGAAAGACAATAGAGAGCTCTTTGGTCTTTGATTTGTTCATCGGTCACTCTACGTAGCTCCAGTAGTTATACGTGTCCTTCCGTGTCCTTCTCATCTTCAGTTGTTCTTCCACATTTGGTTACCTAGGGCGGTGCAGGACAAATGTTGCGTATACTTGCTCATAGGAAAGAAATAGAGAGCTGCTCGATCTTTGAGTTGTTCATCGGTCTCTCTAGGTAGCTCCAGTAGTTATACGTGTCCTTCCTGCCCTTCTCATCTTCAGCTGTTCTTCCACATTTGGTTGCCTAGGGCAGTGCAGGACAAATGTTGCGTATACTTGCTCATAGGAAAGAAATAGAGAGCTGCTCGATCTTTGAGTTGTTCATCGGTCTCTCTAGGTAGCTCCAGTAGTTATACGTGTCCTTCCTGCCCTTCTCATCTTCAGCTGTTCTTCCACATTTGGTTGCCTAGGGCAGTGCAGGACAAATGTTGCGGATACTTGCTCATAGGAAAGATAATACAGAGCTGCTCGATCTTTGAGTTGTTCATCGGTCTCTCTAGGTAGCTCTAGTCGTGAGACGGGCCTTCTAGACTGGTACTGATAGGAACTTTCCTGCATGTGTTGGGCCTTCACTTCAAAACTAGAGACCTCTCGCACTAAAAATAGTATCATACTTTTAATTTGATACACTCTATTCCCTTAGCAACATACATCATATATGCTTTAAGGTGTTTGCCACGATAATATATTTTGATTAACGTTAAGAGCTACAAGTGTCACATATTTATAACACAGGCGTCCCTATCTGTGCCATATCGACGTCTCCTTCCCACAGAATATCCAAGGAGATTATCACCGAACTCCGAAATGTGCATGATTCAGTAGAATAACAACTGAAAATTACATCATCGCTGTCCAAATGATTGGACTGAAGGTTTTGGCAGAGCACTAGCGTTACTGGCGGCGTCAGTAAGAAGCAGAAGGAGAAGCAACGTGATATCCGTGGGCGTAACGGTGGTGTGCGAAGCTAAATAAACAAACAAATGAATGAATTAATGAATGAGTGAGTGCGTGAATGAATGAATCAATGATTGAATGAATGAATGAATGAATGAATGAATGAATGAATGAATGAATGAATGAATGGACTGACTGACTGACTGAATGAACGGACTGAGTGACTGACTGACTGAATGAATGAATGAATGAATGAATGAATGAATGAATGAATGAATGAATGAATGAATGGACTGACTGACTGACTGACTGACTGAACTGGACTGACTGGACTGACTGACAGACGGACCGACCAACCGACCAACCGACCGACCGTCCAACCGACCGACCGACCGACTGACTGACTGGCTGACTGACTGGCTGGCTGGCTGGCTGGCTGACTGACTGACTGACTGACTGACTGACAGACTGACTGACTGACTGAATAAATAAATACAAAACAAAATAACAAAATTAAAAAGGAAAATTATAAAAGGAAAAAATTAAAAGAAATAAAAAAGAAAAAAAAAATGCTACGGGACGAGAGGGTCGACTTCCTCTCAAAAGTGACAGGTTAAAGGGGCGCTGTTTAGTGTTGTCCAATTTGTTTGGCCTATTCTAAATTCTATATATCCTACTGTTTTGTAGTAACAACACAGCCCCATCTCGGTCTCATATAACGTCAGCCCGTGACTTGAGCTAGCGAGTGTCTTTGAAGCCATGCCTTTTTCGTTCCGCCAGCCAATAAACAAGAAGACGTCGTGATTCCCATACACCCTCCCCAACTTCGAGGTAGACAAGCGATAGCAGCATACGTATTTCACGAGCTTTGAGTTTGTCAGTGTGTCAATATATTGCATATTGCGTACTCTGGTTTGATTTGCAATGTAATCCAGTTAATATATTTCAACTGCAGATTAAAAGTAGTTTACTCTTAAACTAAAAAGAGTGTAGTAGAAATGCCTCTGGAGTGTAAATCGTTTATACATGTTTACATATCTGAGAATTTTTGTGTGCTGAAGGGAAAAGCTGCCGATCGATATTACAAGGGCCACTGGTAAATTATACTGTCTTGCTGTGCAGTTGTGTCAGAGAAGTTGCCGCCCCATCAAGGGGTTAAACAGCAAGTGTGAACATTGCTTTTACTTCTGAAAACACAATAATTTTTATTAATGGTTCCAGGCACTGAAACTTATACACCAGTGTAACAGAAAAGGTGTAAGTACACCACAGTTTAAGAGAGAATGAGAAGGAAAATAAAACAATCCTATTTGAACGTGTCACAACTGTAGAGGAAATAAAGTTGGTAATTCTTCACAGTACGCATCATTTGACTGAATATTTCGTTTATATAGATAAACAATTTATAACTAATTAATGAATAGTAAACAATTTTTACCTTAAATTGTACAGATTTTCAACACGTGCAGTCTATAACACAAATACCATATACTTATCTTGTCAAATACAGCATTGTTCATATTAAGTGACATCATTTAGTATGTTTATATACAAAGTGTTAGTGTTAATTGAACTAAGTGTTTTTATAGACTTCCTTCTTCCTTTTATAACAACTTTTTCTGTTTACAGAATTGCCATAACAACTTCTAATATATATATTCTCTGAACATCTTAAAAGTAAATATCTTAAACAATGTCTGTGCTCCGAGATGTTGTGGTCCATTTGATATGTGACGTAAATACTTGTGCAGTTCAGGAAGCTCATCATTCTCAGGCAGACAACTTCCCTTTAAAGATCCTTGATGCAATTTGTCACACCCACTACAACAGGGCATGACCTAGGGTTAATCTGAAGTCATCCGTCTTTTCTCCATTAATGTCTAAGTTTTGTTGCTTGGTAATTACTGCACATCAAGACATTAAATAACCATTTTCTCAGTAGCTTGCCCTTCTCAGCTGGTTACACACCCAGGATATTAATGTGTTTTAGCAGAGTTGCCACTTATTGCAGTATATAAGGTGGTAGCTAATAATGACATAGTCACGTGATTAATAAATAATTTGTCACAAGGGATAGTATACATATTAGTGTAAAATAAAAGTTTAGTGTGATAGTCAATAAATTATCTTCACATATGTCAGCGTTAGATTTCGGTACAGACTCTATCCCGTTTAAGGGCACTGGGAGATTGATAGGTCTCAAAAAATCCATTTTTGGGTTTCAATGTTAATAATTATATACTTCTTCACTATATTTATTTCTACAAGACTCTAAATTAACTTCTTCAATATGAAAATCTGTTCAGTATTACATGGTTTTGGTGTATTCTGTGAAGTGAGAATAACAAGTATGAACATAGTGCTGTGCAATATTGATTTTTAAGTTCTTTAAGAACGTATATTTTATGTGAACTTATATGTTTATACTGTACAGTACCCTAATAATTCCTAAAATGTTAATTGTCCTGACAAACTTTATACACAGTTCTGACCAACTGTATACATCTTATAGTTGTCGTTACAAGACCATTTTTGTTAGGCGGCTTTAAAGGAAATTATCTTAAAAAAAGGAAGGCACACTTCCTATTTCGTGTTCCAAGTGATGTATCAAACTACAAAACATAAGGTTTTTTTCGGGATTACAGAAGCGGTAAGCCTATAAAACATTGGTACATTCCCATGCTCTGAATTATGCAACACAATTATTTGAGTTATACTACAGATTTCTATGACGATGCAACTTCAAATAACCACTCCGCTCTCGTAGCTAATCTCGTCCTAATGAACGCTGTCATATGCATAACTTGTTATGCAGGTAATTAATTGTTCCTTTAGATATCATATGTGTAGGTTACAGTATGGAATTATCAGATATATCTCAGTAAGTTGGAGAACTTCGTGTTGTACCAGCGTGCTGTTTTGGTGGTTCAGTTCGGGCTTAAGTGCCTGCTGGGGTACAGCTTTCTTGAGTATGATACTGTCTTTCCAACAAATTCACTGCTACCACCTCCCAAACAGGTTAACCTACATTTTTAAGTTCTTATTTAATTATATTTATGTTGTATCACACTCTGACTATGACATTTGCGCCATATAGGCGAATGTTTACCTTCTCTCATCAGGTTATCAGCTATTTTCACACACTTACACTGTAATTACTGTTTAGGTTGGTATTACACACTCATACATGGTTATCGATGCTATATAGCTGGAGAAAGATTACCAACTTCCAGCCAGAAATAGAAACACGAATCTTTATATAAAAATTATATTATTCTTTTATTTTGATTCAGAATGTCACATCACATATATCACCGGTGAAATTTTGGTATCAGATATTTTAATATAATATAGCATTTTCTCTGAGCATTTTCCCTGAAATTTTAAGTGGACTCTAATTAATTAAAACATCCATATACAGGAGTTGTATTTAAAAGTATTCATTCTGAATGGATCAATTCCTGAATATAAATTTAACATTAAGAGTTCAATAATAAAACCCCTGGTTTACTTAAAGCAGTAAATCGCCACCGATGTGTATCTCGAATATGAAGACTCTAAAGTGGTTCACTGGGAAAATACGAGGGCTTTTCAATAAAGAATGATCACAACTTTCTAGGATCATAATTTTTCGCACTAAAACTCAATATTATTATATTCAGTTAGCTTAATGTGAAACAAACACGCCGTAGTAGTTTCATTGTTGGTACTCCTCGTTCCCGCCTGTGAGAACCAGGCAAGTTTAGACATGTTCAGTATCGCCTACCTAACATGCAGTTAACGTTGATGTTAGAGGAAGATCGGGAGTTTCTTTCAAACGTAATCACTGCTGATGAAACTTGGCTACATCATTTTGATCCTGAGAGCAAACAGCAGAGCTCAGTGTAGAAATCTCCTTCATCACAAACCCCCCAAAAAAGCAAAAGTGGTTGCTTCTGCTGGGAAAGCTATGGTCATCTCATTCTTTGATATTCATGGAATGGTTTATCAGCATGTTGTATCTGGACACACATCAGTAACTGGACAACACTACAGAGATGTCCTGAAAACACTACAAGCCCATATCAGGAGCAAAAGACGACATTTCCGTGAAGAAGAATGGATGCTGCACCAAGATAAAGCGCGGCTGCCAATGTTGTTGCTGAATATCTTGCAAAAATCAACGTGAAGTGCATTCCTCACCCTCTCTATAGTTCAGATTTAGCCCCATGGGACTTTTTTCTATTCCCTAACTTGAAGAAACACCTTCGTGGGAGGCATTATCCATAATCAGAAGCAGTGGTGAAGCTGCGGAGGATATTTTGAAGGATCTCTCAAGAAATTGTTTCCAGCATGTCTTTGAAGACTGGCAGCAACGCTGGGACAAGTGCATCGCATTCAGGAGAGACCATTTTGGAGAAGAACCTTCAAAATTATGAAGATGAGTAAAGGTACGTTGTCAAAAAATTGTGATCATTCTTTATTGAGCAGTTCTCATGTAATGAGTCAATTGGAGTGTTTAATGTCGCGTCGGCATGTTGACTATGGTAGCTCAAGAGCTTAGAGCGACGGTAACTAGGAGATCCGGGGTTCAAATTCCGGCCGTGGCTTTGAAATTTTCAGTTGACTCTAATACAGAAAATGAAAATGGTAAGGATAATATTTCTCTAATCCTTTAAACCTAATTCTGGTCTTCTCTTGTCAACCATGTTCAAACAAACTTTAAATATAGACCTAAAGTTAACTACACTAGCGCATTGAACTTAAGATATTTTTAGCAAGTCAAGTAATTTTGCTTGAAATAGAACATATCTAAGTAATGAGGGCGTGTTTTATGCTATGACAACAGAGCCTTTAACCCTGACCATCGCGCTCACCATCACTTGTTCCGAATGACAGTGAATGATGGTTGCGTTCTAGGGTAGCATCAAACGCATGCGAGCTTTCCTTCTTCAATACATTCTCTACATGCAAACCAAGATTACTTGATCAAAATCACAGACATATTTTTGCGGTTATTAATTTTGTTACTTAAGCATACGTCATGTGCTTTACAACACTCAATATTTGGATAAATATAAAATGATTTATTGCAGATTAACTAAGCATAACGTAAGCGGTACCTTTGATTTCTGATATGTTGAGCAAAAGGATGACAGAAATAAAATGTTATCAGGTTTTAAGTTTTTTAATACTAGCCTGGACAATATGGCATACAGTGTGTCACTTCCGCGTAGGTTTCCCCACTCACCTATCTATAATATTTTTTATTTCATCGGTTTTTCCTTCCTTTTTATTTTATTTTTCATAGGATTTTCACAGAATAATTTAACTATAAATAAATATTATCTATAAAATGACCTATCCACAACACTTAATAAGAAACAGTATATTTTAGCACCGGAGACCTATTTCACAAACATTTTACACACAATTTATTGCAATTCCTTATCATTATATACAAACTTATCATTAAATTTAGCATCTCTGTCTTTAAAACTATCAAACGATGCATTTTAGGATGTTAATATGGAATACTGTTTGGTTCCCTGTATTTTAGACTTGTGCTTATCGTGGTTGCAATATAAGTACTAAGTTATATTAAATAAAACAATTAAAGGAAAAGGTATTCCTTGAATAGATTAATATTCCAGCTTCCTCTAGTCCATTTCGGATAATTTTAATTGTCTAAAGCGACTTTATGAGGATGTTGTATGTCACTAAAGAAAAAATTATTTTATTTCAAACATGGACCGAAATAATATGATGAGTTAGAGATGTTTAGTCCTGAAGGATTCTCAACTTGCGACGATTATTCCATTTTCCATTCTACCTAGTCTTCTCTCAAGAGTGCATTGTCTTTGTTAGAAAAAACTCACTTCCTCTCCGAAGAGGATCATTCTTAAATCCTTTCCAGAAACTACAATGGTTTTGTTCTTTAAGAACGGAGGCTAGGATATACTATCCTTAATCCTGCCAGGACAGTTTTTCTTCTTTTGTTTGACTTTCCCATTTCGCTTATCGCGTGCTTCTTCTGTCATAATCCACTCACTGCTAACTCGTAAGTTTTTGATAGTCCTATTTCACTATTCTGCTCTGCTGTTCAGATAGAATTCTTTCCATTATTAGTCTGCATTTGTGAATATAGAGTTTGTGCTCAGAAAAGAAGATAAATCGAATTGGGTTACAGCCTATACGGCAGGAATGTTTGAGTACATAATTGATAATTATGGCCGGATATTGAAGTTGTACATAGGTCTGGGTCACTTCTTACCCGAGACAGTGTCATTAAGAATACATTACAAAGTTAATTTCAGACTTAAATATGCATAGTGTATCGCTTATTCAATATTGCGTATTATTCGACGTAAAATGGAATGTACATCAATCAACAACAAGGGCTATGTTGGCATTAATGAAATAGTAACCATAGTAACCGCTGTATGTCAAAATGTGGATATAGTGCCCACAGTAAGACAAGAAAATGAAGAACAAGACACGTTTGAAATAAATGATGTGTACTACTCTAGTGAACACAAACACTTATTCCTTTGTCTATATCATGTCAAAAATTTGTAGAAATGGCTGCTTTATACAGGGTGTTACATCTAACTCTCTGACCTCAAATATCTCCGAAATGAAACAAAGTATGACAATTCCAATTTTCCAGGAATGTACATATGTCAGGGGCTCACACAATGATAAGGTATGAACAATCGACGAAGGTTAACAAATAAAACTTCCAACAAGTTGCATTTTTAAATGGAACATATATGTTTATTCTTTCAAAATGACAAGTAGAGCTATAATTAGTGATAATACACTTGGTTTCTGGTTTCTAAACACCATACGTGGCTTATAAAGGATGACATTGGCGCCACCGGTTCTGACGTAATGCAATGCATGTACTTCAGTGCTCAGAGCAGAAATTACTTGCAATTGCCTGTAGCCTACTGTAAACAAACCTATATCAGCTCGGCACGTTCCAGCTTCAGTGTACCAGTATCTCCTGACCTGGTCTGCTGTCATACTGTAGCATAATTGATGCAAGTTTGATATTGCTTTTCATATTGACACATAAACCGTGTTTTCATGTGGCGTGTAACAGTTACCGTCATCTAGTCGATATGCTGGCCCTCTGTAACGAAGAAAACCTGGATATTATTTTAATTTACGGTGAATGTCGCAGAAATGCAACCACAGCTGTAGCACTGTACGCCGAACGCTACCCAGATCGACGGTGCACTTCGCCTCGTACCATTGCCAACATTTGCACGAAGCTCAGAGGAACAGGAACCTGGGCTCCCACAAAGCGACAACGTACAAAGACAGCGACTGGCACTGGAAAGGAAATTACTGTTTTGGCTGCCATAGCACACAATCTTGAGCTGAGTGCCCGACAGATTGCACGAGGCTCTGGAATTTCATTTTCTGGAATTTTGTTTCATTTCGGAGATACTTAAGGTCGCAGAGTTACGTGGACAATCTGTATGTTTCCTTGCAGATAAGTGGGGAAAGGAGAATACAGTATATTTAAACGCTAGGCAAATGTATTAAGATAAGTTTGCTTTGTGATGATTTAATCCTTCATTCCCTTTGCTTGGGTAGGAGAGAAAAACAGATAACTATTTCACATTTGAGAATAATATGAGTATGAAGGAATTCAAACCAATAACAAGAAATACGTGGGAAAAAGTTAATCCACAGATAAAGATTGCAGCTTTAATGACAGCTACACATTCCGTGCATTAAATTTTTCTTTTTTATTTCTTATTGCTTACCAGTTATGCAAAACTGGTCTAGAATGAAGATAACTTCAAGGCTGGTCCAATAAACTCACAATAAGTACTTCAAATGCCAAAAAATATCTTAGGGTATCTTAAAATCCTTTGCGCCGTCTTTGAGAAAAATAACACTTTGGAACATTTTTGTAAAGAGTATTATGGCGGCTATTGTCTTTAAAATATGTGTTTCACATTCCTGAAAGTTGCTGAATAGTCGTATAGTATACAAAAGACTTTTTTGATTCCAAAATCTTTCTTTCGCTATGGGAGATCGCAAAACTATAATTTCCAGTAAATTGCGGCTATGTGAAATGTAATTCATTCTGTACTTACTGTGTACGTAGTACAAGAAGGTAAAACGTCGAAAAGCATAAAAGTAATGTTGCTTGTTAGATTGAAAGGGTATACTAATTACATAATAATGGATGAAGGTGTTAGGTGATGAATGTATGGAAACAAAACCTAGATGAATCCGAAGAAACCATTCCACTTTTAGTACAATTCTAAATTTGAGGATGCATCTCAAAAATAAATACAAATTTGAATGAAGGGCAAGGATCAGTATGAATAAACTGATGCAGAAACTATTGCTCTGATAATTTGCGATGACAACGCCGATATTTTACATGCAGATCAAGCACTAATAGTGGATCTTGCAGGAGCTTCACATAATTTATACTACCAGTGTATATATGGGAATATTCATTCTTTCATATTGGCCGTGAGCAAGGTTTCCATCGGTTAAGAGTAAGCAGATGTAGACCGGGAGATCCGTAGTTGATATCCCGACTACGGCATTGGATGTTTTTATATGACTCTGCCTATCTGTTGTCACTATATATTCGTAGTCCAGAACCAAATCAATCAAAATAATGCCCGCCTCGGTAGCGTAGATGTTAGCGTGTCTGCCTCACGTTCAAAGGTTCCGGGTTCGAATCTCGGCCAGGGTGTGTTACCTGGTTAAGGTATTTTTCCAGGGTTTTCTCTTATCCTGAAAGGCGAATGTCGGGTAATTCTAAGGTCTATGGGCCCCGGGCTCATTTGAGCATCATTTCACCCATTCCATTCACGTCCGATATGACTTAACGTTGGAGGACGTAAATTACAAAAAAGTAAATAAATAATAAATAAATAAAACAGTGCTGCCTTAAATCGAAGGCCAGAATTTTGTGGATATTGTGACTTTATGGTTTCTAATATTAAAAGTGTTGTTTGCAGAAATTTAAAATGTTTTTATTGCAGTGAACAGTAATCTTGTACACCCCTTGCAGCAGTAACAAGATGTGACATACACAACAGCAGTCTTAAAGGTCGTCTTGTTCCACCTGCATACGTTAACAAACAAAAGAATTCGCTGCGGCGCAGTTCAGTAGCCCTCACACAACTCACACACTACACAACTGCAACTCAACGCAACTCAACTCAACGAGCAACTGACTCCGCTCTAACACTTTGCGGAGTTTTATACAGCATTTCAAGGAGAGAAAGTCTCCGGTGCATGAGACGCAGGGGGGTTGAAGAAGGTTCCCACACCCTCCCTAGATGTATTTATGACACCCCATATCAGTTCAGTTACAGACCATTCAAAAACATTCTGACATCTTCTACTTTTGTGAATGAATCTTATCGCTTTTAATATACAGAGTGAACAGGGCGCGTGTTTTTAACGGTTCTGCTCCTTGTGTAGCATGCTTTTTCTGCCACACACATTCGCTGTCTTTATCCCATTGTATAAGGGTGGCACGGGCTGACACTTTCCTTTCAGGGACTTACTTTGCGTTGCTGGACAGTACCTCCAGACATTGTTCTAGAATACAGTCGATTGTTCGACAGCAATCACGACGCAGCGAAAGACGGAACTATCAGACATCTCGCTGTGCGCCACTATCTCTCTCTGTGCACGCATAGCCCCGGCTTTGCAACGGCTCCAGCCAACAATGCTTGTCGACAGTATTTATAGGACACATCCTATTCAGGCTTGGAATATTTCAGTGCTGCGTATATAGACGATTATCAGAACTGTTTTTAATGTGGAAAATATATTTTTAAACACAGAATGAAGTGATATATTTATTACGTCAATAATGAGGGTTATTTATAATGAAATAAATAAAAAATGGTATATTTAGTTCCCAAGATATTAATTCTAAACTTGTAATGCTGTCATTGCTGCCATTTCTGCATAAAATCAATTAGAAATTCGGCGACTAACCAAACAAAACTTTGAAATGAAATCCGTTCGCTGCATAAGCAATTTCTGAATTACCAATCCCTTGGAAGCTAAGCTTCTGTCCTGTTGTGGAGTGTTAGCAAGTTGTGTTTACCCAATGCCCTTGTATAGTGCTACACAGACAAGAGCCCTAGAATGTATTTACAAGAACAAGTACTGCTTAAGTGCTACCTTCGACCGCGCCGGAACCTCGATAAGCCATTCTGTTCTCAGTAGCTGCTACATCTATATAGTTTAAAGTATTTCGTAATGCATTTGAATCTATCTACAAACGAAGTAAGATTGTTAGTATTAGGCCTTAGGCAGTGAATAGAATAACACTGAAAAATACAATTCTGTATTCGAACTTTGAACTACGAATGCAGTGATATCTAGTGACAGCTTCCTCAAGCTAGCAGCATTTAACTGGGAGATGCTTCAGTGAGAATGTGTTGTGGTTGAATTTTTGTTTTGTTACAAATTCTTCTAAGCAGGTTTATAGGTTCTTAGCAAGATAAGAAGAAAACTGCTCTTCTATTGTGCAACCAATGGACCTAATGACATTCTATGAACTGTAGGCTACATTTATACTTAATTTGCTTCATTGTTATAAGTTCGGTTTTACGACAAAATAAATTTACAGTGGTCTTAGTATGAGAAGTATTTTATTTGATGATGGTTCGTAATTATATCCGAAAGACGTCCTAAGCTTCGTTGATTGCATACATTAAATGGATGCAGCACCGAAAACCTCAAATCCAACAATTTTCAACCATCTTCTTGAAAGTTTTACCACTTACTGTCCGGCCGTTGTATCTCCGGCTCTGACGTTTTGCGACTGCAAGAGGTGGAGGGGGAAGGTTCATAGTACCAACATACAGTAATGAGCAATTGAAAACATATCCTCAAAATTATCTTTAAAATGAAAATATAGGACCATATTAGCTTTAAAACAATAAAATCCAACTTGCAATTTCATTATCATGCAAGATATTTATTACAACAAAACTGTATTAGAATATTTCGTTCACACCTTTCACGCACACTAACTGCATCTGTTGGTGGTACTGGGAGTCACTACATCCGGTGCTCTGGTCAGGAGGTTAAAACTGTCTGCTAGCGCCAATCAGCATTCTCGCTGCTAGGTGTGGCTTCCGAACCCAACACCGTGTTGCCAGGTTAACTTTGTTTGAGCCACGTGGCCTAATAGCGGCTTGCGCTGGTAAACTTTCTTTGGTATATTTTTCGTGCGTGAATTCCGATTTTTAGTGTTCGTAAGTCCTATTATTATCGCTATTATAATAATATGGCTACTGGTTCGTGAAATACGCAAATACGTGAAATATTTCAAATGCGCATGTTGCTCTGCTTGAAATTTCCGCTAAAGAACTGGCAACAGCCTGCTTTCCCCTCTCGAGAAATGTCAGAGCCGGAGATAGAGCGGCCCAACTTTAGTTCCGATGCATAGTGGACACAGAATCCAAAATTTAGTTTTTATATCTTCAAGAGTCTTTGAGTAATTAATTTGTGAAATTCAAAATTTGGGAAAAATTCAAACCACTGCACTTGAAGAAAATTTTAAATATTTTAATTATTCTATTTATAAAAATATTCAGATGTTTATGAAGAAAAGATCTATCGTATCAAATTCTTATACTGCCTTTTGTTCCAGAGGGAAAGAAATTAAGTATGGAGCAAACAAAAAAAAAAAAAAAAGATGATTAAACATTTGAATTTTTATATCAATAACTTTAAAAACATAATGAATATTAAAATTTCATATGATAGAAACCTTTCTTTGCTTTCTAATAACATGCGTTGAAAATGTTAGGGGGACTGAATCAAAACTGCATCGTGTGGAACATTTTGAATGACAAAAAATGTTGAAAAAGCTATAACTGAGTAAATAAAATTTTAAAATCCAAAACATTTTCCTTCTCAGCTCATGCCTTAAAGTAGAATAAAACCCACCAGATAGACAAGCCTCTTGCCTCTTCCTTCTCTCTTCTGCAGCAGTTTTCTTCAATTTCAGTTTCCTTCTGTATGTTTTAGAAGTTACCTTCGCAGAAATTGCTGAATGAAGTAAGCGTAATTGGTCTTTCTCTTGGCTAATTTTTAGAGATGCTGGTGAAATCTGTGTCCATTATATCTGACTGCAGCTTGAGTGAAGCAGAGCAACCAAAATTTAATTCACTGTTGGTTGACGTCACAGAAACCTGAAGTCTCTTCTTCGAAACAAATATTTCTTTTGGGCAATTATGTCATATCAAACCTTCATTTGCATTTTGTGTCTTACCCAATGTACATCTCCTTAGGATTTCATCTGATGCCAGACTTTGGAACACAGGCATTAGTTTTCTTACCACATCAGGCCTCAAGTATGTTCCCATTGTTGTGTTATGTTAGGTGTTTCTTCCCATGTATCGTTTAGCCTATTCATGATCCTAACTATGTACACAGTCAACAGAAAGTCAGTTGTTTCAAAGAATGTTTTACCTATAACCTATATAACCGTTATATGCACGTTTTGATGTATAAATTACCTTTATAAATGTTAAATGGCACACTAAAACTCATTAGTTATATATAAACAGTATGTAGTTTAACGAGAAACACAAGAAAATCCCAACCGTTAGAAACTCACCCAAAAGCAAAAATATAAACATTGCTATTTGCTCTGCAGCCTGTGGTTTGTTTCCATGGTGCCACATATTGTGAGAAACAACCATCATACCAACACACAAAATTCCACCAGAAACTTTGCCCGCTACTTTCAAATGTATAAGTTTAGTACATTCAATGCAACTCAAATGACAGAATTCTGTGAATCCAACGGCCGGCACGCACGTGCATTTAAATTGTCATGTGAGGGTATTTAAATACCTGAAGCTCATAAATTTAGTTTGATTATGATACTGTAAGGTTAAAAGTATTTTATTGGCTCAAAAAGGTATTTTTTCCATATTTTTAGCCAAATTCGGCGCTGCATTCCCTTAAGTGCTTCTTAGCTGCTCCTCGTTCTAAGAAACCACCCATAGCAACGAATTCGCAAGGAAGACGCCTCTGTTTTGTTTACACCAGGTTCCAGGAATTGGCAAGGTTATTTCTGGCTTTAAAAGGGTGAGAATAGTCCCTCTCAATCCAAATCGGTTCCCAGAGGAGCACTTCCTTTCAATGAGTCAACCACCTGTAGAAGTACACTAGGCTGAGAGAAGAGACAAATCGAGCGAAATCGATGAACCATGTTGTCTATTTTAAGTACTTCTCCGATCCTAGGATGACAGCAAACCTTTTATGATGAAGTAAATCAAGGCCGAAACAACACTCAGAAATTCTGATGCCCACTCCAAAGAAATGCGTATGAGAGGAAGCGGAAATGAGGAAGGATAGGAAAAAGTGTTCAGCAAAAGTAGCAACAGAAAAGGGAGTTGTAGAGGCAAAACAGAATAATTAGACAAAAAGACTTTCATGAAGATTGTAGTTAGTCAGATAAAGCTGATAATAGGAGAAGACAGGTGACAGTCAGTTCCTTCAGCACTAACCGCCAAATATGCTCCCGAACGAAAGGCAGGTTAGCGCGCGACATCACCGCACTGAATTCTGCTGACCAAGAGGAAGGAAACAGTTTGATGTGCAGGGGTTCCGAAAGCGTAGGAAACACAGGAAACATATCGGGTATTAATAATATTATGACGTTGTGGGTTCGTGAAATGAAAAGTACAATTGCACCACTCAAAAATGTTCTTTATTTCCACCGACTTACAGTTGAACACTTGCCAATTACACAGAATTACGTAATGCACACAATTACGATTCACCAGTTCGTCCGTTGCAGTTCCACTTGCACTCGCAATTACGTAAACTCCTCCGACGCACGTACGCAGTCCGTCCCCTCACTGGGCGCTCCTCACAGCTCGCCAAGAACTGACTGAACTCACTCATTGCAGCCCTTTTTATAGTAATATCACTGTTTTCTAGAAGTCCCTCGTTTCAGTGAATCACCACGAAGGTTCCAGACGGCAGAGGAAGGGGAAAGAGGCGGCCAGTGACAAGTGACACTTCCCTAATCATCCCCTCAGTTAGTGAAGGAGATTAATGGGTGGGTGTGGCCCCGATGCCTCTGGTCCCTTCTCAGCTGTCGTTGGTTAGGCTTTCCGATAATTGGGTGACAATATATACAACTTACATCTTGGGTGTTGTAATATTAATGCTGACTGCTTTGATTAAACAATTGGTCACAATTTATAAACAATTACATTTTAGCTCTGTGCTATGAGTAAATATATAAAACTTCAACTCGTGGTTTATTTCAAGGTCATGAATGTTATATAGTAACTAAAATAAAACATAAATTAATTTCCTCTGCAAATTAGTGGAGACCCATTCCGAACAAAATTACTGGACATTTTCCGACCCCAGTTTATCAATGTAAGGACGTAATATCTCGGAAATTTGTAATTGAAGGCTGCATGTTAGATTGTGATACAATAAGGTACGACTTCGAGGCTTGAACTTAGCGAATTTTATAATAGAAAAAAAATGTTCTCACACATATGTCAAGCCAAATATATACAATGTTCGTGCGACAAGTGAATACGTCTGCGGAAATCTGGTTTGGGGGACATTCTTGTAAAAATTAGCCAAACCTTTCTTGCGTGTATAATTGTCTTTCAATAAATCGCCACATTGTAAATTTAACAGTTCCATTTGGTACGTGGCAGCTACATTCTTGTCATTGAGTGCACTACACCTGACTGAACCTTCAGATGCTGTACTCATAGCGCCATTTATATAGGCAACTTTGTACTATACAGCTTTTGCCTGACGTCACACGCACTGCAGGCCTCGCTCCCGGCTGAAGTATGTCACAACTTTCGAAGCTATCTTCTTCTGAAATGAAAATGTGTAGTGTTTAACACCCGCTACATACGGCACCGCAGGCGGTGACACTGATGGTAGATGAGATGAAGATGGAGCACCGGTGGAATGAGATGGCGGGGGACACCGGAGGTCTCGGAGAAAAACCGCCCCAGCGCCGTGTTTTCCACCACAATCTCACTTTGCGGTCGCCTGGGATCGAAACTGGGCCACCTTTCTGAGAGCCAAGTGGTCTCACCACTGAGCCACGGCGCGGCCTTATCTTCCTCTGATAATAATGTAGTGGACTATGTAAACCTTCATAACAGTCTCCATTCTACCCAAGACAAATGATACATCTGAGATGTCCCTTCTGTAAAGAATTTGGTGGTAATGGACAGTTGAGATATCGATGCATTCTATGATCTGGTTGGGTTCATGCATATTGCAGTCAATTGGTTCTGCAGAAAACTTCAAATGCCTTATGAATAATTAAATTTCAAATGCTTTCAGGTTTTACGAAAACGTTTTACTTATTTGTGAAAACCTATTTTGAATTATTTTAAGCTACTAATAAATATGCCTTTGTACCATAGAAATGGATTTTTTAAGTTGGGCTACTTCATCATTACATTTACTATGACATCAGCGTGTGATGCATGGGCCAGAAAAATAATTAACAATCTGGCTGCTATTACCCCACATGGATGGGAGATGGTACGCGGAGCTCCTTCTTATATTTTTATGTGAGCTCTATACAATTACTGAAGGGCAATTATATGATACAGATATATCTGCTTTGATGCTTAAATCTATTCTAGTTGTTTTCAGATTCTGCAGCACACGCATGCCATTACCTCATATTCCCTTACGCCTCAATGTGAGTTTTATTCTCCCATGGTTATCTCGAATTAAGCGAATTTCTTTGGCGTAATTTAATAAATATTTATCAATTTAATTCTTCCATCACCTATACTTTATATTTTTAAATCAGATATACAATATTCACACATTTAAAACACACCTTTCTGCGCCCACATCCTACTACATCCCTGTAGTATTGTCCAGTTACTGATGTGTGTGCAGGTACAACATGCTGATAAACCATTCCATGAACGTCAAAGAATGAGATAACTATAACTTTCCCAGCAGAAGCAACCACTTTTGCTATTTGAGGGGTTGGTGCTGAAGGAGATTCCACACTGATCTTTGCTGTTTGCTCTCTGCATCAAAATGATATAGCCAAGTTTCATCAGCAGTGATGATTGCCCGCCTCGGTAGCGTGGTGGTAGAGTGTCTGCCTCAGGTTCAAGAGGTCCCGATTTCGAATCTCGGTTAGGGTGAGTTGCCTGGATAAGGTTTTTCAGGGGTTTTTCGTTATCCTGAAAGACGAATGTCGGGTAGCTCTAAGCTCTATGGACCCTGGGCTCATTTGAGCATCATTTGACTCATTAGATTCGTCGTCTGATAAGACTTAACGTTGGAGGAGTAAATTAAAAATATATATATTGCCATTGCTGGACCAACTCCTACGCCAGAAAACGAATATTTACTTTAAAATATAATGGGTGATTCTCAAACGAAACACTTCTTTCAAACATGGTGAAATTTTAATGCGTCACATATAGTGAATCAAGTAAAGGGTACTTGCTGTCTGTAAAGTCAATAACAATGCACCAAACAAAAACAGTTTATTCCAATATGAAGCAGAACTCTCAGGTTCCAAGAGGGAAAAATAACTAAAAATTAATACAACAGTAGAGATAAAAAATAAGCATAATGGGAATAAAAAGGGAATAAACGATATAAGAAATAAGGTTAAAAAGAATATTTGAAATTGCAATATAGTGTAAATGAAGGAAAAATTGGAAAGGAGTTGCTTCTGAGCACAGACACGAGGCAGGAAAAATAACAATAGAACAATAAACCCTCGAAGGTACCCCGACATTGAGACGCCAGCAAGGTATGTGAAGCTTAAGGGAAACGCAACCAAGTATGATATAGTACCGTTATGACGCTGAGAGGTCATACAACCCAAAGGGGAGGAAATGTTACTGCTGCATAGGAAAGACAGACGAGAGTGACCAATAAGAGAAAATTAAAGAAATAAACCCTGCCAATAAAAATGTAGAGTAAACCACGTGATAGGCGTAAAATAGTAAATGAATAGAAAATGGGCGGCGATAGACGAGAAAGGCTAGAAGAAAGCTGGCAATACAACGGGGGGAAAAGCGTCACTCTGGTACTTCATACGACGGGAAGAAGGCGTGTTATTGGGAGAGAAGTAGGATCCGATGTCGCAGTCCGAAGCAGAGTTATGGTCTTGAAGACAGTGCAAAATAGGGAATAAGGGGAGTTAGCAAAGCAACGTAGAAACGCTAAGGGGAAAGGAAAATTAGGATGGCAACGAAAGTGCTAGCAAGAGAGTAAGGAGTTAACCAGGTTAATAGTAACAAGAGATAATAAAGGAATAAAGAAACGGGAAGCACGATTTTTCATCACCGAACCTCGAGAAAGAGATCCCAGCTCCCTGACAATTAGACACAACACCAACCTTTTCATCTCACCGTCAAACTCCTCACAATCCATCCATACCAAAGCACTCAAAAGGACAACGAACCAAAAATAACCCACACCAAACAGCTTTTTTTCAGGGGAAAAACCAGGTAAGTCATCTGAAACAGAAAGAAAACAAGGAAAGTCAGCCGTCAGAAATTTTGTTTGTAATTACAATAATTGCATTACTATCATGTTTGTAATATTGTTACAAAATTCTTACATTGCTATTGCTATTGTTATTTTGTTATTATTATTAAAATTACCTCAGAAAATATTTGGACATCTTCCAATTCCTGGAAAAATTTCATTGCGAGTTCACCACAGAACTTCATGAGGCTCATTATATCCTGGTACTTAGCTTCCGATGCGTGTAGAGGGCCTGAGGAAAATACAGAAATGTGTTACGTATATTGCATAATATAAGCAGTGTTATCAGACAAGTGTAAGGGTAGGGTAATGCTTTTACTACAATTACCTAATAAGCCAAAGAATGCAGCTCAAATTCTTCTGGCCTCTGTGATGAAGCATCTTTCTCAGGCTTTCTTATAATACTGGATACCATACCTCCATTATAGTTAGCTCTCCAGTACAACAGACGTGGGTGGTCGGATGTGGCGTAAATTTCCTTGACGGGCTGGGTCTTAAATGCACATTTCGTCACACAGTTCTGTTCTAATTTTTTCTAGTCATGCACCATTTCTTGACAGACATTCACAACAATAAAAGGGCCCGTCTCGGTAGCGTGGTGGTACTGAGTCTTCCTCACGTTCAAGAGGTCCCGTGTTCGAATCTTGTACATAGTGAGTTACCTGAATAAGGTTTATTTCGGGATTTTGTACTATCGTGAAGGAGAAATGTCGGATATCTCTGGGCTATATGGTCATTTCACCCATTCCATTCACTGTCCAATATGACTTAACGTTGGAAGACGTACATTCTTTGTTTCAAATTTCAAAGACAAACATTCTTATCACATTCCATGTAGGAAAGGCTGGCTCTGAAGCGCAGCAAAGAGTTAGTTAATGGTGGGATACGTCGCTATGGTACTGTCTCTTTTGGCAGAAAGATGACTTGCCAGATTCTTTCGCGGGAAAAATGGACTTATCTGGTTCTTTTCCTGTACGCCAAAATTTAAACGGCAAAATCCTTCATGACCAACCACTTTTTCTCCATGTGTCATACCATTTAAAAATGGTACTTCCAATGGAGTATCCAATGACATGTCAAAATAATTTTGAGAAAAAGGTGACACCTGTTTTTCTCTGGGCGCTTCTATAAACAATAATAATATTTTGGGACTTAAATAAAAAGAACTGTTCTAAAAATATAATAAAATAATTTTAACAAACGATTAGCTCGTTCTAGACGTTCTCGGGCTTCGAGCCAGGTATAGTGTGATATAGAGCCATCGACGTTTCGGAAGTTTGCATCGCTCCCATCATCAGGACGATGAATGATTAGCAAATTGGAGGGGCCAGTATATACCGACCCTGCTATATACACTGGTTATATATACTGGCCCTTCCAATTTGCTAATGATTCATCGTCCTGATAATGGGAGCGATGCACACCTCCGAAATGTCGCAGGGAAGCTTCAGATCATATTTTAACAATTAGCTCGTTAACGTGAAGCAGATAGAAGAATAGCTTGGGAAAGTTATGTTAATGTAACAAAAATATGTACAATACACAATGCTTTGTATTTAAACATAAATTAATACAAAGCTCTAACCAAGGAACCATATGTACCCCAGTATGTTTCATTTTGTGTCGACAACTCAATGGTCAAGTTAGACACAAGCTCTGAATGCGAGAAGAGCGGATGTTACTAACGAGAGAAAAGCGTGTAACAAAGGAAATCCCTTGGGGATGCTATATGTCCACTGTTTGAAGTTGGCCTAGGAGGCTTGTCCTCGTGTTTTCCGCGAAACAACGAACCCACCCACTTTAACATTTGTTTCCGAGAACTAATTTAACTTTCAACCAAATAGAATTGGTAACGGTGACTCTCTTAAGGTATAATGTAAGCCCAACAATACAAAGCCTTTTAGCACACAATCTCCTTACTTCTCTTCTATTGTTTGAGTTTTAACACAGAAAACAATCTAGCATCTCCTGCAGTAAACTTCTTTTCAGTTAAGCTCCTTGTATGTCATCAAACATTATCGTTCCTTTAAGGATTTTAGAAAAAATATATAAATATATTTAGTATTTTTCAGCAGGAATAATCATTATTCGGCTGGCACCGTAGCTCAGTCGGTACAGCACCTGACTGCTGTGCTAGGGACCCCGGGTTTGATTCCCGGTGGTGGGGGTGGACTCTTCTCCCACCAAGATAATTTCTGATCTACCCCAGAGTCTGGAAGTATGAATGAGAGTGTGAATGTGTGCGTGATCTAATGATTAAAACCTAACGAATACTAGTTAACACTTTAGTTATTTAGATATGTTCCAAAGGAGAACGGCCGCCGATATGATCATTGCAGTTAAAGGTGGAGTATAAATGGAACAAAAAATATATTTTTCAATGTATCACAAGGTTGAAATAGGATTGACTGTACCTTGAAATATCCTGTCAGACATACTGGACCTCACCATTTAATTTGCGTCACTAAATCACATGACATTTTCTTGTACCAAAATTCGCTGATGCAATAAATCAAATGTTTCTATTGTTGGAGAAATATTACAGAAACTCCTCCACTATCTGGGAACTTATTCGATCCGAAGATAAGTTCTGTATTCTTAAGAATTTAACTTTTTACACGCACTTCTAGATCCAATTTATAACCAGTCCTTTTCGCTTTTGTTGCATATGTTATTTTCTATACATTGTTACATTTCCACCATCGCGATTCTACCGTATAGGAGCCGAGTGAGAATAGAATTGCTTCGCCTTTGTTTTTTACTGGCTAGAGGGGAGGGAGGGATGTACTTGCGTGCGGCGGGCTCTAGATGACGTCATAGAGATGTTATGAAGCCAAATATCTCCTCCTCCTTCCCCTCCTTCTTCTCCTTCTCCTCCTTCTCCTCCATCTTCTTCCTCCTCTTCTTCCTCCTCTTCTCTTCTTCCTACTTTTCCTCTTCCGCTTCCTCTTCTTCCTCCTCCTATTATGCTTATGATTATTATCATTATTATCATTATTATGACCATCACCACCACCATCACCATCACCATCACCATCACCATCACCATCACCATCACCATCACCATCACCATCACCATCACCATCACCATCACCATCACCATCACCATCACCATCATCATCATCATCATCATCATCATCATCATCATCATCATCATCATCATCATCATCATCATCATCATCATCATCATCATCATCATCATCATCATCATCATCATCATCATCATCATCATCATCATCATCATCATCATCATCATCATCATCATCATCATCATTATTATTATTATTATTATTATTATTATTATTATTATTATTATTATTATTATTATTATTATTATTATTGAACAGAAGCCGTTGAGTGACTACCTTCTTCTTCTTCACTTTTGGGATTAGGCATCTCTGTCTGTTCCATCTTCTCATTCAATCAGCTATTCCCATCTTTTTCTAGGGCGTCCTACATCTCTTCTTCTACCAGGATTATATCTTCTTATTACAACCGGTACTCTTTCTTACTTCATTCTATACATATGTTCTTTACAGTTCTGTATATTTTCTTCTATTCTGTCCTCTAATTTATATATGGCTAGTTGCTCTCGAATATTTTGATTGCTTATCAAATCTCGTCTAGTACAGTCTTTAATTTTTCCTAAGAACCTCATTTCTGCTGCCTGTATCGTACTTTCATCACTTTCTTTTAATGTCCGTGACTCACTTCCATACATGAGCCTGTAGCTGCCATCGTTTTATAAAATTTTAACTTAATTTCCATCCTTGCTTTTTTTCAATGTACTTTGCTATAGTTCTACATATCTGCAGAAATTTGTTTATTTTGTTTTCTATGTCCTTGTCTAAATCAAAGCCTTTATCACATCCCAAATACCTGAAATTGGAGAACTGTTCCAGGCCTTTTATTTTCAATGCTTAATTTTGATCCTACAGGTTATTTTCCTCGATGTGCTATTATCTTCGTTTTCGCAAAGGTTAAGAGACTTTCCTAGAATGTAATTCGAAAGAGTTCCTTTACAAAAACCATCTTCACCAAGGCGGGGCTGTAAAGGATCCGATATAGGCCTGGCAGGAATTATTACTTGTTTATAAATGTCAATGTTTTTCGAGTTCCATTGAGCTGAGTCGATAGGTGTGGCTCTGTGGTGAGGAATCGGTGCAGTGAAGCGCTTTACAAATCAGTCTGTCAGTTGAGTTGTATGAGTCAATAGAGTAGTGCAGAGAGCTGTGGTAGGTTTCAAGCCCCGTGGTAAACAGAGTTCTTCAATATTTATTATATATAAAGTCCTACAGATATTATGTTTTGCACGATTTCACGAAAAGTCTTAGGCATTTTTTTACATCCTCCAACGTTAAGTCATATCGGACGGTAAATGAAATGGGTGAAATTATGCTCAAATGTGTCCAGGGTCCAAGGAACTTAGAGCTACCCGACATTCGTCTTTCAGGATAAGGAAAAATCCCGAAAAAAGCTTATCCATGTAACTCACCCTGACCGAGATTCGAACTCAGAACCGCTTGAACGTGAGGCAGACATGCTACCATCTACGCTACCGAGGCAGGCATTTGTCATTTTAATGGGCAGCATGCCTATAGCTATTAAAAGTTTGACTATCAGTATTTCCCTTTTTATCGATAAAGAAATGCACAACGTAGTGATTTCCTCGAAGGCTTCTTTAAATTTACGTCCTCCAACGTAAAGTCATATCGGACGATGAATGACATGGGTGAAACGATGCTCAAATGAGCCCGGGGTCCATGAAGGTTACAGTTACCTGACATTCGTCTTTCAGGATAAGGGAAAATCCCGGAAAAAGCCTTATCCAGGTAACTCACCCTGACCTAGATTCGAACTCGGGACTTGTTAAACGTGAGGCAGCCACGCTACCATTTACGCTACTGAGGTGGACACCTTGAAGGTTTGTTTATCTATTAATACACGGCAGAGGATAGACAAACGCATGTGACATATATAATGACCGGTGGGAACAGGAACTAAGTAAGCACTTACGAACACTTGGTTGGAAGTACAGGAAGGTAAAGGAATCACGCCCAGTTCTGACTTGCATTTGTCAGACAGTGTGAAACCTGTAGATGTGCAACTTTCATTGTGCAGCTCTACAATCCTTATATTGCCTTGTTCTTCACTCCCCTCTGATTGTTAGTCTTGACGATGCTGTAGATTGTCAAAAGGGAAGGACTCCCTGCTTAAATACAGTTATATCACAGTCGATCACTATATGGAAAGCTTCATATTCTAGAACTGTTTGTAGTTAATAAATATCACATTTTCAGTTTAGAAATCCGGAGCTGTTACTTAGTAGATGCGTAGCATGCCTGAAATATCTCAAGCTCTAAACTCTGATAATGGATCACCTTGCTAAGCCTTGTTTGCAGCAAGGTTTGCCATGCATCCTAAGCCATTCCTGAGGCATGCTCTTCACTTCGTCATATATAACATTCAACATTTCACCTTTCACCTCCTCTGTAGTTGCCTGCAGTTAAGGACTCACATTAATACACACATAGCTTATGAGAGACATTATTTCCATGTACAGTTTCCCAGTGAGAGGTTAGTTATATAGTAACCCTAAGTGAAATGTGACTATCACTACAATATCAAATCTATACATTTAATTTTATGTAATTCCTGATGGTGTATAATGTTAATATGCCTGAAGGGACATGTTAAAACCAGAAAGCGTGTCTTACTCAAACTATTACTAAGAAAGGTACCTTAGGTTGCGTTAGAAAACATGTCTATGAATTTTAAGTGATTCTCTGAAGTAAGGATTTACGGTGCAGGGAATCTAAAGTTCTAAATATATCACTTTATTAACTTTATCAAAAATTCCTAACTGTTATATTTGCTTGAAAACCTTACAGATTCTCTCACTCTATACCAGGTGAGTCAGCCACGCCTTAGTTTTTTGGTAAGGTAGGCCACCCATCATACGGCATGTAAACCTTAGTACAGTTTGGCGCTTACTAAACTGTACTGCTTGATGTTCTTAGAGAGCGGAATGGGCAAAATTCAGAGGAATAGCGGTTTAAGAGACAAAACGTACTGTTCGCTAAAGTTCCCGTAGGAGAAGGGATCCGTCCAGTTCAGCTGCCGTGGTGCGGGCGCTGCGGACCCTTAGTACTCGTGGTACCTCTGACGTTACTAGAGGAACCTCGGTCCGAACATCTGAGCCCCTCCTTCGGGAGTTGTTCGGATTGGGATGGTCTCGAGGGGGCAGTGGTTCCCGATACCCGTGGGAATCGGGTACGTCTAAGTACGGGGTTGAGGGAAGCCATTAAGTCTCCCGGGTGCTAGCCTGCAAAGCTAGTAGAAGGTGTGCTAGATCGCCAGGCGGCCACACCGAGGTCATATCGGTAGTCTTCACCTTTGGTGTTGGCGCGCGTAAGTGGTGAATCCACTGGCATCCCATCTTGTGTCCTTGGACCAGATGGGAGGGGCCTTGTTTGTAACCCAGGTCTTGCCCTATGGAAAGCCCCACGGAGGACGCCGAGCGCCCTTTGGTACAGCTCGGATAACTCCCTGGTTTTAAGAGGCCCGGGTCTTGGTCCTACGGGTACAGGACTAATAAGAGTGGACCCTCAGGACTCAACAAGAACTACCCCCACTGAAATTCATCATCAGTTATGCGAAGTCTATTGGCCACAGTATATGGACGTCAAAAACGTGCGAAAGTGGGCCAGAGTGTTCAAAGACGGACGTACAGACGTCCATGAAGAACAGCCGAAACAATTGTAAAAGTGGAGCAAGAAATGCTTAAATATTGTCGTGTGACAGTTCGAGAGCTGTGCGAACTTATTCCTGAAGTCAGTAAGACTATGACTGACAAGATTTTGACCGAACATTTGCATTATCGTAAGGTGTGTGAGAGATGGGTCACCAAAATGCTCACCGAAGACCATAAACGGATGGGACATCCTCACCCATCCACACTACACTCCAGCCTTAGCACCTAGTGATTATCATCTGTTTTCTGAGTTGAAGACACACATTGTTGGAACAATTTCCAGACCAACGATGATTTGAAGAACGAGTTTGAGCGCTACCTGCGCAACTTGGCGGGAGAGTGCTATGACAAGGGTATACAAAAGCTGCCACAGCGCATGCTAAAATGCATCGATCGCAATAGTGATTACGTTGAAAAATAGCTGTAAGTTCCACCTTTCCATCAATGTAACATTCATTCACAAAAAGCATGTTTTATATATTAAATAAAATTTGAAACCTTATTTTACGGACACGCCTCGTATATCACTTTATTAACTTTATCAAAATTTCCTAAGTGTTACATTTGCCCGTAAACCTCACACATTCTCTCACTATATACCAGGTGAGTGAGCCGCGCCTTAGTTCTTTGGAAGGTAGGGCATCCTTCAAACGGTATGTGTGCCATAGACCAGTTTTGCGCTTGCTAAACTTTATTGCTTGACGTTCTTAGTAAGAATAATGCGCAAAATTCAGAGCAAAACGTATTACTAGCTGAAGTACACCTCAAAAACATATGAATCCTTTACTAAGAGCGAATTCCGGTTTCCTTCTGATTTTACAAACTTTTTATTAGAGTGCACATGACAAAGTAATTCAGTAAACGCCCCGGAAAATACGGACCTATCATATGACTACACTAAGGTCAGCTAAAAGGAAAATGACGGATTCTTGTACTTAGAGTAGGGATTGACTGGCAACAATTAGAACAAATTAAAGACACGCCGTATCCATCATGGACCCGTCTAGTCAAAACGGACATATTATTAAACAACAATTTTTTACACTTTTGCTTCTCGTGCATCTCAATTAACATGCATAAGAGCTTTTGTCATTTAAGTAATAATATTAAAACACCCAGCAAATGATCAATAGTGTCTTAAAGGACTAAATCAAGCATGAAAACTCGCGAGCTGGCAAAGGCATAGCGCCAGGCATACAAGTCTACTACTGAACCGAGAACATATCTTCAGTCAACTCACGAAATAGCTGGATAGGATTATGACATCTCTTGTGCCCCAACATCCAATGACAGAGGTTTGAGTCTCAGCATCGTAATCATGTTTTATGTTCACAAAACTTGGAAACCGACTTCACAATAATTTAATAATAAAGTCCCTCATGGTGTGCATTACCAAAGAACGTCATCATTTCGAGCACTTACTTCATTAGAACAGTCGTGTTCTAGGAAAGGGTCATTCCAGCGCCACAAATCGTACCAATTTGAAACGACATTTTAATAGCACAATAATCTATGTCTGCAAAGTTGTGCTTAACTTCCATTTTTACTCTGGTACTGTAATTTCCTTGTTTTCTGTGTTCAGATATGTATAAATGATCCTTAGTTCAATTGCACCTACCTTTAGGTGTGTTTAAACAATTACCTACTTGTACTTCATTAATAAAGAAGCGTGCAAATGCGATAAAAATAATTAAAATGAAAATAATAGCAATGTTCAGAATAATAATTGTAAATTTTGAGTATAAAGAGGTAAAAATAACTCTATGCCTATGCAGGGGATTCCAGCGAGCGTCACAGCAGACAGATGACAGTAGTTTCGCGTTTGTTCTAAGCTATCTAGTAACGTGATATAGCAACATTCCGTTTAACACATGGTATCCACTAGTTCAGACGTGCAAATGCAGCTGTCTAATCACTAATAGATATTACAGCGATGCGATAGCATCTATATTAGTAGTAATTTCGTCGTGGGTAGAACCTAGTAATGGGACTGAGTTTTCATGTTTGAGCATAAAACGTGGATTGCATAAAACTTGAGAATAAGATGCAGCTGATTAACCTCAAATATTACAAACTATTGTATTAGAACATTCTTCCTTCTCTACTTCCAGTTCATCTAGATGAACATTTGCGTAAATACGAGGGCTGTTAAAATAAAGAATGATCATAATTGTTTTACGGTCATAATTTTTCGCACTAAAATACAATCTTATTATATTCTGTTAGCTTAATGTGAATCAAACACGCCGTAGTAGTTTCATTGTTGGTACTCCTGGTTGCCGCATGTGAGAACCAGGTGAGTTAAGACATGTTCAGTATCGTCTACCGCTGCAATGTAGGTAAAGTGCGAGGAAGAATATACGGCTTTGAAATTCTGCTTTCGTCTCAACAAATCTTCATTTAAGAATCTGTTCTTCCCTACAGCACAGCTTGAAGGTGTTTTAAAATTTTTAAAGAGGGTAGACATACAATTTCAAAGAAAGGTGGTCCCTGTGCTCCAGTTACTGCTCCTACAGAAGAAAACATCTACACTGCTTACATTTTGAGAGAGGATCGACGAATAACCTTAAGATCACTTTCTGAAATACTAAACATTTCATTGGGTGCCACATTTCCGTGGAGCAGGCTGGATGATTCATTACGATAACGTGCGGCCGCATATTGCCAATGTTGTTGCTGGATATCTTGCAAACATCAAAGTGGAGTGCATCCTTCACCCTCCCTATAGTCCGGATTTAGCCCCATGTGGGTTTTTCTATTCCCTAAGTGGAAGAAACGCCTTCGTTGGAGGCAGTGGTGAAGGCTGCGGAGGATATTTTGAAGGATCTCTCAAAAATGGTTTCCAGCATGTTTTTGAAGACTGGCACAAACGCTGGGAGAAGTGCATCGCATTCAAGGGAGACTATTTTGAGAAGTACCATCTAAATTGTGAGGAAGAGTAAAGGTACGTTGTCAAATAAAATTGTGATCATTCTTTATTGAACAGCTCTCGTAGTTTATTGCCCTGGCTGGCTCAATGGGTCAGGCGTGGGCCTACCAATCGCAAGGCCACGGGTTCAGATCTGATCCAGACTGATGCTGCATTTAGTGGCTTAAAAGCTTACTAAGTTCGATACACCAGTGACATTAATGCAATCTTGGGGGTTTGGCAGCAAGGACAACAATCAAAATATTGTAAAATACTTTTAAAAATTAATATACATATTTTACTACAGGGGTAGTCAAACGTTTAAATATTCGTGGCTGTATGTTAGTCTTGAAATTCCACATTCCTTCAATGACATCGAGAGGAACAATTGAATAATAGCAGAACTTCTAAAGATTTAATAACAAAGATATTGAGAAATACACACAAATAGCAAGAGATATCTATCAAATTTAGTGTTGCATGTACATTGTTTCAAATAAATTGAGTATTTTCAATGGGTGTATCTTTTGTTCGCACCAGGCTCTTGTCTGCTGTGGTTTATGGTGCTGGGAAAGTTTCTAACCTATCCTAAGCAACAGTGAAAAGAAATAATTAATGTAATATGCTTCAAAATCAATGGATTGCCATTTGATAAGGACCAAGAATAAATCTTCTGCTTCTTCACTTCATGGCATAAGCAATCAAGTGCCTGTTCCGCCTTCGAAGTCCTCCAGCCATCGTTTCCTGGGTCTGCCCACCGATCTCCTACATTTAGGATGATACTGTAATATTTGTTTTGTAAGTCTATTATCTGGCATTCTTTCAACATGTTCCTTCCATTTTTGTTTGAGATATTTTAACCTATCATTCATACTAAAAATTTCCAGCTATTCCCTTATATTTTCATTTCTTATTAAGTCCCTCTTCGTGCATCCTTTCACACTTCTCAAGAATTTCATTTCTGAAGCCTGTATTTTACTCTGTTGCTTTTTAGTTAACGTCCAAGTCTCACTTCCGTATGTCAGTATAGGTACAGCCATAACTTTGTAGATCTTTAATTCTGTTTCTTTACGTATTTTGTTTCTAAGTGTTCTATTTATTGTTCCACATACTCTTTGAAATTTGCATATTTTATTGTAGACATCATATTCCTTGTCATAACTAACATCAGTTCCCAAGTAGTTAAAATGGCTTACCTGTTCAACGCAACGATTATTTATAACTATTTTTGTTCTAATTGGCTCTTTTTACCAATGAATGCCATTACCTTTGATTTTATAAAAGAAATTTTCATGTTATATTGCTTACAAAGTTCACTAAGTTTAAAAATAGATTTTTGCAGGGCAGACTCGCTATTTTGTATAATAACTAAGTCGTCAGCAAACAATAAAATATTTAAAAAGTTTTTATTTGAAATCTTAAAACCTACATTCACTAGCTGCTTCCATTTGCACACTAGGTCGTCAATATAAATACTAAAAAGTGTAGGTGATAAAGTACACCCTTGTCTGACACCCTGATTAGTAATAATTTTTTTAGAAATTTTACCATTGTTCCTCACATTTATTTTGGTTTGAAAGTAGAAGCATTGTATCATTTTTATTAATTGTTGTGGGTATCCTCGTTCTTCCAATATTTGCCACATTTTGGATCGGTTTACCCTGTCAAAGGCTTTTTCAAAGTCAACAAATGCCATATGCGTTTCTTTGTTAAACTCCCTATGTTTTTCAATTAGTTTTTGAACAATAAAGATGTTATCTACACAACCAAAAATAATTCAATACGAATAATACGGAGAGCGGGAGATTCGTGGTTTAGATCCCGGCTACGGCATTGAATTTGTCAGTCTGACTCTACTCATTCAAACCTTAGCCTAAACAGGGCTAGTGTGGAAGAAATGATCATTTCCATCAATTTACCTGAATAACTTAGTGGTTTAACTATGAAGCCTGGGACTTAAGTACTTACAGCGTAGTAAGTCGCCACAAAAGTTGCGTATCTCATAGCATATGAGAACACCTAGTGGTCTACCGGTAAACATACGAGTCAGTTGGAGAATTTAATGTCATGTTGGCACATTGGCCATAGTAGCTCAGTGGCTTAGAGCAACCGCACGGAGAGCGGGAGATCCGTGGTTCAAATCCCGGCTATGGCATTGAATTTTTCACTCTGGCGCGACTCATTCAAAAGGGTAAAACATTTAGTACGTTTAACGAAGAACTTTTAATCTGATATCAAGCTGCTGTACAAAAAGTGAAAGGAAAGGTGACACTGGAGATGGGAAAGCTATTGTTAAAATATAGTATTCTCTAGTAAAGCTTTAACACATTAACGATGATACCTTACGAGATGAATGTGATTTTCTTTCATTATTGGACGATAAACTGATGGGTAAATAAGTACACAGTGCATCTACTGGAATTGCTTTTCATCTGTTCGCCGGAGGTAAAAGAAAACATATATCTAGGGCACTACGAATAGCAATAAACAATCACAGCTTTCCCAATAGCGCTAGTGTTTTTATTTTCTACACTATTGGTTAGCATCCTTCTCTCTCTCACACAGCTTTGTACAGAACAAAAGAAGGTGTCCTCTTGCAGCTGTTGTGATAAGACTTTCCCAGTAAATAGAAACCACTACAAAAATTTCAACGTAGAAAACAGCGGTCTTTTGCGGCTATGGGACTTGAGCATGGCTTTGGGCATTTCTGCTGCGGTATGCTGCATCCTGTGATTTCAATTTATCCCTTCCTAGAGCACTATAGCCTTTATAGATATACCTAAGTCGCAGTGCCTGAAGCAGTTGCATAATGTTTGCTAGCTGGAAATTATTTATTAAAATTTTCTCGGGTGGAGTTAAAACAAAATGAAATTCAAGCTTTCCATCATTATTATTAACTGCAATGAATAATGACCGAAAGACACGGCACTTTAGAAACATTCCTGTATCAACTATTTTATGCTAAGAATAACTTATACTGCTTGCAGCAGGAGAATAACGTGGATGTAAAAAAACCACGTGACTGTTGATCGCACCTTCTTCACAATTTCCATGCTGCCTCCGCCGTGTAAATAGTCCCTTGAAAAAGTTCTGCTGCTGAGGTGTGGAGGCTTGAGTTCGTTTTGCTAAAGCACGCAACAAGTGCGTTCTAAGAGTATCTCAATTATAAAAAAGTTTACTGATACATAGTTAAGTTAGTTTGTAATTAAATTAAATAATGCTGCGCACGCACATTGAAGCTGAGAGGCGTATCCAGTTCTGAATAATGGTGGAACTGGCGAGTACTGTTAAACATACGCGCGCAAAGCCTTTATGAAGTGGTGAAAAGATAATATTGAATGTATTTAACGAGTTCAGTGAAAATTTCTAGAACTTGCTATCGATGAAGAGGTGAAGTTAACATTTGAGTTTACCGGTATGTAGGTGTACAGCATTTATAGTGCACATAACCAAAAGGACACATTCGGTATAGTTTCAACTCCCGGCTCGAAGAGACCACGTGCCAGATCAGTGCTGGATGTTGTCTGTGATGGGTTTGTGAGTTCAGCAATCCGTCGAAAAGTTCATTAATTCCCCTAATTACAACAGAATAGCGTTATTGTGATGGACAACGCCGCCTACCACAGCGTAAGGTTAGAACGCATACCAAAAACAAGTGGCATCATAACATGGCTACAGAGTAAAAATATAATTTTCCATGAAGGTTATGTTAACGCAAAATTGCCGATAATGGTCAAGTCTCGTGCTAAAGAGCACCAAAAATACGTAAGTAGCAGTTAATTTTCATGGATATTAATAGTGTGCTGCGTGATAAGGCTTGAATATGTGTCTTTAATGTCGAAAATTTATACTAATATGAAATACGTCCAGAAAGTAAGTTCTGTTTGGTAATAAAATTAAATTGTGTACAGATACAGAAAAATTATTAACTGCACAAAATTCTACAACTCTTAAACTACCTTTCCACATAACTGCCGAAATTTTGCAGGCATTTGTCATAGCGAGACACAAGTTTCTGTATACCTTCTTTTGTTTACCTTTAACTCATGCAATCGCTGCAATTGTTCCAGCTGCTCACAGATGGCTTTACTTGTTGCATCTTAACGTGTGAGAGAGTGTAGACATCTCTTTCAAGATTATGCATCTTCAGAAAGATAACTGATATAATAACATCAGTAATATCATTTGGCGAGACAGTTGTTAGTCCTCATAGAAACATAATCCTTTTGAGGCCCTATGCAACCTAATGTGATTATTATTTAATTTTGGTGAAAACGGCGGCAAAACAGCTTAAAATAGGCAGGCAAACCGGCAGTGCAACAAGTTAAAATCTGGAACACAATAAGTTTTCATTTAACAATTAAAATCCCATTTTGGCAATATAGATATCATAGGCATATCAAATAACCGTTTTACCAAATTCGGAAACTGAACCGGGTGAAATCCCACTACTGAACCTTTGGGTGGGGTTCAATATTTCCTGACTTACTGTAAGTATGCAGTTGAGAGATAAACACATGCAAATCGCTCTGGAATGACTTAACGAATAAAAAGGCAAATAAATTTAGAACCCAGGTTTGCAAAATTTAATGCCAAGGCAGAATCAGATGCTGATATTGATCCATCGATCATACTGATGGATACGTAAGCGACATTCGATACTATCTCCGTCATGTAAGAGAATAATGCTTACATTGTGTAGGGTTGACGCGAGGTTCAGGAAGCAGGAACCAACTCCTCCTGGAAGCTGGAACCTCATATCCTGAGTGTGACGTGGGAGCTGAGTTTGAACAGGAAATTGTAAAATAAACATTCAGCTTATGTTTTAGATAGATCATATCTGTGGTTTGGTAATCACTTGCTATTTCCAGCTCCACGGTTGCACCTTTGAACCGCTTACAGAAACTTGTGGTTCCCCTCATTTAACCACCAGCGATGCTTATCGCTGGAAGACATTAAATGTACCTAGCATTCGTCCAAATATTTCTGTCAATTTCTCAGATTGAAATACAGAATTTAATGGACGATATCCTAAGCCAAAAATACTTTAACACTGAAGAGACACAACTCCAATACCTCCTTGCGTGATATGCTTGAGTAAATTGCTCTTATTTTAAGCCTTTATATTTTTTAGAAATAATTTACTAAATAAACCGTACTATATTTAATGCGAATTTGCAGTTCTTCGCACGCCTACATAGCAACCTCGCTGGCCGTCAGCATACGACGAATCTGGTCCCACCAAGGATTGCTCAGCCGGCAATACATTAAAATACCCAAAATTCATTCTTAATATCGTTGCAAGGCGCTTATTATGTGGTTATATATATATATATATATATATATATATATATATATATATATATAGAGAGAGAGAGAGAGAGAGAGAGAGAGAGAGAGAGAAGCAGGAAGTAAAAGAGACAGATAGCGTCTAAGTCACGCCCACACGTGGTGACTGGTTGATGCTGCCGATCGAGAGATGGGGGCGGGGAGAGGATGAGCCAGAGAAACTTCTGGATAATTCCCTCGCCATCGCGAGTGTCCGTGTAGCTTCGGGAAGTTTCGCCAAACTTCGTGATACAGCGAATGTTGTATAAAAACGATGGGCGGGACTAGACAGTCACTCTACTGCATAAACTGATCCAACTGGGGTTCCCTACCCAAATAATCAAGATATTACAGAGCTTCTTGCGACACCACACATTTAAACTCACAGTTGCGGGGAAAACATCAACACTTAGACCAGTGAGAGGCGGAGTTCCCGAAGGCTCTGTACTATCGCCTACACTATTCAACGTCTTTATGGCAGACTTCCCCACAGAGCCACGAGTCGTAACGGCACAATACGCTGACGACGTGCTTCTGTTCTGCAAAGACAAACACATTCTCAGAGCCTTCAATCCCATACAGAGGCACCTCCGTCTTACACAACAGTGGTGTAGGGGTTGGCGGATGTCCATAAATCCGGACAAAAGCCACGCCATACCTTTTAGTAAGTGCCACACCCCCGCGGACTGCCCCAATTTCAGCTTCCGAGGCCGAATAATAGAGTGGAGTAACTCTGTCCGGTACCTAGGAGTTACCTTGGATAAGGGTCTAGCCTTTCGCCAGCACATCAGGGACCTAGCGGCAAGGGTACAGGGAGCAATTGCTTCCCTGTATCCAATGCTGTGGTCGAGCTCGATGCCGCTTCCCCTGAGGTTATACCTTTTCTGAGCGCTGGTAATTCCTGTCATACTTTATGCCTGTGAAATCTGGGGCATGGCCGCAGATAGCTGTTTGGCATGGCTTAAACGAGCACAGAATAGAGGACTACGTCTATCTACTCTGTGGCCCGCTACTTTCCCACCAGGTTGCTTCATGAAGCCTCGGGTCTTCCATACGTGGAGGATGAGATTAGGCGCCGGGCATCAAAACTATACGCAAACTTACCCAACCATAGAAACGCCCTTGTCAGATCATTGGTAGATTATGACCCCACTAGACATCGCTCTAACCTACATCGGGTACCCCGCATGGCTTGTGGGCACCCAAGATAACCCAGGAGCTAATCCTAACAGCAGCTAAAGCTGAGCTTCACATAATCCTTCCAAGCTGCTTGGCATAAAAATTTTAGCAACCTTAATCCAGAAACGAAACATCAGGGTGCCGTGCATTGCATTCTGTCCTTTCAATCCTAAGGTACAATTACTGTAGCCTTACAAATAATTACAACCTAAAAACTCTCAAGTCACCCTACAACATACCGAATGTACCTTACCTGCGGTTAAACCTTAAACGGGTGGGCACCAGCAAAAACCTTCTGGCTAAATACAGCCAGCCAGCACGACGAGCGAGCGAGCGAGAGCAACAGTCAGTATCGGCAAAGAAACCGCTAGAGAGTGTACCACAGTGCAGGCGGCAGTTAGAGTTATCAGGTTGTTTATCGTGTGTGTGGACATTTAAACTGTATCGAGTGGCGAGGTGAAAACTGATAAACGTGTAGTGATTTGAAAGCGAAATTTATTTACCTGTACAGAAGCCACCAGAGGCTGTATTGGTGTGTCTTACGTCATTCTGCGGTTGTCAGAGGTGCACAAAGTTTAGTTATACGGAAATAAAGAATATTTTAAATTTCTGCAAATTGGGCTTTTAATTTTACGAACCCACAATGTCACAATATATTATAATTTACAAAATGTTTGCCACGTTTACAACAAAATACTAGTGCAGAATTCTCAAAAGGGATTATAATAAGTGAAGCAATGTGTTTAATATCCGTGAACAAAATATTGTCCTGCCACTACTGACAAAAAGAAAGTACAGTTACAAAGTTATGTGGGCTCCTTTAAAACTAAAAAGAAACCGCATATGACTTCTTAATAAACTGTTCTTTCTAGATTCAAAAGAAATAGGAATAAAAACTCAAAAAGGGATTTTTACAGATGCACACAAACACAGAAAAGTGTTTTCTCGAGTCAGAAAATAAATTTTGTAAACTCCAGTTCACCAAATTTCATAAAAGGACAAACAATACTTCACTTTTTCTATCCGAACAAGATCGCTCCGCGATAACGTCCCGTTGACCGCCAACTGGGACTTAGGGTTTTTCGAAAGTTTTTCTAAATATTTATGGTTTTAAAACTTAAAAAAAGGATATTTTCCTTGGTTAGTAGACGAATTGTTGCATAGTTTCTCATCTCCACGCCTTCTCACGATTATTTCCCTTCTCTTCTCGTGTTTTATCCATGCTTCTAGATTTGTGGTACATGGTGCTTCCGGACGGATGGTACGAAGTCCTGCTCAAATCGTGAGTAGTCCCAATGGACACCAGAGGGCTGATTGGTCGACTGGCCTGCCGTTCATGTCCCTCTCTGGGTACCTAGAGCAGTGGAACGACTCTTCAATCTGGGACGGTAAGGAACCTCCTCGGTCTGTTTGGTCGGTCTGCTTGTGGCGTGTATCCTTCTGTCTCCTTCACTTTATACCTTTTTCTGAAGGGGCTGTTGCCTACAATGGATCTGTGTAATAATCAGTGGGCGTGGTGTGTTCCTCCCAATGAACTTGGGACTTTAAATCAAAGATGTGATAATACAAATTGGTTCACGGGGGATTAGTGAAAAAGTATCAGTACCGTAGAATTTGAAAACTAGGTGTTCTAGAGTATAATTATTCACAAGAGAGATTTCGCACTCATAGTTCAAGAAAGATTGTACATAAATGGTTTGATTTAATATTCTATGAAAAGCAAATTCGTTGCACTCCTGCAGTGCAATTTACCTTTACCCTTGAATCTGAAAGATGCAAATATATGATTACTTACATCCATAATAACTCTCATACTTCACACCAGACTCGCATTTGCCCTACTATGTATAAGCGTGAGTGTAAGACGGTATTATTTGTTTTTCCTCGTAGTCTGGAATTTACATAAGTACATTTATTACTTTCCTTGCAGTTTGAAGGGCGGAGGTAAAAATCAGTTAATATGTTAATATTAAGAACTCAAAGACACATAATAACACAGAGTGAAAGTGACAGATGACCTTGCTTTGTTGCTTCAAATAACATAGTATTTATTTTGCCTTCCTGGAGGTACATTTTTGCTCTGAAAGGGCAAAGACTGCATAAAGTCCAGGGTCTGAAGAGTACACTTGTGTTGTATACGTGAAGACAGAGAAAAATAAGAATATCGCTAAAATAAGAGCATACGTAACGACACATAGCTCACATCAACATTTTATTTAATCTTCGTAGGATATAGCAAGGGAAAATATGATTCGGAGCTGAAGAATTTTGTAGATGTTTCTACATATAGTTATTGTGCTAATACTTATTCGTAATCAGAATATTTAACAAGGCTTTAAAGTAATCTACAATGCTAGAAATATTTTCTTCCTGTATATATAAGGGTGGGCAACAGCTCCAAAGGAAGTAATCTGTGACAAACCTAACCTCCAAAGTTCTTCCTGCCAACCGCGTTGTTCAAGCTCAAAATTTAACCGGCCACCACATATAAAATCCAACAAATATAAACTTACCTGACAGTGATAAGAAACTAGAGAGCCTTCAGGTAAGATTTCTAAAACAGTTGTGTCAGTTTATGCACATGTAGGAATATGTGGGAATGTGTATACTGCTTGCAGCGGAAGAATAAAGTAGATGAAAACAAAACCAAGTGACGTTGATCGTAGCGCTCCTTCTTCACAATTCCATTATGCCTCCGCCGTATAAATAGTTCCTTGAAAAAGTACTGCTAAAGGGCATAGCAAGTGCGTATTAAGCATATTTAAACTATAAAAAGATATACTAATACATAATTAGGTTACATTTTAATTAAAGTAACTAATGCTACGCGTGCATATTGAAGCTGACAGACGTATCGAGTTGGGAATCATGGCAGAACTGGCGAGTACTGTTAAACATGCGCGCGGAAAGCCTTTACGAAGTGGTGAAAAGATAATAACACTGAATGTACTTTCAAGTTCAGTAAACCTTTCCAGAACTTGCTATCGATGAAGTGGAGAGTTAGCATTTGAGTTTAACGGTGTGTCGGTTTGTAGCATTTATAGTGCACGCAAGGAAAAGCCAAATCGGCGAAGTTTCAACTCCCGGCAAGAAGCGACCACGTGTCAGATCAGAGTTGGACGTTGTCTGTGATGGGTTTGTGAGGTCAGTAATCCACCGGAAAGTTCATCAATTGCCCAAATTACAAACGAATAGCGTTATTGTGATGGACAATGCCCCCTGCCACAGTGTGAGGTTAGAACGTATTCCAAACAAGTGACATCCTAACATGGCTACAGAGTAAAAATATAATTTTCCATGAGGGTCATGCTAAGCGGAATTGCTGGCAATGGTCAAGTCTCGTGCTAAAGAGTACGAAAAATACGTAAGTAGCAGTTAATTTTCATAGATATTAATAGTGTGTTGCGTGATGCATAGCTCGAAAAATGTGCCTTTTGTGTCGAAAATTGATATTAATATTGTACTTTACGAATCGATATATGTACTGTAAATCCGAACGCATGTGGATGCGTAATGATACGGTACGTTATTATCTAGTTGGACATAGCATATGAAAATGTAGGAATGGTAGGACTATATTAGGATTCCTGCCTTAGGTATAGAAGACACTCCATAGTAATACCGATATGAAAAGCATAAAGCCTCCATCGAGGAGAGGCAAAAACTGCCAGCAAATTACGGAAAGCAATAAGGATGGCAGAAGCAATGAAAATAGAAACCTGGAAAGGAATAAAGTGTGATCTTCCCCACCTACACATGGGATTTGTCACCTTTGGTTTCCATGGGAACATATACCACAACTAATCATATATGAAACCAAGGAGCATGGCGTCTGCACTAAACAAAACAACATCTAGATAAAGTGTCAAGCCAGAACTCAACTATTAAGCACGTAACGAAGGTGCACTGAACCACAAAACTCAAATTAATATAAACATTGTTTTAATAAAGTTATTAACTGATTCATAAATTTTGTTGATTCAATCTCTCTAACTCGTGTCTTTGACAAGTAAATAGAATATTGAATTTCACAACAAAATTCCACCGTTATCAAGCTGATATTTTGGGTTCTCTGAAGATACAGGTGAAAAATTAGTGTTCTTTAGTCAATTGACTCTCTACGTATTTTTTAAAAAATATCCTTCAAAGAAGCCCTTTTTTATCTACCTTACATTTGACATAAATATTTATACAAATATTTTAATTCTATATTTTGTCGCAAGTACATTACTTTTCTATAAATGCTTATTTCTCCCCTCCCCCAACCTGTTGCTCTTCCATACACTCCTTCAAGGTAATTCCCCCCAGGAGCCTACTGCAGTACGTTTGGGAATTGACGATCCCGGGGTCCCGAGCCAAATCTCTCGGTTGGATGCCTCTGAGTGGTGATAGAGCTAATGCCAAACACCCAAACAAGATCCACAACTGTGTTTGACCCTGATCTAAGGTAAATAAAGTAAATTCAAAGTAATGCCAAAGCAAAGCCAGAGTGGAGCCTGAGTGTAGCTACAGCGGAGCCAGAGAAAAGCGAGAGCAAAGCCAGAGCAAATCGAGAGCAAAGCCAGAGCGGAGCAAGAGAAAAGCCAGAGAAAATCCAGAGCCAAGCCAGAGTTAGGTTAAAGAATGGAGTTAGAGTGAGGCCAGAGCGGAACGGTAGGTAGGCAGGAGCCTAGCCAGGGCCAAGCCAGAGCAAGTTAGAGTGAATTCAGAGTGAAGTTAGAGTGAGGTTTGAGTGAAGCCGGAGTGAAGCCAGAGGTGAAGCAGAGCCAAGCCAGAGCGCAATCGGGGTGGTGTCCGAATCCTAGCCAGAGCGAAGCCAGAGCCAGGCCAGGGTGGGACCGTAGCGGTGACCGGAGCCTAGCCAGAGCAAAGTTAGTTTGGAGTCAGAGAAAAGCCAGAGCGTAGCCAGATCGGAGCTTGAGCGGAGCCAGAGCCAAGCCAGATTGGGACCGGAGTGGTGACCGGGGCTTAGCCAGAGCTAAGGCAGAGTTAAAGTACAGAATGAAGTTAGTGTGAGGCCAGAGCAAAGCCTGAGCGAAGCCAGGGTGGGACCGAAGGTAGCATGGAGCCTGGCCAGAGCAAAGCCAGAGCCAAGCCAGAGCGGGACCGGAGTGGTGACCGGGGCCTAGCCAGAGTGAAGACAGAGCCAAGCCAGAGTGGAACCAGAGCGGAGCTGGAGGAGAAAAAGAATAAAGTCGGAGTAACGCCAAAGCGGAGTTAGAGGAAAGCCAGAGCAAAGCTTATGCAAAGCCAAAGCAAAGCCGCCCGCCTCCGTAGCGTGGATGGTAGCATGTCTGCCTCACGTTCAAAAGGTCCCGAGTTCAAATCTCGGTCATGGTGAGTTACCTGGATAAGGTATTTGCCGGGGGTTTCCCTTATCCTAAAAGACAAATGTCGGGTAAATCTAAGATCCATTGACCCCGAACTCATATGATCATCAGTAGTATAGAATTGAGAGAATCAGCACAGTGTAGATAAGATGTTGAACTCTCCTCTGTGTTAATATATGAGTGATGTAGAATGCTCATTGATTTAGAACTCTCCTATATGAAAATCGAGTTGTAAAAGAAGGGGAGTGTTGGCGTAGTGCCGTTCTCCCCTGTGCAGTGAGATGTTTTTGAGGGTTGGGATGATGATGATGATGATGATTGTGTGTGTGTGTGTGTGATGTGTAATGTGTGATGGGTGGGATGGGTAACGGGGGGGGGGGGGGTTCCGGGGATGTTTGAATTAAATGTGAATTCTTTTCGATGTGTGTGTGTGTGCTTGAACTCTCATGTATGAATATCGAAGTCTAGGGTTCGATATTGTGATGGGGCGGGGTGGGTAACGGGGGTTCCGGGGATGTTTGAATTAAATGTATTGATAGTAATTCTTCGATGACTGTGCTTGAACTCTCATGTATGAATATCGAGTCTAGGGTTTGATATCTATTACGTTCAGTGCTTCGATGTCTGTGCTTGAACTCTCATGTATGAATATCGAGTGTAGGGTTTGATATCTATTACGTTTAGTGTATGATATATGATGTAGTATCGTTATTCTTTAGATAAAAGAATATCGAGAGAATGATTAGGTATGTTTACTGGGAGAGATTTATGAAAATAAATGTAATAAGACATTCTGGTAAGGGGTGTTCCCTATGCAGAATCTCTCCTTGAGCTATTGTATCCAAGAGCGATGTAAAGGTTAAGAAAAGGTTAAATTCCATTCCCACATCGAGGTACGAGAAAATATAAATCTATTCCACATTGAAGTATAAGGGTGATGACGTGTTGTCATTCCTCAAGATTTGTGCATATGTGAGTAAATTCGAATTAACAGGTCTCACCCTGTCCCGCCAGCTCGGGAACGAACGTGTCCTCACTTCACACAAACCCTCCGTCCGTTAAGTACAAGCGACGATAGGATGGGGAGGGGGGAGACAGGTATGATCACGTTTCATCACCCATCTGCTCACTCGGGAACGAATGCATTCTCACTTCACATCGCAACGTCAAGATGAGTGGAACAACAACACCTATCATTGAAAGTGATACCAGATTCTGGGAGAATCTACGCAATTTCGAAGATTTGCAAAAGCATTGGGTTGAGCACCACGATGAAACGTGTGATGGAAAGATGCATCAAGTGATTTGCAAGAATCCTTCCCAGCATGATTCGATCACATCTTATGCTCAATGCGGAAAGAATTGTAAAGTGTACCTCGGGTAAGTAGAATTATAATTGTGTGTTAACGTGAAAGTGTTGTTATGTGTTAGATAACTAATGATAAATATGTTTATTTCAGTAAAGCCCAAAGTGAAGATGTGGCATGCCAGTCCGAACAGGATCAAGGTGAAGATGTGTGCGGTCCGTACAATGATCGTCCGTTTAAGGATATCGGTACATCGAAACCCGAGGAGGAAGTCATAGAAAAGTGAGTATAAAATAATAAGAGTTTTACGTTAACAAGTGTATTAAATATTCACGATGTTGAGACAGTTCGTGTATGTCCGCAGATCCAGTAAGAAAGGAGACAAGAAAAAGAAGAAGACGAACTGCAAACCGAGAATCGTCAAAGCCAAGAAGACGTTCGATCAAGACAGTTTCATCATAATGATGTTCGAACCCTTCACACCCTTCGCAGAAGAAGTAGAGGAGGAAGTTGCGAGTGATGGTAAATAGTGTGTGCATGAACGATAACGACATCTCCATCAGCATTGACTTTCGTGTGAACATAGGATTATACAATGAACTCCCATCACTTTACATTAAATACACACATGACGATACGTTTGTGTATATTACAAAAGAGGATTGGGAGGTAATAATGTCAAATTTGTGTGTTTTGGATACGTATCTGAAAGATGGTAAGCATCCATGTGCACCGTACAGTGAAAATATAATATATGCATTTAATATAATGTTATGCATGAATAAGATGCAAGAAATAACGTTTGTGAATACATGTTTAAATGTGGGCAGTATAAATCTGAATAGTACTGCATTCAATGGACTTAAAAGACTAATTCCATATATTGAAAGAAATTTATATCAGTTGTATGATATTCATAAATCATTATGTTCATATGATGCAAAAAGCAGGAGTGCAAGGAAGAGGATATTGGAGATGTATGTTAAAGTCAATAAAAAGATAATTTGAATTTGTAATGTTTTATTTATTACACCTATATGATAGATTGTACAACATGAATTAGTGGTTTATAAGTGAATAATTTATCATGAATAATTAAACAGAATAATGAAGTTTGTGCAGGAAAATTTGACGATGCTTGAACTTCCAATCTGACATTCACTGCCCCCGTCACAGTATCCTCAGGTTGATGAGAGCAATCGATGACGAATAGCGGTGCATATTTCAGAAAGTCGTTCCTTTTCAAAAGAGGGTAATTCTCCTTTCCATAGTAGGATGATTGAAATTTGGAATATTGATCATACAGAGATGCAAATTTCGAATTGGCGAAATCCAAATTCATATCGTGATAGGGGTAAGATTCACTGTTGAGATAAAGTTTCAGATTGGTGATATTACAATTATCAAATAGAGAAGCATCCTTAGCGAGATGATTCAATCTATCCACTTGTGCACCGACTATGACGAAACGTGGTTTTTCAAGTTTAGTCGTGGTTGCAATGTTCCATGTGAACGCTTTAGTTTGAGGTACAGCAGGTTGAGTGTGAAGGTCCAAGGTTCGAAATGCGACGTGTAGAGGTTTATCCGATTTGACGAGTTTAAGTTTATCAACTCGTTCAGAATCTGAAAGTCGAAGTACAGGCATCCTCCATTCGAGTCTAGTTAGTTGTATGGTTGTAGGATCGTTTCCAATGATACAATTATTAGAATCCTCAGATCTAATGAGAATAAGTTCAAACTTGCTATTAAGTATGACCTCCTTCTGATCGTCGGCGAAACCCAGCAACATCGAAAGAGGAACGATAGCATTGAAGATACCATTCGATGTATTCACGATGTCTACCACACCTCCAGGATAGATCCATCCAGCATTTAGTAAACGATTCGATTCCAGTTCATTCAGTGCAGCATAGTTACGCATCGTTGATGAAATGCCCGGATTCCTAGTTCTATCAATAGTCGTTCCATTCATATCCAGACGAATCTCATCGAATAGGAATGCCATAGCATTGTTACTCAATTTCGATGTGGCAACGGTGCCGTCGGGTTTAGTGAGAGTCCCCTTAATGTAGAGATAACTTCTACTAGGAAGCGTGTACAAATCTTCAGCTTGACATGGAATTCTAATTTCATCGTTCACATCGAGAGCTGACGTATTGTACGGTAGGAATACGTGTTCTTCCTCCTTACTGATCTTATCATCAAAGGTCGGAATCCCGGTCACGTCCAACACATCCATCATAGAACCTTGAAGCCTAAGTTAGCGAGAAATCGTCGATTAGACGATGTGATTAGCTTGCGGGTCGATGATCGAGTAGAGATCAATCTCGAGAGATGTTTTTTAATATAGCATCGTCTCTTAAAACTTATACCCATTACGACGTATGTGCAATCGTACAGTGATGGTTTCGTTCCTGAAATCTAACTTATCGCCGTTCTGGTCTACCACTCTAATGTCGAGATGATCAATGAGATTCGTATCGATGATTGGTAAATATATAGGACTTGATGGTTCCTGCGAAATATGATAACCTGGAGGTACCGATGGGAAAAATTCATACAGAGAATGACCACTTTTACCATTGATGAAAGATCCCGTTGCAAGACTACACTCGATACGTATGATGCTGACTTTGAATATGTTAACCAAATCATTAGACTCGGTCAGCACGTTTGCCGGTACCCTCTGTTTAGAGGTGAAACCGAGAAGTGAAGCAATAGATCTCTCACGACTAAAGTCGATAATATAGGGAGATTGAATTTCTGATTTCATGGTGTTATTATTAGCACGTAGAATAAAGTCGTCACCGATGTCGAGAGCATCCTTGATCAATCTGGCGATATCATCCAATTCATAAGTACCCGGTGGAATTACTATACGTTCGACTTTTCCATCGCGAACGTAATGGAATAGATTATTACTCTCGTCCACATTCGGAATTGAGTAAAAAGTCTCAAAATTCAATAGAGCTATCTCGTAATGTCCGTTAGGATCCAGATGTAATGGTGGATTTAGAAATGTAGAGAAGCTGGTATCACTACCACTCACGGTGATCGTGTAACTCATCGAGGAGAAACTGAAGGCACAAGTGACCGCAAATCACAGAATCGAATTCTTGAAATCTCGTCGTATTATATAGGAGCTTGACACCCGAAAGGTACGTTTCTATCTCTTCCGGAGGTCTCAGATCGCCGAAACTGTCAAAGTAGTAGGCAACGTCACCATCCTTACGTACAGCAACCCAATGTGTACCAGGGTTATTTGATGTATCCAGATTCACTACTATTCTCTCATAGTATCGAGGATGTGGAGGTAGTTTATCGATCATGTAGACACCTCTAAAATGTGGAATGCGTAGATGTCGTGCATACGAATCGATCTCGTTAGCACTCAGGGCTTTTTCCGGGATAAATATAGGCCTCGCCCCGAGTTTTTTGATCGAAGATATAATCCTCTACCCTTACGACGTCTCTTACGGCGAAGACCTTTGCCCTGAGCCAAAGATTCCATGCGCTCGTTGTGAAGTGTTAATTCCGCAAGTTGTTTTGCATCCGAACGTTTCTTATTGACAGCCGTAGCAATCTGAGCAGCACCTCCAGCTAGACCACCTGCTGCACCTAGAGCTGCTAAAAGTGGTAGCAAAGGTAAGAAACCGCCTCTCTTGTTGCGACGTTTACGCATGCCAGCGCCCGCTGCCAATTTACCCTTCATAAGTGTAGTCACAAGTCGAGCTGCAAGTCGTTCGCCCAAAGAAGCGTCGGCAGACTTTACACGTCTCCAAGCTTTCTCTACCAACACCTTATCGGCTAGACGACGAGATTCTGTATCAGTACTCTCTGCGTAAGCCCGATCGTGATCGAGACACGCTGAATCTAACCCGTTCACCGGTAAGTCACCTCTCTGCAAGCGTTTATGTAGTTTCGTTCCGGGACCGCAGAAACGATAACCCGGTAAATGTGCCTCAAATGGTAATGAATTAATCAAGGAATTAAGAATTCCCGAACCTTTGCGTGCACGTGTAGAGCGCATGTCTCACTATGAAATAAAAAAGGCAAAACGTGCGCTTTATAAGTATACGATTCCTATGACGATTGGCTAAATCCAGTAAAGACATAGATTGCCCTTATCACGAACGAGATAAAAGACAAAACTTATGCTTTATAAGTATTAGTCGCGATATGGAGATAGTAAAGCAAAAGTGTACGCTACCCATACAGGTGTTAGATTTCGAGGATGACATTCGCAAAGGACGACACGGTACGTTGTTTCCGAGTAACGTTAGAGCGCTCATACTTGGCAGTTCAAATGCTGGAAAAACGAACGTTTTACTCAACCTGCTTATTCACGAGAATGGTCTGAGATTCGAAAACCTCTACATATACTCGAAATCGTTGCAACAACCTAAATATCGATATTTACTCAGGTTACTGAAAACTATACCCGATATAGGTGTATTTACGTTCGATGATGGTGATAAAGTAATTCAAACGTCGGATGCTAGAGAAAATTCGATATTCGTATTTGATGATGTGATAAATGAAAAACAGGGTAAGATAGCTTCATATTACAGTATGGGTAGACATCGTAATGTCGATGCTATATATTTAGCACAATCATATGCTAAAGTACCTAAACATTTAATTAGAGATAATGCAAATATGATTATATTCTTTAGACAGGATAATCTCAATTTAAAACATATATACGAAGATTATGTAAATACCGATATGTCCTATGATGAATTTAAGAATATGTGTAAACATATATGGGAGAGTGATGAACGATCCTTTGTTGTTATAGTACCAGAATATCCACTGAACGAGGGACGCTACCGTCACGGTTTTGATCGCTTTATCAGAATGAATAAATAGAATAATCCATCACTTAAGCAATGAGTATCGACAGGTTCGGATCCCGAAGAATCATACCCTCTAGGGGTGTGTTCAATCGATATATCATAACTAGAGATGGATCGGGAAACTATCGATTCAAGGGAAAGCGGTTGTGCAATATTCACGACCCTGAAGAAGGTGACGATGCATCGACTAAACGTTATGTGGATACGCATACGGCTGACGTCGAGAATCGAATGCAGATCTTCAGCGAGCAGACCTCGTATCAGCGTATGGGCGAGTTTGAAGCTATGCTTAGGGATCACATACAAAAATCGCTCGACATCCAATACAACAATTTAATGGAGTACTTAAGTAAATATGCATTTAAACGTGATTCCGAAAATAATGTCATTATAGATGGTATAAGAATGAAAACGCTGTTGGACCCCCTTCACGAACACGACGTTCCTAATAAAAAATATGTAGATGATAGGATTCCAATTCACGACTCTAATGAAACTCTATCATTTCGAATGAAGAGATTGAAGGATTTAGCCGACCCGATAGATGATAGTGATGCAGTCACCATGAGTTATGTTAATCATTTCTTTATACAGAAACATAATGAATTGCAAACGGGTTTAACTGAGACTATAACAAACATTGTCGATACTATTACACGGAAACAGAATGAATTACAAAGTCAGTTAACTAGAACAATCACCTCCGCTAGCGAGACTATTACTACAGCTGTAGAAAAAGAAGTGAAAGAACTAACCGCACGACAAACGGAACTTGATAATAAACTAATCACTATAAATAATGATATTCATACCATGAAAACACGAATGAGAAATGTTGTAAACACTATGTTACAACAATTGAAAGCACAACTCATAATTTCATTGCAAACACGTCCGTTTCGAGGTCCCTCTTTAAGGTATACGTTAACATCGGGACTCGAATACTATAAAGTTCCTGGAAATGGAAGTGTACTCTCGTGTTCCATCGTATCATCGGTACATCCGCATGCTGTAAATGATACATTGTTTGCAATAAACGGAAGATTAGTTGAAAGATATCCTGTAAGAGTTGAAACTGGCGATATTCTATCGTTTACAGCGCCAGTCGGACGTGCTAAAGATGGTCATATATTAAGTATAGAACTGATAGTTTCATATAAATTAGCAGTAGCTAATTAATTATACATTCATTTCTATATGGATGCTGAAGCTATAAGACTTAAGGAATCCATTGCCCGTCACAGTAGGGCAATAAGAGAAAAGTTACGTTCTCTCAAAGGAATGAAATTCGAAACGCAACGAGTCATGTCTGAAGTTCTTCAACCTGTAACCGAACCATTGAAAGTAATAGCGAAAGCACACCAAGACAACAACGATGACGAAACTACAGATGATGCTAACGGATCTGATCTCGTGTCAAAGTATCTACACAAGGTTCGAACTGCTAGTTCGAGTGACATGGACAATACTTACGGCATACGTTACGAGGATAATGAGTATAAATTGGGTAACAAGACAGTTGTGTTTAAATCTGATGGTGTTCAGATAGGAACAGAAACGTATGAACCCACAGCAGGCTTATATGAATTATTATTTAAACGTTTACCTCGCAAGACATCGTACACAGATGATGATTTAGACGTGTATTCGCAAATCTTACAGAATACTCAAGTTTACAGACACGGTTATTCAAGAGATGGACGTTTAAGAGCAAATCGAGGGTTCAAGTATCGTCATATCATTCGTGACCTTGTTAGTAATCGAACTGGATTTGGTTTACGTTGGAAAGAACATGTACCGCAGAGAAAATTAGATTACGTCTACTGGAACGATCCGAATGAAATAATAAACAGATTAAGATTATTAGTTGCGTCGAGGGATGCAGGTAATTTGAATCACTCACCCGAGATAGAAGAAATTATTACAGAACTTAAAACATCAAAAATTATAGCATGATAAAACGTCACATTGCAACCGAGTTACATGCACCAGCTAGAAGACGATTTTTATGTCGTAAGATCATAAGCAAAGGAATGAACGATTTAGTACAAATAGATCTTATGGACATGTCTAATTATGCAAGAGACAATAGGAATTATAAGTATATTCTTCTTGCATGCAATTTTTATTCCAAGATGGCTTATGCACGACCATTACGAGATAAAAGTGGTATTAACGTTTCGACTGCTATGGAGGAGATATTGAATGAAATGGAATCGTTTCCGAAGAATGTTCAATCTGATAAAGGAAGGGAGTTTTACAATAAACATTTCCGCGAACTAATGAATCGTAATAATATTAATCATTACAGTACATTCACACACGTTAAGGCTGCTGCAGTGGAACGTTTAATAAGAACGATCAAACTGATTTTGCATAAGGAATTTATTGTTCAAGGCTCATATCAATGGATAAACATACTACCTAGAATTATTCATACCTACAATAATACTTACCATCGAACGATTCGTATGAAGCCTGTAGAAGTTCGTGATAATTCTCCCTTGCTCAGCGTCTACAAATATGATAGAAATCTGCGTGAGAAGCGAAGATCTAGGCTTCATCGTGTTGGTGACTACGTGAGGATTTCTAAGCATAAAGGTGTTATGGAGAAAGGTTATCTACCAAATTGGAGTGTTGAAATCTTTAGGATACGTACAGTGCAAAGGACACATCCATTGACCTATCTCATCGAGGATCTGGAGGGTAAACTGATTGAAGGAGCATTCTACGGTTATGAATTACAGAAAACTCAATATCCAGACACGTATTTAGTTGAAAGGATCATCAGACGTCGTGGTGATAGGATTCTGGTGAAATGGTTAGGATTTCCTACCCGTGAATGGATTAATGAGGTGGACATTGTATAAATAAAAAAACACACAACTCAATAAAGAAATATAATTTTAATGATATATGGTGTTTGATTTTTTTTTGTTCACATTGATTCCTGACATCTTCTGTAACTGCTAATTCACATCTCCTTAACTTAAACATGATAATAACATTTTTATACTTTTTTAAAAATCTTCTGTAACTGCTAATTCACATCTCCTTAACTTAAACATGATAATAACATTTTTATACTTTAAAAAAAAATCATACATGATTATAGTTGAATTAACATTTAATTGTAGAGATTTTAACATAACGTACATGCTAGTTCACATTGAGTATATATAAATTCACCTACCCTTAACGTAAACATGATAATTACAATTTGAAGTAATTAGTAATATACGTTAAACAAACATCATACATGATTATAGCTGAAATAAGAGCCTTTGTACATGCTAGTTCACATTGATATATATAAATCTTCCCTCACCCCTTAACGGAGACATGATAATTACATTTTGATATAATTAGTAAATATATTTTAATAAAAAATCATACATGATTATAGTTGAATTAACATTTCATTGATTTCTGCTATCTAACATTTCAAAACGACATGAATAGGAAAAAATATTCCTTCACCCCTAACATAAACATAAAAAAGGCAACACGTTATATTTCAAATGAAGTAAATATGTTATTATCATGTAATTAGTAACACACTTTACAAATATACTTGAAACTCAATTATTTCGTTTTTTGAAATACAGTAATATGTTATTATCATGTGCCTAGTAATACCTTTTAACTCAGTTGTAACACACTTTACAATTATACTTGAAACTCAATTATTTTATTTTTTGAAATACAGTAATATGTTATTATCGTGGCCTAGTAATACCTTTTAACTCAGTTGAATCTATGCTTTATTGAGAAAAGAAAAAGAAATTTACACTTGACAATTTTCTATAGCATAATGTCCCCATGCTAATGTTGAAAATGAATTATTGGGAATGTATCGTTTTGTATCGATACCACTTAAAGCTATCTTATTAGATTCAATAGTATGAACATCATGTTTATAACTTCTGAAACATGTCTGCATGCTTCGATGTATAGTGTCAGGATGTGTAATACATGAGAGATATTGTTCAAAGGTTATGAATCTCATCGAATCTTTTGTTACACCTTTTGATTTTTTAATCACTTCAGTATCATATCGATAACTATATAATTTCGATTTCAGCCCTACATATTCAGTCATCACTCTACCGGCTAGCTCATCCTTGAATAATCCTGAAATTTTCTTATTTGCTAACGGAATACCATACACATTATCCATTGGATAATTCGATGTATCGAATAAATGTATATTGGTTTTAATAAATTCATATATATCGCAGCTAGATTCAAAGAGAAAAGCGTCCGTGTCCGTATAGATTAAAGTTACATCTTTCAATTTTTTCTTCAGAATTTCATAACAAAAATCATACATTTTATGTTTGGATAGATCCAGGATTGCTTGTCCTATGTATATTGGCTTATTCATCAATATTTCATCTCTGACCAATTCTATGCCTATTAAATTTTCATCAAAAATCACGTACCTTATACATGTCTGTCGAGCTAACAATTTACGCGCTCGTTTCCAGCTGGTAGCTAAATGAAATGAATTATAACGTTTTACATTCTCTATAAATTTTCCATAAACACAATTATTCATTAACTTCCATAGATTTTGACCAAATTTCGTCTTATCTTCAATACGTTTACGAACGTTGAGTTCAATGTAAGGATTTATCCAGTTAGATTGTTTGTAACCTATTACTCTATGTATACGCGATGGAATCAAACCAAGTTTAACACATTGTTGAAAATTGAGATAATGTAATACGTATTTATTTTTATCATTCAATGTTGTTAGCAATTTTGTATACTTATCACCTGGCGCGATTTCATTCAAAGGGCATAATGGCAAATCATTTTGTATATCATGAAGTTCCTGTGGATATTTAAAGTCTACTTCCAACACATATCCCACGTCAGAATCACTTGTAATAGACATAAAATCTATTGATTTAATTTCAGCATCAGTTAGCCACCTTATATCAGTGTATGGTAAGCTATTATTTTCCATTGTATAACTATATAGAGAATTGCAGTCAACGTACATTAAATAATTAGTTGGTTGAGTGTTATCATAGCTAGTCATGTATCTGTTATTCGCCTTTGCATACCGTTTGGACACAGTGCAAATTCCACCTCGTATTCCTTTTTCGAAGAAATCTAGCATAGTCTTATCTGTTAATAATGAAATCTGTACACCAGTCGTTCTTAACATTGCATCATAGGCTAACCCGGGAAGTGTGTAATACTGACACGGGTCGAGTCCGTACAAACCGATACTTAATTCACGGAAGCGTTCAAACACGTCCGTTAGTATTAATGTATCGCACTTAAGATATATATTTAAATATTCACCCAGAATTTTAACATTGAATTCATTCCATACCGTTCTAGCATGACTATAATCCTCATCGCTTACATGATCAAACTGATGTTTGGATGGTAGACTATTCTCGTATAATTTTTCTATAGAATCCACATACGTGTACGGGAAGACACCTTTACGTTTCATCAGTTGTCTATGCAAAGGATTCGTGTACATATTATTGGTATAATGAAAATCATCTGCTTCTAACATATCCGAAAGGTTACTAAGTTTTGAATCCAAAAAACGATAGCTATCCAGAAATCTTAGATATATACTCATTCCATTCGAATTTGTATATCTTTTGCTAAAGGATAAGTAATTTTCAGAAGTTTGTGCAATACAGTTGATAGGTTCCGTATCGTAACCTAGTTTCTTTACTATGAAATGAGCATCGTATTTTGACAAGCAATGAAAGAATATTGGTATGAATCCTGGCATTTTCCTATTTAAATTGCAGTGCTTATGAGCTGGGCCAACGTAACTTCCAGTCAAATCACAATGATCACGAACCTTTATACACGAGTTAAGAAATTCACGTTTGCATATGTGACATCGTGTTGCATTTTGATATTCTAGCTCATCCACATCTCTCATACTTATTTCAATTTTATTAGCATATATATTAATGACCTGATTTGCAATTAACGTTAATTCTTTAAGAAAATTTTCAGTTGCATATGGACCTTCAAATGATTTGAAACGTGTTAAATTTTTATCATAACTACAGACCAAATGTAATGCAATTGCATACGCTTCATGTTTATGAATGCTACGTGTCCAGCTTTTACTCGATACATCTTGACACGAATCTACCTTACGTAAGATACATTCTATGTCTGCATAAACCACGAATGGAACTTTTAGACATTTCGAATATGCGTTAAATTCAACGAGATCAGTTTTACCAGCCTCGGGCATTCTGATAATTTGGTTCATCATACACCTCTTTTTATGGCTATTTAAACGTGATTCTGATGTGAAATACAAGTTACAATTGTTACATAACCATTTTCGCCCATTATGTTTAGTTAGCTGCTTTCCTAGCAAACGTGACAAGTCTGTTATCAGACAATAATGTCTTTTATACATTAAAAGATTAACATGATGTGATTTTATCTCTCTTGGTTGATATAAGAGAATAATCGATTTATTTTCAACACCGTATATCGTTATTGAAATATTTGAATTTTGATTCTCGAATTTTTCTACATCTTTCAATGATACGGGGAATGTTATATTCTCAAATTTAAATTCGTTACGAAAATCATATCTTTTATAGGAGGTGGGTCGATTCTTGTTACGTTCTACTGGGTATTTGGATGCTAACAGACAGTATGCAAAGCAATATTTATCAGTATTACGAATGTTAATAACAGCTCTCTTCGATTTTATAAAGTCGGGTAATTCAGTATACATCCCTGCATTCAATGAATCGTATTGTGTCACATATATTGTTAATTTCTCAATACTGTATAAAGCTTTTGAACTGGTACGCGATTCAAAATTATCCATATGATCTAGTATAGGTTGTACAATCTTCTCTTCATACCATATAGATTTATCTGTAGATTGCAATATCACCTCAAGTTTACTGTTAAAGTTAAATGTACGAATATTATCGCTCTCTTGTGATATTATGACATATTGACAGGATAAACAGGATCCTATCTTAAGACCTGATTTATACATGTTTAAGCCCTTATCAATTTCATTCAAAATTAAAGGTTTGCATTCTGCTAAGAATATAACGGGGTCAAGTATATTAACACAGTTGTGAATTTCGTAGGTGGTTAATCGTTTTTTGAAAGCAGACTCACTGTGAATACATCGTAATCGTTCAGCCTGGGTCACGTTCGAACAGGTTTCATCTTGCTGAATCGGGGGTTGTCCAGTGGCAGTATCGGAGCATCTTGTCGTCGTTTCTGAAAAAAGCAATTACAACATTCGATTAACTTTACATACGGGAACATTGATTTACATGTATGTAAGGTGGTAACAGAAATAACATACATGTTAATAACTTTTACATGTATGAATCTCAATTTTACGTAAACTCTATACTTTACGTAGAACGTAACATGCATGTAACTTTTACATATGAAAATAGTTACATAATGATTATGTATTTTACAATTATTGCTATCATCACGTAACTACAATATTCAGATAGTATGTAACTGTTTTACGTAATGCTCTCTCCCTTACATAAATGATAAAAACACACAACGTAAACCATATAGATGTAAAATACCGTAACTGAACTACGATATTCACATGTACGTTTTACACATATAAATTAACGTTCTTTTTTCACCTACAACGTTACTTTTACGTGTAACAAACAAACGTAACTAACATGCATGTGAAATAACGTAACTGAACTACGATATTCACATGTACGTAATTATTACACATGAAAATTAACCCTACAACGTTCACTCTCAATTACTAATACTACATGACGTGCGATAATTAACACTTTAAGTTCTAATACAACATGTACGTACATGCAAGTAACTACATTCAATTACTAATACTACATGACGTGCGATAATTAACACTTTAAGTTCTAATACAACATGTACGATTTCACATTTACATGCAAGTAACTACATTATCACTTTTTTTTTATGAAATTTTATTCAATAATTGTACTCACCTTTTGACGACATTACGGGCTGCTTAAAAAAGACAATTTATGTCGTTTGAAACCACTTTCTAGTGTTTCCTCGCCATGGTATTGGAGTATGCAGTCACCACGATTTAGTAGATCTTTCTGCGCTGCGGTCATATGTTTGAATCTCTCCGGGAGGAAGACTTGGAAATCTGATGTTTCGACGACGACCCGTTCACCATATCTGGTCTTCACGGTTTTGACGGATCGAATGATGTGTTGAACGGACTGATCTAATTCACGTAGTTTCTTTGTGGGAAGATGTGTTCCACCTTCAGCTAGTTGATTTAGCTGTAGCATCTCATGATCTGAAACATACATATAAGCACACACGAATCAGTATTACTTCAACATTCTTCGTAAACAGAGATAAAAAATGACTTACAATATACAACTTTTCTATCTTACCTGTAGGATCCATATTTCCAGAGAATCGACTGCCTCCTCACTCATCCGTGCCGCGGTATTTATTAACAGATGCTCCGCCCCCCCCTCCGTCCGGGAGAGGTGTTACTGTCTACATATTACGCTATGTGTTTAAAGTAGTTGTGACTACGTTATAAGTTCGAAGGTAATACTAGTAACTTTATTATCATAGTTTAAACTTTATATAGATTCATCATTTTTTACACCCCCTCCAACCGTATCTCTCCTTCCCAAACACCATGTTGCGTGCGCACACTAACTGTGATTCGTTCCCTACATCTTGGAGGGGGGGATATAATTACACATTTCTTTACACACACATACTTGTACAAAATATATTTTTCTGAACATTTGATTTTTTTACATTTGGTATACTAACACATTCATAGTATTGTTTCATCATTCATACAAATATATAGATTCATTCGTTTAATTTTAAAATATATTCTTTTTTTTCCTAACGTTATTTGACAAAGTTAGACTTCGCTACAGCAATAAGAATGTTTTGACCACCCCTGTCACCAGTCTGGAGAGATTAACTCTTTTTTTCTCTGACCCACATACCAAAAGGGATGACGTTCAGTGGAGTATTCGTAATACTGAGGGGAGATTTTCTAGACAATTTTTTATATGGAGGGTGATATCTTACCATGGATAGTTAGGATATCTACACTATAGATCCCTAGTTGCGTATATATATTATCATATTGATTGATCAGTTTTGTATTACTCATATATACTTAAAGATGAGATACTTTTCTCTCGTTATCTTAATCATTTTTAAATAGATGGTTAGTGCTTTTATTTTATTTTCGATGTTATGTTCCACTTTTATCATGCTTAGAGGGAATATTCTTTTTAAGTTATCGTGCTTAGAGGTTGCGTTCCTTTATCATGAAACCCCTTTCAAACAGCTTTACATTTGCATTCTTATACTTTTCTCTCAATATTTTTTTATCATTCTTAAAGAGATGGGTAGTGCTTTTATTTTTATTTGCATTTGCTATGTACCACTTTTATCATGCTTAGAGGGGACATTTCTTTGTCATGCGACCCTCTCACATAGATTTACATTTCCATTCTTATACTTCATCAATGTGGAATAGATTTATATTTTCTCGTACCTCGATGTGGGAATGGAATTTAACCTTTTCTTAACCTTTACATCGCTCTTGGATACAATAGCTCAAGGAGAGATTCTGCATAGGGAACACCCCTTACCAGAATGTCTTATTACATTTATTTTCATAAATCTCTCCCAGTAAACATACCTAATCATTCTCTCGATATTATTTTATCTAAAGAATAACGATACTACATCATATATCATACACTAAACGTAATAGATATCAAACCCTACACTCGATATTCATACATGAGAGTTCAAGCACAGACATCGAAGCACTGAACGTAATAGATATCAAACCCTAGACTCGATATTCATACATGAGAGTTCAAGCACAGTCATCGAAGAATTACTATTAATACATTTAATTCAAACATCCCCGGAACCCCCGTTACCCACCCCGCCCCATCACAATATCGAACCCTAGACTTCGATATTCATACATGAGAGTTCAAGCACACACACACATCGAAAAGAATTCACATTTAATTCAAACATCCCCGGAACCCCCCCCCCCGTTACCCATCCCACCCATCACACATTACACATCACACACACACACACACACACACACACACACACACAATCATCATCATCGTCATCATCCCAACCCTCAAAAACATCTCACTGCACAGGGGAGAACGGCACTACGCCAACACTCCCCTTCTTTTACAACTCGATTTTCATATAGGAGAGTTCTAAATCAATGAGCATTCTACATCACTCATATATTAACACAGAGGAGAGTTCAACATCTTATCTACACTGTGCTGATTCTCTCAATTCTATACTACTATCATCATTTCACCCATTCCATTTATCGTCCGATATGGCTTAAGTTTGGAGGACGTAAATTACAAAAAACAAAACAAACAAAAAATCAAAGCCAAAGCGAAGCCAGAGCAAAGACAAAGGCAATTTAAAGATAAGTCAAAGGAAGAATAATAAAGTAAAATACAATTTTTGAAAGGGCGCTGATGGTCATTGAGTTGAGCGCCTTTAATAAAAATTATTATTAATATAACTCAAGGACTAGCCAAAGCAATAGAGCCTTTTAGGTTACATCAGGGAGCAGTGTATCAGTGGCCTCTGATCTAGAATAAAATTTGAATCCAGTCAAGAGAAAATGTGGTGAATTTCCATTGAATGTGATGAATGAAACCTTTCTGATGAATTTTCAAAATATGCAGTTGCTAGAAATAACGCAAAAATACTTCACAGACTAGTAGAATAAAAAGTTATCAATAATGTATCTTGTGAGGAACAGAACTGCCTAGAGAGTTAATTGTAGTGTAGGAGACATGTTACTTTGGCTTTGAATTTTGTTGTGTTGAATAAATACACAATGGCTGGTTGTTATGCCAATCTTTACAACTTTCCATTGTTTCAACTGAAATAATGAGAGGCCTTTACTAACAAAGGTAGTTGCTAGGATTTACTCACAAAGGAAAGCACAGCTGCATTTTGATGTAATTATGAAGCTATGTTTGAGAATGACACAGTGTTTGGTCGAGTGACTATTTTACTGACACCATCTATGGAGGAAATCCTACATTAAATTGGTTTTCGAGGTACGAGGTCCAACAAGCGGCACTTTGCTTGTTATCCCCAAATGTTGAAACTCATTAATAACATGCCTTTACATTTGTGGTACTTTTATGGTGCTTTTTGAGCTTTATGGTGCATACAAAGTGTTCATTACCTCTTTGCTTAAATGTATTAAGTAATACCTTTAACATCTGTAAGGTAAGGCATGACTATTAAGTAAGAAATGCTCAGATTAAAAGTTGTAGACACACAGTAAAACCATTGGCAATACCGGGTTCTTCAGTGTACTGTAATGTAAAAGTATTTCTAGGGAAATAATGTTTAATGCCGAGCAAAAGGACTTTCAGATAAAACCACTGCTACGTTAGCGGGATCTAGGGGTTGGAGAATCTCTCGCCGCTAAGCTGTTAAATCTGGTGAGTGTGGGAGCACTGATAACTAATTACTAGGCTTGTACATTTCTGCACACCGTGTAAAAGCTGTATCTGGAAACATTTAGGCATCTCTGGTAGAGCAGCGGATGTATTAAAAGCTAGCTCTCACTGCTAATTAGAGCAAGCACATTAAGGACGCAGGTTTAGCAAAACATCTTTATTTTACGAAAACTATATAATCTCTCAGCTTGTTCTATTGGGATTAAACTTGTGCACAAATGTTCCTATAGAAATAAAAATGCAGATGGTTTCTCGATTTAGGTGTGATACCAGCATCTTAACTTAAAGGTATTTATATACACTTACAATATGTACCTGTGCAAACCGTATAAAAACGCTGAGCTTGCAAGCAAAATTAGATCCTGTAAACACAGGTTTAGCCTCTATATATGCCTAGGTTCTATATATAAACCTAGACTCTATCTATATACACGACTAGGTTCTATATAAATTTGTTGGTTCCATAACACGCCTAGGTTCTGCACACAGGTGAAGGAATACACGCCTCTTTGTCACGCGTACGTCCAATGTATAGAAAACACACTTTTCTATGACAGGTGTATGCCCACGAATACGATAAATTGGGCACCAATGGTACAGTCAATCAAAGTACACTGCAAAACTATGTATCACCGAGAACTTTGCTTATATGAAAGAATGTGGGTCATACACACTTATGTGTTTTCCCGGCTGTGGTACTTGGCACAAATACTTCCCATAACGAAGCAACATCATCGGCAAATAACTGCAGCGGTTGGTTGGTATATATGGCAGGTGAATATTTTCAAAGTGCCTGTGACAACACTCTATCAGCAACCGAAATAAGGTGGTATTGGTCTTTGGAATATAGAGCTAAGATGTAGAGCGCTTCTCTTTAGTCGGAAGTATATACTACAGCACAAAGACTGTACATTCTCCAGCAAGTGGATAGAACATTAGGTTACTGCCGTCGGACTAGACGCCCCACTAGATGTTAGACGGATTCCAACAACCCTAGACTATATGCGAAGCTATGTGGATGACCGAAGTTATCTTCTGACCGCAACTGACTACACCTCGAAGAAAATCTATGAGCTATTGACGCTTCCCTGTAAGGCTCCTGCTATGCGCATATCAAGGGAATTGGAGAGCGGACACTCAACATTCAGCTATGTTCTCTAACATCTCATCGAAACATCTGTCGGCAAGACTCCGATCCCTATGGTTCAGGTGGTACATAATATCCTGACCACCCGCAGTCGTTTACATAGGATACGGCTCTCAGATTCAAGTAAGTATATGCAATGTGATGGAGAGGATACCATACAGCATAGACCTTATGAATGCGCAGTTGTGGCGCCGATTAAGGGACGCCTTTTGAAGTGTTTACAGCAACTCCATTTGACCCGATATGACTGGTGTACCCCACACATTCTTCTCTAACCGAACTTTGTGATCACTCCGTCTGCCAGACATCGGTTTCGTGTGTGGTTACTAGCTCATACAGTGTATTATGTACTGCAATATTCAGAGTATGTAAATCCTTTTGAATATGTGAGTTATCTGAAAACAGAGCATGCTAAGCTCTTTGGAGTTAGAAAATCTGCCAAGTTATATAAGACATATCAATTCTTTTTTGAACGAAGGTAATTGTTTCTGTAGCTATTTAGTGTTTAGTAATTTTGTTTCATTGTCAAACAAGTTTGTTCTCTCATTTGTTCTTGTCCAAAATGTAAAAATCAGAATGTGAAACAAATGTAAATATCAGGATGTGAAATAAATGTATTAAAAAATACCGACATACACACGTCTCTATGACACGTGAGTATCCATACATGTACGGGTACAAACACCTCTCTGACAAATGAGAAAAGCCGTGTCTCTTAACAGCAGTTTATATAATCCGTAATTTGTTAGTGTAGTGCCAACCTTACACTGTTGCCAAAACTCAGAACAAACATAACTAATCCGTCAAATTAAATCATAACTGAACTGTTACGACTGAGACACACTCCGCGTGAACTGCTTCTCGGCGCTCTCTGTTTTAACTTCGCAACATTTTAACTATAACTCTCGCTGGACATCCATGACTCCCTTTAACGTCAGACTGACTTACCTGTTTACACGTAGTAACGATATGAACACCGCAACCAGTGTTTAATATGGCTGTTGTTCAGTTAAGAGAACTCTGTAATTACGGTAGGAGCCGGGCTAGTATTTGCTAGTAGGTGTTTTTGCTGAGAAGTTACCTCCCAATTGATCTTTGTTCTGCTGTGCAGCCGTCTCAGCACGTGCTTACCATATTTTATTTACTCCTTGTTTTCTAGTAGCAGGACCAATATCGGCAGATGTAAATAACAGTAAAGTTTTGAATATAATATAGCACTTAGAATGACTAAATTTCAACCGAGTAGCTGTGCAGAACACTACCGACCACTGCTGTAAATGAACCGCTTATAAACAAAGAATGAGATGAGCATATGCGTCTGAAAATTCAATAATTTTCCGCTAAACTCGTAACTGTTGTAACGCCTATGTTGTCACGTTTCCGAGAACATTGCATTCATATCACTTCACAGGCCAGCACCTAGAAGAACCCTATCAGCTGATAACTAGGGGGCGGATTTTTCGCTATTTTCCTATGTTATTCCTTTGTTCAGAAACGTAGGCTTTTAAGTATAAGCACATTTCCTACAATTATTAGCCCAATTTATAAGGTTTATAGTGCCTATAAATGCATATTTCATACCTTTGTGCCTATTCTGCTTATTAGTGCCTAAAACTGCCTTTTTAGCTAATTTATTCTGCTTGTAATTTCTGACAACAGCTTTTGCATTTGTTAGTTTCAACCTGAAGCTTTCGGGGAAGAGAAATTTCTTACTGCTGCACATTGGATATACAAAAAGGGTTTATTAAGGAGATAGATCTGTACAAATTGGCGCAAAACTTACAATACCAAATTTAGTTCTTTGGTCTTAAAATGAATATAGACATACTTTTTTTTCTAGCGGTGCTACAGAAAAAGTCACAGAACTATTTAGATAACCCTACACCTGTATCGTAGTTGCTATTACCTAGTTTAACCTCCGATTTCTCAGATTCCATATTTTCTACATTTTCCTAACTTCAAAATGTTCCACAGGATTCAGTTTTCTAATAATCTGTATGAAATTCTACACATGCCTCTAAAGGCAACTACATATTACGTGTACCCATTTAAATTTGTTGTGTTTTTTGTTATTTGTATTGAAAAGGATTATAATGCTTACTTCTTACTGAAAACGCTTAGGAAAAATACAAAAAATTTTAAATACGTATGATTATTTTTTTCCCTTCGTTGATATGGTGAATACAAATATTTCACATAGGTACAGGTTAAAATGGGTGCAGAAATGTATACCCCAAGCTTTAATTTTTAAAATTACACTGTGTGGAACATTTTGAAAATCGCCTGTAATTTAGATATATACTGTTAATTCCTCAGAAACTATTGCAACTAGAAAGCTGAAACTTGGTATTATTCCATTCTTGATCCATCAAAAAAAAAAGAAGTAAATGGTATATATTTGAAATAAATCTAACAAAAGCTTCAGATATTTCAATTTTCATCTTTAAGCCTCCCCTCGAAATCCATGTTTTTTGACATAGTTAATTACTTCACACCTTTCTGCACATTATGGTTCTTACTTAGTGAAGTGGATTGTATGTATTATAATTGTACGACAATATCTGTTACTTTAACTTGCTGTGGAGCCATTTATGAAGTTTACAATAGATGTAGAACTATTTCGTCTATGGAAAAGCAAGATAGTAGATATGTGTTTAGCGGATTTGTTGCAGCATATGTTGCGATGATTTTCATTCCGTTATAGTGCATTTAGGAGCCATTTTACTAATATTGTATAATTCTAACTGTTTATTTAGAAAATTTTAGTGCCTATATAAGTGCCTATTTTGCCCATTTTTAGTGCCTTTTTACCTGCCTAATTCACACACTTAGTGCCTATAAAACCGCTCCCTACTCATAACAACATACAAGGGTCAAACCTAGGGCAATTTTCCACCGACCGTAGTTTTGTAGTCGCGGTGACAATATAAGTTTTGTCATTCTAGTCTTTTGATGTATCTTGCCATCGGAGTCAAGATCTTCCAAAATCTATGGTTTCTGTTGTTTATGTTTCATTGCCTATTTCATCAGTCTATTGTTTTGAAATCTGAGCAGTGGTGATGCCTATTTTGTTTGTAATTGTTAATTTTATCGTTGTTTGAGATCTTCTCTAATTGCTTCACTTCTCATTTGTTTTGTGAGGGAATATCCAGTAACTTATCTAAGAAATTTCATTTCCTACGCTTCTATCAATCTTCTTTCCTTCCCAATCAACCCCGCCTCGGTAGCGTGCTGCTAGCATGTCTGCCTGACGTTCAAGAGGTCCCGAGTTCAAATTTCAATCAGGGTCAGTTACCTGGATAAGTTTTTCCAGGGTTTTTCCCTTGTCCTTCAAGACGAATGTCAGGTAACCCTAAGCTCCGTGGACCCTGGACTCAATTGAGCAACATTTCACCCAATTCATTCACCGTCCGATATGACTTAACGCTGAAGGACATAAATTACACAAAAAACTTCCCATTAAAACACAATTTTAAAGTCTAGATCGGTACCTATATCCTCTTATCAAATTTTAAGAGGGCTGTTAAATAAAGAGTGACCACAACTTTTTTTTTTTTTTTTTTTTTTTTTTTTTTTTTTTTTTTTTTTTTTTTTGCAGCGTACCTTTACTCATCCTCATAATTTTGATGGTCCTTCTCAAAATAGTCTCCCCTGAATGCGATGCACTTGTCCCAGCGTTTCTGCCAGTCTTCAAAGTCATTCTGGAAACCATTTTTGAGGGATCCTTCAAAATCGCCTCCCCAGCCTTCACCACTGCTTCTGTTTATGGATAATGCCTGCCACGAAGGCGTTTCTTCATGTTAGGGAATAGAAAATAATCACATGGGGCTAATTCCGGACTATAAAGAGGGTGAGGGAAGAACTTCATATTCACTTTTGCAAGGTATTCAGCAACCACATTGACAATATGCAGCCGCGCATTATCGTGGTGCAGCATCCAGCCTACTTCATGGAAATGTGGTCTTTTGCGCCTGATATGGACTTGCAATGTTTTCAGCACATCCCTGTTGTATTGTCCAGTTACTGATGTGTGTGCAGGTACAACATGCTGATAAACCATTCCATGAATATCAACGAATGAGATGACCATAACTTTCCCAGCAGAAGCAACCACTTTTGCTTCTTTTGGAGGTTGGTGATGAAGGAGAATTCCACACTGAGCTTTGCTGTTTGCTCTCAGGATCAAAATGATGTAGCGAAGTTTCATCAGCAGCGATTATGTTTGAAAGAAACACCGGATCTTCCTCTAACATCAACTTTAACTGCATGTTACCTCTATTGCAGCGGTAGGCATGCTGAATATGTCTGAACTTGCCTAGTTCTCACAGGCGGGAACCAGGAGTACCGACAACTACTACGGCGTGTTTGTTTTATTAAGCTAACAGAATGTAATAAGATTGAATTTTAGTGCGAAAAATTATAACCGTAAAATATTATGATAATTCCTTATTGAACAGCCTTCCTATCATTATTTCTTTTAGTGTTTTATTCTTTAGCGTTCTTAAAATAGTCCCATACATAGTTTGAAACTTATAAATTTTATTTTGAAGTCCTGCCACAGTCAAGCGAAACATCACATCCTAAATAAATGAAATGTTGAACCTGTCCTATTCTTTTATTGTCGATCATTATTTTTTACCTTTTTGGGTATTTTCGCAGTGATACCATTACTTTCGTTTTCGTTACCGATATATTTGAATTATAAGTTTTCATTATCTTCTCAGTTCAAATGTTACCGCTTGGAACATGTTTTCTTTTTCTGTAAAGATAATCTGATCATCAGCAAATAGGATAGTATTTAAAAATATGTCATTAACCTTAAAATTACGAGGGCTGTTTAATAAAGAATGATCATAATTTTTTACGGTCATAATTTTTCGCACTGAAATTGAAATTTATTATATTCTGTTAGCCTAATGTGAAAAAACACGCTGTAGTAGTTTCATTGTTGGTACTCCTGGTTCCCGCCTGTGAGAACCAGCTAAGTTCACACATGTTCAACCGCTGTAATGGAGGTAACACGCGAGAAACAACATGCGGCTTTGAAATTCTGCTTTCGTCTAAACAAATCTTCAGTTCAGACCTATACAATTTTACAAGAGGTCTATGGAGAGTCCGGTATTCCCTACAGCACAGCTCGGAGGTGGCTTAAAATATTTAAAGAAGGGAAACAATCAATTTCAAAGGAAGATGAACCCGGTGCTCTAATTACTGCTTTTACGGAAGAAACGACACACATCAGTAACTGGACAGTAATACGGGGATGTCCTGAAAACATTGCAAGTCCATATCAGGCGCAAAAGACCACATTTTTGTAAAGCAGACTGGATGCTGCACCACGAAAATGCGCGGCCACATATTGCCAATGTTGTTACTGAATATCTTGCAAAAATCAACGTTAAGTGCATCCCTCACCCTGCCTATAGACCGGATTTAACGCCATGTGACTTTTTTCTATTCCCTAACTTGAAGAAACGCCTTCTTGGAAAGCATTATCCATCATCAGTAGTGGTGGCGAAGGCTGCGTATTCGATTTTGAAGGATCTCTCAAAAATGGTTCCCAGCATGTCTTTGAAGACTGGCAGAAACGCTGGACAAGTGTATCACATTCAGGGGAGACTATTTTGAGAAGTACCATGAAAATTATGAGGATGAGTAACGGTACGTTGTCAAAAGAAAAAAAATGTGACCATTCTTTATTGAACGGCCCACGTATATTTGGCCACGCCATGGCTGAGTGGTTATACCGCTTGGCTCTCACCAAGGCAGCCTGGGTTCGATCCCAGGTGACCGCAAAGTGGGGTTTGTTGTGGACAACATGGCGCTGGGATGTGTTATCTCCGGTCTTCCGGTTTCGCTCACCCTCATTTCACCAACTGCTCTTAGATTCATCTCTTCATCATCCCAGGCGTTGGGCGAACCCTTCAACCAGGTATCTCAGGTGAAATGCCTTGACTTCCTCACTCTGAGGAAACCCGAGCGACTCCTAGCACCAGCATTAGCGAGGAAGGAAGAAAAAAGTTATATTTAGCTGATTCTGCCATTCGGCGATCGCTACGTCCGTATATATTAAAACGTTTTGGCAACATTGGACAGCCCTATCGTATTTATAACGAGTTTATTTGATCTTTGTGTTAAACAGAAGACGAATATAAACCTCTGTGTTTTCTTACCTTGGATACGCATCCAATTTTCCGGTTTTCAGATCATTTCAAATAAATATCAGTTATCTTTAGAGAAAGTAAAACCAATTTCACTTTTTACGCTGTGTGATTTATTTAGAAACATCGAAACGTTTTTACCCTCTGTTTTGTCTTTTACTGTTTCAATTATTGTGTCTCCAATAAAAAAAAGCCACAGTCTGCCCTTTTATATTTCACTTGTCTTTATGCTCTGATTTATTCTCTGTCAAGCTTTGCAGAGCCTGATAGAGACAACCTTGCTTTGAACTGAGAATAAATTAATTTCCTGGATTGCTTTCCAATTAAAGGACTTTAAAGGGAAATATGTTCGAACCACAACAGAGGCTAAAATGTGCCAAGCGGGACGCTGTATTCAGTGATGCTTAAAATGCATATACCAAAAGCGTCTAAAAGAACGTTCCCTTGATACTCGTTCGTTAAAATAACAGTCACAGCTTGAAAGTCAGGCAAACATGCTGAAATTAAATCCTAAATGATCACTATTTTAAGTTAATGCATCGTCGATTCTTTCTTTTACCTCCATACTATACAATTTTTTATAAAGTCAACACTTTAAAACCACAAATGACTACTTACTTTTAGCTGTACAGTTTAGTTAAAACAATAATAGACTTTGATCTTCATTTATATCAATCACTTCTTTTCAATATTTTGTACTAGGTATTTAAAATACTACTTGGAACTCAGTTTGTAATCTATTTGCTTGAAAGTATCAGGATAGCTTCAGAAATTACAGAGTTTAGCGTTGATATGCATTAGTTAAAAATATGTTAAACAGCTCAGTTGAAACTTTTTTCCACAACTCATATAGAAAAAGTTGAAAAGTGTATTAAAATAACAGTTTGCTTCTAATTTAGTAGTGATTAATGAATATGTGTACTAAAATAAGTTCGCATGCCAAGCTAAAATTAAAACAATGCCAGCAATGCTATAAGCTACACTTACAAGAGGAATGTTACATTAGACATAAGTATAATAGGATCCATATAAACCTGAACCACTTCAATAGGCTATAACTTTTAAACCAATAATAGAACTGAAGCAATATATTGTTGGCAAGGGCCCCACTTTGGGCGCTAATTTGTAACAACATTATATGTGGCGAGCAAAGAGTTCTGCGTTGGGGCTACAGTTTGAAGCAATATAATGTGTGGCTCAGGATAAAGCAATGAGGTTTCTCACAGGGTATGCGTGGATATGTGTGAGAAGGATGGTTTTAATGACATTGCAATGCCCGTTTCAAACTGGTTTAATGACTGCTTTTTTAATCCGAACATCAAACTTGAAGTTGCCGACCAAGGGTTACCAATATCACCATTTAGAGTTACTGTTTATGAAATGTTTATTATTCGATCAAAAGTTATATCCTATTGAAATGGTTCAGGTATATTTGGACCGCACTAAGTTTTGTTGCCTGGTAACTACAAACCTTTATAGTAGTAAATACTTTCGATAGGTACACATTAATATTAGAATATTATACATATATATGTGTGTTATCTAAGATCTGGAATTCCAAATGTTATTCTTGGGAACTGATTTACACTTTTACTCCAAAAAGAAAGTTCTTGTGCCATGATATACATAGAGTGAAAAAGGTGCAAGAATAAGCATTTTAATCACAGTCATTTTTTATTATGTTAATCTGTAAAATAAATTAGGGACGAGAAGCATATGTAAATTACTGCAATAGGCAAGAGAGGGAGGGGTTAGCTTGGATGAGTACAGGAACAGTATTTCTAAGAGGGATAAGAGGTAGGGAAAAGAGAATTTGTGAATTTTGTGGGGGAAAAGAAAACATAGAGCACTATGTCACAGAATGAGAGGAGGTTGCATTGTGGAGAAAAAGGTTTGGTAGGAAAAATTGGAGAAAGTAGAGAAGAGGATAATAGGTATAAAAATGTTAACGGTCAGGGAGGAAAAGAAGGTAAGAAATATTGGTGAGTTCTTGCAAATAGTAAAAGAAAAATGGGCCAGAAATGTAAAGACTATAAGAAAGGAAGATGAGGGGGGAAGAATAGGGGTAATTAAGTAACAAGGAGGCATGGACGTTAAGAGCTACCTGGCAGAGCAGAAGACCAGGGTGTCTCGTAAGCCAAGGTAGCAACAAAAGACAAATAAATGTAGCCAAAAGTTGTAAGCTGTAAAATTTTGTAATATGCATAGTAAATAATCTAATCTACCTTACATAAAACAACTGTTATACTTTAAGGTTGCCATTTCTTTCATTGTCAAGGTATAATCGTACCACTCTTACGAGCTCAATTTGATTAAAGCACGTGGTGTCATGTCAAGCGATGTGGTAAAATGCAGAATAGAAGATATAGAAAAGCAGAAAATATGGTAGGTATAGAAAATATGAAATCATTACACTTTTAGAAGCAAATAAATAGAAATTGTGGACGAGAAGCATCTTTAGATTACTGCAATAGGCAAGAGAGAGAAGGGTTAGCTTGGATGAGAACAGGAACAATATTTCTAAGAGGTAAAAGAGGCAGGGAAAAGGGAATTTGTGAATTGTGTGGGGGAAAAGAAAGCATAGAATACTATGTAACAGAATGCGAGGAGGTCACAATGTGGAGAAAAAAGGTTTGGAAGGAAAAATGGGAGAAAGTAGAGAAGAGGATAGTAGCTGTAAAAGTGTTAGCGGGAAGGGAGAAAAAGTATATAAGAAGTATTGGTAAGTTATTGCAGAAAGTAAAAGAAAAATGGGCCAGAAATGTAAAGCTGGAAGTTGAGGGGGAAGAATGGGACTAATTAAGTAGCAAGGAGGCATGGAGGTTAAGAGTTACCTGGCAGAGCAGAAGATCAGGGTGTCATATAAGCCAAGGTAGCAAAAAGGTAAAAATAAATAAATGTAGCCAACATTTGTAAATTGTAAAATTTTGGAGTTTACACAATAAAAATCTAATCTAATAAAATAGAGCAGTAAAAATGTAGATGAATGAAAGAAAAGTGCTCACATCTAAAAGAAATTGCGAATATAAGGGGACTATGGTGACGAAAAAAGGGACACATAAATTTCACAACTTTCTGGTCTACATTGTACCAACAAGTACACACTCTGCTGGGCCTATTTTTGGAGCCTCAGAAGGAATACTATTTGTTCTTCCAAGTCCCACACATAACCACAACTGAAGAAGATATTTAACTATTTTATTCAAATAAAATCCTATTCAGGTTTGGGCGATGGAGAGGGAGTTTTAAGTATACTTGCCAAGCGGCCAAAACAAAACTTCAAAGGAACCTTAAAGGGGTAATTCTGGAAATGTTTAGTTACCTCGAGGTCTGCAGGACTAACCAATGATATAAGAGACCTGCTCGGCTGTTAATGGATTCGTGGGAATTCACGAAATTATCTATTCTGCAATGAAAGTCTGTTTGTGGGTGAACATATCGAGTGTTAATTATTTAATGGATAGTAGAAAAACCTTGTTGCAGAATCCACCGCGTTGGTGGTAGTTTTTACAACACGTAGCCGCCTACCACCACCACTCATCATTCAAGAGGCCCCACATTCATGAGTTTAAACATTAATTTGATAAATAGCAGCTGCCGTTTTAATTTATTTATGCAAACAAGCACTTACCAAAATTAAAGATTTGAAAGTCCTGTACTCCAGGTCTACATTTATTTATTGGGCCAAGCTCCGACCTGAAAAGCAAAATAAAATAAAAATAATTCCATTCATATTTGCTCAAATTAATCAACCATTAAATGTAGTCTATTTACTAGGAAATTGTCTCAGTAATACACTCCAGCAAACTAGGATAGCATTTTGAAATTAATTTACTCTAAAATAATGAGAACTTTTGTGTAACATATCTACAATCTAGTGCATGTATTTGAAATTTAAGGCTAGTGCCCAAAATTAGCAAAGCGGAATTAAACATCTAAGGCTAAGCATAGACAACAGTTGTACGAAACCGTTTAAAAAGTCCACATTTTATTTATGAGTGTACCGCAATATGAATAATCTAAATTCATAATTTGAATTTGGCATCGTTCTCTAACCCTTCTATATAATTTTATATGAATTTTGAAATGCGCCTGCGCAATAAGCCACGTGGCCTTTTAGAACTTCAAAGTGATTTTTCTCGTTTCTGTTTGTTAAAAATATTCCGGACCATGCAGTCATGTTCAATTTTGTTAACCCTTGCAATGTATCAGCTCTGGGAAAATATATTATATGTCTGGGATTTTTTTTTTTCAACCCAAAGTGATTCTAACAACTATGTGACGCTAAAGTGTAAAATATTTCAACAAAAATAACAATGACTTTATTTTGAAACCAAAGCACATCTTTTAAATTAAAATGAGATAAATTTGTGACACACATCACATTGTTTCTTCACTTTCTTGTCCTTTGAACTTGGACAGGAATCACATCTTTTTCATTTCAGATTTGGAATATCTGCATATTGGTCTTGTTGGTTGTCATTTAGAAGAACCTTGAAACCAGTCTGAGTTAGTGCTGAGCGAATGCGTTGTGCTCTGTACTGGGGAAAAATTTTGTCTTTTAATTAGAGGTCTGACTGGTTCTTTTCCCAATTCTGAGGGTAGTTATCTTCAAGCATTTTACTTCTCATATGATTTAAAAGGACGTAAGCATTGAGGCATGCTAAGTCAAATATATCAAGAAATAGAGCAAGTGGCTACCTTCTTGTTCTACGTTTCACTGAATATTGCCTAGGCATCTTAACAGTATCAACACCTGACTTTGTTGAGTTGAAGAACATCATCACTGTAGTTTTTTAATCGTTTTGCGTCTTTATTCACGTCTAACTTCCACAAAACGCAATTGCTAACTGTGTTTGTATTTTATAATAAGTTTTTACAATAGTGTATTTGTATGAATTGTCTACGAATTTGTAACAAAAATGGAATACATATGAATGTTCAGGAGGTGCATTGTTGCCAAGTTTTAATTGTTGTACTAAATTAATAATATAACAAGGAACATCGCATGTTGTATATCTGAGATATTTTCTGACACTGTTACAAAAAATTAAAAATTCTGTGCTACCGACCATCATATTACAATAAATATTTTTACCATTTGTAATAAAAAGTATACAAAAAGCATATCTGGAAGATGAGAAGTGCAAGTTAACGCTAAAACAGTTTCTAGGTAGTTAAAACAGCCTTGTGGTCTTTAAACACCCCAGACACCAAGAAAGGGTTAAAATGTTGCTGTGAAATTCCCAAAACTAGAAGTCTAAAAATTTCAGAAGCCATTTTGCCTTATCAGATATGTTTGGAGGAACATTAATTGGAATAAATATAATAATTATCATAGTAAAATTAGAGAAAAATATTTCTTATTGTAGATACATAATTTTTCTTTAAAACTATAGCAATAAAATTATATGCTTCCAAAATCTTTTATTAATTTGCCCAAAATTTGGTTAAACTATGTAACCAAGACTACATTATTTGCAACATTGTAAGCCACCGTTGGGGGTATGTAAATTTGAGGCGTATTTGTGGGTAAAATGGACGTCGTTTGAATTAAATGTCAGACTGTAGGTTGCCATGGTAGCTAGTTGGTTAAAGCAACCTTGCAGACCAGAAGGCAGCAACTAGACTTTCTCAGCCCGATTTTTTCTTTCAAACATTTTTCTACATACGCGTTGTGTGAAACAACAATTAGAACAAATGTTACAATAAAATTTCGATATTAGTTTCATTCTCTACTTACTTTAAAAAGAGCTACTTTAAAATTTATAATAATTTCTTTTCTTTCAGTTATTGGGGATAAATAAAAGAGCTGACTGCAATGAAAGTTGCACTGATCGATTTAAGGCTAGCAAGTTATTCTTGAAAGTGCTGCATTTAGCAAATTTCATGAGGAGAATACACAAGCACATTACCATTTTGAAGCGGGCTACCAACATAAGGAAAAAGTTAATATTACGCAAACAGATCATATTTACTATGTGTGTAAGTTTTGCATAACTCTAGCTGTAATTATTTAAAATATAGTCACTTATGCCTCTGAAATCTAAACCCTTAAGAGCTGTTCGCTATGTTGAGGTTTGTAGGTTCATTCTCTTTCAATGGTTAGGAAGGGGAAAATACAAATAACGACTTGCCATTTGGAAAAAGTTTATGATTACAAAATTTAAAATATTAAACAGTAATATCTTTATGAAACATTATATTCTAAGTAGTTCTTGGTAATCCAGTTAAAGTTTATACTCTTATGTGGCACCTAAGGTGATATGGGACTTTTTAAGACACCTTTGAAACAACAGAGCACGGCTATGAGAAAGGGGAAAAAAGAAAGAATAATAAACAGAAGTACATCTGAGAAACATAACCTACTTATAAATTCAGAGCAATAATGAGAAATATCTAGGGAACATTTAACTTTTTAAAACAATGATTTTTGACACAAATTGTGTACTTTACCAACTCTATCATTTCATCTACCTCTTATAGATTACCAGTTATACAAATGTTATTCAGTATGAAGAATATTTCAGAGACTATCCCTAAATACTTATATCATAGCTTCACTTGTTAATAAAATATATTAAACATACACAATTTTAATTAAAATCATTCAATATTTTCGAAAACTAGTCCAAATAAAGTGTAGCTTGGAGTGATTGCCTTTAATCCTCCTCTCTCATCCTTCAAATTTAAATATTAACCTTGGTATTTGAATCACTTTTAGCAGTACAGTTTACAGACACACGCAGAACTGTTTCCAAAGGTGATATGTGGATTCCAAACGTGCATTTCCGACAGAATCTCAGCGTATGACTTGAAGCCTTCAAGGCACGCGTTATTAATCAAGGCTTCGCGGGTGACCAGTCGTGTTACGTTTATGAAAGTCGAGATTTCGGCCAAGGAGTATAGAATGGCTCTAAGCTCGGTTTTCATAAACGTGAAATGGCTGATCACCCGCGAAGCCTTGATTAAAGGACCAGTGATTAATTTAAGTTTGGAGTACAATACTTCACTTACTTGCTGGGGATAAGTACTATAGAAGATAAACTGTTAGAAAATAAGCAATTTAAAACACACGTCTGCTTTCAAACAGTTGAATTCCTCGCTATAACATCTGTGAATGTTAGCCCGTAGTTATGCACTATACACAAAAGGGACCCTGATACAGAAATTTCTATTTTATATATTTCTGTACCTGAAAACTTCAAACTTTGCATGCCTAATGGGTTTTATAGTAGAATATATAACACCAATTTTAGTAATTTCTGATTATTAGTTTTTAAGGAATTAATTTTTTAATTTTTATTTTAATTAAAGTTCAAGGCGATATTAAAGTTAATTCATGTGCATCAATAATCATGCTAGTGGAATAACTCTGAAATCTTTTCATTTCTACTAAATGTATAAACAACTTTCTTTTAACTTGTTTCATTTAAACTCCGCCGTTCTCCTTGGAACATACCGAAGGTGTTAGCTCGTATACGTTGAGGTTTAATTATTAGATCACGCACACATTCGCCCTCTCATTCATACTTCCAGACTCTGTGGAAGATGGGGAATTATCTTGGTTGGGGAATCGAACCCGGAATCCCTAGCACGTCAGGCAAGTGCTCTACCGACTGAACTATGGGGACAGCCAATACATAAACAACTTCAGTCTCTGTGTAGAAGAACAATACATTATTTCGAAGAAAATTAATTATGTTAGTTATGTAGTACATTGAATTTAATTTTTAGTACCTTTTGCATTTAAAATTTTATTACAGCCACACCAAGTCTTAGACCTTATAGCCTGATACTGAAGTTGTAGTCCCATATATGGAGTATAGGCTCAAATAATTTCAGAGCCATAGATGTAAAAATAATGCACTGGGAGCAGATAATGTGTTACCAATGTAAAGTGGAGAAAAATCATTTTTTCCAAAAAACATGTACCAAAAGTAGTAATTAAACTGTTCTGCACATTAGTTACACTGTTCTACACATTATTTACAGAGTCATCTCTACTGCTATGCACACTGGTATTCAAAATTTGTTGATTGTTTTCACTAATTCATAATCTGATATTTATATTAATATTTACACGATGTACTATACATAGTTTGCACCTAGTGCTTAAAATCCTGCAAATTTCTTCTGGCTGTTAAAATATAAGTTGAATAGCATTAGCATGTTCTTCTATGTACATTTGCAAATGTGAAGCTGAAATATTAGATGCTCCTTTATGTACAACTGTACATGTGAAACGGATATCTGCTCCCAATTTTTGCTTTTTCACCTAGCTGCACCACATTTTCTTATAGCTTCCTTCTTTTCCCTATTTCTATTTACCGGCTTACACCAACATGATGAATCAGCATACATTATACTCCTTACATAGTTCACAATACACTACACTACAAGTAAATCAAATAGCTTGCATATACGCCTATTTTTATTTAAAACAAACTGTAAACAAAAGCACATTTCTCTCATGGAAGTCGCCATTATACATTTGAGCAAACACAGGCAGTCAAAACAAGAATGAATCTACAAGTATTCGCTATGTTTATTACAAAGAACATAGAATAATCACAGACATTCTCAACTGTTTTGGATTTTTAGGTGCTAAAACACTCTAGGTGTGCTGATGACATTTTATATGGCATTTATATTTGAATGTCTTCTGATTAAACACTGTACTGAATACATAGTAATAGTTTACCAAACTGTCACTAGATAGCAGCACCAAGTTATGCTGCAAAATTTGAACGCAGTTTTAGAGAAAAAGCTGCCCAAAAACGATCAGAATTGGCAAAAACAGGCCACCATGCTGGATAAGGAAGTAAGGGGGCGTTTTAATGACCACGCCCTGAAAATTTAAACTCTGCACTAGAACTTTAAAAATGGAGTAAAAAGCTCTTACCATAATTCAATAAACGAAGTTTTGGGGAATATTTGTATCTATAAATCTAAAAATTTTAATTTTAGAGACTTTTGGGCAATTTTAAGTCTCAATGACCCTTATAATATTTAGGTTTTATCCTTATTATCAACAACTGGCTATAGTATTAGATGTGCCTTGAATGGGCATTAAATACCATTACATTAAAAAGATCACACATTTAAAACACTCTGATATGTTCTTTCTGTTTGCTAGAATTAAACCACATATTTTTAATTTTAAACAAACTGATTTATGATTATGACAAGTTGAAATAGAATTTAGGATGATGACACTATGTGGTTTACTAAATGCACTGAGGGCGGTACACTAGCTAACGTATATGATAAACTGGCTAACAACATGAATATTCATTATCACAACCACATCAAAGAGAAAATCAGTTTCATTTTCCATAGCTGTTGGTAAATATGTAATCTACTCAAAGATAACAAGTTTCATAAAGACCATCATGAAAAATATATTAAATAAATATATTTGCATATTATACAGTATGCACGATAAACAAAAGAATTAAAATAATAAGGTTTAGAAATTTAAAAGTTTAGGCATCTTATTGAAGATTTCAGATACTATCTTCTGGTAGAAATAGTTACATTTTGCCCAACACACTTTTAAAAGGAGTATGTAGTAAAAACCTACAAAAAGCCAGTTGTCTGAGAAATCCATTAACATATGATTTTAATTAAAGTAGTGGTAATTACAGTTCACAATTACGCATAGAGTGCACCGACCGACTGGCCGGTTTAAGGAATAAGAGCAAAAAGCGAGAAGGAGCGCTGTACATCCCCCTTCCATAAGTTTCAGATGCTTTGTTGAGAGATAACTTGATTCTTCTCTGTGCTTCTTCCTCCAAACACCTCATGAAGCTTTCTGCATATTAGTGCTCGAGAGTGTGGAAGTGAGATAGTATTATATTTATAATTCAATAAGGTGCTGTTTCATGGCTGAGGTTATGACTACTTAAGGAACAGAGTAGGTCTTTTGTCTTCATATAAGAAAATAATTAAGACCAAACATGAATGTTTTTCCAGAATAACTGAAATGTATTATCATCTGTCGTCAGTATTATTAAATTATTATGAATAATTTACAGTAGTTCAATATTTAATTTATAGATGTATAATTTTTAAAGAAAAGTGGGCCAACTGTGAATTTTGTGAATGCCTTAGCGAAAACCGTATACATATTTGGCTTGGTGGTACGGGTTTCGCTGAAGCATTCACTGGCCAAGCTTGCTGTCAAAGTAAATGAAGAACAAAAGCAACAGTAAACATCATTAAAACTTCAATAATGGGCTGTATATTTATAAGTCTAAAGTGGACGTGCTCCCGAAGTTAAAGCAATCAAAAAGGCTTAATTTGAATTGGGGGATATAAAATTGCTCCAAGTGGCTTCCTCCTACTTCAGTGCATTTCCTAAGCGCGTTTTCCGTACTATAACGTACTCTGGCTCAAACTGGAATGTTTCTATTTTCCTCAAATACATTGTGTATCAATGTCCCGATATCTGGTAGAGGAGTTGCATAACCCAGTAACTATAAATGTATCCAGACAAAGAGTTGGCAATGCCATGAATTCACACCAATGACCAATCAACATGTGCGGAAATTTATACTGTCGTTATGTAATATAGGACTTAAATGAGCTGGCACACCATCGTGTAAAAGCCACATTCTTTGGACGACATCCAGAGATACATGAATTTCTTAGAAACTGCAGATATGACTCTGCATTTAGAAGCAGAAGAAGAAATTAGCATCAGTGAGTTGATTATGTATGACTCCATCCCAAACGTTCAAGCAGACCATCTGTTGATCTCTGTACTTAATAACGGTTTCCAAAGATCTATGATGATTATGAAAATAGAATATACCCTCTTAAGTAAATACAGTCTCTTAAGTGGGTAGCACGATTCCATAACATCCTATTGCAGGAAGTTGTTCCTGACTCAAGCACCGTCATATTCAATCTGTGAAACAGCTGAAGCGATGCATAATAATTTCATGCAATATTCTCCAGGTAGTCAAGCGACTTTGTGTACACTTCACGAAGGAATTGTTTTTAAGATCAAGCCTCTCAAGATCTGAAGCACTTCACAGGTGAACCACTCTCTCAAGTTTTGGTAGGTACCTGAATATGTTAGTGAATTGATAGTTGTCTATCCGAGTAAAATTGCAAACATAGTTCACGTACTTGTGATATTTTCCCAAATGCAAGGCCATACACGTAGTACATATCGGTCTATTAAATAACAGAATATATTTTCTTCTACTGATGTATTATTTTATCTTGACAGGAATCCTGCGCGGTAGTGATGAGTAGCAACTGTGGTGGGGATAGTGCACCTATCGCCACAATGCGTCACACGCGTAAAATTACGAGAGGGGAGGGCGGTGCATAAGGTGTCTAAAAACAAATTTCATTCTCGAAGCCAGTTTTGCAGTTCTTATAAACTAAGTTGTAATTCTCACTATGGTAGCAATCTCCACGCTTTTGTTGGATCTTAAATAGTACATAGGCATTTGGAACAAAACCCTGCTCTCCTCCAGCAGGCATGATAAACAACTGTCGGCCTTTCAATATCGCTGCAGAGTCCCTGTAACGTATTTCACTCCAGGCATATGGTCCAGGATGTGCTGTATTTATATAAGTTTCATCCATTTAAACTATATAAACTTCACTTCGATATCTCCGAATATTTAGTAAATACTTAAGCCTTTTTGTACGTGTGGTGCGATGTTTGATTAAAATTTGTCTGTCACGCTTAATGTTTTTCTTTCTTTCAAATAATCCTAGCTCCAAAAGAACTGTTCTTAATGTTCAGATACTGCCTTGAAAGTCAGTAGAATTTTTAGGTTCATAAGAACTTTCCTAAAGTTGGTCTTTTGTTTTCTGTGCTTTAAAAATCATTCATAGTTCGTCTAACAACTTCTGAATTAAAACATCCAAATTAGATTTTGTGCATGTTCTTAATCTTTGTTTACTGGGCATAGAGAAGGACGTTGTTGCACTAGCACCAATGGTTTTTCTTTCCTTAATAACTCTCCTAAACTGCTTTCAGACACAACTGTTGCCTCAGATACCCTTCTCCAGATTTTTATAGCTGACCCAGACCATTGTTCCTTTCTTATAAATCTATGGATATTGGTTATTACTTCTCATGTTTTTAAATGTACCACTTTATTTCCTAATGTGCTGGTAGGAGGCGTCATTCATAAATGCTCTCTTGGAACCAGGAGACAAGCACATTTTGAAACAAGCTGTAGTGTTACAGAGTAGCTCTGCACGTGTTTAGTTGCTCGCAACTGGTACGCAACTGACCTGCCCTCCCCTCCAGTTGCAACCGTTCTGAAGTGGACTAGTCCAGATACCACTGCGCATCGCTCTGCACTTTTCAAGATAAAAAATACATCTGTACCTTCTGTGCCTTACAATAACCAAATAAACAATACTAGTAACGCCTATTGTAATAGATCTTTAAGAACTCTGTAACAAATAATTTCAGGTACATGAACCCCAATTCTCTTTTCGATACCAATAAAAATACTATATGCACGCCTTAACTTGGCACTCAACATTTAACGCTTCATCATTTCTTATGTATGAAGCAACCCGAAGCCCAAAATCAGAAACTAGTAGGAGGTAAACTCAAAAGCCACAAGAGCAATCTGTTCATTGCTGCGGAAGTAATCTGAGGTTTCCTGGCATCTCCCACGGGAAGTTTAAGCTGTAGGGCCTTCTCCCCAAAAATTAACTTCGTTCCTTACAGGACAACAAAGAATATAGTTTACCACCCAATGCTGCTGTAAGAATTCTGACCATAGTTCTTAACAATGGTACGATTTACACTTTACTAAACAACGTAGTTAATATACGAAGAAAAATTTAATTAATATTTTCTTACCCCTACACTATAGAGTAGCAATCTTAAATAATCTAATATGTTACAATCCCATATCTCTATGGATCAATTTTGCAAATTATTTTCAGAACAAATTATTGCTTTATCTATATATTGTTGTACGACAATACAATTTCCAAAAATGCTTTCATTATGCATTTCATTCTGGGTAGAGATGTTATAAACTGTTATTTTGGTGTCCTGGATGATTCCTAAACTCCTGATCAAGATAAATAACTAATACTTGGAAGGATGACTTTCATGTTGCTTTTTTAATAACGGAGCTAAGTAGTAATGATTCAGCATATAGGCAATAGATACTAAAATAGTTGATAAAGCCAAGCCATTTTATGTATTTACAGTATGCGCAAGATAAGTTGAGCTCTGTATTTACGGTGTGGTTGCGGGCAGAGGGGAAGAAGCGAGAGCTAACGCTCTTTTGTTTCTGCAGTGTGGTCAACCTTGAAAAACACAGTTCAGCAAAATAGCATGTAAGATAAGCGAAGACATCACAAGTAACGTTGCATCCTCTGAAAACATTCCTTAGTTTTGCCCACGGCAGCTCAATTGCATTCAGATCACAGTTATACCGAGGTAGACGAATAACAATGTGTCCCCTTTCGAAAGCCATAACATCCACAAATGTTTATACAAAAATAAATCATGTTTAAGTAAATGTTGATGTACATTATCACTACTCTCGTAACAAGGATATACTGCCAATTCGAGCGCAACAAACGAGCCTTTATGATGATAGCTTTAACTACAAAGGGATAATAGTATATAATTAACTTCCAAATTCATTTAAACAAGCTGTATCATTAAAACACTTTAAGAATAAGGTTAAGAAATTGTTGCATGCACACTGTTTTTATAGGTTAATGAAGTTTTAGAACTATAACCATGTAAATGAGCACTGGCAGCATTCTACATTCACAAACTTGTAATATTCATATTGTAACTTTGTGGGTTCGTGAAATTAAAAGTCTAATTGCACAAACTCAGAATGATCTTTATTTTCACCGAATTACAGTTGGAACACTTGCCGATTACACAGAACTACGTAATGCACACAATTACAATTCGTCAGTTCGTCTGTCACAGGTCCACTGCACGCTGACAATCACGTACAACTCCTCTGATACACGTACACCGTCTTCCAGTCCGTTTGCTCACTCGGCGCTCCTCACAGCTGCTCGCCAAGAACTGACTCTTCTACGGCCCGACGCGTCATTTATATAAGACCAACTGGCCTATCTAGAAGGTTCCGAGTTAGATGAAATATCCTGGATGTTCGAGAACTCAGGGGCAGGCGAAAGAGACGGCACAATGGCCTGCGATCCCTACAGTTGGCACTACAAGATCAATGGGTAGGCGTGAGCGAATGCTTCCCGGCCCTCACTCAGCCTTCAGTTGGCCGTGATTGGGTGACAATATTATGACATTTCCTGTAGTAAATTACTCTATGCAAATACCACATGAAACCATAGAAAAGCTGCTTACTGTGTATATTATATATAATCAATTTAGCTTTATGGATGTACTGTACTGTATGTACTGTATGTACCGTTGTACTGTATTTATATTCACCTATTCTGGATGGGGGATAGGGTGGGATAATTCCATTAAATACTTGGATGTGACTTTGGACGAGGTCCTAACATTTGGGGAGCAAGTTCGGTGGTTGTCGCATCGGACGAATGGGGCTACGGCCTCACTTTACGCGATGCTGTGTTCCACGATGCCTGTTCCCCTGAAGCTACGCCTTTTCCAGGCTTTAGTCCTTTAATGCTTTATGCATGTGAAGTCTGGGTTATGACTACAGGCTCCAACCTCCTGCTGCTCCAACGTGTACAGAACAGATGCCTTCGGGTTATCTATTCTGTATACAGACGGTTAACCGTGAGGTTACTCCACGAGGCTTCCTCCCTCATGTATGTGGAGGATGAAATTTGGCGCCGGGTCACAAAATTCTACGCCACTTTACCAATCCATCAGAGTGCCCTTGTTAGGTCTCTTGGGGATTATCGTCCAAGGAAACTCAACTTAAAACAACACTGGCTACCACGGTAGCGTGTGGGCATTACCGGTAACTATAAAGCACATATTTCAACCTGAAATAAACTTAATCTCACCTAACATTTTGCCTGGGATTGCATTCTTTTCATCCAAAACTTCCCATTTTAATTTCATTTCAGTAGACACGGACCGTTGGACCTGAACCCTGCAGCCATTGACGAGCAACTAGCAACCTCCCTTCTTTCCCCAACCTAACTTTCACCCGCCATCCTGCAACTACCACATTCCGTCACTACATGCTTTAGCCCTATCCAGACAGGTACATGTCTGACCTCCCACGGGCTGTTCTCCAGTCCGCCAACTTTAAGCCAGAAACAACGTTTTATAAGACCAATGCACAAAAAATTCCAAATAAATCTAATAAATCGGAAAATATTATAGCAACATGTTTATCAGCTGTAAACACAAATAAATCTATAACTTCTAAACAAAATAAATATAAAATAGCCCAAGTAAATAAATTTAAGGACAATATAAGAAGTTTCAATCATAATATGGCAAAGGAAGTAAATGAAAATAGAGAGAATTTCGCAAAAGTAAGAAGAGATGTATTTGGTGGATTAAATTTAGGAAGTAACTCATGGAGGAAAGCTTAAGAATTGCACAGATAAATGGGCAAAGAAGTAAATTGGTTATGGCGGAAATAAGAAAAATTGCAGAAGAATTAAGATTAGATATTATCTGTATTCAAGAACCGTATGTGGTAAATTCCAAAATTCCATATATGCCGTTAAGATCCCGACAAATCTTATCTCAGGAAAAGGCAATGGCAGCAATAGTAATTTTCAAGCAAGATTTGCAAATAGTAAACATAGCGCAATTTCTGGATACGCATGTTAATTGTATTGAAGTTATAACAAAGTATGGAAGTTTTATATTGGCAAATTATTATTTTCAATATAGTTTGGATATTGAACCCTCTCTATATAAATTACAAAATATTCATAATAAATTCATGATTAAAGAAATCATGCATGTATGTGATTGTAATGCAAAATCAACTTGGTGGTTCAGTAAAAGACCAGATGAAAGAGGGGAGAAACTGGAAGAACATATCTCGGAATTAAATTTATATGTAATAAATAAAGATGGTAATCCACCAACCTTTCAAAATAGAGCAGGTGCTGAAGAAAATATAGATATTACTTTAGCGTCAGCAACAGCGGAGAAGAAGATTAGAAATTGGTGGGTCACACAGGGTCAGACCACAAGTGATCATAATTTGATTTATTTTGATTATATATTGAATAGGGAAGTAATTCAAGAAGAACATGAAATAGAATTACGTTATAATAATGAAAGAGCAAATTGGGATAAGATGAAGCAAGTATTTAAGGATTTAAATTTACAGTATACGGGAATATCAGTGGATTTGGATGCAATAAATTTAACACAAGCAATAAAAGTAGCAGTATCAAAATCCGTTCCAAAGGTAACAATTTCTAATAATAAGGATAAAATAAAATGGACAGATAGATTGCAGAAGCTGAGATCGTTAGCAAGGAAATTAAGAAGAATATATCAAAAATCAAACATACATACGGAAAGAGAAGAGAACTTAAAGAATTATAGGGAGGCCAAACAAAAGTATAAACAATTATTAGAAGACACCAGAAAACAACATTGGGAACAGTTCGTTGAAAATAATTTAAAACAAGATGTCTGGGGACAACCGTATAAAATTATTATGGATAAAATTAAGAAGCCAGAAATCTTAACCACATTAGATAAGGGTAATGGGGAGATGACAGAAAGTGGGAAAGAATCGGTGGAATTGTTATTACATACGTTATTGCCAGATGATAAAGAGAAAGAAGATGATGATATTCATGTTGAAAAAAGAAACCAGATGATGTTGCAGTATACAGGAAATCCTGTTTATCCCTTTGATATTACAGAAATAAAATTAATTCTGCAGAAGTTAAAAAAGAAGAAGGCACCTGGTCCAGATGGTATTATAAATGAAGTCTTGTATAATCTACGAGAAGAAATTGTCTTGTTTTTGTGTTTCTTGTTTAATGATTGTTTGGCAAGAGGGAGATTTCCAAACTTGTGGAAGGAGGCAAAGGTTGTAATTTTGTGCAAAGGAGCAGATAAGGACAGAACGCAACCAAAATCTTTCAGACCAGTATGTTTATTAAATGCTATTGGCAAGATCTTTGAACAGTTAATATATAAAAGAATAATGGAAAATAGGTTGATGCTGGGTATGAATAATAAACAATTTGGTTTCAGAAAGGGATATTCAACTGAGGATGCAATATTAAAAATTCAAGAAACAGTGTCAAAAAGCCAAAAGAATTATGTAATTGGATTATTTGTGGACATATCGGGCGCTTTTGATAATTTATGGTGGCCGTATTTTTTCGGCATTTTAAAAGACAAGAAATATTCAAGTACTATTTATAATTTATTAAAGGATTATTGTTCCAATAGAGAAGTATTCATTGGTGGATCAAATTTTGAAACTAGGAAGAAGATAACCAAGGGTTGCCCTCAGGGTTCTATCTTGGGGCCCCTCTTTTGGGATATTTTATCAGAAGATTTATTAGAACTACTGGAAAGAGATCATAAGGTTTTGGATGTAATAGCGTATGCTGATGACATAGTCATAATAATGGATGGACAGAGCAGACTAGAGCTAGAAAATAAAGCAAGAGAAGTTACAAATACATTATCAAATTGGTGTTTCAGAACAAAACTAAAAATTGCACCAAACAAGTCAAATTATGTGCTTTTTAAGGGAAATTTAAAGCGGGATCCTACAGTGAAGATAAATAATCAGAACATTAAACGGGAAAAAGAGATGAGATATTTGGGTATCATGATAGATGAAAAATTTCATTTCAGAAAACACACGGAGTATATTAGGCAGAAAACAGAGAAAATAATGCTTAAACTAGCAAGAATAACCAATTTAAATTTTGTACTTCCATTGCGTAACATACAGATATATCATAACACCATTTTTGCTTCAATTATGACGTATGCGGCAGCAGTTTGGGCAGAAAGGATGGATGATGTACAAAAAAGAAGATTGTTGAGAAGAACGCAAAGAAAAGTATTATTACGTCTGACAGGAGCTGTAAAAACAACACCAACTATGGCATTGCTAGTAACAACGGCCATTTGGCCGATTGATTTATTAATAAGATTGAAGGGCGCAAAATTTTGGGCGAAAAAAGGAAACTTAGAAAAAGTTTATAATATAACTGGAGTCAGAACAAACAAATCTTGGGTGATTAAAAATAGTTTAAAAGATAAATGGCAAAAAGAATGGACAGACAGTCTAGAAGGTAGAAGAGTGTTTGAAATTTTTCAGAACGTCAAAGAGAGACTAAAATTGAATTTTATTCAACCAACAAAGGGATTTATACATTATATAACTGGACACGGACCTTATAAGACCTATTGGAAGAAAATCAATAAAACTGAAAATGATATATGTGAATTATGTAACAAACAAGATAATCCTGAACATGTAGTATTTGAATGTGGAAGATATGCAATTCACCAACAAGAAGAGAGGCATGCGCTAGCAGGATATATCGTATATGACATAATTCGAGATCAACAATTGGTAAATAAATTACAAGTTTTGACTAACTTTGTAAGTAAGAAAGCATGGGAGGTAAAAATATTCAAAGGAGAAAGAGTTGATAATAGCGAAGAATAGTACAAGATCCAAGAAGGAGTTCTAGAATACAAAATAGGATAAGACGGGAAGAATTATTGAATAATCTAACAATGGAGTTGACTGCATGGGCGGCGGAGGGAGAGAGTCATGGCAGAGGCCATGGTGGACTACAGAATTAGTAGATTTAGATATAGATTTAGGAAATAAGGATTTTGTAATTTTTATAGTTGTTTTCTTTTGTTTTTTGCTTTTTTGTGTTTATTTCTGTTATTTTATTTCATTTTATTTTTGTAGAGTAGTTTTCTGAGAGATTTGTATAATTATAACATTTGTAAGGATTTTATGGAAAAATAAAGAGAAAATTTGGATATATGCCCCGGTATAGTTGTCTAGGTGCCGGGGTAGAATATTCAGATTTTATTTATTTATTTATTTATAGTCCGCCAACTGCACGACGACGACAGTTGATAAATTAATGTGGCCGTAATAACGACTAATTGTTTTGTTTAAATATTGTGTCAGTCTCTAACAAGTAGGGTCGCCAACTTATTCTCTTCAAAATAAAGGAAACTACTTAAGTTTATGTGTAGATATTGTTGCCAGCCCATTGTTTCGATAAGCGCGGCTGACGCACAAAAAGGGGCAGATCGTGTAGCGTGGACAAAAGGGACAGGTAATCCAGAGCGGAGATAAATGGACTTGCCGAAACAGATAAATATAGATAACTAGAAAGTTCTAGTGACATCTTGATTGATAGAGAACATTCCACAACCGTCAGGAATCATGAATGGTCGTATAAAAGGAGCCGCTATCGTTAGTTAGAGGAGAGTGTAATCAGAACTAAATTGTGTGCCTGCAGCAGTATTTTGAAAGTGAAAGATTTTGTTTGTGGACGGCGACCTTGGAAGATTGTAATTGTGTACGTAACGTAATTTTGCCTCTGTAAGGGTTGACCAAAGTGTATTTCTACGGAAATAGAAAACACTTTGAATTTCTGCAAATTGAACCCACAGAGTCACAACATTTAATTATTAATATATCCTCAAACTAGTTGCACATCAAATAAATAAAAAGCAACATTAATCATTACAAAATACACATAAATCTTACTTGAAAGTGTAGTTTTGTACACTTTTGGTATCGGTTTAAAATTGATGTTTTCATTTTGTCATGCTTTACAAATTCTTAACAAGTGCAATTAAAACTTACAGCAATTTGTAACTCAAGTTCTCTCAGGTATGTATTACAACGGTTCTTATCATCAGACCAGTTGTTGTTAATTAATAATATTTCAGCATGAGCGTTAGATGCTGTTATACTGAGAACAAAACCAAATATTTTATTTATCTCATGAATTTTAAAACTTTCGGATTTTGTTTTAGTCGTCAAAGTTACCCACCTTATCACATAACTACTCTCAATAGAAATTAATGAACTTATTATGGCTTTTAAAACTCTTCATACAGTTGACCCCCATTTATATCAACATTAAAGTGAACAGGAATATTTTGAAAATTTTAAAATATTGTCAATACCCTTGATACAATAATTTAATGGCGAGCAAATAAGTTGGCGAACAAAGAGTTCTACGTTGATGCGCCAATTTGATACAAATATGTTTCTGGGTGCACACAATTCCACGTTGTGGACACCAATTTGAAGCAACAATATATGTGGCGAACAATGTTCCACTTGACAATACATTTTGAAGCACTTTTGTTTAGCTCAGAGTAAAACAATGAGGTTTCTCACAGGTTATACGTGGATGTGTGTGAGAAGAATATTTAATGACACTGGAATGCCCATTTCCAACTTATTTATTCACTGCTTCTTTTTTTTTAAAACATCGAAAAGAAAGTTGCCGACCCAGGGTTACCAATCTCTGTTTAGAGTTATTGACGGCAGAATGTTTATTACTCGATAAACTTTATTCGTTCCTCATATATATAAACCGACAAATATCCAAGACAGAACAAGAGGACTGCCCCTAATCGCCCTCACGCCTCAGACTGCTCTCATCGGCCTGACGCCGAAGACTCTCTGAATGGCCACAGATGCTTGTGTGAGTGTATATGTCACTTTCACTTTTTGAAAGCCCTCTTCATTCAACCAAAAATCTCTTTGTGACTGTTTTGTCATGCCATTCTAAATGATCCAAAGAATACCCTATTCGACAAGTTAAGTGAGCCCCTTTGGAAATCTGCTAAGGACACTGTTTCTTACATTGCTTTTGTTATAACAACTTTCCCCCCAACTCAACTGGCCTCGGCCGTTTTATAATAAAGAACCAACATTCCTTTGACATCCATCATGATTCTTTACTTCTGGCAAACCTTAATTTCGGTATCACCCTTCAATTTCTATGGAAGCACTATCACTGCAATTTTGTCAGATTCACTTGTTTCGCCACAGATTGAAAATAACTGCTTAACAGAAGATTTAAGTCTCCAAACTTGACGTTTGCGTCCATAAATATTTTAATGCTGCACAGAATCTGAATTGCTACCCTGTTTAATGCTGAAGGATCACTTATAAAGTGAATAATGCGAATTATAATAATTTTTTACTGGATTAAGCCATAAATAAATATCTGTACACTTCTGGTACACATATATACTTCCGTATCTCTTTAGTAGGAGTTTTGTGTTCATCTCCATCCATATTTTACTACTTAATGAATTTACTACAACAAATAAACGCAAAATAATAACTGTAACTCAGCCTGATTTCAGTCGATGCACAAGCGGAATAGAGCAAGTGGAAATGGCGTCATAGATAACGTCTCGTTTCGATTAAGTTATACTACCGATATTACGATATTACGAGGATTCTCAACTCTTCCACAACGGGCGCCATAACTAGGGTGTATTACTGGAGGATGGGATATAATTTGTGTCCCAATTCACCCTCGACTGGTGAATGCGGTCCTCACAAATACGTTACTTTTCAGTCAAGTAGCTTTTCAATTGCCTCCATGGGTATCATAACAAGGCTAGCTGCACTTCAGAGTAGATCTTCCAGGAGAGAATATCCGCATGCAGACATCGAGACTGGAACGCCGGTCTCCCGCTAGTAAACAGCTGCTCTACCATCACATTAATTAAACTATAAGAATAAGTGACTAATAAATAAGTGAATAAATAAAGTATGTTAATTTTACTGTTACTAAATGAATCTAATTTCTGTTTCGAAATCAACAATTGACAAAGCGGAAACAGAAGAAAACCAAGAGAAATTACTACATATGTTGAGCATGAAAAGAAAATCAAGGCTGTAAAAATGACATGAAAGCTGCAATAAGAAGTGCAAACAAAGAGTTCTTAATGCAATTTTGTTCCTTTTGTTGTGATAAAATTACTTCAAGAGCTAAAAGCTGGAGAGAAACAAGGAAAAGAGTGATGTCAGGGAATGGGTCGCTGCTAATTGAATCTGCCAATCAGTGCAGAGCTCTATGACAGCGTTTACAAGACTTACAGCGTAAAGCTGCTAATTTAAACAGTAAAATGTGCATGCTCAAAAAACATGCAACAAAAACGGCACAGGAACCATTAGAAAAGCATAGAACATTTAGATGTGGTATCTGAACTTGTTATACTTTGGTTTATAAAGAACGGGAGAAGGAAATTAAAAAACATATTCGACACTTTAAAATAAGTTTGCTAGTGGGTATTTCATACTTTCATATAACCGAATGTAAAATGTAAAATATATATTTGTGAGCTGTTTTCTGTACTTTTCTATCAATCCGTAGATCTTACCTCCAACTTATGGTTTACTATGCTGGTATATAATTAGCTTTTGCAGTGCACATTTCTGCAAGTGGATGAAGACTGCATCCGTTTATTGACAAGAATTAAAGTGAACACGAGCTGAACTGTTCTGCTTTACGTTTGTAAGCCGAATGTATGCAAATGTCGACCTTTCTACCGATCCTTCTGAGTGGGATGTAATTCTTTCAGTCTGCTTTGCACATCTTAAGTAAATTATAGCAAAGAAACGGAGGTACACGTCGTGTGCAATGTTCAAGATAAAGTTAAGTAGAGGTACAACATCTAGAAATAGTTATAGATGGAGGGAATGATTTTGAAAACGCTAAACAGTATGAAAACACCTGATGCATAAAAATTCACAAGATGTTCAGTCTGTTGGTACCTCATTTATTGAATTAATTTGCAATTAAGGTAGCTACAAAATAGGAATGAACATAAGATTGGGCTAGGCGTGCTGTTCTATCGCTACTAGCCAAAGCGGTACGTTCAACAATGATGATATGTGTATAAGGGCGATCAGCACCCTTACAAAAAACTAAATCATGGCAATAGCCAGATATATGTTATTCAAAATTTTAAAAACAGATCAAAACAAAATGGCAATAAAATAAATAAGCCCAAATGGATAAAAACAATTAAAAACTATAAGTACCAAATAAATACCAAAATGCATAGTAATTACTACTTTCAGTATCAACTTGCCATGACAAAAGCTATCTGCCCACTAGTGGTCGAACCAATTTGTTCCTTTTCTTTGGGGCAGGGCTAGGGCTTTCAGCAGGTTTTTCCTGCCTTTTCCTCACTGGCGTTTGCGCAGTGAGGACAGGATCCACCCGCTCCACATCGCCAATGGAAGAGGATGGCTTACGCACTGGTAACTTCGAATCCGGTCTCTCGACAGGATCGGAAACTGCGACCGGCAAAGATGGAAGTCGCCGATCGGCATCCTCTCCAGATGATTCCTCAGATGTTGACGGAGATGTACTGGCTAGCTTTCCTTTCACTCGTCTTACTATTTACCTTGAGGAAGTCCATTCTCTCATAAGTCGTCTTAAATTTCCTTGGCGATACATTATATATTACCGGTTCACTTGTTCTTGAAGTAGATGCTTTCGGCGGTGACTTGGCTGAAACCTTCTTCTTAGCACTAGACTTGGTCGGCGCGCTTACTGTTGTTCGTGATGGTGTTTGTTGCTTTGGCTGTGATCTTGGTGTAATTGGTCTTTCTGATACTACTTCCCCGTTTATTTCGCAGGTTTTTGTTGCGATTTCACGTCTAGGTACCGGCTTAGCTGCAACTGCACTATAAGTAACAGTCCTTGGTACAGAAGGCTGGCGAATACGCAAGAGTTTCCAGGTTTCCACGAAGGACACCCTCTCTCTTACCCGGATCTCTTGGATTGCCTTCTCTTCCATAAAACGGGGACATTCTCTGGTATTTGCTGAGTGATTACCACTGCAGTTAACACACTTTGCGGGTGAAGTACATGCATTGTCATGCTTGACTTCCCCACAGTCAACGCAAGTGGCAACTCCATTACATGAATCACTTGTGTGGCCAAAGCGCGTGCATTTATAGCACCTCAGTGGATTTGGTATATACTGCCTCAGTTCAATAGCTTCATACCCTGCCTTAATCCTTGTCGGGAGTTCTACCCGATCTAAGGTAAGAAACAGGGTACGAGTGGGTACTAGTTCACCTCTTTCTTTGCTATGAACTCGATATACATTAGTCACACATTGTTTCGCCAAGTTTTGCTGAATCCCCTCATTGGACATACCATCCAATGCGCTGGTGTTTACAACACCACCCGAGGAGTTCAGAGTCCTATGCAATTCAACGCGCACCGCACAGCTCGCAAGCATATTGGCTTTCAAGATTTTAGCAGCCTGTGTCGAAGAAACTGCTTCAACCAGGAATGTGCCATTGCGAGGTCTAGTACATGGTTTCACAGAACCAGCAATACTATCTAAGCCCTTCTGAATAACGAACGGATTCACGGTACTAAACTTCCGACCTTCCTCAGTTCTATAAATAACTAAATAGCGAGGACCACTACACTCGGCTATTTCCTTTCCACTTTTGCTAACAATTTTATTAATATTGGGGTTTACCATAATAGATGGGCTAAGTTTCATCCCTCAGTGCTCCGCACCCACCACGGAGCCCAACAAGGGGTCACACCACCGGGATGACAGGGCTACATAGGGTATATAGCGGGCTCGCCGTGCCACTCACCCTGCAGTTCGGTACAATACCTAGTACTGGCCGATTGATTGGGGGTGGGTTAGTCCCTAACCTCCCGTTTAGGCGCAGCAGAAACAACCAAAGTAGTGTATTAGAAACGCGCACCCCCCTCCCCCCCCCCGAATTCAGAAGAACACTGGAACGAGCTCAGATGCGCATCCCTCAACCACCAGGACAAACCTTTCCACCGACACGGGTCTCCACGCACGGCCTACACGTGGGTGGGTGTTTTGTCTGACCCTTCACCACTATGAGGAACCCACATCGAGGGTATCAGTTTGGCTCGGGACCCCGGGATCGCCAAATTTCCGTACCTACCGCAGTAGACCCCTGGGGGAGGTACGTGCAACGCATACTGGCTCGCTTTGCCGAAGAATGCGGCTAATTTCTTTGAGGATTACTGTCCAAACCCCATGATTGCAGTACATCTGGTTTCAAGATATGGAAAGTTAAGGCGCCTGACTAGAAAGAGAAGAATCATTAACTGTCAGTGAAGAAAAAAAAAGCACACACATATGCTGTGGTGGTGCAGTTGCATTTTGTAGCTTGCGTTCAGTAAAGTGGCGATCTTTTTAAGAGAGTACAAGTGCCTACAGCAGTTAGTAAATATACCACTTAGTAATCCTAGTACTGGTGCACGTACTACTAACTGCGAAACAACTCATAAGATTTTACATAAGCGAGGTAGAAATATTCTTATTAATGTGTTTTCCTTTTCCAAAACAGATGTTGATTAAAGACATTTTTGAAAGTACATATTTCGCTCAGAATCGAGAATTAATGTTACAAGATTGCCACGTGAGTGCTCATTCTGTGACGAACATTGTTAAAGAAGGCAAACAGTTGACCAAATTATTAGAGTTTTCATATTTAGATCTCCAGGGAAACATCGAGGAGCTGAAAAACAGGCTACCAACTTAGACAATTTTCAAAAGTGTGTTTCACGTAGAATAATTTATGAATTGTTGGCAATGGGAGGTCGATGGGCTTCAAAAAATCGATTTTGTTTTTGTTTTAGTGTTAAAATTATATAATCCTTCAGCTTTTAAATAATATAACATAGGGCATCAGCTGGTATTAAAGCCCTTTAATCCATCAATTTAAAGATGGCGGCGCAATGACACGCCCACTTTCTGATCTTCTGCATACGCATTTCACTCAATTAACCTACTTAGAAACATAAAGACTCTCTTTCAGAAGAAGTTCTTTTGGCAATTAAACCAGTATTTAGGGAACTTTCTCAAGATGAATTAGCGAGAAAGTGCTTGCATGGTCGAACCCAAAACCCAAATGAAAGTTTTCATCATCTAATATGGCAAAGAATTCCAAAAACTGTGCATGAAAAACTTTAAAAACCGGTGTATATGTTAATTTTATTTGTTATAACGATGGGTGCAGTGGTAGGCTTAAAGTAATGACAAAAATGGGTATAAAGGTTGGTGAGGGCAGCATGTCTAAAATAAGATGTGCGTCGACTTGGAGGCAAAAAGAACAGCTCAGTTGCGTGAAAGTAGAGCTAGAAGTAAGAAAAGGAAAGGAAAAAGAAGAGGAAAACCTAACTGAGCTGGAATATGGAACAGGCATGTTCTGAGAGTACGTATGATTTAGAAAGAATTGTGCTTAATATTTGATCGTGATTTCCCAAAACCTTGATTTTTCATACTTTAGGTGCATGTTTCTCAAAAACTATAAAAGATATTGATATAAAATTTTAGTGCTTATTTGTTAATGATCTCTGAACACAGCAATCTGAGTTTTATATTCATATGATTTATAAACTGGAGGGAATATAAATTTCAGTATTTAAAAATATTATCCTTTCTTGGTAACACAACTAAATAAATTTTCATGTGTGTAGTATAAATTATGTTTGATTTTTATTTAATTTAGATTATAAAACTGTGCTTTATGTTATTTAGGAAAAAGTTTGGGAACCTAGACCTGAAGTATAGGATATGATACTTTTTTTCAGGATACACAGAATGCCTTATGCCCCTTTTGCATGGAACTGTATGAACTTAATGCAAATATTATACTGTCGTTAAATGCACACATCTTTATAGTATAATCACAAGAAATTTCAATTTCTAGCAATGTTTAGCTTTTCATATATTTTTATTTCAATATTGTTAAAAACTAGCCCTGACTGGATAAAGTGCCCTTACATGACAAAGGTGAATAAGCAACTGCCAAAAGGATGACCAATTTAATGAGGGAGAAAATAGACAATACAGTACCTTCTATGCAATATTTCTGCTTGAGAGAAGCGATATTGTTGCTAAAAAACTAAAATTTCTGCGTAGAATGAGCAACATTAGTACCTGAGATTCAAGGTGTAAAAATGCTTCATAAACACACATTCATATGTTCAGTACTTATTAAGTATTTTAGTGAAACAAACATTGGTTTAAAGTCCATTACAGGCAGTATACAAATATGGCATCATTAAAATAAAAATTATATTCACAAATCGTTGAAATGTCATTATTTTGTTTCAATGTAGCAAGCACCTTCTTTTGTTTAACGCATCTAATTTGAATCATTTTGTTTAAGAACGATAGCCACATAAGGGAACTGTTCTCCAGTTCAAGGCTTTAAAATTCAGATTATGCGATAATCATTGTATATGCTCTCACACGCATGCTAAAATATTAAGCGAAATTCTCTGTCAGCATGTCTATCACTGTACATCTCACCATTATGATACCGAAATTAAGAATTGCAATGTACAAAGAATCATGATGGATTTCAAAGGGATGTTAGTTCTTTGTTAAAACACGTGCAAGGGCAGTTGAGTCGAATAGCAATTTGGGTGAATAAGTTGTTTTAACAAAAGAAACGTAAGAAACAGTGTCCTTAGCAGATTTCTAAAGAATAGTACTTGACTTGTTGAATGGGCTATTCTTCGGACTCTTAATAATAGTATGACAAAATAGTCACAAAGACAAAATTGTTACAAAGGGAATCTTTGGTTGAATGAAGAGGGCTTTCAGGAAGAGAAAGTGACACCTACACACACGCGCAGATGTGGAGGAGAGTCCTCGGCGTCAGGCCGATTAGAGCAGTTCGTGGCTGGCAAGCCATTAAGACAGTTCGAGGCGTGAGAGCGATTAGGGCAGTCCTCTTGTTCTGTCTTGGGCCAGGCATACCAGAAATGAGAGAAGATATTTGTCGGTTCATATTGTCACCCGAACGTCGGAACTCCCTATAGAACCGGCCGGCAGAAAGGCCAGAGGGGAAGCATTGAGACCACGCCTACCCATTTGTCTCGTGTCACTAGCTGAAGGGATGATTAGGGAAACGGCGGGAGCCCTGTACTGTCTCTTTCCCCTCCCACCAGACCTCTCGAATCCTCGAGATAATTGTGCGCGCCGCGAAGTTTCCAGAAACGGCGATCTTCCCTATATAAGACCTGTAGTTGGCGAGTCAGTCAGTTCTTGTCGAGCAGCCGTGAGGAGCGCCCAGTGAGAGAACGGACTGTGTACGTGCATCGGAAGGGTGTACGGAATTGCATGCAGTGGACCTATGACAGACGAACTGGTGAATTGTAATTGTGTGCATTACGTAATTCTGTGTAATCGGCAAGTGTTCCGATTTAAGGACATTTTTGAGTGGTGCAATTGGACTTTTAATTTCACGAACCCACAAAGTTTTAATATACAGGGTGCTACAAAAAGGTACGGCCAAACTTTCAGGAAACATTCCTCACACACAAAGAAAGAAAATATGTTATGCGAACATGTGTCCGGAAACGCTTAATTTCCATGTTAGAGCTCATTTTATTACTTCTCTTCAAATCACATTAATCATGGAATGGAAACACACGACAATAGAACGTACCAGCGTGACTTCAAACACTTTATTACAGGAAATGTTCAAAATGTCCTCCGTTAGCGAGGTTACATGCATCCATCCTCCGTCGCATGGAATCCCTGATGCGCTGATGCAGCCCTGGAGAACAACCGTCCACAATACGAGCACGAAGAGTCTCTATATTTGGTACCTGGGTTGTGTAGACAAGAGCTTTCAAATGCCCCCATAAATGAAAGTCAAGAGGGTTGAGGTCAGGAGAGCGTGGAGGCCATGGAATTGGTCCGCCTCTACCAATCTATTGGTCACCGAATCTGTTGTTGAGAAGCGTACGAACACTTCGACTGAAATGTGCCGGAGCTCCATCGTGCATGAACCACAATGGGGTATTTTGACAATTGTCTGCACGAATGATTTCAATTTACATTTTAAGAGAAATACTAAAATGAGCTCTAACATGGAAATTTAGCGTTTCCGGTCACATGTCCACATAACATATTTTCTTTCTTTGTGGGTGAGGAATGTTTCCTGAAAGCTTGGGCATACCTTTTTGTAACATTCTGTATACGTGAGGAACGAATAAAGTTTATCGAGTAATAAACATTCCGCCTTCAGTAACTCAAAACAGGGATATTGGTAACCCTTGGTCGGCAACTTCAAGTTAGATGTCCTTAAGAAAGGATGCAGTAAATAAAACAGTTTGAAACGGGCAATACAGTGTCATTAAAACAATCCTTCTCACACATATCCACGCATACCCCGTGAGAAACCTCATTGCTTTATCCTGAGCTAAACACTATTTTCTTCAAACCGTCACCAACGTGGAACTATTTGTACGCCAAACATTTTCGCTTCAATTGTATACTTGCTAGGTGAATTCGGTGGGACAAAGACAGATATATCTTATATTTCTGTCCCTCGCTAGCCGTGGAAATGGCAGCGCCAAGACTACCAGGACTGTATTGGCTGAACACATGTTCAATCTATTTTGTAGATACTCTAAATGGATTGGTTAAGGAGCATCCGTTGCATGGCCTCCCTGATTTCCTGGTTTCAACAAATGAATTTCTATATCTGCAGATATTTAAAGTTCTTAGTTTATAGAACTTTTGTACTGAATATTGAGAGCGCATCCATACTCGATATCACCAAATACAAACTAACAGGGACACCCGAGGAATTTGAAAGCATGCTCTAGATAATCACCGAGATAGAAAGTTTATAACCATTAATTTTGTTTTAAGACAGAGTAACATAGCATATATATCTTCTTTATCAGGCTTCATCCTTGGAGATCATGACGAAATATTGTTCACTGATAAAGTTACATCCTGTATGTGTTTATACAAGCATATAAATGTTTAAAGGAACACCCTAGTAGCTGGATTTCAAACTGTTTGTACGTGGCTGTTGCAGAGTCTCCCACATTCACCATGATGTGACGCACTTTTAAATAAATGAACCGGTAATGCTTTGAACTGTATAATACCACACGCATCAGTTGCATCAAACATGTATATGTTTTGGGGGATTAAAAGAGAGACTACTGCAAAATTAAAATGAGTCCAATTGATAATTTTCAATAATAAATACTATGGTAACCAGCTAATTTTCGGTGCGGAAGGTTGCTTCTGCATAAGCTATGAATACCAGGATAATTGACACAGTGCAGGGTCGACTGATAACAGCGAAATAAGCTCTAACATAAAATAAATGCAAAATACCTGTGTGAATTTTTACCTGTGTGAAAGATGAAGCCTTAGAACCAGTCTTCCATCATTGTCGAGGTCATTATAGTTTAAGATATAAGTATCATCATCATAATCAACATCATTATTAATTCTCCGTGATTTTAGTCGACAATTATAGAAACAAATGAAAGTTAAATTCTACTTATTTATATAATCAGACTTTGCTTTATGTGGAACACCTCGTATACCAGTAGCTGGCCTTTATTCAAAGAATGAGTGATTTTGGAGGTGATTTCTGTAGAAGATGAAATACATTTATACAGTTTTTATATTTTTATGCTGGCTAAACGTTTGTGGTCGAAAAGTTTATCTATGAGGGCTGTTCTTTAAAGAATGAACATAATTTTTACGGTCATAATTTTTCGTACTAAAATACAATCTTATTATATTCTGTTACCTTAATGTGAAACAAACCCGCCGCAGTAGTTTCACTGTTGGCACTCCTGTTTGCCGCCTGTGAGAACCAGACAAGTTCAGACATGTTCAGTATTGCCTACCGCTGCAATGGAGGTAACACGTGAGGAACAATATGCGGCTTTGAAATTCTGCTTTCGTTTCAACAAATCTTCAGTTGAGGCCTATACAATGTTACAGGAAACCTATGGAGAGTCTGTTCTTCCCTACAGCACAGCTCGAAATGTGTAGTGTTTAACACCCGCTTTTACTACATACGGCACCGCAGGCGATTGCACTGATTATACATGAGATAAAGATGGAACACCGGTGGAATGAAATGGCGGGGGAAACCGGAGATCCCGGAGAAAACCCGCTCCAGCGCCATGTTGTTCACCACAAATCTCACTTTGCGGTCGCCTGGGATCGAACCCGGGCCGCTTTGGTGAGAGCCAAGTGGTCTAACCACTGAGCCATGGAGTGGCCTAGCACAGCTCGAAAGTAGTTTAAAATGTTTAAGGAGATGAGACAATCAATTTCAAAGGAAGGTGGATCCGGTGCTCCAGTTACTGCTCTTACGGAAGAAAACATCAACACTGCATCTGCCATTGTGAGAGAGGATTGACAAATTATCGTAGGATCACTCTGTGAAATACTGAACATTTCATTGGGTGACACCCACACGTTGGTGACAGAAACAATACACATGAGACGTGTTTCTGTGCGATGGGTTCCAAGACTGTTGATTCCCGAACAAAGGGACATTCGCATGCAGGTCTCCATGCAGTTAAAGTTGATGTTAGAGGAAGATCCGGAGTTTCTTTCAAAAGTAATCACTACTGATGAAACTTGGCTACATCATTTTAATCCTGAGAGTAAACAGCAAAGCTCAGTGTGGAAATCTCCTTCATCACCAACTCCCTAAAAAGCAAAAGTGGTTGCTTCTGCTCGGAAAGTTATGGTCAGCTCATTCTTTGATATACATGGAATGGTTTATCAGCATGTTGCACACACATCAGTAACTGAACAATACTACAGGGATATCCTGAACATATTGCAAGACCATATCAGGCACAAAAGACCAAATTTCGTGAAGCAGGCTGGATGTTGCACCACGATAAAGCGCGGCCACATATTGCCAATGTTGTTGCTGAATATCTTGCAAAAATCAACGTGAAGTGTACCTCTCGCCCTCCCTATAGTCCGGATTTAGCCCCATATGACTTTTTTCTATTCCCTAACTTGAAGAAACGCCTTCGTGGGAGGCATTATCCATCATCAGAAGCAGTGGTGAAGGCCACAGAGGCGATTTTGAAGGATCTCCCAAAAATGGTTTCCAGCATGTCTTTGAAGACCGGCAGAAGCACTGAGACAAGTGCATTGCATTCAGGGGAGACTATTTTGAGAAGGACCATCAAAATTATGAGGGTGAGTAAAGGTACATTGTCAAAAAAAAGGTGTTAAATCTTTATTGAACAGCCCACGTATAAATTGTGACTTCATGGGTTGTTAGAATCAAAAGTTTTGTTTGCAGAAATTCAAACCACTCTTTATTGAAGTAAAAAGGCGTTTTGGGCGACCCTAGCTGCAGCAAAAATGACGTAACATTTACAAACAGCACACTTCAATCTTGACTCAAGGCTCTGCTGCACGTAAATAAATAAACGACTCCACTGCGGTTATTACTCGATTACTCTCTCTCTCGGCAAGCGTCCAATTCGAGCGCCACTATCTGTCTCTTTCTTTCCTGCCTACGTGCCACTCTCTGTCTCTTTCTTTCCTGCGCACTTGCTTATCGCAACTCCAACACAACAAATGTGATCGGTGATACTGCTCCCTCCTCAAGGCTGGTCGTCCCGAACAGCACCATCTTAGCGGGCCAGGCGATCCCTGTATACCAACATCTTTCCTAGGGGCGTCTTCTGGATGTGGTACATCACGTGACACTGGCTTGTCGCGGCTCCAAAACAAAAAAGTGCGATCGGTGAAAATATTTATTCCTCTGTATTCCATTTAAAAGCTCAAAGCTCATATTTTATCGTACATAAGTACATATTTCGAGGCCTGATGATCAAAAATATATGAAAAGTTCTGTGTGAGTCTGTGAACTCAAAAAGAAGACAAATGTCAGGCTTGAAATTTAAGTTACGTATTTTTCAAGCATTTACACACATATTTTCAATATATGAGCTCAAGCATAACTCACTATGGGGAATGTTTCATTACTTTTTTATTTTCTCAATTATATCTTAACCGACCTCATTTGAAACCATATTGCAACTTGTTTCAATTCTTTTTAACTGTCACTTCGTAATTTTCATTGTGTTCACAGTAACCTAGCTAGTTCACTTTCCCTGAGAGTTCACTGAACTTACGTTCTCTCATCATGAATGCAAACTAGATTCAGTTTTCTCTTGTCACTTCACCTTCTTTGTATTGTAATGAAGTACGCACGACGTAGCCTCTTATTCCAAAAGTTTCACTCGATAGGGAGTCGAATATAAAACGTCTGGAACCCTTTGCGTGAGTTATGTCACTAGTTGGAATGTATCACTTGCTCCATTTACTGTAAATACCCAGGATGGAGAGTAATAATACCTAGTTAAAGCAATTGTTGTCCATGAAGATTATAATAAACGAATCATTTGAAGAACTGCAAACATCCCTATATAATACGACGTGCAATATAATACTATTTGCCCTTGCTGCTGTATTAGTGTTATCTAAGAAGATCAACACTTAAATATTTGTACACCTAAATGCAGCAATAATCAGTATATTTTATATTAAACCATGCTAAATAATGAATCGAAATACATAGCGGGACGGTAACCTATCCAACACGCATTCGGAGGGCCAACAGATCGATAGAACAATAGAAGTGCGTGAAGGTGGAAGCGCGCCGTTGTCTCCTTCATTTGTCTAACCTTTACCCTTATCTGTATGATCGATAGAAGATGTAATTTGCATGATTATTACATATATACAGACGGTTCGCGTTAACAATTTGAGGATAATATATCTGCAGTAGGACGTGCTTCTGTTGTTTATGAAAACCAAACGGGACTAACTCAATGTTTAAATTGTCACCTGAATATTCTGTATTCCAGTCGGGTCTCTTAGCAATTAAAGAAGCTATAAAATGGTGTATTGTTAATAGGAACAGTGCCCGTATTCTTAGTGATTCACAATCAGCTCTACTCGCTATTAATGATAAATAAAATTTAAATTCATTAGCATATGACATCAGAACATTGCTTCAAAACCATCCAGGACATATTTGCATGGGATGGCTTAAAGGACACAGTGGAATTTTAGGTAACGAGAGAGCTGACTGCTTGGCTAAGAAGGCTGCAGAATCCAATCTCCATGTGACATACTCTTTATGTCCTATTTCTACTGTAAGGAGAATAATATATCAAAATATTATTGGAGAATGGAACCAACAATGGCTAACAACTCCAAATGGAAGTTTAACAAAAACATTATTTTTCCCTAGTGTATATGACAGAGGAAAATGTGAAACGCTTGTACCAAATTTTGTTTTGACACAATTTTTAAGTGGACATGGTAAATTTGGTGAAGGTTTATCACGCTTTCACTTAACATCCAACCCCGAGTGCATGTGTGGTGAAGAATTTCAAACTGTGGTTCATCTCCTTTTCTGTTGTCCCATTTTCTGGAGAGAAAGACAAGAATTAATATTCAAGCTAGACTCTCTAGGAACTGAACTTTCTGCTCCGCTCACATCTTTGCTAATGAAGCCACAACATTATAAGTTCTTCATGATGTTTATAAACTCAGTGTTTAAACGTCTGAAATGGTTTAAATTAATATGCATCAGAATAAAACATAATTTCTTCCTTCTAGTATTTAAAATATTTTTGTTACAATTGTATATTTTTATGTATCAACTCTAACCCTAATATACCACTGTGTAAAATAGGGTTAAATAAATCTGGATAAATAAAAAAAGATGCAGTTGACCAGGTTTACAATAATAATTTTAGGATTTCAATATCTTATAGAGAAGGTAATAAGTGAATGAAAAAGTGCATTACCTTGCTAAAATACTATTTAACTATAAAGCTACATACATATCAAGCATCCATTCTCGATCTGCCATGGGAGGGTTGTGATTAAGAAAACCCTCAATGTAGTGATTCTGTATAAAGTTAACTAGTTTTAAAACTGTGAAGGTTAGGAATTTCCTCTGCAGTTTATCGGGACAGAGTAGCGAAGTATTCTCGAATTAAGCGCAGCAAAAGGACAGTGAATTATTTGAGAGCGTTCCGTTCCTCCACCAGAAAGGACATTCAATAAAACGGATTCTTCGCGTCTCTCCTCGGATTCTAAACCTCCAATATTTGCTCATGCTGATCCAGAAGGTCAGTGGGGGAGTTTGTTGCAGTGAAACTGTTTCTAAAGGAGCTTTATAGCTAAGAATTTCGAAGAGATATCAGGCCACATAGGAGAGCAGAGGATCGAATTTTGCGGTGGCTATTCGGCACGTCGACTAAACGTGATCTAAGTTATCTATGTGCCAAGTGTGGCATGGTCGGGAGGAAGAACGAGGGGAGAGGAGACAGGGGTCACTGCAGTGCAGAGGGCAATAAACCTACTTTTGTCCACTTGGAAACCTCTCGGGAAGCCAGTAAAACCGATATACCACCAACTGAGGTCCTGAAACGGCCACGACCCGGAGGCCGTCCTACCTGAGGATGCGACGTTTACCAGGAGTATAACATCCTGCCATTCATCGCCGACACTCCCGCCGACACTTCTACTCAGAAAGAGATTACCAGATGAGAGATGATTTGAAATTATAAAGGGGATGAAATGGAGGGACAGGAAATTCGGGGATGTAATTAACCTACCCAGCATTCACCTAGCGACCAGGGAACCCCCCCCCCCCGAATGAACTCATGGGTCAGGTACGACGGATCTCCCGAATGCGGGCCACAAATAACAAAATATGTACTTTGTTACTTAAATTTTAAGATGAGTAAAATAATATTAGTACATATGTCAGATCGGATTTGTTTTCGGACTTCATGTATTCTTGGAGAACGAGTTACAAATATATTCTGCTTCACATTTAATAAAATAATTTTTTTAAAAAATACAATGATATAAATAAAACAGAAATAAAAGCTATTGCTTTATCGGGCAAGTACAGTGCAATTCATATAAATCTGAACCATTAAAATAAGCCATAAGTTTTGAAGCAATAATAGGACACACGTGCAACTTTGGGAGAATATAATACACAATTGGGAGATTGCATTACACTATTTACATCTGACAGAAAATGTTTGAAGGGTCCTCCACCAGCATCTATACATGTTTACACTCGTCTCACCATATTCTCTGAAGTTTGACGGAGAGTATCCTCGCCAATGTTACTTATTTCATTTAAAATGCATTCCTTGAGAACATCAATTGTCCGTGGCCTATTCTTGTACACTCTATTTTTTAGATACTCCCACAAAAAACGGTGAGGTTAAGTCAGGGGATCTGGGGGGGTGGCACACTGAGATTATTCGATTATCTATGTAAATGGTTACTAGAACCATTGTGTCATTAGATGTGTGGCACGTTGCTCCATCTTGTTGGAAATAGCCTTCTCTCAATTCGATGTCATCCAGCTGCTCCACAAATGTCTTGAAGATACTCATATAAACTTCAGTGTCTACAGTCGTATCAAACCAGGGCAGACGTTCCTGGAACTTGACACCACGCACCATACTCCAACTTTTCATCATGCAGTGGGGTTTCATTGATCACTTGGGGGTTTACAGCAGCCCAATACCTGGTATTTTGTGTGTTTATATAGCCTAACAGATGAAACTATGCCTCATCTGTAAATCACGTTATGGAGAGAATGTCTGGATGTGGAATAAGAGTACCCTGCAACCATCGACAGTAACTTATCATAGTCTGCTTCTTTCAGTTGTTGCATCTAATGCACTTTGTAAGGTCGTAATCCCCATTTCTTCGCAGCACTTTAACATGTTCCATATGAATACCCTGATTCCTGGCTCAATCGACGCAACTATTTGTTCGGAGAATTCAATAGCCTACTGCGAGCATATGTAACAGTCTCTGCATTCAGTGGTGGTCTATGTTTTCCACTCTCATTAATCAGTATACCAGTTGTCTCCAGCTTTCTTACGAGTAATAAAACTGCTGCCTGCGGCACATCGCGTACATTAAATTCTCTCGGAAATTCCCCTTGTGTTGTTACCAAGGAATTTGACTTCCAATAGATTTTCAAAATGTAAACACAGTCTCGCAGTGAGTACTGCATATTGCTGTTATGACTGTACATTTCAGACTTTCAACTGTCAACAATTGTCAGTGTTGACATTACTCCCAGAGACACCGAAATCATTAAAACAAATTTCGACATTCTACGAGTTTTCAAAGGGAAATTATGGCTTATTGAAATGGTTCAGGTTTATATGGATCGCACTGTAACTTAACTTTAGTATTTTATTCGGTCAAATATTACAGACATTTTATAGTCAAGAAAAACGTACTCAAGTTATTCTATCATAAGTTTAGATTGGAGTGCAAAGATTATTTTTAAAATTTCCGAGTCACGCTTTAAGAAAACCTGAACTTATGTACCAGGTTTGAGATTCATTCGAATTTTCACCTTGAGTTATGCTATTTAGAAATATGCACACACAATCTCACACTGATTATCGATCCAAGGAGTTTCAAATCAGAATTTATCGGTATAGAATTTGGATGGAATGCGAATGAACTGACTTACCGAATGAATATGCAGGTAAATGTTGGTTAACATTTTCCGCAATGCAGTATAAGTTCGCGACATCGAAAAAGAGAATCCATGCCATTCGGCGTGGTTCTAATACTAGTCACAATTACCAGTGATTTTGTCATTTACTTGCTAAGTTAGTAACGTCGTGCCAAGTATTTCTGAATTTTTTTGCAACTCTATGAACTATACAATAATGATTATACACTTAATAGATGCAAAATTGGAAATAAGGGTGAGTTTTAAAGGAAAACATCTATATTGTGACTGCGTGGATTACGTAGATTTGGAAATCCAGTTGCAGAAACTTAGAACAACTTTTGCTGCAGTAAAAAGGCCTGAATTTGACATTCAGCTGTCTTGGAGACTTACTCGGTGTTTTGCTGCATGAAAACAAACGAAACAAATCATTGCGGTTTACTTCAATCGTCGACTGTCACAATAGCCAACAAAGGACTGTCGTGTTTACACCTTGCGGGTTTTTATACCTCCCACGTCATTGTTTCTGGAAAGCCGCAGACCTTTCGAGAATTTTCGCGGCGGCAAGAGTACACAGAACGCTCTGGAGCCTCTGTCTTTCTCTCCTGATCACGTACTCAGTTCCGGCTTGTGGTAGCAGGACAACAATGCCACACGGTGACAATATGCCTTGTTAAGAATGCATTAATATTTTATGTTATAATTTCAGTATATAACGGACAAAGTACTAAAAGCAGTTGAAAGTTATGTGAAAGTGAGGCGTCTACTTGTACTCTTGGAACGACACGATACATTACGACCCTTATCTGACAATTAACAGTATTTTACTCTTGTGCCAATTCCTCACTAACTTTGGAATGCCTAATAATCTATAACTTTTGGAAATGAAGCGGTTGCCCTTGTTATTAAAAAATATTGTATGCTACGCTCATTATTTTAGTAATATTATCACAAACATTTTCTGTTAGGGTGCCGAGGTAGCGCGGTGGTTTCGTTCACGTCTCCCTTGCAAAGATTCCCAAGTTCGATTCCCGGCTCTGGGGTGGCGATTTTATGTCGACCCTATCCACGCCTTCGCCTCTGTCTAGCACATGTGAAGTATCCCCTATGTACAACGTGGTTCGGAGTCCACGGTATAAGCTGTAGGTCCTCTCGCCTCACCATCATCTTCAATATCACCCTATCACTTGAGGTAATGGATACCACTCTCTGGGTGTCTCCACCTGAGAAATGAGTCCGGTCATTACGTGATGGAGCGAGGTCACCTTGAAGACCAAGGTTGCCATGTGGGGAATATTGGTAACCAACCAAGCAACATTTTCAGTTCTATACTTTTTAATTAAAATAAATTTTTATTGCAGATTTACACATTGCTACTTGAAAACTCCAACCAAGAACACGGAATATCTGGAAAATTATTAAATCAACAAAAACTATTATTTGTAAATGGCGTGCTTTAAGGTATATACAATTTTGGTGTCTTAAGCATTTATGTACCTCCTTCGGTGTTCTTGTTACGTAAAAATAATTCATAATAAAGAGTACTTCGGAAACTTTTGCTTCATATGTTGTTTGACTAGAGATTTTAAACCTGACGCAGTTTAATTAACGTTGTTAAGAGTAACTCTTGAGAGAATAAAAACTGTTCCATATGAAGAGAAAATTGAGGAAGGTGGATTTTTGTTGAAGATTTTCTTATCACACGTTTAAAAAGTTCTGAACTTAAATATTAGTATATATAATATTTTTGTAGATTTTTTTAGGATATGTTAGTAGACAAAAATAAACATACAGCGGGCATTTCATAAACATTCCTTTTCATTTGTTTCATATATTTCACTCTCGACATTGCCTTTTTGAGTGAAATAGAGTACTCACTTCAGTAGCGTCTGTTATAGTGCGATCCATATAAACTTTAACCGTTTCTATATAATTTTAAACCAATAACACTGGGCAACAAAAATATTTTTTGAATGCTTCGAGCACTTCATGAGGCAATTCCTACTAACTTTTAGTTAAGAAAAACAAATATGTCAGTTAAAAATTTTATTAGCTCTAGTTTCTATGATATACGCAAGATGGAAGTATTACATATTAACGTATTGAGAGAAAGGATAAATTTTTGTTACATACATGCTAACAACAATGAAAGTGCCTTTGATTTTTTTTGAACTGGTAATTACATGCTAAGAGTTCTAAGTTGCTGGAAAAATACTTCACAGATAGTCGTGTCTGAAGAGAATTATGTGGCGGCATATTGACTTCGTCGTCTTTTAGCTTACCTCTTGTGATGGAGTTCCGCAGAATCCCTATACAAAGACCAACAGTAATCCGCAAGCATTACTTCATTTCAACGATCCTGATATCTTTGTTCCATAACAGAAATGTCCTGATGGAATCTCCCTCCATGTTCATCACTAACAGCTCCACAACTAGGAGGGAAAAAGTCTAGGTGGGAGTGGAGAAAATGGATCTTAAGGGACATGTTGCATCCAAGGTTACGATATTTTTGCAGGAGCACTGTCAACAAATGCTTGTAGTTGTCATCTCTTTTGTTGCCTAAAAATCCATGAACAACACCCTTGAAGGCTTCCCAAGTTCCTTTTCTTTCCCGTCCAAAATTTGGACAAATGCAGGATCCGTTACAAGTTCTCTTATTTGTGGTCCGGCAAAAATGCCTTCCTGAAGAGCGTGTTTAATTATTACACAGGTGTGCCAACTGTAAAAAAATTCCCCCAAATTTAAAATCTTCACTCTAAAAAATGAAATGTTACTTCACCTTCAAAACAAACATCTATGATTTTTATGGTGATTTTTTAATTAAGCAGATGGAAATACATGTAAATTCACTACTTTTAAGCTCGAAACATTTTCATTGTTGCTCAGTGTACTAGGACACACGTGCTACTTTGAGAGAATATAATACATAATGGGAGATTACATTACACTATTTACATCTCAGAGAAAATGTTGAAAATATCTTCCACAAGCGTCTATACATGTTTACACTCGTCTCACCATATTCTGTGAAGTTTTACGGAGAGTATACTCGTCAGTGTTACTTATTTGGGTTCAAATGGATTCCTTGAGAATATCAACTGTCCGAGACCTATTCTTGTACACTCCACTTTTATATACCCCCACAAGAAAAGATCCGGTGAGAATAGGTCAGGGGATCTAGGGGGCCACAGACCTGTTGAGTTTATTGGATTATCAAAGGAACTGAAAAGAGAGAGAGTGTACAAGAATAGGCCACGTACAATGATGTTCTCAAGAAATCCATTCGAAATTAAATAAGTAACATTGGCGAGGATACTCTCCGTAAAACTTCACAGAATATGGTGAGACGAGTGCAAACATGTATAGATGCTGGTGGAGGACACTTCCAACACTTTCTGGGAGGTGTAAGTAGTTTAAAGTAATCTTCTAATTGTGCATTATATTCTCCCTAAGTTGCACGTGTGTCGTATTATTGGCTTAAAAGTTATGGCTAATTGAAATGGTTCAGGTGTATATGGATCAGACTTTGGAAAAAGTAATAACCATTTTTGTCGCTGTGCCCATGAACAAGCAACACATTTAACAGCAGTTCATTCCACACATTCACAAGTATTCGTCAAAATGTTCATAACTGGAGCCACATTTTCTGATATTTCTCATTTGTATCATCGTAAATTTTCAGCCACTATTTTGCGCTATCAAAAACTATGAAAGTGCATGGTAGTATAGCTGTTTGATTTTTATGGAACGCTCCATTCGAAGAAATTGTCCTTTTATAGGAGTCTGGAATAGCAATTCATTAATGCTGAACTGTAATTACGATGTTTAAAGTGTTAAAGACCAAATAAGCCATTGCATTCATCTGGGAGCTTTATCAGATAGTGGACTAGGAGATCAAAATTCAGCGATGCTGTAATCCATAAAGCACAAACTGCTAATACATCAGGTTTCATAAAAACAACGATGGTATACATTTAATGAGTAATTTTGAAGCATATCAGCTTCAATACTGACGTTACATAATGTCAGTATTGAAACAGGGAATTCACAAGAGAATATGGAATTTGATATGGGAATAACACTTGTGTGAATTTAATTCCGGTATACAAATATACCAGAAAACATATGTTGGGCGTCACCCAAGTAAACACTTGCCTATTACACACGTTACTTTAAAGCAATTAATATTGCCTAAGGACACATCGCTTCGGGTCAAGGTAGCTGAATACCTGATAGGCACAACCAAACGCTGAATTCTCAATAAACAAGACTCATCCAGACTTGCTTTTACATTTTTAGATACACTGCACTCCATGTTTAATGCTTTCTTTCTTAATACTAGTAGGTTACTATTTCTAATTCTAATCTATCCGCACTTACCTGAAGTCTAGAATCCTCGTCTTTAACACTGTTAACGGCTGACCCAGCCTGATCAACTAAATTATTCCTTCAACCAGAATATGAAATCCTTCCCTCTCTTCGAATTTCAGTTCTTATACAAAATATTACGTAGAGTTAGCTTCAAATGCAAATTACCATGCAGGTATTTAAATTAAAATTACATATGCATCATTATTAATATTAAATACTTCATTTAACATTATTAATATTTTGAATTGTTAATTTTATGAATCATTTGCATTCGTATATAATTTATGTTATGTATATTATGAAAGTCAAAAGTAAGAAATTAAATACTTGTTCCAAAACTCAGGGCAATACAAAATACCATTATTAGTTTATCCTTTGATTATTTATGTTCTCTCTCTTAAAAATTCTTGTAAAGTTCTGCAAGTTTTCTGTTTAATACCGCTTAAAAATCCCCCTTCTCTTATACTCTCTTCCCTACACTGTTTTATGTGGAGAGTAAGTTAACTTTCTGTACAAAGAATAATGTCTTTACCTCTGAAAGCATGTTGATAACTGGACCGTGCCGTGGCCGAACGGTTAGACCGCTTCACTCTCACCAAGGCAGCCCGAGTTCGATCCCAGACGAACGTATGCGAGTTTTGCGATGGACAACACGGTGCAAGGACGGAATTTCTACGGGATCTTCTGGGCAGGACGATAGTCGCAGCTCGCAATATTCCTTTCTTAGATGAATCTGCTACTGTCTGCTGTAGTTGTGAAATTCGGATATTTATCTCAAGGTATGTCAAGACAGAGTACGGACATTCCTTCTTCGAGACGCCGAGCAGCACACATCGAGAAACCGCCGCAGAAGAAGACCACCGCAACACGGAAGCAGATCCAAGCAGTAAAGCCACCTTCATCGCAGTCTTCGCCAGCCAGCTTCGGGTGCCATCTCCCGCCTCGCTGCCAGTATCGGCAGACGAGGGGGAGCCTCCCGCGGAGCCGCCGGGGAATTTTTGGGCAACTCGGTCCGCTTCCTCTATCACGCCGGACGCTTGCCAAGTGCGCCGGCAACCGCCGGGAGAAGCAGCACCTGAACGGCAGTTTGCAGTTACTTCACCTCCAGATGTACAACCACCGCAGCAGCCAACGGTGTTGAACATTCAGAGCAACAACACGCCACGTGTCAAGAGAGGTACGAAGAAACGAGCAGTCACTACCGCAGCACAGCCAGCCGCGAAGGATCATCCTGCGCCACCGCAGCCAGTACACGGCCCTGCTAACCAGCTGGGAGCAGGCCAGTCGCCAGTACTAGCCAGCCAGCCAACGCCGCCACAACCACTGCACCGCCGCACAAGCATAGTGGTGACCGGAAGGCCTCCGTACCTGCAAGCACGATACGTGCTTGCTGCAGCGCAGCAGCAGTGGCCGTCAGCAATGAGGGCCACACGCATCACCTCAGCCCGAGGTCCGGCACCACTAGTCCGTGTGGAGCTAGCCAGCAACGCGGAACTAGAAGCTGCTTTAACTAACGGCCTACCCTTATTAGGGCGGGTGCTGCGCACTGAAGTCAGCCGACAAGACCGTCAAGCTCCATGCCGCCGCTGCTGCGCCTATGGACATGCAGCCGAGTCCTGTGCAGCTGAGCCTAAGTGCCACTATTGCGGTGCTTCCAGCCTCACCTCGGTCTCCAGAGAGCATGACCTCCGCCGACGTCGCCGCTACTGTGCCTCCTGCGGCGGGCACAGCCACTTCACCAGGCAGGCGTTATGCCCCCTGCATCCCTGCAGGAAGGCAACGCCTGTACCTCCTGCGCCGCCAACCACTCAGCAGCAGTTGAGTGCTCAGCCTCAACAAATTCACCAACAGCCGCCAACACCAAACTACACCACAAATCAGGAGCTGCTCAGGGAGCAAGCTCGGGGCCTAGGGAAGGCTATTCAGGTTCTCAATTCGAAGTTCCTGGTCGTAATGGCCAAGCTTACCAACATGGAGGAACTTCTCACAGAGCTCTGGACTTCATCTGCGCAGCAAGCCACATCACACACAAATATCAGTTCAGAGCTCACAGAATTGCGAGATGATATAGAGGAGAAGCATCAATTCTTCATTAAACAACGTGACACACATACATTCATGCTCTGAAGACTCGTCAAGGAGGAAGTGGCAGGCCTCCAAACGATTTTCGAAGGACCCAACACAAGAGGTCGACACCAACCCCCGCAGAGACTCTACAATTCCTCATCCACTTCCAAACAAGACCGCTCTTAATAAGCAAGGGCGTAAGCAGGGCCTTGGTCATGCTTACGTCCTTCCGCCTTCCTCACCTTGGACCTGGCCTCGGCCGGGCCAATATATCCCTTCCTAGAATCCACTGGTGCTTACAGCGGTACTGCCACAGCACCACTCCTGTATACTCACCAGTGGAGGTATTTTAGTGGGTCGGGCTGGTGGTTCGATTCCCTCAGTAGCGTCCCACACTCCAATCCCAGGGTAAGTGCGTAACATGCATTTTTCCTCCACTCGAAAAAAAATCAATGTATGTGTGGAGGTGTGATTATAAAACAATACATAATAATTTTAATGGAGTTTAATCAGGTGGGTTGCCAACTGTATAGAATACAGAATTCAACTGTTTTGTGAATCTCTGCATGAGGGGCTGTAACTGTTGAAGTATTATGACTTCTAACTACCGATGTGTCAATAACTTATGGCTTAAAATAGTTGTGATGAGCCTAAGTTGGCGTGATTCCTTAACGCTAATTGGAGATTAATCTGATTATCATAATCGGAACGAAGTCTTTAGGTACTGCGGACTGCCGATATTAATCACAGTAAACTTTCCTTCGACACTACACATTCAGGATGAGAGTGAAAGGACGTCTGTCCTCCGTCAGGCATATAGACTTGGCAGTAACGGAAGGCAGTGTACTGTCCCGCAAATTTCGCGATCTGCATATTTGACTTACCTATTGTTGCGTGCCAATATGCAGTATAGGCGCCTAACATAAAGGTTTGCTACTGCTTCCCTCCGCTGCAACGCCAGCTCCAAGCTGTCAGTCGCTGGAACATAGTCATCAGCCCGGGGAAGAACTTTGCCTTGCTCTTGTCAAAGATCCGTGGCTGGTGACCGGTCACTAAGACTGCGACGAATACCTTGATGTCCTCGATCGCCGGCGTTTCCCACGTCAGGGCCAAAACTGAAAAGTACACGCAGCACGCAGACAATTGCACCCAAAATTTAAATGCACTATGCCTACATACCGCAAACTGCGACAATATCGGGTGATTATCCCGTCCCTGTTCCTGTATGGATGCGAAGTCTGGAATCGGCGGCTCCTGCTAAAATTCCAGCTACTGACTTTGTAGAAAAGGGTGCTATAGATGATTCCCGTCACACATCCTCAAACTGGACTTTCTTATATTGTAGACATAGCGTAGGGGGTGGGGATCCCTCCCCTTCATTTGCCGTGCAGACGCTGCGGAACCCGAGCACTCGTGCTAACTATGACGTTACTACAGGAACCTCGGGTCGAACATTTGAGCTCCTCCCTGTTGGGAGTTGTTCAGATTGGATTGGTCTCGAGGAGACAGTGGTTCCTGATACCCGTGGGAGATCGGGGACGTTTGATATCGGACGGGGTTGAGGGAAGCCTGAACATCCCGTGTGCTAGCCTTCAGAGCTAGTAGTCGGTGTGCTAGATCACCGGCCGACCAGACCGTGGTTAATTGTTAGTCTTTCCTGCGTGGTTGACGCACGTAAGTGCCGTATCCACTTCCACCCCGTCCTGGGATGGAGGGAGGCTTGTTAGATTCCAGGACTTGCCCTAATGCAAAGAGTCCCGGAGTGCGCCCGGCGCCCCTTTGGGGACAGCTTGGTAGCTCCCGGGTAAGAGGAGAAGGGCGGTTTACCGTTGTGCTGATTGCTCCTTTCCTTTAAGAGGCGTGTGCCTCAGATGTCTCGTATTTCCTTTTTTCCCCGTGTGAGCGCGTGAAGGTTTCTTTGGTTCCTCTCTGGGAAAGCTCTCCGAGCTGACGAGTCAAAGTAGTCGGGGTTCTCCTTTCACAGCGCGCGTACGGTGATTTATAACGGTCTTAGCTCATGGGTGCAGTTCAAAATCATGTAATAACAGGTGTTAGAATGAAATTATAATGTGTACAAAGTTTAACTTTCGAGGAAGTTTAAGTTAAGGCACTGTAGTGTAATTGTGCAAGTAAGCTGTCAGTGTGAATAAGAGATTTATTAAAGCTTTTAAATTATCAAAGTAAGTTGTATAATTGTACCTTAGCTTCCGGGTACAGTTCACCGTCCGTTTACATACTTTAGCCCTGAATGAATGAATGTGAGAATGAACTCGCACCATCTATAGTAAGTAGACATCCACCCCGATCAGCTGATGAACACTCTTGATCGGTAAGACCCCAAGAACATCACCTGAGAACTAGCTGCCGGTTAACAAGACGCCTTAGTCAATCTTGCGTGAACAGGGCCATCATTATCCTACACATCAAATTCCCCCAGGCATGGAAACGAGTTTTTTTTAAACCAATCAACGGAACCCTGTTGCTACTCGTCTAACCAGCGGGCGGTCTGCCCCAAGTAGCCTCACATGCAGGTAGCCAGGAGGCGACAGCTTAGGGCGTGGTCATCGTGTGGATGGAAGACTGCACGCGTGGCCTACTACGCCCACAAGCAGAGATGCAGTCGCGCTGCTGGAACGTTTACCATGGATTTATCTTTGTAAACAAAACCTCTCAGATAAGGCACTGATTATTCTTGAAATTCGCAGGAATCACAAATGACAGATGTTTACTTCTCGTGCAGTAATTAGTGCGTTATCTGAGATGTATCTATTACCAAAGATAAATCCAGGGTAACTGTTTGAGCAGCGCAACTGTATAAGCCCAAGACACAAGCTTGAGACACAGGGCAACTAAATAAAGGTGCACTAAGCGGCTGGATGCTGAGGCAACTCGGTCTGATTGTTGAATTATTTATCTTCTATCATTTGTTTATAATATTATTTGTTAATCTTACCAGTCAATGATTACGGTATCAAAAATTACATACCCATGCTAGGTGTACTGCAATAGTAGCTTAAGATGATCCTGATTGCAATTGCATTATAAGAACAAAAAACTAGCAACCATGTCCCTGTATTTCAAACAATGGCCGAAAAATGTTGTCATGCACGGCCATAAAAGGTCTTGTTTTTACCTTATTTATGACGATCTACTTTCTGCTACTATAGATTTCTTTTTCCTATATCGCCTGCCTTTGTTTTTCTTTTCACTTCCCACTTGATATGTCAAGACTCAACACCTGTTTGGAACTTCTGCACGTCTCTGTGGCTATCTGTGGTTTCCACAGTTCATCCCGTCGTCCAGAGTGTGTTAGTGAGGTGCATAATATATCTAGGTGGAATTTTCAGTGAGCAAAGTGTTCCCTCCATTGTCTAACCCTTAGCCTTTACCTTTATTGTATACCCACTGACAAATGGAAAGTAATATAATGTAGCACCACAGGATACCCATCAAGTTTTGTAACCTGTTTAAAGGAAATGTGTAATTTTCATGATTATTACATATATACAGATGGTTCGCGTTTCCAATTTGAAGATAATATATCTGCAGTAGGATGTGCTTTTGTTGTTTATGAAAACCAAACGGAACTAACTCATTCCATGTTTAAATTGTCAGCTGAATATTCTGTGTTCCAGTTGGAGCTCTTAGCAATTAAAGAAGCTATAAAATGGTGTACTGTTAATGGGAACAGTGCCCATTTTCTTAGTGATTCACAATCAGCTCTACTCGCTATTATTGATAAATACAATTTAAATTCATTAGCACGTGAAATCAGAACCTTGCTTCAAAACCATCCAGGACATACTTGCATGGGATGGCTTAAAGGACACAGTGGAATTTTAGGTAACGTGAGAGCTGATTGCTTGGCTAAGAAGGCTGCAGAATCTAATCTTCCTGTGACATACTCTTTATGTCCTATTTCTAATGTAAGGAGAATAATACATCAACATATTCTTGAAGAGTGGAACCAAAATGGGTAACAACTCGAGATGGAAGTTTAACAACAAATATTATTTTTCCCTAGTGTATATGACAGAGGAAAATGTGAAACTCTTGTAACAAATTTTGTTTTGATAATTTTTCAGTGGACGTGGTAAATTTGGTGAATAATTATCACGCTTTCACTTAACATCCAATCCCGAGTGCATGTGTGGTGAAGAATTTCAAACTGAGGTTCATCTCCCTTTCTGTTGTTCCATTTCTTGGAGAGAAAGACAAGAATTAATATTCAATCTAGACTCTCCAGTAATTGAATTTTCTACTCCGCTCACATCTTTGCTAATGAAGCCACAACAGTATAAGTACTTCATGATGTTTATAAACTCAGTGTTTAAACGTCTAAAATAGTTTAAATTAATATTCATTTGATTAAAACATCATTTCTTCCTTCTAGTGTTTAAAATATTTTTGTTAAAATTGTACATTTTTGTGTATCAACTCTAACCCTAATATACCACTGTGTAAAATAGGGTTCAATAACTCTGGATTAAATATAAATATATATGTTATTTATATATAATGTAGTATATATAATGTAGCACAGCAGAAACTGATATAAAAGGAGTTACATACAATTCATCGCTGACAATAATTTTGTTACTACTTTTTTCTCTTTGGCTATTGCACTAACATATTTTCCCTACGATATTTACATCTTTATTCAAATTACAGAAATAAATTTCTCTAATTTAGACAGCAAAGCATGTCTCTGTTTATGAAGCCATTCTAGCAACAAGAAAAACAGAAGCTAGCTAATATATTTCTCTTTCATAAATACATGCATTGAGGTTGTTCCTGCGATGATGCTGCGGTGACACCAGCAGTTGGCTCCCTTCCAGATTCAAGTTATGGGTGTGAATATAGGACACGAGATAAAGGGTAATGAAGAGACTTTGTTTCTTTGTAAAGATCTCAGAGCACAACGTTTTTGTTCCCGGGATTCGATTCTGGCAGCCTTCTGAAACAAAAACCTGTGCGCTTCCGTTAGACCTCATTAGATAGACTCTTAAATCGACCCTACATTCTTCAACAGCAAATATTTAAAATCGACAGCTCTATATGATTTAAGATAAACAAACTGAAGCAGAAAGGTAGTTTAAGTCTACAGCATTCAGCAGTTATTGATCATAAGGTATACATTTGCTAAATTCGTTAATGTTTACCGTGACTGATTAGGTATATAGTATTTTAAATCCTTCTGACCGACACTATAGTTTCTCCTAAACGAGAGGTAGCTGTTGGAATCACTTAAGGACCATCCTTCGTGATTGAGGGATTTTCCAACTTTCCAACGTTTCCATTGCAAATTTCAACTCTCAATTGTTTAATTTTATGAATCACCGATGTCATCACCTGCAGTTTCTACGAAATATGTACGAAATTTAACCTTATGATATATTTCTTCTCTGCTCTTGGCCAGATTATTATTATATTTACTGTCATTATTACTACCAACCAAACAATAAAATATTTTAAGTAACTATACTAAAATATAACCAAGTTCTGCTTTTGACCATTAGGGAATTTGAATCTTTGATGTCGGAGATTAATAAATGACGGTTTCAAATATGCAGAATGGGGGAATTCATTTGATAAGTAAACCTGCAAATTCATCCTAAAAGCAAAGATTTTATAAGTGTTTTCAGTGACATGAATTTATCAAACATATTATTGCTCTCATTTATTTAAATTTATGTTGCAAAGCTAATACTGCTTATTTTCTTCTTTCTCAGACTATAAATAGAGTATTTCTCATCACCAAAAAGCTACAGTGAAAGCTTGTGGCCTTGAGAAAGTGCTGGTAGAGAACTCGTACCCACTTCTTTCATTACACCCCGTGCTGCTTTTCATAAATGTCAGAATTACTCGAAGAATAAGTGGCAGGTTTTCTTCAATGAAAGCACCACAATAAAAGGTCTTGCTAAAACAAACTGAAGAAGCTGTTTCCATGGTAACTGTGACCTCCGTATTAGGGAAATCCTGGGCTTGATTTCCGCCTTCTGCTCCTTGTGATCATGTTTATCTTTGTTTTTGTTTTCCCAGATCAGTAGATGAATAATGATGATTGCTCTTCTACCACAACTTTTACTGTCCATCATTTCCTGTACCCAGCATTTGTTTCACCAATTATTTCATGACTGGAAGACCGGCGCCGGTGTTTCCGTGTTGCTGCTGGACGGTAGTGATGCACTTTGTAAACGTTGAATGCTGATTAAGCATGCCCTCTGCAAGCAACTTTTCTTAAGGGACCTCCGGGGATTTGAGATTTCTGGATACGTTTGAACAGAGTTGCGTTAAATGTGGAATGGTAACGAGCCTCATCCACGTTTCTGGAGGTCGGAATCTAATTTTCCTCCATTTGTCTTCCTCATCCCTTCCAATGATCGTTCTTGATGTACAAAGAGCCACACTGGTACTCGTGAGATGGTCTATCCGAGGTTCGGGGGATCTTCCGTGATATCTACCTTTACCCTTACGAGTTACAACACCTATTTTTTCAGGACTGGGACCAGATGGGAACTGACAATTTGCCACGCGTACAGCCTTGTGATGATCCGTCAGCATTCGTGGCATCCACCTGGAGGACTCAAGACACTTTTGGCACTTTCAGATCTTCATGCAAGATTGTGTGCACAGATCCCAAGGAAATACCCATTTTGGAGGCGATGTCTGCAACTGTCTTGGTTTGTTGTCACACGATGTTCTGTCTTCATTGAACTGTCGCACCCAGGAACGCACATTAGACACATTCATGGTACCATCATCACATGCCTCACTCAACTGATGATGAATTTCAATACGTGTCAGACCACGAAAATGGCTGTTCTTGCAATGAAAACGTCGCCATTTTAAGTATCAAAAACATTCCTAAATCTCGTCGCTGCCACATAAGTTCTAGACCCTGTAAAGTGCTGCCATCTCTATCACGCATTCACAGAGTCCACGTGTATTAAAAAAAAGAACAGAAGTCCCTATCTGGTCCCAATCCTGAAAAATAGGAGGTAATTTGAACGCACCTCGTACTAGAGATAATTAGGTGGAGAGAATTGTAAATATTTATTATGGTACTTCTTTCATTTTCGGTTATGAAATCTGGAACTTTATATTAATGATAAAAAGGTGTTTGTTGCTACTATCAGAGTTTCTTTTTTCTTTAATGTTGTTTTATTTTTGTGAATTTGACTCGCAACATGGCTTTAGTTGACTACTAAACTAAAGCAGCACTATAGAGATTTTTGCCTTGCTTGTTTCTAAAACATCCTCTTATTCAATGTTTTGTGTTTCGGCTTCAAACGATGCACTTCTGCATATTTTAAATCTAGAAAGATCAGTTCACGTATAACAATGGTAGAGCAACGAGCTATTACACAGTGTTTAGCACAAAATTTAGTAGTAGCAGCATAAAGGCGTATTTTTGAATAGATTCTGTCTAGACTAGAAACACATATGTACAATTGCATGAATATTATGATCGTATGATCATACTATTCCTGTTCATTACCACAGTAAGAGTCTTGCAGTAAACATCTACCTATTTTCTAACGAAAATAACGAAAACATTACAGAAAAAGTAATATAAATGAATTAAAATTACAAACATAGCGTCAATATATACAGTATTCTAAACTTTAAGTTTACTTTATGTATTCTTTGGTCTCTAGAGATAAACCATGGGAATGCTTTATTTACATGTTTCCTTGCACAATATAAATATGGAAATACTCGTATATTATCCTTAAACGAATAGCCAAATTTTTAAGGCTTGTTTGATATATATGTACTTTGAAATTCTGTTCTCCTTACATGAACAGAAGAATGAAAGAGAGAGAGAGAAAAAAAAGCGGCAATGAACGTGTTACCATTTGAGAGGAAAAAAAAAAGACTGCAGTAGTTTTAGTATCTTATGTTTTCAATAGCTATTCTCTTGTTCTATGTGTTTTTCTTCACTTAATGCTAAGTTAATCTTTCGTAAATTTGTCTTGAAAGAACGCCTGCAGTTTCAGTGTGAAAAAGACTAATTTAATGGTTCCTTAAGTGTTCCACCTGCTGTTTACTTCCTTCACGTTTTAGAGGATCTGTCTATTATGTTCCTCTTTCTTCTTTAAATTCTATTTCTTTCTACTGCTTGTTTTAAGGCTTTGAAACCTTTTTATACCATCCTTCTGAACTTCTTTTCATACCTTTTACTGCACTGTTGGGTAAAGCGGTTTAGAGAAAAGAGGTTACACATGACAACCATTTTATTGAGGCTAAGTAACTAAGGAATCAACAGATGTTACAGCTCCCTACTAAACCAAAACTGAAGACTACTTCAAGATGTTATTTTCCAGTTTTGAGAGGTTGGTAGGTCACTAATACATAGTTACGATAAAAAATATTTTAATTTTTTCCAGCAGCCATAAATTAACTTCACATTTCACTGTGTGATCATATTTATGTGTAGCGGCTGTGATTTGAGCTTTGGCACTATATAATGTATTAGTAAAACTTTGAGATATGCGCCATTTAATTAGGTTAAAGCATTGCGGAATTATTAGGGCTAGGAAGCGTTTTACTTCAGGCGAACAAGTATTCCGTACCTTACCAGTGACCATGACCCTCTGGGGGTGTGTAAATTGCATTCTAATCTTAGACAAAAAACTGTCATACATACGAGGGCTGTACAATAAGGAATGATCATAACTTTTTACGGTCATAATTTTTCGCACTAAAATTCAATCTTATTATATTCTGTTAGCTTAAAGTTAGAAAACACACCTAGTAGTTCCATTGTTGGTACTCCTGGTTCCCGCCTGTGAGAACCAGGAAGGTTTAGACATGTTCAGTATTGCCTACCACTGCAATGAAGGTAACATGTAGTTAAAGTTGATGTTAGAGGAAGATCCGCAGCTTCTATGAAACGTAATCAATGCTGATGAAACTTGGCTACATCATTTTGATCCTGAGAGCAAACAACAAAGCTCAGTGTGGAGATCTCCTTCATCACCAACCCCCAAAAAAGCAAAACTGGTTGCTTCTGCTGGGAAAGTTATGGGCATCTCATTGTTTGATATTCATTGAATGGTTTATCAGCATGTTGTACCTCCACATACAAGTAACTGAACAATACTACAGGGATGTTCTGAAAACATTGCAAGTCCATATCAGGCGTAAAAAAGACCACATTTTCATGAAACAGGCTTTATGTCGCACCACGATAATGCGCGGACGCATATTGCCTATGTTGTTGCTGAATATCTTGCAAAAATCAACGTGAAGTGCATCACTCACCCTCCACATGCTCCGGATTTAGCCCTATGTGACCCTTTTTTATTCCATAACTTGAAGAAACACCTTCGTGGGAAGCATTATCCATCATCAGAAGCAGTAGTGAAGGCTGTGGAGGCGATTTTGAAGCATCTCCCAAAAAATGGTTTCCAGCATGTCTTTGAAGACTGGCAGAAACGCTGGGAAAAGAGCATTGCATTCAGGGGATACTATTTTGAGAAGAACCATCAAAATTATGAGAATGAGTAAAGGTACGTTGTCAAAAACAATTGTGACCATTCTTTATTGAACAGGCCTCATATATCCAATTTTGATCATTAGAGACCATTTTGAGAAAAAAATAATCGAAAAATTTTCTGTTTAAAATATAGTTTAGGATGAATGAGCTTCCTAAATATTATTATTCTTGATTACTGAAAGATGGGGTCGCACGATGGCTGAGTGGATAGATGGCTTTGCTCTTTACTAGGCGGCCCTGGTTCGATCCCAGGCGACCACAAAGTGGGAATTGTGGTGGACAACATGGCGGGGTTGGGTTTTCTCTGGCTTCTCCGGTTTTCAGCACCATTATTCCACCAATTGCTCCATCATTTATTCTTCTCAGGCTTTGGGCCGACTTCCCAACCCTGATCTCATCTATTAGGTCAATATACTTCGGCTTCCTCGCTCTGAGGGAACCCAAGCAACTCCTAACACCAGAATTGGTGAGAAAGGGAGACTATAAAAAAGACAACTTAAGAACGATGTTTAGTACCTGACTTCTCGTACACAAACATGGAACATACATACACCAGGGACACAAAAGTTCTTTGTCTTTACACGACTTTCTATATTCTTGCAGAAGCCACCCTTACAATTACTTCATATTATTCTAGATATGCAGAAATTATATTATTTGTTATTTTCTTTTAGGTGCAAGAGGAATCTGAGGAACACATCCAGCTCTAAACGATAGATAAATTCTTTAAAGCTAGTCTCCCTATGATGGCTTTAAATTTTCTTCTCTTAACATGTGCAAATGATAAAAAAGATAAAGAACAAACAGTTGATAAAAGTGTAAGCGTTGAAAGATTCAAACATATAACCAGGAATATTTCTGAAACCGTTAACTAAATAAAAAAAGGGAATCAAGTAAATTTTGTTTTTATACTACATCTTCATTTTTGTGTGCAGTAACCGTTTATGGTTGTGAGAAAGCCAGTCAGAATTATGTATTTCATTTATCATAAAAATATCTTTAACATAAAACATCAAAATTTCCGAAAATGTGCTATATAAGGGGTTGCTTGAAAGTCTTTGTGTCAAAGTCTTGGAAGATGCGACTGTTCGATTTTTGTTTACGTTGTTCAGTGACAACAATTAAAGAGTACTTCAATCAATTAATTAACAATTAATAATTAACAAATAATATTACACAGCTGTCTTAAAGTAATATCAGATATATTATTAGAGGAATAGCAGGCTGGGTTTTAAAAAGGCTACTCTTTAGCGATATTTTTAACATAAAGATAATTTTAGAAGAAAAGACGATAAGTCAATCTTGAAACTCGTGCTTCATTCATTAACTTCCAGAAATATTTTAATTTTATGAATAGTCTAAAGCTATGGGATATAATGGACAATAGCGGTTTCCCCTGACATATAAATGTGTACATTGAAGTGTTTATTTAAGGAAACTTACACAGTAGTGAAGGTGAATGGAACAAACGCAGAACAGAAAAATTAAAGGGAAACCAGGGATTTAAACAAGGATGCAGCCCTCTTCAACAGTTTTAAATATTTATATATTGCTCATATATGGGAATGATGTTTTTTAGTTTACGTCCTCCAACGTTATGTCATATCGGATAGTGAATGAAATGGGTGGAGTGATGGTTAAATGTGTCATGGGTTCCATGGAGCTTAGAGTTACCCGAATTCGTCTATCAGGATAAGGGAAACCGCTGGAATAAACCTTATCCAGGTAACTCATCCTAACCAAGATTCGAACTCGTAGCTTCTTGAACATGAGGCAGATGTATGGGAATCGTAGATATACGACAGAACTATTAAGGAAAGATACAAGCTGATGAACTGTGGTTCCTAAGGAAGGTGAAAGGTTGTACAAGTAGGGATAAAACAACAAATGAGAGTATACAAAAAGCTCAAATTTTTTAGTTAAATGAAAAAATAAATAATGGAGAATAAATAATTGGAAAGAGCATATCTGCAGAATGGAAAATAAAAGCTTATCACGAATAATATATAATTACAAGCCTAGAGAAAAGAGAAGCATTGAGCGCCCTTGGAAGAGGTTGGAGTAACTCAATGAGGTCGAATGAGGGCCTTAGCCTAATCTCACGATGTAAGAAGTACTTGCAGACAAAAACTGACAAACAAATATGGTCCCTTTTCTAAAAATGATATTTTAGATTCAGGGATCAAAATGTACTTGGCAGATAAATATTGGTAGCAAGTAATGGAAAAAAGTAAAGAATACCTCTTATGGATTTGAATATCTCAGAAGAAGTACTTATATCTACTTACCATAAAATGCATAATTGAATGTAATAATAATTGTCAGTGAATATTTCATCAAGTTTGTTAGTTATGCAGTTTATCACCCTGAAGTTCCTGACATCGCTGGAGATCCGATTGTTATCGATCCCGGTACCGCCAACTTTTGCGACAGACTCGTTTTTCCTTTTGTGTCCAGTTCTGACTTCAACCTGTTACTTTCAGCCCTACCTTGCCGTTTCCTCTACCGTGTTGAATTATTTCTTAAACTCCCGTTTCTATGTATAACTTTTACTTGCAAACAACTCCTTTCTTTGACATTCCAAATCCATTATTAAAGTTACACACTTCCACACCTTGGCTTGAAGTTTTAATGTTCTCCTTGTTTCTTATTTCTTTGCGATGGGCATTTCTCAGTTGTACAAAGCAGAATTACCAAGATGAAACTGCAGCTGTTTACATCACTAAGAATAAAGACTAGGGACACATTCGTATTTAAAAGCTTTTTGCTTTCTGTGTCACTTACCTATTTTCTTCTGAAAAATTTAACAAAGAGATTTCACTGCGATTCAAAAGAAGCTTTATTTAATAGTGTTTATAGTCCTTTCTTAATACATACGATACCTGGTGGACGGATATCATTCACAAAATGTTAATCCAGAAACAGAGTTTGGAAGGAACGGTTTCATATCTAAGTTTTGGTTATATATTACAGTTTCTCAGTGAGATATCAAAACAATTGATTAACGCACTTGAACAAAATTAAAATTAGCCTCACATAAATCAGCATATGTGATGTTTAAGAGAGAAGTCAAACGAGACGCCACTATTAAAATATATAATGACACAAGACGTTTAAGTATTTAGGCATAGAATTAGATGGAAAATTACTTTTAAACAGCCATATGAAGTATGTGAGAGCAAAGAGAGTAAATGTCGTTATGAAATTAGCTCAATTGTACAAAAGAGCTATAGAATTCCTCTCACAACAACAAGGATATACCACCTGAGTTTTGTAATAGGTATAATACGATATAGTGTAAGTACATGGGCACAAAGATTAAGGGTCAAATCCTGTGTAAACTTAATCCGAAAGAGCTCTGAGGCAAAGACTACTTCGCAGTGGCGTATCTAATCAATAGGGTGCAAGTTAGTGGCTAAAGAAAAATGAATATGGGAATGTTTTTAGAATTATGGGAAGAAGATACAGTATTAATGAAGAAGAGATAAATTATTTACTACAAGTATGGCAAGAAGAGAGAGATAATGCACACGTAGTAAGAGAGTACATGATTTATTTCCAGATATTAAAGAGAGGCTAAAATTAGAACATATAAAACCAAGAAAAGAATATTTTTCACTGTAATACAGGACATGCTCCATATAATATATATTTAAAAGGTAGGGAAGATGAACTCAGATTTATGCGAGCAATGTAACTGTTTAGATTCATCTGAACATGTTACTTTTGAGTGAAATAAATATTGTGACTTTGTGGGTTCGTGAAATTAAAAGTCCAGTTGTACAAACTCAAAATGTTCTTTATTTCCACCGAATTACAGATGGTACACTTGCACATTACATAGAATTACGTAGCGCACACAATTACAATCAACCAGTTCGTCTGTCACAGGTCCACTCACAATTACGTACAACTCTCTCCAGGGCTGACTAAGAACTCCTCCGATACACGTACGCAGTCTTCCAGTCCGTTCGCTAGCGGTTCGTTCACGGCTAATCGTCAAGAACTGAACTGACTCGTCCACTGCAGCCCTTATATAGCAAGATCGCTGTTTCTGGAAGCTTCGTGGCTCGGAACATCATTCCGACTGTTCCAGACGTCAGGGGGAGGGGAAAGAGACGATACAGTGCCTAGTGACACTTTCCTAACCATCCCGTATGTTAGCGCTACAAGATAAATGGGTGGGCGTGGGCTAAATGCCTCCTTTCCCCTACCCAACTCCAGTTGGTCGTGCCTTCCGATAATTGGGTGATAATATAGTGAAATATTAGAAGACGGTCGAAGGAAACTTAAAGGAAAACGGTTATGGGTCATGTTAAGAGAAGCAGAAGACCATGCGCAATTAGATAATATATCTCAGATAATATCCCCTATGACTTTAGGGGAATTAACGACCCACGACAAAAGATTTCAAGAAAGAAATCAGCAACATTTGAACCCATGAGAAAAGAATATTATCGTCGGAGGGAAATAGGACCAAGAGAAACTAAAGAGACAGATTACCAGACTTTAGAAGACTTAATTTAAGTCGCAAGACCGATAAATAGAAAACGCCAGTTACGTATATCGGAAAGAAACCACCGAAAGGATAATCCCAGGAGAGACAGATGAGGCATATGGAGAGAAGCAGAGCCGACAGACACAAAGGAATATGTAGAAGAGGAAATATTTCATCTCGAATATTTGGAACTGATGAACCAGCTCTATCTACTGATGTCAGTCTCTTTAGGAGATGGATACCAGTAGGAGGAAGCTTTGGATAACAGTTGCAGAAGAGGAAATTTAAAAATTTTAGGAAAGACTTTCGTAATTTTTATAGTAATTAAAGCTGTAACTGAAATTTAGATTAGAACTATATTTCGGAGTAAAAGGAAAGTAAATGAAAGACAGCCTTTAGATAGATTAGATGAGTAGATTTGTAAGGTTAATATAATCCAGTAAGCAGAATGTTTAGTTAGTTCGTTAAGACAGCAAGCAGATATCTGCAGAACTTGTAAATTGTTGTTTGTAATTTTATTGAAGTAAAATTAAAGTTAACAATGAAGTTTGCACAATAAGGCCTGGTATAGGTTCCAGAAACCCAGCTATAAAGATTTTATTTTGTTTTATTTTTAGTCATTAAAACCTTATAAGGAAACGTTAGAACGAAGTTATCCGGAAGCCCGAAGAGTTCCCCTCCATAATCCAGGGAGACCCGAAGCATCTACGTGGCTCTTTCCTTCGACCAATACCTGGAGTCTAAAAGGCCCCCTTTCGGGTGGAAGTGGATACGCCACTTATGCGCGTCAACCCATCCCGAAAGACTACCGAAAATCTTTGTATAGCCCCTGGTGAACTGGACATCATGCTACTAGCTTTGCTGGCTAGTACCCGGGACTTTGTAGCCCGTCCCTTAACCCCGTCTCAACCAGCCAGACGTACCCAGTGGTTGAAACCACTGCACGCCCGAATCTAACACAATCCGTACAAGGGACGGGCTAGAATGTTTGACTCGGCGTACTTCTAGTAATTTTCAGAATTACCACGAGTGCTAGGGGTGCACAGCTCCTGCACCAAGGCTGCTGAAGAGATCGGAAACTCTTTCAGTCAAAGAGGATGATACAGGTGGAATTTTGAACCTCTAAGTTCATATTATCATGTCTTAATGACTTTGGCCATAGATAGAGAGTTGTGTGGAGTGGGCAGGTTAAACAAATACGAAAATACAGATATTTTTAATTTTCTACAAATGGAATGTGGAATCTTCTTCATTCTGAATAAATTAGTATACTTTTGTGTAACTAATGCACCAAAATATGCAGAACAATTGTTGAAAAGAAATGCAGTTCTTCATAGAACATTCAATTTAAGTCAAATGAGTCATCGTGCTAATCATTTCAATAACAGTATCTGACTCATTTTAAATGAGTTAGTGAAGTAATTTGAGAAGTGAACTGCATTAGTGGTGTGCTGTGAGAACTGAGTTACATCATATCGCTGAATTGACAGTAAGATTTGGAATATATCAATTATTTAAGTGGCATTCTGTACTGAAATAACGACGTTGCTGAGGAGATGTGAAAACCGAATAAATCATATTATTGAAATGACAGTGAGAAGTAAAGTAAACCACCTTACTGGAGTGAAATTATGAACTAAAGTTCGTGAAGTGAGAACTGAAGTAAATCGCATTAGTGAAATGAGGGAACTGGCATATATTAGTGAACTGGTAGAACTTATCTAAATCACGAGAGTGATACGATAGCGAGAACTGCGCAATAACATTAGTGAAAATTCAAGAAAATCACAAGATCTTTTCAACAACCAGTTTTTTAAAAGCTACACTTATAAAATTTCAATATTATAAGATTATATTGATCAAACTCAAGCATCTTTAACTAACACAAGCGCAGAATAAAGTGCTAGAGATGTTCTTTAGTAGACGTCCCCCAACTTACATCTTATCGACGATATGAAACGCGTAAAATGATATTAAAATGAGCACAGGATCCATGGGGCTTAGAGTTATCCGACATTATGTTTCAGGATAAGAGAAAACTATGGAGACAACATCCAGATAGCTCTTCATGACCGAGATTTGCTACCACCTACGCCATTGAGGTGGGCTCTGAAACGGATAGTTTTATGTATAGGATACAGAAGGGAGCCTAGATGTTAGAGAAATGTGATCTCGCAATTGAGACATCACCCAGTAACTCAACAAAACTAGAAAAGAGACTACGAAACTAAGACTGAATATTCGCTACACAATTACGTTAAATTTTAGAAAACTGAAGCGCAGAGAGTTTCTATTGCATCAGGGGCATGGGCTCCCCATCATCAATTAATAAGTGGAATAACTATTAAAGAATATACTGAGCAGGCAACGTCCCAGCACTTTCATTGCGATGGTAATCCTCAAAACCCAACGACTTCCCTATTATAAGTCGACCCTTTGGGAACGCTACAATATGTGGCAAGAACACGTTTGATCGTAGGTACGTGCATGTCAGAAAACGCGTGCAGAGGAAAGACATTGCCTTCACTCTGCGTGCACAAGACATCAGATTTGTCAACACATATTTACAGACACGCAAAGTACTTTTGCAACAGAAGCGCTTATAACAAAGTGACTTGCCGTTTCTGATAAAAGGTCACTGCTGCAAACAACTACCTACGTATATTACAACTCTATACAACTCTAATGCTATGTGTTTTTGAACAAATGCTTCAAGGATGTCCTTCTAATAATAAAATATCCCATAACAATAGTCTTAAAATCACTTATTGATGACTTAAAAGGCAAAATTGAATATTGATTTAAGTAACTTCCTATTGTTTTGATGCATGGCCTAACTCTGCGTTCAAGCCATCGCGTACTCTATCGCATTTTCATTGAGGGTTTGGTATTTGGTCAAATCCAATGTAGACATGCTCCCTTAGCGTTATTTTCAGTACAGACGTTCAATATGGACTTTAAATGTCTCCAGAATAAGAAATACAAATCAGGATATCGAGAAAATCATGTTATGCATTTATCTATACGAAACGTATTCATTCACCTAAATAATTCAACAGATAGTATAGTATATTGTATGATTAGAAAGCATATGTATAGTTGTATCATGGTTCAGCATGTAATGTAGAGAAAAATGATGAATGAATATAAATTTGGGAACCAGATGCACGATTGAAAATAATAACTGTGGTAAACTGAGGGATTGTCTAGGGATTACCTAGATCTTCGAGTCACCTTTCTCTAAATCAAAGAGAAAAGCAAAGGTATTGCAAAGAATACTGTCATCATGTGGTATTGTTGAGCTGCCGCGACAAGCCGGAGCCAGGCGCATTGACAGAAACGGAGAGAGGCTGCAGATTTTTCGGTTCATTGTTGTTGCCGAGAAATTTCTCGGAAAGTTTGCGGTGTGCTAGAAACAATGGCTGGGGGTTAAAAATACCTACAAGTGTTAGAAGCGGCAGTTGTGTGATGTTTATGGTGACAGTCGACGTTTGAATTGTACCACAGTGATTCTTTCATTTGTTTTGGTGCGACGGAGCACTTAGTCAGCCTTGAAGATAGCTGATTGTCAATTCCACGTCATTTTACTGCAGCAAAAGTTGTTCTAAGTTCCTGTAAACCAGATTTCCGAATCTACATAACCCACGTAGTCACAATACAATGAAAATTGGAGAAGGATTTTAGAAAGTAGTAAAAACTTAAGAAAACTAGAAAGCGTGAATTATTACTTAGTCTTAAGGCCAAAATTTCTCTGCACCTGTCAGAGCACTCGTTATTTTCTAAAGGAAACACATTGAGATCTGCAATTATTCGGTGTGGGAGGGACTAATGTGATTTAGAAAATGTATTTTGGGCCTTCAAGATGGTACCTGGCATATAAATGTAAATAAATTAACATTTGGAGGAAGCAGTTTCATTTAAGAAGGTGGAAAATTTTTCTAAGTGAATTGAAAATAAGAAAAATTATTAATTAAAATGATATGAAAACAATTGTAAGGTTTCTATGAGGCTAGTAAGAGATTTAAAAATAATTAAAATTTGGTAGATATTAATTGGAACTGAATTTATATCCATAGCACATACACAACCTTGTATTCATTACAATGATGTACGACAAAAATGGAACAGATAAAAATTACAAATTTAATAATATCAATATATTTTGAAAAACACAAATAAGTACATTCTCACATACTTTGTAACAAAAGTTAAGGAACGTGTTTCATATCGATTTTACGTGCCTTTTATTTTATTATCTGCATCTGTTCACTTTACAAGTTCCACTTTCTCAAGATTTTATGAAACTATTTTTGTTATTGGAATGTAACATAAAGGTTATCTCCCAAAATAAGGCTATAAAATAAGTATACATAATGAATTTACATTATGAATAAGAAGAACCTACCTTGATGTGAAATTCAAGTATTATGAATACATAATACATAATACTACATGCGTATTATGAAGCACCATTTATATTTCGTTCAGTTTTGTGGTCAACCTTTTTGTGCCTATAGGATGTACCTCATCTGTGATGTTTTGTATATCTTTACTCAGGCTGCAGTGTACCACATTTCTGGTTCTATGATACGTTAGCACCTTTCGGACAATTTCAAGAAATGACATGTGGAGTCTTGCTGAGGGTACACATATTTGACAAGGAAGGGTTGTGATATAGCAACCTTGATTCTAACCACTGACTGGCGAATTAGAGATTTTCCTTATAACATTTTAAATGCCTTCAAAATTTGTGCTTTCGTATATTTGGGCTTCAAAGGACATGTTAGCTCCTTTGAGTGAGCCAATAACTGCTATGGCTTCACTGAACTATGACACCGCTTGAAAAAAGAATATTTTGTGCCGTTTACCTTTGTCTTTATTTTTACAAACCTCGCCTGAATGTTTATGTACCCTCAGGACACAATGCATGGTTTTAGTTTTCCGGAAACTGGGTAGATACGTGGTATGTTCTGCAAACATTTACATCCCTTTGTTGGAACAGCGAGGCAGACTCCTTCTTTTCTTTATTCTCTACTTTCGTTCTCCTCAGGTGTGGCTAATTTCTGTTCTCCCAACTTGAGCTAGCGGACTCAAAATTTGATTCGGGTGTGAGCTTTTGAAGCTGCCTGAAAGTAATAAAATACATTAGAAAAGCTCTGCGCGCTTTTATATATTTTGTGTGTCTATTTATAAATACAACTTCTTAGAAGTCAGTGTTCTAAAGACACAATCATCTCTCCACTCTAAGAGATTTTCGTATATTTTCCTAAAAGTGACACTAAAATGCTTACTGTGACAAAATACAGGCAATCTTCGTGAGCTTCATTTGTCTTCAGATAAGCGAAACGTTTTATCCTACTTTTGGTGACATATACTACTTCTAAATTTTGGAAAACTTCAAGGATGTAACTGTTGGTGTGATCTGCCTCTGTACTGTGCTCACTTCCTTCATAAAACACTTTACGGATCCGTAACGTGGCCTAACTTTTAACGTAAAAAGAGAATGGAGAAGAAATTGACTAACGACAAATAGGATTTGTCCAATAAAATATATAGCTCAAGTGTTGTATCAATACCCGTTAAAAGTGCTCTTTATGCTTACTAGGCTTTGTTTAGGTGGAAAAATACAAAATGCCCGCCTCGGTAGCGTAGATGGCAGCGTGTCTGCCACACATTCAAGAGGTCCCTAGTTCGAATCGCGGTCAGGGTGAGTTACCTGGATAAGGTCCTTTCTGGGGTTTTCGCTTATCCTGAAAGACGAATGTCGGGTAACTCCAAGCTCCGTAGACCCCGGACTCATCTGAGCGTCATTTCACCCATTTCATTCATCGTCCGATATGACTTAACGTTGGAAAACGGAATTTAAAAAAAAAAGATGCTGAAATGCAGCGTTTATTATGCGGTACAATTTTGTTAAGAGTAATTTTTCGTGGCACCGAAAAGCTCGTATTTCACCATTGTGGTACAGCAAACCTGACTCAGAGTGACCGGTTTTAAAAGTGTTTAAAAGCGATAGTCCCATTTCATTAGACTTGCCGACATATAACCGATGGCTCAGGCTGTTTCGTCGGCGGCCCTCATTAGGGGGAACCCGGTTTGCGGGTTTGCTTCCCGGGCCGACTTACCTGACCCATGGGTTTTTTCAGGGGTTTACCTGGGTTGACATGTGAATGCTAGGTAAATAAATAGTTCTCTCACTCCTCATATAGGCCTCCTCATTAGGTCTCCTCTAACCTCATCCTTCCTCCGGAGGAATTTCCACTTGGGGCATAGGTACAACAAAGTAACAGTCTGGTCGAAGTGACGAATCCCCTCCATAGAATTCTATCCTATCCTACTGATATATAAAACAACCCCTATGGAACGAAATTTGCCTTGTCCCTCTGTTGCCCTTATGAACTCCTAGCCACTGGGGAACAAAAAATTTATTTTTATGTACCCGAAACAAAATAGGCAAATTCTTATGTAAACTGATCTGCTGATTCCAAAAATGCCCCTCAAAATGCTGTATCACGTAACGTTTTTTAGGTATTCATAATTTTTTATGAAAACTTACAAAAATGTGATGTGATAACTCGTATTTGATTAATTGAAAATAATAGGTATTTTATTGCCAAATAACATTGAAAATAATAATTATTATTAATTATTATTAAAATAAACACAAGATAATGATGAAAACCAATACCTGAATTATCTCAGAAGTGTTTCACTGTTGATTTTTTTTCTTTGTATTTACTCTCCCGTTTGAGGAACCAACAATAGTCTCCGAACATGGCTGAATCCCAGCGATACCCTGGTAACGTCTTTCCATCACAGAAATGTCCTGGTGAAAACGCTCACCTTGCTCATCACTTACTACAGCTCCTAGGTTTGTAGGGAAACTATCAAGGTGAGAGTGCAAAAAGTGGATTTTAAGTGACATACGGCAACCCATTTCTTTGTAGCTCCTTATTAGTTCTGAGACTAAAGTTTCATAATTTTCTTCTTTGGTATTGCCCAGGAAGCCTTCCACCACTTATTTAAATGATTTCAAAGCTGCCAGTTCAATACGTTTAAGCTTTGATTCAAAAACACTGTCTTTAAGAAGTAGTCTTATTTGAGGACCGACAAGTATACCTTCCTTCAATTTAGATTCACTTATTTTGGGAAAGACACCTCTTAAATACTCAAATGCACTTCCACTTTTGCCCAAACCTTTAACAAAATTCTTCATTAACCCGAGCTCTATGTGAAGTGGGGGGAGAAGAACTTTCTTTGGGTCTACTGGAGGCACATACTAAACATTGCTTGCTCCAGGGGTATAGTCTTCCCTTTTCCCCCCATTCTTTCACTATAAAATGCTTGTCAGTTGCCCTACTGTCCCATAAGCACAAAAACAGCAATATTTTGTGAAACCTCCCTGCAGTCCCGTTAGCAATGCAACTACCTTGAGGTCACTACAAATTTCCCAGCCATGGTTTTGATAACTAATAGCATCTAAAATTATGGACATGGAATCGTATGTCTCCTTCTTTCCTATGGCATGAAATAACGGTATTGAAGGTAGTAAATTGCCATTATGAAGCAACACTACCTTTAAGCTGTATTTAGAATAGTCAATGGCTATTATTTTAAATTAAGTCAATATGAGTTCGTATCATAACTAATTTCTGTAATTTTATATAAAGAATATCTCAAAAACGTTACGTGATACAGCATTTTCAGAGGCATTTTTGGAATCAGCGAGTAATTTTGCATAAGAATCAGGCTATTTTGTTTCGGGTACAAAAAACGTGTCCCCCAGTGTTATTAGTCAATTATATCTTAATTGTGTTAGCACGTTGTGTACAACAAACTGTACCTTGTCCCAATGAAACGCGTTTTTCCTTCACTACAACTGATGTTGGGCTAATTTCTCTGTATTCAAGAATTTCGTTACATTTTATGTGAACAATTAGTTGTATAAAGGTTAACAACGGTGGCTATGAAAGTCACATACATGTAATACATCATACTGTTTTTATTAATTTTAATCGCTACTACGGGAAAACCTACAGTTTCCATTACATAAGCGTATGGAAGAGGCTGTGATGTGATTTGTCTAAGTTTTAATTTTCATTAAAGCTCTAAAGAATTGTGCTGTTTTTAAAACACTCCATTCTAGGAGTTGAGAGAATGCGAGAGCGAAGAGATATGGAATAAGAGAGAGAAGAGAAAATACCTAATTTGAGTGAAAAGCATAGCGCGAAAACGGTGGGAGAAACACCAGAAAATGAGAGAGGGAAAACGTGACCAGACATATGGTTTCTGCTGGTAAATTTAAACATATACACATTTGATTTTTGTAAGGTTATATGTCAGATTTTCTGTATGAAATGCCAAATTGCTGTGTTTAAAACAAATGCATTTCCCTTAATCACATTACGTTGTTATGTCATATTCAAGCAAAATGTTTATGGTATTTACGTGCAGATTTAAGCTGGATTTCTAAAGATAAACATTTCCACTCTAAAAATCCGACTGCAGGTGCACTTTGGAAAACTGCAGGTGCACTTTGGAAATAGTACATCACAAATTAAAAACGTTATAAAGGGGATAATAACCCTCGATAATAACAATCCTGCTTGCTATATTCAGTGTATGAGCTGAAATAATAGCTTTATACGACGCTTGCTTGTTTTGTGACGATTGCATTATGTTCTATTTACAAAAGCGTTAATGGCGAAACGAAAGCACTGCGCCATCAAGCCTTTCGCGATAACTGCTAACAGAATTTAACGAACAGGATGATAATGTTTGGTACAAAATATAGGCTCACTACTTGCAATAAATCGAGGGAGAATTGCAGCAGTACATAAAAACTAAATATGTGTTATGTAATACATAAATTCAGAATAACAACGGTACATCTCAAAGAACCTCCTGTTTATTTATCCATTTTGGTGTATTCTCTCATGCTCGAAACTGGAAATTTCCATACGTAATTCTGATAAATTAATCTACCTGACATTTTACATATCTAAATGCACACGTGAGCATGAATAACTTGTCCCAGCGTTTCTGCCAGTCTTCAAAGACATGCTGGAAACCATTTTCTGAAATATCCTTCAAAATCGCCTCCGCAGCCTTTACCACTGCTTCTGATGGATAATACCTCCCACGAAGGCTCTTCTTCAAGCTAGGGAATAGAAACAAGTCACCTGTGGCTAAATCCGGACTATAGGGAGGGTAAGGGATGCACTGCACGTTGATGTTTACAAGATATTCAGCAACAAAACTGGCAATATGCGGCCGCGCGTTATCGTGGTGCGACATCCAGGCTGCTTCATGGACATGTGGTCATTTGCGCCTGATATGGACTGGCAAAGTTTTCAGGACATCCCTGTAGTATTGTCCAGTTACTGATGTGTGTGCAGGTACAATATGCTGATAAACCATTCCATGAATATCAAAGAATGAGGCGACCATAACGTTTGCTTATGGGTATTGGTGATGAAACCTCCACACTGAGCTTTGTAGTTTGCTCTCAGGATCAAAATGATGTAGCTTAGTTTCATCAGAACTGATTACGTTTGAAGGAAACTCCGGATCTTCTTCTAACATCATCTTTAACTACATGCAGACCTACACGCGAATGTCCTTTTTTCGGGAATCAACAGTCTTGGAACCCATCGCGCACAAACACGTCTCATGCGTAATGTTTCTGTCACCAACTTGTGGGTGGCACCCAATAAAATGTTCAGTATTTCAGAAAACGACCTTAAGGTGATTAGTCGATCCTCTTTCACAGTGGCAGCAGCAGTGCTGTTGTTTTCATCCGTAAGAGCAGTAAGTGGAGCACCGGGTCCACCTTCCTTTGAAATTGACTGTCTCCCCTCTTTACATTTTAAACCACCTTCGAGCTATGCTGTAGGGAAGAACAGACTCTCATAGGCCTCCTGTAACATTGCATAGGCCTCAGCTGAAGTTTTGTTGAGTCGAAAGCAGAATTTCAAAGTCACATATTGTTCCTCGCGTGTTACCTCCATTGCAGCAGTAGGCGATACTGAACGTGTCTGAACTTGCCTGGTTCTCACAGGTGAGAGCCAGGAGAAACAACAATGAAACTACTACGGCACTCGTATATTAAACTATGCAGGCTTTAATATAATTATCGTTAAGGTGGAGTGTATTCATATAAATAAATGAATGCGTTTTTGATATAGACATACTGTTTATGAACTTCATAACCCAAAAACAGAAATACGGTTAACTACCAAACTTGGTATCTAAGTTCAGTGTCTTTTAGAGTGCAACACGAAGATTCACAAGAAAATATTACCACTTTAAAATAACCTTGACATCGTACATATGACAATTTATTTCTCTTAAAATGCAATGGTGATTTTGGTCAAAACGTTGTTTATGACAATTTCGTGAGAAATGAGTTGTAAATTGGAACTTTCCTGGGAATAGTCTTTGGAGCTCTCCTCATTCTGAATACTTTTGAATCACTGGTAAGAAATAGCCAAAATCTTACTATACAGAAATACCCATATTTAAATGGGCAACTTATGTAAAATTAATTTTTGAGCAGAAATATTCAGTATAGTAGTCATACTTTTCTTAAAGGCGATCTTTCTTCCTTCTTTCCTATCTTTCCCCCTTCACCCTTTCTTTACTTCCTTCCTATCTCCCTCCATTCCCTCCCTTGCGACTCTGCCCCTCCTTTCTTCCTTCCGCCCTTCCTTCCGTGACTTGCGAAGTTCTTTTACTCCCGAAAATTATGAATCATTCTCATCAGGTTTTGAATCCGATACCTCGAAAACTATAGCTAACAAACTACCTAAATCAAGTAGACAGAAAAACAAAAGTTTATAAGAGTAAGCAGAAAAGATCATGTGAGAGCAACACAACAGCTACTTCTATAACTTCCATCTGTAATTGCTGTCCATTTATATGTTCCTCGTTAATCTCATTTTAATTTTAAATTGATATTCAAGTAGGCTTTGTTCATTACAACAGCCGTATATGCAGGAAGCCATATTTCAGCAAACAACAGAAATGAACGGAAAAACAGAAAATATCGCACATTGTTTGCGGAAGGATTCAATGGAAAAATTTGTTTACATCTGCAGCGTGTAGCGGAAGTCAAACACAAGCATTAAATTACATTTGTGGCACCAAAACATCAAGAATGATATATGCTTGACAACTAATGGAAGTGGAGAAAAACCCACGTGTTTGAACTCAGGCTGTCGAGCCTGGCATGTCATTCGAGGTCCCATATTACGCTTAAGAATATAAATCGGGGTGATAAACTAGTTTCATGCTCTCAGTATTTTAGAACTGGCTTAGATCCTTCGTCACAGATTACCTTTACAGAGGAACAAGCCATTACATCAGTCTTTTGTAGAAGATGTGAAATGATATATGAAGTAATTCTCATTGCTCTTCATAGACATTCTTCTAACAAAGTGGACCTGTAAAATAGCGAAGGATTGACAATTATGCCTTAATATATTTACCGAGTTACCGAGTTGTCCCAAAAGGGCGCCCGGCACCTTCGTGGGTCTTTCCATAGGGTAAGACCTAGAGACTAACAAGCCGCCCCCCCCCAAGATGCTTCTGGTACCGGAATATTCCCATTAGGGGGGGACAGTGCCCGTTCCACCTTGCTTTGTGCGGTCGCTAGCGATCCGTCAAGCAGTGGTGGAACCAGTAGCGAGAGACCAGATGGGAATTAAAGTGTTAAGGTTTAACAAGTCCGGTCATGCACGCGTCCCAGGGCACGACTGCAGGTGTTAAGCTGCCAACAGCGGCCAAGGCGCGAGGTGACTTGGCGGTGATTGGTAGGCGCAGGAGGAGAGGCAGACTCTACCACCCAAGGCCTTCCTGGGGTAGGCGATAGCTCCTCCGTCTCCTGGGGAGACGGTGGTCGTATTGACACAGTGAATTTACCAGCTGGTTGGGGTGGGGAGTGATCTTGGCATACAACGTGCGTGTTCGTTCACGCACGACGTCTTCGACGTATGGTATGCCATACTGGGTGTGCAGGAAGGGAGATGGGAACCTGCGGTCGGTACCGTAGATCATCCTTAAGGCTCTGTTCTGCACGGCTGCGGAGGGTGGTATGAGCCACCGAACCCCAGAACTCGCATCCATACAGGATCAGATGCGGGATGATTGCACGGTACGTCCGCAGTTTGAGGCGGATGGGCATGGTTGATCGAAAGATAGGGTAGAGTTGCCTGAGTGCAGCGTGGCCGAGGCCGGCCTTTGCCCTGACGTGCGGAGTGAAAGTGAGGCCGCGGTCCAGTTGGATTCCCAGGTATTTGGCGGTTCGAACCCAGGGTATTCTTCTCCGCCGTAACCGCAGGTCTCCATCTGGGCGCCAGCTACGGGTCTTAGCCAGCATAAGAGCGGAGCTCTTCTGCGGGCTAATGGCCATCCTCCACTTCTCACTCCACCTGCCAATGGCGTGGAGCTGACGCTGTAGAGGGGAGCAGACAGTAGAGGACGTTCTTGTTCTGCGCCAGTATGAGGACACGTCGGCGTTTCCGTGGATAGGCCAGACATGTAGGCGGTGAAGAGTAGCGGGGACAGAACACTGCCTTCCGGGACTCCAGCCGCTGTGGGTCTGATAGAGGATAGCTTCCCCTCGACCCGCACTCCCCCCCCCCTCATCTGGTTCAGCGGACTCAAGACGGAATGTAAGTGGATACGCCACTTACGCGTGCCAACCCCAAAGCGGAAGCCTACCGATTTACCTCGTTAGGCGCGCCTGGTGATCTAGCACACCTTCTACTAGATATGCAAGCTAGTACGGGGGAAGATATGGCTTCCCTCAATCCCGTCCGAAGATGTAACCGATTTCCCACTGATTTCGGGAACCACTGTCCCCTCGAGTCCAACCCAAACCAAACAACTCCCAATCAGGGAGGGGATAGAATGTTCGGCCCGAGGTTCCTCTAGTAACGTAAGAGGTATCACGAGTGCTAGGGGTCCGCAGCACCCGCACCACGGCAGCTGAAGAGGACGGATCCCCTCCCCTGCGGAAATGCATTAACAAATAAAATCCTTACGCACATAAGGCAGTTAGTTTCACCACCACTGCCGTGCCGCACCGCCTCCACTATAGCTGTTTCAAATGGACCGCCGCCAATCAGATGTGTTACTGCGCTCAGCGTTGCCACCTCGTCACCCTCCCGCCACTCTTTTCATATTTCCCTCTCTTTCGCAAATTATCCTAGACCATGAAGCACAAAGTAAGGGAATCCACACAAACTTTTATAATAATGCAGTTGTTGAAATCTTAATTCCACGTTGAATATTCACATATTATGCTATAAATGTAATTATACTTTATGAATTGAAGCACTCAGATTCAGAAGTTGTTAAGTCAATGTTTTTGAGAAATCCTGTTAAACACACGATAAGTATTCTGAATACTAGCTCTGTAATAGTGCTAAAGATTTCCGGATCAGAAGATGTTAGCTCAACATATTATGACCCTCGCATGTTGAAGGGCATCAATTTCAGAAATAGAAGTTGTTAAGTCAGCCTTTTAGAGTTAGATGTTGTTAAGTCAAGTAGTTGCGCCTTAGCCGTATGGTGGTGCAACTAAACTGTGCCACCCAAGTTCTTTGATATCAGCTGTTGCTATATTTTAGATTAAACATTTAGACAATACACAATTTTAGACATTCCTTGAGTGCGCTTTCAGAAAGTTTCACTTCTGTTCGAGACGCCGAGCAGCACACATCGAGAGACCGCCGCAGCAACATGAAGAAGAAGAAGAAGAAGAAGAAGAAGAAGAAGAAGAAGAAGAAGAAGAAGAAGAAGAAGAAGAAGAAGAAGAAGAAGAAGAAGAAGAAGAAGAAGAAGAAGAAGAAGAAGAAGAAGAAGAAGAAGAAGAAGAAGAAGAAGAAGAAGAAGAAGAAGAAGAAGAAGAAGAAGAAGAAGAAGAAGAAGAAGAAGAAGAAGAAGAAGAAGAAGAAGAAGAAGAAGAAGAAGAAGAAGAAGAAGAAGAAGAAGAAGAAGAAGAAGAAGAAGAAGAAGAAGAAGAAGAAGAAGAAGAAGAAGAAGAAGAAGAAGAAGAAGAAGAAGAAGAAGAAGAAGAAGAAGAAGAAGAAGAAGAAGAAGAAGAAGAAGAAGAAGAAGAAGAAGAAGAAGAAGAAGAAGAAGAAGAAGAAGAAGAAGAAGAAGAAGAAGAAGAAGAAGAACGCCGCAACACGGAAGCAGAGCCAGGCAGTGAAGCCACCTTCACCGCAATCTTCGCCAGCCAGCTCTCGGGCGCCGTCTCCCGCCTCGCTGCCAGTATCGACAGACGAGAGAGGGAGCCTCCCGCGGAACCGCCGGGAAAGTTTTGGGCGGCTCGGCCCGCTTCCACATCACGCCGGGCGCTCGCTAAGTGCGCCGGCACCGCCGGGGGAAGCAGCTCCCGAACGGCAGTTTGCAGTTACTCACCTCCAGATATACAACCACCGTAGCCGCCAACGGCGTCGAACATTCAGAGCAGTAACATGCCACGTGTCAAGAGAGGTACGAAGAAACGAGCAGTCATAGCCGCCGCACAGCCAGCCGAGAAGGAACGTCCTGCAACACCGCATCCAGAACCCGGCCCTGCAACCCAGCTGGGAACAGGCCAGTCGCCAACACTAGCCAGCCAGCCAACGCCGCCTCAACCACTGCACCGCCGCACGAGCATAGTGGCAACCGGAGTGCCCCGGGACCTGCAAGCACGATACGTGCTTGCTGCAGCGCAGCAGCAGTAGCCGTCAGCAATGAGGGCCACACGCATCAACTCAGCCCGAGGTCCGACACCACTAGTCCGGGTGGTAAGGCTAGCCACGCGTGACTGGAAGCTGCTTTATCTAACGACGTACCCTTATTAGGGCGGATACTGCGCACTGAAGTCAGCCGACAGGACCGTCAAGCTCCATGCCGCCGCTGCTGCGCCTACGGGCATGCAGCCGAGTCCTGTGCAGCCGAGCCTAAGTGCCACTATTGCAGTGCTTCCAGCCTCACCTCGGTCTGCACAGAACACGATCTCCGCCGACGTCGCCGCTACTGTGCCTCCTGCGGCGGGCACAGCCACTTCACCGGGCAGGCACTATGCCCCCTGCATCCATGCAGGAAGACAACGCCTGTCCCTCATGGGCCGCCAACCCCTCAGCAGCAGTTGAGTGCTCAGCCTCACCAAATTCACCAACAGCCGGGAACACCAAACTACACGACCAGTCAGGAGCTGCTCAGGAAGCAAGTCCGGGGCCTAGGGGAGGCATTCAGGTTCTCCATTCAAAGTTCCTGGTCGTAATGGCCAAGCTCACCAACTTGGAGGAACTTATTGCAGAGCTCAGGACTTCATCTGCGCAGCAAGCAATAGCACACACAAATCTCAGATCAGAGCTTGCAGAATTACGAGAGGACATAGAGGACAACCATTAATTCTCAATTAGACAACGTGACACACACACACACACACACACACACACACACACACACACACACAAACACATGCTCCGAAGACTCGCCAAGGAGGAAGTGACAGTCCTCCAAACAATGTTCGACGGACCGAAAACCAGAGGTCGACACCAACCGCCGCAGAGACCCTACAATAACCTTAATTCCTCATTCACTTCCAAACAAGAGCGCTCCTAATAAGCAAGGGCGTAAGCAGGGCCTTGGTCATGCTTACGTCCTGTCGCCTTCCTCACTTTGAACCTGCCCTGGCCGGGCCAATATATCCCTTCCTTGAATCCGCGGGTGCTTAGCGCGGTACTGCCACAGCACCACTCCTGAATACTCACCGGTTGAGGATTTTTAGTGGTTAAGGCTGGCGGTTCGATTCCTGCAGAGGAGTCCCACACTCCAATCCCAGGGTAAGTGCGTGACATGCATTTTTCCTACACTCGAAAAAAAGTGCACTTTCCCAATACTAGGGCATTCTTTCGTGCCTATTGACAGAATTTTTGGCAATATTGAGGAGAAGAAGAAACGATCAATGGATAATGTCTTAGCCCCTTCCACATGGGTGAAACTGATCAAAGATTCACTACAGAAGAAGCCCATTGATGTCCTTGTCAAACTTCCACTGGCCAATAACGGGGAACATGATGGCACTCCAGTTGTTGAAGTCTTTGACTTCAAAGATGCCCTCGACCATGTCCTTATAAGAGGTGTTCATATATTCACGTTAATCCGGGGTGTGTATATCCAAAGAGGATGTGTACCAGAAGTTCGTCACACAATGTCTTCCTCACTTTATCGTCCCCAGTCTCTTTTGAGGAGGATAGTGAGGTTGCAGGCCTTACAAGGCATGTGATATTGTGAAAAATACACCAGATAGCTTTCGAAATATTAAGAAGGCAAAATATTACCATGTTCGTTCACTGCTGGAACATGTCTCTCTGCTAGAAGGTACCACAGTTTGACACAATGACATATTGAAGTGATGTAGAGGATGATGTATCAGAGATGCAATGATGTTTTGATGACAATTTTGTATGTCAATCCATGAAGTGAAAACTAGAATAGTCCATAGTAGAGATGTATTGTTGAGAATAAAGTAATAGTTTATCTATGTCTAAATATTATAATATTGTATAATGGAAAACTCTAACACTAAGAATCAGAAGCTGTTAAGTCATCCATTTAAAATTAAAAGTAGTTAAGTCCTAATGATAAAATATCGTATCACACATACTACATATTTCAAACCGTGAAAAACACTTCAACACAGTACTTTGTACCTCTAAACGGACCCATGACATAAAATTCCTTCACTTATATTATTATTTTGATATTTAAAATTACCTTTAAAGTCATGAACAGCTCTCCTGCAAAATTTTGAAAAACTGACCTAGCAACTTCTGCTTCTGACGGCATCAATCACTTCGTTTTTAATCCAAAAGAGCCACCAATGGCTCTGAATGTTACTTATGTCAACAGAGAATTCATCATGTTTATTGTCTTCATCGTCCGAGTATTGAAAATTTATGTTGATAGGCTACAAAATCTCGTCACGTGCTATTTCTTTCCAAAAGCTGTCTTCTTGTAGTTCATCTGCATGCCTCATGCAGTTTTCCCAGTCTTGTGTTACCTTGTGAAATTGAGAATACTATTTTTCTTCATCCAAAATTCTGTTAATCTGCCACGTTAACTACGAATCTTCGGTAATTTCAGAAAGTCATATTTAATACCAGTAGAGATATACGAGTCGTGTCCGTAAAATAAGATCTCCAAGGCGCTGGAGCCGCTGGAGCCCCAAGATCCGGCAACACTGGCGTGTAGCTTGGTTTCGCCCCTTTAAATCCCTGGCACAACGAACCCGTTGTAACCACTAGTCTAGGCTTGGCAGCCGTTTGCTATGGAGCTTCCTATCACTTCCGCCGCCAAACGTGAGTTCCGTGCAGTGATCCGTTTTTTGAGTGCCAAGCGCACTACCATCCACTGAAATTCATCGTCAGTTATGCGAAGTCTATGGGCCACAGTGTATGGACGTCAAAAACGTGCGAGTGAGTGAGTGTGTGGTGTTTAGGGCCCGTCGACAACAAGGTCATTTGGGCCCGAAGTCAACATTAAAACCTAAAAGCTACACAAATTTAGCTAAAAAGGTAAAATAAAATAAAAACACTCAGCTATTATTAGTACATAAAAACTTATCCCAGTACTAAAAATCTCTAAAATTAATAAATATAAAATACAAGTCAGACTTGTTTATTAAAACCAATTTCAGTAACAAACCGCAGTGCCCTAACCACGGCCACTGGGTCGTCCCCTAAAACATCGACCAAGTTAGTCCCCAAGCCCAAAGACTGGCGAACGCGGGCGTACTGCGGGCAATCGAGCAGTACATGCCGCACAGTGAGGCGTATTGCACACGGAGCACACACAGGGGCCGGTTCCCCTCTTAACAGATGGCCATCAGACGCTCGTGTGTGCCCAATTCTCAGCCGGGTGAGTATCACCTCGGCCCGCCGGTTATCCCTGCAGGAAGTTGCCAAGGGTTGTACGCTCTCCTTTTTCGCCCGGAGTTGCGTGCCTTCCAAAGCTGTCCAGGATTGCTGCCAAACAGATAGGATTTGGTGACGGAAAAACGTTGCACATCCTGGTATGGCACCGTAGTTGTTAAACTCCGGGGCAAACGGCAAGCGGACTTAGCAGCCGCGTCCGCCTCCTCGTTCCCGGAAATGCCCACATGGCCTGGGGTCCAAGTAAAAACAAAATTGTATCCCCGACTGAGCATTTGCGAGATCTGGGTCTGTATTTTTAAAACAAGGGTGTGAGCGGCAGTGTGCTGTTGCAAGGCCTGAAGAGCACTTAGAGAGTCAGTGCAAACAATAAAAGAGTCAGGAGCTAACTTGCAAATAAAAAGGAGCAAATAGAAGATGGCATACAGCTCTGCTGAGAAGACCGAAGTGGAGTCCAGAAGTCGAAATTTATGAGCCTCACCGTTAATGAAGAACGCGCAACCCGTAGTGCTACCTAACTGAGAACCGTCTGTAAGACCGGAACATAGGGTAACGGCCCAGTAGTTCGGCAAAAAGTTGTTGGAACACCGAGTGTGGTGTAGCGAGTCTAGAGTTGCTGGAAAGAGCGAGATCGAACCGCGCACGATTGAGCTGCCATGCAGGATAAGGGCCGATGGACGACCTCTCCACGCGAGGCATTCGGAGGCCATGCGAATGTAGGAGATCCCGAAATCTTATTCCCAATGGGCGTGTCCGAGAACCAGGGCGCATATAACGGTGGACTAAATCTGGACAGAGAGTTGGTTTAAAACAAGGATGATTGGGATAATTTGCCATCTTCGAAACGTATGAGCAGAGTAACAGCGAGAAAATGGGTCAGAGAGTTCAAAGACGGACGTACAGACGTCCATGACGAACAGCATCCTGGTCGGCCTTCGGTTTTAGCCGAAACAATTGCGAAACTGGAGCAAGAAATTCTTAAAGATTGGCGTGTGACAGTTCGCGAGCTGTGCGAACTTATCCCTGAAGTCATTAAGACTACAATTTACAAGATTTTGACCGAACATTTGCATTATGGTAAGGTGTGTGCGAGGTGGATCCCCAAAATGCTCACCGAAGACCATAAACAGTAACGTGTTGAAGCGGCCCACCGATTCCTGGAGCGCTATGCAGAACAGGGCAATGAAACCTGGGTGCACTACACAACACCAGAAACTAAAGAACGTTTTCGTCAGTGGCGGCATTCGAATTTGCCAAAGCCGCGAAAGCTCAAAGAGACATTTTCTGCCAGCAAAGTGATGGCCAGTGTACTCTGGGACAGAAGAGGTTTATTGCTGTGTGAGTATATGCCTACCGGCAAACAATAAACGCCGCTAGCTACTGTAAGACTTTAAAAATTGTGACGTGCCATACAAAATAGAAGGAGGGAAATGCTGGTTAAGGGAGTAATATTTCATCACGACAACGCTCGTCCCCATACTGCACATGCAACGGCTGAACTCCTGGCCCAGTTCCGATGGGACATCCTCACTCATCCCCCCTACAGTCCAAAAATGAAATGTGTGGTGTTTAACGCCCACTTTTACTACATACGGCACTGCAGGCGGTGACACTGATGATACATGATATGAAGATGGAGCACCGGTGGAATGAGATGGCGGGGAAACCGGAGGTCCCAGAGACAACCCGCTCCAACGCCGTGTTGTCCACCACAAATCACAATTTACGGTCGTCTGGGATCGAACCCGGGCCGCCTTGGTTAGACCAAGCGGTCTAGACACTGAGCCACGGCGCGGCCATTTCCATTTGTTTCTTCGTTTTGCATCTTCCTCACGTGACACAAAGCAAGCTGAGCACTTGGTGGAAAACAAATTCTCATATTTAATGAGAACCATCGATTACATTATTACAATTTTTCCATTTATACCTCGCCTTTAACTGCTCTGGTCATATCGGCGGCCGTTCTCCTTTGGAACATACCGAAGGTGTTAACTCATTATCTTTGGTTTTTAATCATTACATCACGCACACATTCACACTCTCATTCATACTTCCAGACTCTGGGGAAGATGGGGAATTATCTTGGTCGGAGAAAAATCCCCACACCCACCGCCGGGAATCGAACCTTAGACCCCTAGCACTGCAGGCAGGTGCTCTACCGACTGAGCTACATAGCACCTATTGATTATCATCTGTTTCGTGAGTTGAAGTCACACCTGGGTGGAACACATTTCCAGACCGACGATGATTTGAAAAGCGAGGTTGAGCGCTAACTGCGTAACTTGGCGGGAGAGTGCTATGACAAGGGTATACAAAAGCTCCCACAGCGCATGCAAAAGTGCATCGATCGTAATGGTTATCACGTTGAAAAATAGCTGTAAGTTTTCCTTTCCATCAATGTAACATTTGACAATAAACATGTTTTCTATATTAAACAAAATTGGAGACCTTATTTCACGGATACGCCCCGTATTACCTGGAAACTGTCATAGTGAGTGAATTTTATTTTAACAAATTAAAAGCCCTCTACACAGTAAACATTAGCTTGAACTTCATAATGACCAAGTGTTGTTACCTGTGTTTAAAACAGAATTTATAATAACACAATTAAAGAGAAAGTTTTTGAGGCCAAGGCTCATTAAAGACAGCAGGATTAACGAACTCTGTACTTGCACGTGGATCCCTGACCTCTGCACCTCACATATTTAGCAGTACACTTAGAGGAGCCTGAAGAGTAGGAGGATCTTATGGGCGAGTGCTAGATACAATTGAAATATTACCAACTGCTGGGGAGATGAAATTTATGCAAGTTAGGCTTTGCTTGTTTTGTTTCGGTCAATAAACTTACGCAATAATCACCAAATACGAGTATGCAGGCTTACCAAGATCATCGTCTAGAGAAGTGGGTTTAGGAGAATTAGGAAAGACAAGAAGAAATGGAATAATAATGGAAAGAATAATAAAATGTTGGCATAGGTGTTTGGCAAAGAAGAAGGGGAGATTATGAAATTATACAAGAGACAGCAAAAAATATTAGAGAACTCAAATATTTGGTAGGCAGAGATAGAAGGAATTATGGGAAAAACAGGAATGGGATATATATGGAGATTAGAGAAAAAGATTACAGGCCATGTGGATAAATTGGTAAAATGCAGAATACAAGATATAGAAAGACAGGAAATTTGGGGAAATCTAGAAAAATGAAATCATTACATTTTACAAGCAAATGAAAAGAAATTAGGGGCGAAGAGAGAGAGAGAGAGAGAGAGAGAGAGAGAGAGAGAGAGAGAGAGAGAGAGAGAGAGAGAGAGAGAGAGAGAGAGAGAGAGAGAGAGAGAGAGAGAGAGAGAGAGAGAGAGAGAGAGAGAGAGAGAGAGAGAGAGAGAGAGAGAGAAGCGTTAGCTTGGATGAGAACAGGAACAATATTTCTAAGAGGGATAAGAGGTAGGGAAAAGGGAAATTGTGAATTGTGTGGGGCAAAAGAAAGCATGGAACACAGAATGCGAGGAGGTTGCAATGTGGAGAAAAAAGGTTTGGGAGGAAAAATGGGAGAAAGTAGAGAAGAGGATAGTAGCTATAAAATGTTAACGGGAAGGGAGGAAAAGAAGCTAAGATGTATTGGTGAGTTCCTGCAGAAAGTAAAAGCAAAATTGGCAAGAAATCTAAAGAATATAAGAATGGAAAATGAGGGGCAGGAAAGGGGCTAATTAAGTAACAAGGAGACATGGAGGTTAAGAGCTACTTGGCAGAGCAGAAGACCAGGGTGACATGTGACAATTTTATCTTTGGGCAACCGGTTTCAATGCCTCTCCACTGTGCGTTTCTTATCTATGACTTGTTTGAATGCAGGGAGAGGGTCGGTCGCAACCTGTATAGGGAACGGCCGGTGGTACCAACTTCCTAGCCTAGGTAATGTTATACAATGTGCATGTGAGGCACAGGAGCACCTCGATCACTGCGAACAAGTTTGGATCTATTGTTGGCCACAGCTCATTCCTCGGGCGAAGAGAGACCACAGACCGGCGGAAGGTAGAGTCAGCGAAACCAAAAAGATGTGATTAGAATTCTAGCGATAAGGGTAAACTATAGAAAAAACAAAGTCACAGTAGAGAGCACTACATCCTGAACCATCCCGCTTGATAATCCTAAAATAACATGACCATATCTCCCCTCAAATCACAAAAGCAGTCATGCACAGACAATGAAAGCCTTTGGATAGATAAGTGGATCAAATGGTTAGAGTACACATGAAAAATTCAGTGCTATGGCCGGGATTTGAAACACGGATCTCCTGGTTTCCGTCCAGTCGCTCTTAACCTTTGAGTTACCATGGCCAACGTGCCGTCCTGACATTAAATTCTCCATTTGACTCGTATATTTCCCCGGTAGACCACTAGGGGCTCTCGCATCCGAGATACACCGTTTGTGGCGACTTACTATCGTAAGTACCTAAGTCCCAGGCTTCATCATTAAACTCTTATTATTTTAGTTAATTGATGGAAATTAATCATTTCTCCACACTAGCCGTATATAGGCTAAGATATTTGATGGATAGAGTCAACATGCAAAATTCAATACCATGACCGGGATTTGAACCACGGATCTCCTGGTTTCCGTCCAGTCGCTCTTAACCTTTGAGCTCCCATGGCCAGCGTGCCCTCCTGACTAGCCTATATACGGCCAGTGTGGAGAAATGATATATTTCCATCAATTAACTAAAGTAGATCAAAATTTTTGTATTCTCTTCCCTGACTGTTTAATACCATTCCAATAATAGCAGTAAGTATATACTCAAGGACAAATGTGTTATGCTGCTGACACTTCCGTGACAATGCTTTCTGAAATAACTATCAGCAGTAAATCCGTAAAATAATTACTATTGATAGAAAATAATGAAACAATGCATGACTTTGCAAAAGTGTATCCAGAAGCATTTCAATAAAACATTAAGTTTATTTCTAGCTTTTCAGTTTATGTTACTCCATGACATGGGGAATGTATTACCTTTCTCTTTATGGAAGTGCAGAAGTGGAAAGGCCAGCTATTTGTCCATTCCTCTAAGAGCAATATATGCGGCATTATTTATTTTACGTCTATGGATCGTGTAAATTTATGATTTAAAGGTCTGATGTGTTACACTAGTATGGATATTTCAGCCTTCTATATTTAGCTGTACATAAAAGCACCCGCTTTTAATAGATTTGTTTTTTACATGTAGATAAATTGCATGAATTAACTGTCGGTGCTATTTACGGCTTATATAGCGGGGAATTTCGTATATGTAAACACTCATACTACAGATCGAAGAAGCTTCCCGGTCCCTGGAACCTTAGGGCATATGTAATATCACAAGGAGTCGGGCAGCCAGTTGTACGAACTGCCACAGAGTAGCTTCACTTAGCCATTGTGGACCTTGTCCACATTTGCCGATTCTAGTCAGGTCCGCCAACCTCAGATCTTCATTTGGGGGAGGGATTCTACAATAGTATAGGCGTATAGCTACAAGCAATCTTCCTAAGTCCAGACGCCTAAACTACTTCGAACCCTGAAAAAGGCACAGAGATATCACTTAAGTCTAATTTATTCTCCGTTCCTATTGTACCTACAAGGAAATATCTAATAGGACTACTTCTGCAAATGTTTATCTCAATTAACAGCAACCAGATAGGGGAAAAGTCTTTGTAAATCTAAAACATCAGATCTTTTTTATATTTAAGCATATGCTACGTTGTATCTCCAGAATTATGGGAAACTATATATATATGTGTGTGTGTGTATGTGTGTGTGTGTGTGTGTGTGTGTGTGTGTGTGTGTGTGTGTGTGTGTGTGTGTGTGTGTGTGTGTGTGTGTGTGTGTGTGTGTTCCATTTTTACCTCGCCTTTAACTCTGTTGGCCGCGCCATGGCACAGTGGTTAGACCGCTTAGCTCCCACCAAGGCGCCCCGGGTTCGATCCCAGACGACCGCAAAGTGAGATTTGTGGTGGACAACACGGCGCTGGGTGGGTTTTCTCCGGGATCTCCGGTTTCCCCCACCGTCTCATTCCACCGGTGCGCCATGTTCATCTCATGTATCATCAGTGTCATCGCCTGCGGTGCCGCATGTAGTAAAAGCGTTAAGCACTACACATTTCATTTCATTTCATTTCCTTTAACTCCAGTGCTCATATCGGCGGACGCTCTCCTTTGGAACATATGGAAGGTGTTAACTCGTATTCGTTTGGTTTTAATGATTAGATCACGTGCTCATTCACACTCTCATTCATACTTCCAGACTTTGGAGAAAATAATGAATTATCTCGGTCTCCTACTGCCAGGAATCGAACCCGGGACCCCTAGCACGGCAGGTAGGTACTCTGCCGACTGAGCTATATTGATTATAGCGAAGAATCTGCCAAAGTAAAGTTATTGGAACTTTGTGGACTTATTGCCCTTATGGATCAAGTAACTTATAACCACCTGCACGTGTGGGATTGAAACAACTTTTTAATGAAACTGTAGGTATATAAGCATAAATTGTGCACAATTAAATACACGTTATATGGGTTGCTAACTGTTGAAGAATTTTATAATGACTTACATAATATCGCTAGCAAATTTCATAAATTTCCGCACATTACATCCATGATATGATATATCTGACATAGCTCATAGTAAAATAATAGCTAAGAAACAAAAACAACTTTAAGATTTACACGAAGTTTAAAAATTTAGGATTGAAATGTTTCATACTTTATGATAGGAGAGCCTCAAAGGTTCACAGTTAAAAGAAAAAACACTATCGGTCTAAAATAAATTTTAAGCTTAATGTACGTAAAACCAGCAGTGATTCAGTATAAAAATGTATTCCTATAAGAAGCTCTATTATGTATTTCGAAGAAAAAAAAAATCAGCTATTTTACATTTTACTCGACGTCTGATGAGTGAGGTGGTTTCGTGAACCGAGGGAGGTAGCACGTGCGACAAGAAGTAATGTTTTACAAGCAAGTTGATGAATGGTGAAGTGCAGTATGTGTTGTTATTGCAGGGACTGAGTACGCTTGTGCTCGACTCCTTGGTGTGTGGGATGTTTGGAAGTAGAGGCTAAGTCGGGCGCATTTCATTACGCCACTACATCGTAGAGAATAGTGTAGTGTCAATAAACAGTATAACTAGTGCACATTAATGAAGTAACAATGAGTTACGTGAAAGTTGAGCTACGTTATTGAGTGACAGTGAAAATTGAGGAAAGAGACAGAAAAATAAGTGGACCGAAGCCATGATACAGAAATTCTGGGAAGAGCTTCCTAAGTATACCTAAGCATTTTTGAAGCATAAACTGAGAAAAAACAACAAATTCTTTCACTGTCAGATAGAACTGATTAGATACCAAGCGACAGGACATTTTAATCACCTTGTTTCAGGGTAAAGAAGATAGTCAAAACATTGAAGAGTAATTTTAACATGGTGAAGACAGGCATAGCAGACCTCTAACGGTCGATTTCAGAGACGTTCAGTGGAGCATTTAGTGGAAGAGTAAACGTTGGCACTGCTCCATAACGACCCACTCCAAAGCTGAGTATCATAATCAATGGCTCCACATTGAACCTGCTCTTGATATACCGCAGATGGGGTTTCTGTTTTAACTGGTTAGTACACAGAGTGAAAGAAGTACATGTCAACGTCCTAGGTATTGTGATGTGCATAGGTACAAGCGAAAGGAGACACTGCAATCACACTCCAGGAGTGGATGAAATGAAGGAGGCTACAGAGAACAGATAAACAGGGCACAGAGGCACACGAAAGTCCCTAAAAGGTCCAAGACTGAGGATTCATCCCACTGCTGGAAGATTTACAAGTAGTCGACCATGATATGAAAGCACATGGGAGCCTCTGTTATGTTGCCAACATTAACATTATCAGAGGGTAGTGAGGGGAAGTTGCATGGGTGTGAAAGGAATACTAGTACATTTGCAGGGCTCATCACATCAATAAGTGCAACTCAAAGCTGCGGAACTTACCCTATTTCATTGGATTTTCTCTGCACCACATTCTTTTTCCGTAACATTTCGGATTCTATTCCCAGGGAACGCATCCATATCTGTAAGCCAATACTGGTACTAATTAAAGATTAAAACAAGCAGCTTAAAGTCACAGTAGTTTATTTACTTTCATAACAAGCTTTGTTTAAGTAATCACAAGTACGTTCAACTTTGCAGAAATAACTAGAAGGGAAGTATTGTACAGATAGAATTATCAGAATTGTCTCTTGTGAAAGAGGAAAGGAAAACCATTAAGAAGTTAAAGAAACTAGCACTCACAAGACTCTCTTACTTTCTATCGGGTAAAAATACATTTTATTCCGACCACAGAGGGATCATATTTTCTATAAATATCTCTGGGTTCGTGAATGAATTTTTTAATTGTAGTTGGAAACGAACTTCCTTCGTAAGGGAATTAATTCGCCTTAATTAAAGATGATATCATCTCTGAAGAAGCCTTTTACTTCCAAACCCCTTGCCTTGCATTGGTAATTGGTGTTTAGAGTATTTTTCCTTGGATTCCGGCAGATTTGGGCGGAAAATGATAATAAATTAAAACTTTAATTATATCATTGAACATAGGAGTACATTATATACAAAAACGGGCACAGCTGGCTTATTGAAACTTACATAGAACTTAAATTCCCAAGGAGGGCAGGGAGGAAGTGAAGCAACCAACAAAGCTACAGGCCTCAGAATGCACGGAAGACTACCAGGGGCGGTTCCTCCATAAGGTTGCAGGTTTGCGCTACACCCACTGATTCTGAAAATACAATAGGTGCATTTTGCACAATAAAGCTGTACTTGTTTGCATTGTTTTATATACAAACATGTTTCAATTACGCTTATCGTCTGTAGCTGCCCATGACCGCAGAAGTCGAAATAAACAGTGATTAGCTGTAGGAGCCGCAGGTTTGCAGCGAAGAGTTAACCTAAGATTTCACCCAAATGTAGGCTCTCTGAGGGGGTTTCGGGAAGGTGAAGAGAGGGGAGTGGCTTCTTATACATTGCTTAAATGGAGGTTTATAAACCTAGCTGCTCCTACTGTTAGCAACGGCTATAGTGTGGGCATCAGGCTTAGCTTCTGTGTGCTCTGCTTTTAGAACACAGGGAGAATTTAATTAAATGCAAGAGGTTATTCGGAAGAGAGCTCTGTTAAACAACAACGCCACACTTGTTCAGGCTTCTGGGTCTATTGCCACTTTGAAAGATTATAATTTTGTATTCTGGCTGTCTTTCTTCTACAAGATCATGCCACATGTGGACATTTTGTACCATCAGCTGCAGAAACGAGACTGCAATGCAACGTTTGCCATCGCCCAGCTAAACGCATTTAAAAGGGAAGTGCAAAAGGTAAGAAATAGCGTGGATATCGAGGAACACAAAGAAGCTGCAATTAAGGGGAGAAGAATAGAAGATCATGATGTGAAAAGAAGAGAAGCTCTTGAAGTATGTGGCATTCTTAGAGAAGCAAAGGACAGATTTAGCTTCACGGGGCATCTGGTAGCCTCAACTTTGTTTCATCAAGAAAATTTCTAAGACACTTCCAGAGGATTCCCTTAGCGAAACAACAAGGTTCTATCCTTTTATCATTGGAACAAAAATTCGTAGAAAAGTGACTGTAATTTACAGTCGAGAGGAATTTCGTGGAATGTCCGGCGCTTTGTGCTTGATGGACTTCAATAAAGAAAACAATTTATGTGCTACATTCAGCGAATATGTCAAACTCCTCCGAGTACTGTTAACTATATCAATGTCTACCGCTGAAGCAGAACGCTGTTTCTCAACTTTAAAATGAATAAAAGCTTTCCTTAGGAACACAATGTCACAGGGCCGATTGACAGCATTAGTAAAGCTTTCAATTGAGAGAGATTTTGTTATGAAGATCAGCGACTTCAACGCAAAAGTTATCGATAGATTCGCCAGGTCTAAGGAGAGTAGAGCAGAGAATCTGCATAAATAAGTGAGTCATTACTACTCAGTATTTTATATTACATTTGTGCACCACCAATAATTTAACCCACCAGCCGCCACTGGACTCTACCAGTTATTGAAGCTCAATAGAGAGGACAATAAACAGCCCAACCAATTAGTCTTTTTATACTATTCTTGGGGAGTGCTCCCTTTTAAGCAAGCATCAGCTCCATTTCTCCGGAATATGTCATAAGAAGGAAGTGGAATGATAGAAAATGTTGGAAAAATACCGTGAGAGCTAATGAAACTTTTTCGCGGATCTGTCTTGCCCAACAGATACATAAGTAATATTACAAGACGAAAGTACTTGTTTACGTACATGAATGAAGCAATTACATGCTTCCTTCTATGCAATACATCCATCGAATTTCGCTACTCACAAAGGAGCTATCACTCTGCTCACACCACTATGCTCCTAAAAATTTGATTGTACAGCGCCTGTTATGCATAAAACATCTACACAAAAAATCTGCTGCAGATAGAACCACAACGTCCAAAACTAAAGTCTGGAGTGGTGGAGGGATAGAAGGTGCTCCTTACATTTCCCCACAGGAGAGAAAGTCTCCGCGGGATGAGACAGAGGGGGATTGGAAAAGATTCCTACACCCTCCATGGACAGGTTTACGACACTCCATGTCAGTACAGTTACAGATCATTCAAAAACATTCTGACGGCTTCTACTTTTGTGAATGAATCTTCTCGGTTTTAGTGTACAGAGTGAAAAGGGCGCATGTTTTTTTAACGGTTCTGCTCATTTTGTAGCATGCGTTCTCTGTCACACTGTGTAAAGGTGGCACATTCCTCTCAGGGAGCTAGTTTGCGTTGTTGCACAGTACTGTTACCCAGTCGGCAAACTCTACGGTACCGATCAATAAATGCAGGGGAAGGCCGGTGGAGGGGAGCGTGTGGCATCGTTACCGCTTGCAGAGGCGAGACAGAGTGGAGGGAGGGGAAACCACAAGGGTGGCTGAATCTTCGTTCCCCCCACCTCCTGCCGCCTGAAAGAGCGCGAAACGTCGAGAATGTTCAGCCACGAAGAACGAAGATTCAGCCACACCTGTGGTTTCCCCTCCCTCCACTCTGTTTCGCCTCTGCAAGCGGTAACGATACCACACGCCCCCTTCCACCGGTCTTCCCCTGCATTTATTGATCGGTACCGTAGAGTTTGCCGATTTGGGTAACACTACGTATGCCTGTGTGTAGGCGGCTGCCCGTCAGGGGTGAACAATCCTTCCCATACAATGCCATACAATCCTTCCCAGTCATTATGCCTGTGTATTCCTACGTATTCTGGACTCGTTTTCGGATACTTCCAACCGTAATCGCACCCAATTTTTGGCATGCAGACCACATAAAGAGCAGAGATGATGCCATAAAACTCTCAAGCAAATACAGTTCTGAGCACAGCGACAGTTCCCTTGTCAGGATCGCAAAGCAGCGGTAGAATAATCCACGTCAAGTAAAGGGATTTAGAAATATCCGAGTTTATCTCATGGGTAGTATCTACTTTATATACATTAACAATGTTGCTAAAAGATTGTAGCAGGATTTCTATTGTGCTACATATGCGTTGATTGAAGACGACGAACTATAAACCCTGCGTTGTGAAAATCATGTTGAAACAAAAGATTTTGGTGCTTGGGGGATGGTGCGATGTTGAAGATGCTATGAGCCCCACGTTGTGGCGACATATGTAACAGGATTTCTACGTTGTTGTGGGTTTCGATGCCCCAAAGTTGCGGCAACATATATAGCAAGATTCGTGCTGGTAACTCGTTTCCTGCAAAGACAAACATATCCCCAGAGCCTTCAACTTCATACAGAGACACCTCCATCTCACACAACAGTGGTGTAGGCGTTGGCGGATGTCCGTAAATCCGGACAAAAGCCACGCCATACCTTTTACTAAGCGCCACACCCCCGCAGACGGCCCCAACTTCAGCTACCGAGGCCGAAGGATAGAGTGGACTAACTCTGTCCGGTACCTAGGATTTACGTTGGATAAAGGTCTAACCTTTCGCCAGCACATCAGGAACTTAGCGGCAAGGGTACAGGGAGCAATAGCTTTCCTGTATCCAATGCTGGGGTCGAGTTCGATGCCACTTCGTCTTAGGTTATACCTTTTCCGAGCGCTGGTAATTCCCATCATGCTTTATGCGTGTGAAATCTGAGGCATGGCCGCAGATACCTGGTTGGCATGGCTTCAACGTGCACAGAATAGAGGACTACGGTATATCTACTCTACTTTCCCAACAGGTTGCTTCATGAAGCCTCAGGACTTCCATATGTGGAAGACGAGATTAGGCGCCGGGCATTAAAATTATACGCAAACTTACCCAACCATAGAAGCGCCCTTGTCAGATCATTGGGAGATTATGACCCCACCAGACGTCGCTCTAGCTTACATCTGGTACCCCGCATGGCTTGCGAGCACCCAAGATAACCCAGGAGCTAATCCTAACAGCAACTAAAGCTGAGCTCCACATATTATCCTAAGCTTTGTGGCATCAAAATTACCAACCTAAATTTCAGAAACAGAACACCAGGGTGCTAGGCATTGCATCCTATCCTTTCTTTCCCAAGGTACAATTCAGTACCCTTACAAATTAATTCCAACCTAAAAGCCCACAAGTCACCCTACAACATACCGAACAAACCTTACCTGCGGTAAAACCCAAAACGGGTGCTCACGCAGCAAAAACCTTCTGGCTAAATACAGCCAGCCAGCACGACGAGCGAGCGAGCGATCTCGTTTCCCGTCTTTGGTCTTACTTCGTTGATCGTACCTTCGTCTACAATACTATGACTTGATGAAGAAGATGTTCTCCGAAGTTATCAGGAAAGTCCTTAATTATGCCTCGGATAGCTTTTAATATTCTTCTGTTATATTCTTCCTTACGAGCAATGAAAACTCTAAGTTACAAGGGTGGTAACGAGTGAAGAAATCATTAAGATCTTTAATTTTAATTTCTATAAAGAAATCAATCCTTTTTTTATTTCTTCTAACACAAAATACAATTAATAACAGAAAACTTTATACTGTGATCGGATTCAATCTAATTTTCAAATTGAACTAAAACTTAAATAATTTTTAGCAATTTAAAAAGCGTCCGATCTCTTCGGCGTTCCAGTAAAAAAGACGAATTTTCCTTCAGTTTTTACACCAAGATTATTTAATCTTTCGTTACTATAGCTACCCATATATTACTTTTATATAATTGGCCTATTTATTACTACATCACTACATTACGTAATACAATTATTACGGTCAATCTCAAAATTAAATATATTTTTACACAATTTCTTTTATAAATTTTTAAAACCCCTTTTAAATATAAATCAAAACAGCCGTTCCAAGACTGCTATTAAACCAGATTTAAAGTTCAAGCCTTTTCCTTTTGCCAGAAAAGGGCGGCATTTACTTCTTATTTCACAAAAATCGCGTGTAGATTAAAACTACAGCCGTTTCCGTGCCACTGAATGAGTGGGCGACTATGCAGTCTGAAACATATATCACTTACCTTATTGTCAATTGCCATGGTATTTTATCTCAAAATATATTTTGGCTTACAAGGAATTTTGCTATCTTGACGGTATGGTGCCATAGCAGCTCAGTTGGGTGAAACAATAGAAAGCCAAAAGTTCGTGGTTTAAAACCTGCTATGTATTGCATATTAAAATCTGATTTTGAGGTTTTTAAGAAGCGATATATTCTCCTTAACAGAATACAAGCTTCCACGGATCAAATGAATATTTCAAATACTCTTGTTGATATCATATTCGCGAACTTCAAAGTATAAATATTGTATTTCACCCATAAATTCGAATTTGTGCTTACATAAGAAATGCACGTTTTGAAAAAGTCAAAATAAATCAGTTTCAGATAGCCCTTTTAACATTAGTATTCCAGATATATAGTTACCTCACATAAATAGTGTCGCCAGGCATTGTGCTGCCACCGGCCAGTACGCAGGCGGGAAAGAAAGAGACTGATAGAGCGGCCAGGGCTAAACGCTTGCCGATAGGGAGAGAGCAACAGAGGGAGAAAGAGACAGTTCCATTGTTTTCTCGCTGTGCCACGAAAAACCTTGAAGCGTCGACAAGTTTCTGGAAACAATGAGTGGAGGTATAAAACAGACGCGGCTGGCCAGTCGGTGCCCAGTTGAGAACTGATAATTGTGTGTGCAGCTGTGAAGTGACTTGAAGGTGAATTATCTTGTTTTTTACCTGTGGTGAAGTAACGAGAGACCTTGGAGATTGTGTGTTATATGACACGTCATTTTTAGAGCCTGTAAAGGCTGTAAAAAAACGTCTTTTTACTTGAAATAAACAGCAGTTTGAATTTCTGCAAACTGACTTTTAATTCTACGAACCCACAAAGTCACAATAGCATAAGCTCCTTTTTTAAACTTGAAACTATTTGCCTATATGTCGATCAAACGTCATACTTTCTGTTTAAGCTCAGCAAATTCCGAAGATGTGACCACAGACATCAAGAAAATATATTTAGATGAAATTATTCTTTCCATTGAAAGATGTTAACGTTTTCAGAAGTGGGCTGGTGACATTAAGTTGTCACATGTTTATGTTATCTGCATTATAGTAGAATGCATATATTGTATTTCCTTTTAACAACTCGAAACGCGTCTGAAATTTACTTCTGTTTCAAAATTTTGTTTAGTGCGATCCATATAAACCTGGACTACTTCAATAGGCCATAACTTTTGATCCAATTATAGGACACAAGTGCAAATTTGGGAGAATATAATACACAATTGGGAGATTACATTACACTATTTACATCTCAGGGAAAATGTTGGGAGTGTCCACCACCATCATCTATACATGTTTGCACTCGTCTCACCATATTCTCTGAAGTTTTATGGATATGATATCGAATTGAGATAAGGTTACTTCCAGCAAGATGGAGCAACGTGCCATACATCTGATAATGTGAAATTTTTAACCAGTTTCTTTCATAATCGAATAATCTCAAAAGGTCTGTGGCCCACCAAATCCTCTGGCCTAACCCCACCGGATTTTTTCTTGGGGGGGGGGGGGGGGTATGTAAACATACGGTTACAAGAATAGGCCACAGACAATTGATGTTCTCAAGGAATCCATTCGAACCAAAATAAGTAACATTGGCGAGGATACTCTCCGTAAAACTTCAGAGAATATGGTGAGACGAGTGCAAACATGTATAGATGGTGGAGCACACTTCCAATATTTTCTCTGAGATGTAAATAGTGTAATGTAATCTCCCAATTGTGTATTATATTCTCCAAAAGTTGTACGTGTGGCCTATTATTGGTTAAAAAATCATAACCTATTGAAATGGTTCTGGTTTATATGGATCACACTGCACAAATTTGTAATTCATTAGCATGAGGAAGAGAGAGCGAGAGAGAGAGGGAAATGGGCTTAATCTAGAAAAGATTGCAGCAAATACATAAATGTAAACGAGTTGTGTAGATATTGGCTTACGAAAACATACAAGATGGTTTTATAAAGATATTTTCTTCTTCTTCTTCACTTCATGGCATCGACAATCAAGTGCCTCTTCCGCCTTCGAAGTCCTCCAGCCATCGTTTCCTTGGTCTGCCCACCGATCTCCTACCTTTAGGATGGTACTGTAATATTTTCTTTGTAAGTCTATTACCTGGCATTTTTTCAACAGACTCCTTCCAGTTTTGTTTGAGATTGGAAGGTTTTGAGTAAGTAAATTTCCCCATTACGGGTTACCAGTCCGTAGATGGGTAAGTCATGTGAAGGGTTTGCCTTCTCACGGCTCATGACTTCCGGTAATTTTTAATCAAGGTTGTCTTCCTTTAGCCCATGGTAACCCAATACCTAACTACAGGACAGTAGCGCCGGAGATGTCTTCTCCGCCTCTTTAGTCATTGAGATTCTAGATCTTCTTCTTCCGTTAGAGCCGTTTGACATCTTCTAAGATGTTTCCGGCCGCCCAATCTGGGTACAGTCATCAGATCCCTCGTTGCGGACTATGCTTGGTTCTCCTCCCCTCTTACCAACCAGCAAGCTAGCAAAGCTAGTGTTTCCCAGTATGGTCGTCTAGTTCATTGGATACTAAACCCCCCCCCCCCCACCGCGACAAGGTGATAGCCCCTGGGGGGGGGAACATATTTTCAATGCTTTTATTACGACAGGAATTGAATCCTTCTGTATTTCCCCACAGGGAATAGTTGAAATTCGTGTTAAACAAGATATGAAAAATATGAACGCGATAAAACAAGAATAATTATTTTATTTCACCTCTTAAAAACACAGAATATTATTTATTTAAAGATTCAATAACAAATGAGAACATAGACCATATGCTATATTTGGTAATGCTCTAGTATTTCTCTGCCTGCAGCATCTATCAGACCATTAATCCTTTACGCTACTGTTGCAGTGATTTAAATCCACCGTAAATTACGATTTATGCAACATAAACACTGATTTGCGATGAAGTGGTACACTTAAGGAAGAAATGCCTATAACAAACGCCCAGAGCGTCTAACATTTGGCTTAGCTAGGCTTAAGGACTCCGTACGTGCACTCTAAAGCCACAAACTATTCCTCAAAGTTTAGTTTTTTCTTCTGGGGTATATTTCAAAATTAAAATGGAGTTACAGTTCTGATTTATATACATAAATAGAGGCACATCTAAGCGGATTATACCTATGGACATACATCTGGTAAATCTACAATTTCTCTATTTATTCTCCTCTAATATCAGCTAAAAAAAAAAAGCTGTTTCATTTGCTTCAGTCATTTAACCCAGCGGGATGGTTCAGGCGTAGGGTATCTGTCCGTCACTTAGAAGGTCGTGTTTTCATTCCGGTAGCCCACCTTCCTGAAACATGGTTCCTTTTTCGGGGGCTTCTTTGGTTGCTAGCCTAATGCTGAGAAAAATATTTACATCCCAAAAGTTTGCTGTCTCTCCATTTCACCTCACTTTTCATTTCGTTTCATAAGGGTGGGTCCAAAAGTAGTGCCTCCTATTTTTTTCTCCTTTAATTACCAAGAAAATTGAACCCGATTTACATAGCTTGAAAACTACAACATTGACGACTAATTTGTCACTATTCAATAAAATCTCCGTCCTTTTCAACAATTTTGGTCCATCTTTTAATTAGGGCATGCATTCCAGTGTGGTAAAACACACGGTCTTGCTTCCTTAGCCATTGACGCACGGGCGTTTTCACAGCCTCTTCATCTTCAAAATGAATCCCACGATGAGCTTCCTTTAGTGGCCCGAACAGATGGACGTCTGATGCTGCCAGGCCAGGGCTTTATGGGGGGGGGTGGGATAAGACTTGCCATCCCAATTTCTCAATTTCTGCAGCGGTGCAACGGGTGGCGTGTGGTGTTGCATTGTCACGCAAAAGAACATCCGCCGCAGATGTTTGTTGGGCGAACTCGGCGAAAACGTGCTCTCAGCTTTTTGAGAGTTTTGACGTATTGGACAGAATTTATTGTGCATCCCTGCTCCAAAAATCAATCATAAGCACACCATCTGCATCCCAATGCACTGTCGCCATAACTTTACCTGCCGACCGCTGAAATTTGCAATTTTTTCTTTCTTCGGTGACATTGTATGAAGCCATTCCTTTGACCGACTCTTTGATTTAGGTTCAAAATAATGATCCCACGTTTCGTCTCCAGTAACAATTTTTTTTTCAGAAACTCCTCTCCTTCCAAATTGAAGCGCTGCAAGTGTTCGGAGGCTATTGTTTTCCTTCTTTCTTTGTTTTGCGCGGTTAACATTCTTGGTACCAAACGTGAACAAACTTTTGAGTAACCCAGTTGTTGGATAATCGTCGTCACACTGCCTTTACTGAGGGAGGTAATGCGACACAATTTACCTGTTTTTACCCGGCGATCACCACGAATGATGTCATCGACTCGCTGAAGTCACCGGCCCGCCGTCTCTCTTTTCATCTGCCAAGAGCGTTTGCCCTTCAGCTTTGTTAGAGCGACGACCCATCCTCTAACAGAGCTGACATCCACCGTTGCATCACCATACACAGTTTTTAGCTTTTCGTGAATGCAAATTGGCGTTTCACGCTCCGCAGTCAAAAATTCAATCACAGAACGCTGTCTAATACGAATGTCGATGTCAGCCATTTTGCAAGAGGATGCAGTGCTGCCACCTGTTGACTTAGGAAATTACTACTGCAGGGGATTGGAAAAGAAGGTTGGAGGAATTGCTCCAAATTCAGTTTTCACATAACTTATTTAAGGAAAAAAAATAGGAGGCATTACTTTTTGACTCACCCTCGTACCTTTAATCCTGTCTGAGTATTTCGGATTCTAAATATCAACTTGAGTTTCCGCAAGCATGGCACGGAATTTTCCCTCTGTATACCTTATGTTCCGGATCCAGGGATGGTCTGCAGATGCCGGTTTCCTCTGGGGATACATAGGTTTGCTTGGGAGAGCCGGTTATACAAACTGTAGTCTGGGAGATTTAATTTGTAGCTCACACTGAGTACGCTATTTTATGCTTTCTATCTTCAAAAACGACCTTCTTTTGTATCCCTTCACTGAACCCGTCCATCCCGGGATACTGTGCTAGTGCCCTCTCTGATCATTGTTATACGAGGTACGTTCACGTCTTATTTTTTTTCCATAACTGGGACCAGATAGGAACTTATGGTTGTTTTTAAAATACACATGGTCTCTTTATGAATGCGTGGCAGAAATGGCAGCACTGTACAGTGCATAGAACTCTAGTGAGAGTTAGGACAGTTTTGAATGCTTAAAATGGTGATGTTTTCATTACAAGAACAGAGTGTCATCATTCTGCATTTTCGTGGTGTGACACCTACTGACATTCACCGCCAGTTGAGTGAGGCATGTGGTGACGGTATGATGGATGTGTCTAATGTGTGTTCCTGGGTGTGGCAGTTCAATGAAGGCCGTGTGGCAACAATCCAAGACAGTCACGGCCTCGCACCAGCCGGTCTGGTGACATAATCCAGCGAATGGAGAACATTATTTTGTAGGATCGCCGATTGAGCATTTTCAGATCTTCATGCAGGATTGTGTGCACAGATCCCACGGAAACGCCAATTTTGGAAGCGATGTCTGCAACCGTATGCAACTCAGTCGCGTAAGAATCGCTGAAGACCTAATAGTACGAGACAATTCTGACCAACTGAACCTCAAAGGCTCCTCAAACTCAATCAATACTGAAAGTTATACTGACAGTTTCTTTTTTCGATTATCGTGGTGTCGTGCACTCGGAATTCTTGCCAGAAGGTTAAGTGTTAAGACTTATCTGAGCGTTATGAGGCGTTTGAGAGGATAAATAAGGCGAAAAGTTCCAGATTAGTGGTAAAAACAGCCCATGGATTCTGCACCACGATAACGCCCCAGCTCACAAGGCTATCAATGTGACCGAATTTCTGGTCAAAGCCTCAACAAATCTCATCGAACATCAGCGTATTCACATGAACTGGCTCCTGCCGACTTCTTTCTCTTTCCAAAACCCAAGTTACCACTTCGAGGTACCGATTTCAGTCGATAAAAGACATAAAGGAGTATTCATTGGAAAACCGCAACACAATTTTGAGCTGCACGAACAAAAATGGCGTCCTGTAAACAAACTCTGCGTGGTTATAGAGGAAACAACAATTATTTCGTATCCTTTCTTGTACGAGATTTTTGTATGATCAATTCCTGGAATTTTCTTGACAGGTTAGTACATCTTTAGATTAAGAAGAACTGTCAAAGTACTAAAAGTAAGATATATTTCATATATAAGTATGAATAGCTGCCATGCTATTCCAACTAGCGAGTAGTTGGAGCAGATTTCACTGAAGATGACCTAAATCTAAGGTCGAAAAGCTTTTGGAGGAAAGATGAACATCAAACCGTTGAGTGGGTACTCTTATAAACCAAGCATGCCAGCTATTCATACTTATATACATCTTCAGATTGTTCGATACACGGATAAATAACAGAAAGCACCAAAATCTTAATTTACTAATCAATAACACGTTCAAAATTCTTGAAAAGACATCCTACTATATGAAAAGAAATTGATAGTATCATAATGGACGGAAGACTATCGCACTTTCATTCACATATGAAAGGGAAAAATTCAAAATATATTTACAATAATAGGAAATAGGAGGTAAACCTAATGAAGAGGCAATAAATGACAACGTACAGGTTATATTTCAGTTATAATCCCTAGTAAATGAACATTACGCTCGACGATGCTGAAATGTAGTCATTATATATCTGGTACCTGCACTTTAACAAACTTCATAATTCATGCATCAATAGTTCATCTACGAGGGCTGTTCAATAAAGAATGATCACGTTTTTTTTTTTGACAACTTACCTTTATTCATCCTCATAATGTTGATGGTCTTTCTCAAAATAGCCTTCCCTGGATGCGATGCACTTTTCCCAGCGTTTCTGCCAGTCTTCAAAGACATGCTTGAAACCATTTTTTGAGAGATCCTTCAAAATTGCCTCCGCAGCCTTCACTACTGCTTCTGATGATGGATAATGCCTCCAACGAAGGCATTTCTTCAAGTTAGGGAATAGAAAAATGTCACATGGGGCTAAGCCCGGACTATAGGGCGGGTGAGGGATGCACTTCACGTCGATTTTTGCAAGATATTCAGTAACAACATTGACAATATGCAGCCGCGCATTATCGTAGTGCAGCATCGAGCCTGCTTCACGGAAATGTGTTCTTTTGGCCTCGTATATAATTGCAATGTTTTCAGGGCATCCCTGTAGTACTGTCCAGTTAAAGTCTATTTAGTTAACGCATGTGCATTTCCGAGTCAAAGGAACCTGAGCCTCCCGCCCACTAATGACCGTCATAAATTTATCTCCACATTTCACTGGAACAATGTCGTTGAGGACCAATAGCAACCCTGATTTTCTCGAGTGACAGACGCATGTCTACTCCACGTGGAGTCTCAGTTGCCAAAGTTCCAACTTCTAGTTGATCTGTTTCATTACGTGCAGAAATTCGTTGTGTCACAATGTGGGGACCGTAGGAGGGAACTGCGGTGGTAAATGCAAATGAAGTAGAAATAACTTTCAGTCATGTGAAAATAATCAAAGTGAAGGCAGTGTGAATAACTGGGCCGAATTATATTACTGGAAAAGCCTCAAAAAACAAAGTTATAATGGGAACTGTTTCTAAGCAAATTCAAGCGCTTGTTATGAACTTATATAAATATGTGCTGACAAATAATCTTGGTAAGGGGTCATGCAATGAACCTGATGATGAATGCTGGGTATTCACAGAAATACAGTAAGAAATATTGTGACGAAACGAATACCAAAGACGCCGATCAAGTGTGAAAACAAAAGGAAACGTTTCTCTAAAGTAGATAATTTCACGTGCGATTTAATTCGTCGAGAAATTTATAGATTCTATGCAAAAAGGAGAGAGCCCACCTTAGACGAATTGGTTGCACATTTGCAAGAAATTTGTGATTTTCCTTATGGGCGCTTCACTTTGCGCGGTCTCCTAAAGGAGCTGGGTTTCAAATACTGCACTTTGAATAAGATAAGAGTTATTATGGAATCCAGTAGACTTGAAGCTTTGTCAAAACTAAGGAAGTTTTGCAGTAATGGACATAAGATAATTTATTTAGACGAAACCTCGTACGACACCCATGACGTATCGAGAAAGGTGGCAACCTTGCAGAACGGTCTGGGAGGAGGGTCAGGGGTTGTAAAACGATTATAAGGGTTCGTCAAAGGCAGAAGCCGACGTGCACAGGCGTTAACTAAACAGACTTTACTGATGTGTGTGCAAGTACAACATTTTGATAAACCATTCCATGAATATCAAAGAATGAGATTACCATAACTTTCCCAGAAGGAGCAACCACTTTGCGTTTTGGGGGGTTGGTGATGAAGGATATTTCCACACTGAGCTCTGCCGTTTGCTCTCAAGATCAAAATTATGTAGTCAAGTTTCATTAGCAGTGATTACGTTTCAAAGAAACTCCGGATCTTCCTCTAACATCAACATTAACTGCATGTTAGCTCCATTTCAGCGGTAGGCGATACTGAACATGTCTGAACTCGCCTGGTTCTCACAGGCGGGAGCCAGAAACCGGAAACTACTATGGCATGTTTGTTTCACATTAAGCTAAGAGAATATAATAAAATTGAATTTTAGTGCGAAAAATTATGACCGCAAATAATTACGACCATTGTTTATTGAACAGCCCTCGTAAATCATTAAAAAATGTATTGCACTACAAAAATTATGTGAGTACGTGTGAGAGTCTTTTCAACGACAATAAGTCACTTGTATTATCTACCACTCAAGTTTTCCATTTTTATCTACGAATACTTTATAGCTATTAAAAGTTCATTGATACGAAATAAAATAAAGCAAAGAACAAACATGTATTAAAGTCGATAATTGAATTCAAAAGCTAATCGTTCAATACCATTTAAATCGTAAGAGAACTTACACAATTATTAGGGTTTGCGCTAAACACATCAATCATAATCAAATGAAGTAATGTGTTATGTAAGGGAATGCATGTTAAATGACTATTTGAATCGGTGTTAGCCTTTGGAATAGAGAGTATGTTGCATAATTCTGTGGGTTGTGATGTTGAGAAAACAAAAGAATGCTGACCTATAAGTTACCATATTACGCAATGGTTAGACGATTCCTGTCGCTGATAAGCTTTTGAATGATGGAACGGAAACAGTGGACAATAAAATTCGGAATTTGAAACCATATTAACCGCAAGGTGACCAGCATCACAAAGTCTAACATAATTTTGTCATTTCCTCCTGGGATCGCAGTATTCAAATGATTTGTATTTCAGTACTATCTTCATCCATGTGGAACATATGATAATTCCTATTTCCTTTTCTTTGTTGTATCTTTTCCTTGTAGACTAAAAGTCTGTATTATTCTACTCTTAGCTAATAATCCTTATCATATCCCGCCGAGTGTAGCAGATAACTCTTCAAAAATGGAACTTCTGCTGTCTCAATGTGTACCGTATCATATAATTTTAGTTCTCGTATTCATCAGCCATACGTCAATAAAGGCGTAGGCAGGCCGTCTCTCTTGTGTGAGAGTAGCACGTCTGCACACTTCTAAGAGGTTCTGAGTTCGAAAATCGGTCATGGTGATCTAAAAGACATAAGATTTTTCTCCTGCGGTTTTCGCTTACACAGGATTATACACAGGTGTCCCAAAATTAGACTAACAATGTTTGGGAACTGATAAATAATATAATTTTAAATAGTTTTTGTTAAGGAAAGTTTGTTTTAAGCGTTAGACGACTTAATGTCAAATCAAATGTTGGAACGCACGCCCAAAGGTGCATCAGCGCGCCATGCAAATACACCACCATTTCTCCTTGGATAGACGAGCAGAAGTTCTACGTTCAACATGTGTTGCGCTGCATTGAAAACAATCCCGCAACTGGTAGTCGTGCCATCACAGGACAATTGCACCTAAGTCGTAGTACTGTGGGAAGAATTCTGCAGGAAATGTTGTTGCTCCCTTTTCATCTTAGAAAAAGTTCACGCAATGAGGCCTGAAGACTATCCTCTGCTATAGCAATTTTCTCAGTTTTACTGTTTGCCTCACACGCCAAGTTCAAAGATGAAGCAATTTTCACACTGTGCAGGTACTTAACTGTCGGAAATCACCTGTTTGGGCCTAGAAATCCCCAAGCTATATTTCAGAGGCCGCACCAACTGAGATTTGGTATTAATGTGTGGGCTGGTATTGTAGAAAATTTCTTAATACGACCATACATTTTGCCCACCTGACTCAATGCTAATAATTTCTTTTTATTTCTGCAACAGGTTTTGCCTGATCTAATGGAAACAGTCCCCCTCTATATCAGATAGGACATATGGTTTCAAAATAATGGGGCACCAGCTCACTTTAATACTGAAGACATCATCTTACGGCTATCACTGGATAGGCCGAGGTGGACCCATTGTTTGCCAAGCAAGTTCCCCTGACCTTATCTCCTTGATTTATTTTTGTGGGGGCACAGGAAGACTGTGGTGTATGACCCATCTGTTGAATCTGAAGAGATCCTTGTGACACAAATAACCTGCGCTGCTGGCGAAATCAGAGAAATGACTGGTGTCTTCTGGAGAGCACGGCAGAACATGGTATGCGATGTACTCCTTTTGTTGATTGCAAGGGCCGTAAGTAATCGAATCCGTACCTCCATTTTAGGAGCAACAGACGAAACGGCCTGAGCTATCCGCTAGGTACATTAGACAAAATAGAAATTAATTTAATAATCATTTATTTGGTATTAACAGATAGGCTCACGTTAGCTAATAAGCAGTGTACTGCATCCCCTTAAATTATCAAGAAACGAGACACCTCTCAGCCAGGTTCGACACCAGAAGGAATTAAAACTAGCTGTGATGACATAATTTGGCTTTTGTTATAGCATAGTTTGAAAATGTTACTTATTACAAGGTACAGGAATTCTTAAGCAGTTAGCTTCAAGTTGGCTATACTCAAACCATTATTAACCAACAGAACGTACACAACAACGATAAAGACTGACTTACAGCAGAAAAAAAAAAGGTGGCCAAGTGTAACGAAAAAAAAAGACTGAACGAAGGATAGTTCATTATCTAAAACGTCGGTAACAATTCAACCTAATTTATTTTTCTTCTGGCTTTGGTATTCTAAAATATCTATGCCCGTTGAATAATATTTTTGAAGCACTACATCAGTTTCAGGTTCTAAATGCCTCTAACTTAAACGGCTGTCACTCAGAAGAAGTTATGGTGTTTCAGCTTGAAAACAAAAGATATAGATTGATTATTGGATGAGTCATGCCAACCTATCCACTATATTTTTACTATTTAGTAAAGATCAGTAAAGGAAAGGGTTATGTGAGGATATTATAAACTCAAGTTTTGTGTATTCGAATTTAGCCTAGTCATGGATTCGAATTTATGGTCTGAACCTTGCTAATTTATTCTGCCCCTTAGCATATAGCGGCTGTCGATCTTATATTTGTTTAAACTGCATTTTAAACATTTTATTAACCAAACTTTTACACTGATATTGATACTAATACTTTATTAAAGGAAACTTTGATGTGACTTCTTCTCCAAAGTCTTTTCTACAGATAGGACACACTCCAGCTCTAAATCTCAAAAATATGACGGTAATTTGGAAGGAGAAGAAGGGGGAAGTTTTTCAATATCATTACGCAATTTAAAAAGGTCGCCACAGAATGCCTTCAATTTTATTCATGAATACCGTGGATAAAGCGGAAATTCCGGGTAACAGCATAGCCAACTGAAGAAAAATCAATGAAATAAAATTGCTGGCCAAGGAAAAAATCTAATATAGAAAATCAGATAAAGAGGACCAGCAAACAAAGGTTAGTTGAAAAGCAGATATTCAGAAAGGGGGAAAAAAGAGAGAAGACTGCTCGAGAGACTTATAAGAACGGATGCTAGGGGAGCACTTGAATAACCTCAAGAGGAAAACACATTCCAGGAAGGAAGTGCTTTACAAGAAAACAGGAATACCTCAAATGTTTCTAATTCCTTTGTAAATGTCCTAGCAATTTGGCAAAGGTTTATTAAATTTAGGTAATTAACATTTCTGCTAATGTTTCACATATAAATACACAGCAAATACCAAAATAATCATTCATGAGTAAGGAAAAGCTGAATTAAATTTAACTATTGTTTTAAAATATGTCCTATTTTATATGTTGAAAGAAAAGGTTTATAACACCCTTTCAACCATTCCTGTGCAGCATGCGACATCACTGATACAAGTTTAAATGGTAACATTTTTTCCCATTCTTTGTTTTCCGTTTTACAAAAGGCAGTTTTATTATTTAGCTGCTAGATAATTTTTGTTTCTTTGATAGCAAATATTTGGTGCCATTATAACAGTTAAATTTCGGCTTGTAAAGAATTTTCTAAAAAAAGCATTTGAAATATTCATTTACTATTTCGTGTGAAAGTTTCTTGAACATGTTCAACCGCACTCTGGAGCCTATACCCTATTTTCCTATCAACAATGCCCATCCGACTAAAACTCCAGCTGTATCGGGCGATCTTTCGCGTATGATTCTGTACGGCTGTGAGATCTGGGGAACAGTGGCTAATACCACTTTCGTCGGGCTCCAGACGCTGCAGAACAAGGCACTTCGCATCATATACGATACAGACTGGAGATTCCCTGCTCATATCCTACATGAGCACTCCCAGATCCCGTACATTGTCGATGTCATCCGCGAGAGGGCACGATCAATGTACAACAAAATCCAAAATCACCCCAGCACTTTAGTGAACTCCCTGGGCAGGTATGACCAGAGGGATCAAAGACGCTTGCCATCCTTCAGACTACCGAGAGACGTCTTGGGGCCCCTTGGTTAACCCAAGAGAAACCCCAGATGTCTCTAGGGCCATTTTTACGCCTGATGGATCAAGCGATATACAACCCGTAACCAAAACGGAGCAAAAACATAAATCGTGTCTCCCAAAACGGGGGAACGCTTAAGTGCAGCTGCCTATGAGAATTAAACAAGGGCAACCTATTCCAAATTTCCAAAAAAATTCAAACACCCCGGCAGAACATGAAACCAATTAACTCATTTCGCAGGTTAAGCCGCAAAGCGGCTAGGTACTGCGGCATAAGACACCCGGACGGAGAAAAACAAAAATAGCCTCGCCCGTCTAGGACTACCTCTGAACCTCTGGAACTGTTGGTGATATGCCTTTCTGACCGTCTTTTTTATTCTAAATCAATAATCTCATAATAATGACTTTACATTTAAAGAAGCTGACATACGTTACCAGAGCAAACAAATATTTTGTATCCATCATGTGGAAATGTTACCTTTTTAATATATTTAAAGAAATAACATTGTCGTTCAAAATATTTTTGATAAGTTTACATTTCTTGTATAATATTACCTGAAAATTGTGCTTCTTATTTGCAAAGCGTTTCTGTACAAATATTAGCTTTGATGTATCAAAGCATTTTAAATGATTTTTTTTTTGTAATTATTTGCAATTATTGCAACTCATTACTTATAAAACAGCCTGTATTTTCATATTACTGGTTGACCTCAATATTCAATTACCGATTCCAAAATTAATTCACTGTAAAATAAAATATAAAACGACATGACCAATAAGTACAGCCCGCCTCGATAGCGTAGATGGTAGCATGTCGGCCTCACGTGCAAGATGTCCCGAGTTCCAAAATAGGTTTTTTTAATAACAAAAAACAATATTTATAGTAAGGTAGGAAAGTGGCAAGGGATGACAGTTTTCTCCTGCCAGTTGTGGGGTCCCAAATTAGCACCTCCGACATTAACGTATATTTAAATGCTGCCGCACAATGTGATTGAGCGTCTAGGAGTTAAATTCCTTGGCCATGACCATGACCGAAGTCCTGAGCATGGCACGAAGGGGATTATGCGTACTTTATTTTGAGGATTAGTGAACGTTATTGTTGGGGATTGGGAGCATAGTGTCTTCTTGCGCGTTCACGAAGGGAGACAGTAGGAAGTTCTGTGTTGATTTGAGCTTGATGCTCAACCAGGCGGTGGAGCAGTTGTAGGAGCTGGTCTAGTTTGGCGCCGGTGCTGCTGTGACTCTCCTCCAGCCGTGAGAGCTTTCGCTTCACAGATGAATTGTCACTTGTGGAGTTGCTGGAGATGTTGTGCCAGATCTAGCCGGGTTTGGAGTTTGGGTGTGTTGTCTACAGAGCGTTGGGTAATTGCTGTTATCTTTCTAAGTTGGTCGATCTGCTCTGAGTTGCGTCCTGTGATGCTTGCGGTGGCTATCTCTTCAAATTTTCCAAGGCGCGCTGCAATGTTGAGCACCTCCGAGTGAAAATCATGGATTTCTTCTCTGGAGGACTGCGTAGCTGTGATGGAGTACTCTAGAGAGCTGAATCGGGCTCCGATGTTCTCCACCTCCCTTCGAAGTTCCTGAAGGGCTTCCCTCAGGCCTTCTTGAGGAAGGGTGGTAGGTGCTGCTGCTGATGTAGTAGGTGAGCAAGGCATATCTTCTCTGGTCGTTGCTGTGTTGCCTTGTGTTGGATGCCTCGGTCTGGGGTAGCGCGGGCACCGTGGCTGACCTGTGAAATGGCCTGGGCCATTGCAGGTTGCACAGTATCTGCGTCGGTGCCGTAGATTGTGACTCCTGCACTCGGTGGTGAGGCACCGTGACCCACAGTAGTGACATCTCGGAGGAGCTGTGCACTTGGAGGCGCAGTGGCCGTAGTCGCAGCATCGCCGACAGGGGACGTGACGCTCTAATTTGCTTGCCTCGATTCTAAAGCAGCGCCCTAACAAGGGCAGCCCCATCCTCAAAGCAGCACCCTGCTCCAAGTGGTCGGCCAGATGCAAGCGAACTAATGTGGTGGTGCCCATTCTCGTAAAACTCCTGTTAGCTCTCCAGGTAGAGGGCCACATCTGCTTCGCGGCGGAGAGGACGAATCTGCAAGGTAGGTCACGCGGTACCCCACAGATGACCAGGGAGCAGGATCCTGCAGACGTTGCTGGTGCTGGTGTAGAATGCGGCGCTCGTGTGCTGTGCAACAGCGGCGTAGGAAAGCCGTTGTACAGTAACGCTAGAAGGCAGTGCTTGTTGTACTTCTGCAGCTGGAAGATCTGATGACTGCGTGTCAGGTGCTGGTTGGGCAGTCGGCTGCGTTGGGGTGGTCGATGCGGAGTGGGCTGGTGAGGGCGAGCTGCCCGCGGGTCAGGGTGAGTTAACTGGATAAGGTTTTCTCCGGGGTTTTCACTTATCCTACAAGACAAATGTCGGGTAACTGTAAGCTCCATTGACCCTAGACTCGTTTGAGCATCATTTCACCCAATTCATTCACCGTCTGATATGACTTAAGGCTGGAGGACGAAAATTACCACAAAAAAGCCATAAGTACAATAAAAATAATAAATTTATCCCAGATATAAGCTAATTCTAAAAACAGCACACAATCCGTTGCCATGGCTTAGTAACGCTTAAAGTATCTAGCAACGCATTCAAATGTCACTGTACGAACTAAGACATGAAATAATTGAACGACGATGAGCTGTTTATATCAAAAGCTGCTTTTTCATTTTTTTATTTTGTGAGCCCCCTTGAAAGTCAGGAAAACTCACTCGTTTCAAAACGTTAATAAAACAACCAGAGATTTATAATCAACATAAACTACTATAACTAATCTTAGCAATCTTTACGAAATTAAACTGAAACACAACACTCTGCGTTTAAGGACTTGTAGTTTACTCAAATGTTTTCGAATTGTATATTTAAAGCTCGTCTGGAGTAAGTATGAAATGTCATAAATACAGTTTTGGGATTTTGGATGTCCCAAACTGAAGTTTCTATCGAATGTTTTATTGAAAAGATTTTTTAAGGGTGATGATTTTATTCACGCGTGTCTTCCATTCCTTGCTCCTGACCCTTTTCCCCATTCATTTCTGGCAACAATTTAAGTTCATCTTCCAAATTCGGCAGGGTCGTTATCTTTTTCATGTTCCTGGCCACGTGTAATGCAGAACAGTGTCTGGCTGTCCTTTGTCATCAGCAGATATAAGTGACAGCATCCAGTCAACTTTTTCTTCGCTACCTCCTTTATCGTCTCATTTCTACTGCCATTATTTCCCTATTTTTGAATTTCGAATCTTGGTCGTTCTAGATTTCCTACAATTCTTCTTAGAAAACTCATTTCTGTAAGCAGTGGTATATTCTTATTCCACTTACACACACTCCAGTCCCTCTTTCGACGTGGCAACACACCCTGCACCATGCCTTCAAACATTCTTCTCTCTTTGTTTTACGTTTATAGTTGGAATTTTATACCCTATTCAACAACCAAGGCTCTAGTTTGTAATGGCTATTTCATATTTTTTAATATATTTGAGAATTTATTCTGGATTGTTCTAGAAAATGTAATTTTCATAAAATAGAAATTGAAACTGGGTAAGCCACAGAATGAAAAACTTACGTAACAGGGTTCCTATTGGTTGTTGCAATTACGAAATGTTGTGACGTGGACCAATGTGATAAAATTAATTTAGATTTTTCTGGAAGCTTGTGATGCAGAGATTCGAGAATATGAAAATAGTTTTGGCTTCACTCTTCGATAGATCAAGTGTAAAGACGTGTTACCTGTAGTGTCGATCTACAAGTCTTCAAAATCTTTAACTGCGAGGACGCAGTATTGAGCATTTTATAAAATGATATAATATACAGATCTTAACATTGCGATAAGATATATTAATTGTTTTTGTGGACTAAATTCCAAAAGTTTTAAGGAAGGGTGAAGTTATTATTTACTAAAGATAATTCTCGCTGCGATACTACGACCAGAGATAGGACTAACTGCTCCAGAGCGCCAAGGCATACATCTACAATAATTCTTAAAGATGTTCAACAAAGGCGAGAATAATTAGCCATCTTCCATCTCTCGAACCCTTTGCACTAAATTATTCGGCTTCAAGTTTCTTATCCCGTATTGTTTAATTTAAAACCACGACAAAAGTACAGTAAAGCTAACAGTTTCCCGTGCGACGAGTACAGACTTTTACATTTCGATCGCTTAAGGCAATGCCTCCAATTTGGTAAAAATCCTGACAATTTTTAATTATGCTTGTAACTTCTACATTCTGCACGAAAGTCTTAATTTTTAAAATAACAGCTTTAAAGTGATAATTGTCTATTTAATCGCGCTGCATTGTTTTGGAGTTGAATTCTAAACTGCGTTCCTCTTATTAATATTTTAGGTAGGGTATAATACTAACAGCGCTCCTTTTATTCTTTATGCTTACTAATTTTAAATCTTCCTAATAATGATGATAACATACCCAACAATAGTTTTACCGCAATCTTGACAACTTAGCCGGGCAACAAGACTTCAAACCCTATGCCCACATTAGGTGGAGTTTCATAAATACAGTGACTCAGAAAATGATTCTATGGTTTAAAACTTCTTCAGCCCAATTTTTAGGAATATCACTTCTAAATTTAACTAAAGAAGCAATGATTTTACGGTTTATGTCCTCTGATGTTCGTTTGCTTTCCTTTATTTTTCCATATTTGTTCATTTTACCAATAATTTTATAATATTTCGAATATTCCAGCGATGTTTATGATATTTAATGCATTGTGTTTACAAAATAATCATATATGCATTCAGTAGGCCAACAATTTTAATCTAATGGCTAGCAATTTCAGGAATAATGTTTAGATTGATGAAGAAACACTGTTCCAGTCATAACAGAAACAGCGTGGCTTAAGCAGTAACGTTCTCTTTTTTTCTTTCAATGTCAAGGTTCTAAAGTAGAAGTTCTATTTAATGAGCGGTAAGCAAACTGTTGGACTATTATTGTTCAATATGAGCATTAAGGTTAAACCTGTTAATGAGTTTTCATTTTGATACCTCAGATTTATTAAGTAAACCTTTTATTTTCTGCATCACGTACTTCCAATAATTAGAGGATAGAAATAGAATTTTACGGAGGAGAATTTTACGTTACGTCACGTAACTTAAGCTTATTTACTTTTTTGCAGACATAGCCATTTTCGAGACCTTTCTTCTTATTTTAGTTAATTGATGTTATTCACACTAGCCGTATATAGGCTGAGATCTTTGATAGATATAGTCAACATAAAAAAATTCAATGGCATGGCCGGGATTTGAACCAGGTTTCCGTCCAGTCGCTCTAAACCACTGAGCTACCATGCTCAACTTGCCGTCATGACATTTGACTTGTATATTTCCTCGGTACACCGTTTGTGAAAAATACGAGTCAAATGGAGAATTTAATGTCAAGACGGTAAGTTGGCCATGATAGCTCAATGGGTTTTGCGACTGTACGGGAACCAGGAGATCCGATGTTCAAATCCCGGCCATGGCATTGAATTTTTCATGTTGACTCTATCTACCTTTCTTCTTATGAAGAGTCAGTTGGAGAATTTAATGTCGTGTTGGCACGTTGGCCATAGTAGCTCAAATGGTTAGAGTGGCTGGACGGAAACCAGAAGATGCGTGGTTCAAATCCCGACTATGTCTTTGAATTTTTCAGTCTGACTCTACCCTTTCATAGTGCGTCCTACACACGGCTAGTGTGAAAGAAAAATTAATTTCCATTAATTGTACCTAATAGTGGTCCGAACTATAAAGCCCGGGCCTTAAAGCACTTACAGCATAGTAAGTCGCCATTAAGGTAGTTGTCTCATGTGTTTATGGGAACTCCTAGTGGTTTACTGCGAGAAACACGAGTCAGTTGGAGAATTTAATGTCATGTTGGCACGTTGGCCATAGTAGCTGAAATGGTTAGAGCGGCTGGACGGAAACCAGAAGACCCGTGATTCAAATCCCGGCTATGGCATTGAATTTTTTTTCATTCTGGCTCTAACCTTTCTTCTTATTGTTTGGAATTTTCATATATTCATAGTTTTCTCAAATAAGAGGTCATTCTATACTTTTCTTGTTTTTTTTCTCTCTCTCTCAATATCCTAGCATTGTAAAGAGAGAAAAATGTCAGAACTGTCAGCCCTCTCAAAAAATTTGCCGCCATGTTAAGCCTACAATATTGTAGTATTTATTTTCATGGTACAAATACGAAAATACCTACTTTATCGGAGGATTCCCCTACTTTTAGCACTGTTTCTTCCCTTTGTGCTATCTTTCTTTCATTTGCACACATAACCCAGTTTATGGGCACACACATACCTATGCTTGAACCGGTACCTGGGCAGTAATCCTCTGCGTGGAAACACCTGAGCTAAACACTAGCAACAAAGTATTAATATGAACTAGATAAAGGAATATGTTCTCTTAAAATGGTTTATAGAGGATTTACGTGAGTATATACATAACATTGTTTTCTTTGTTAGCTCACTTAAAGGTTTATCTTTTACTTAACAAATATTGGATGAGATTCAGTTCAGAGAATCGATTGTTGCCTAAAGCTCCTTTTCTTTGTTAGCTCACTTAAAAGTTAATTTTTACTTAAATACTGGGTAAGATTCAGTTCAGAAAATCGATTGTTGCCTAAAGCTCCGTGGTTTGTTTTATAAACTCAGCCTATTGACTACTTTCAAAGCTTTGGCAACTTTATCACTTTGGGGTGCACATCCGCTTAACGGAACCGAATTCTCCACTTCTGGCTTTATTGTAATTAAATGGCAGCTAGCATAGAGGCATACCTTAAATCAGTACCTGGCTAATGGAGCAAAGGAAATTCTTTTTAAGATAAATATTTGCTGCGCTGACACAGTAGAAATTTCAGCTGCAAGATTCCAAGTCTCTCAGCCAATCTATGAATCTCATATCTTAGAGCCACTATTTAGATTCTAAGTGAGGCTAATTAGGTTCTAAATTTGAAAAGAGGTAGCCTATTGGACATTTAGAAGTGTGGTCAGCATCTGTTTAACTCTGAGAAGCTAGGGTGATATTCTATTGGGTTTGAGACTAAACAAACTTGAAATAAGCAAGAAAAGAGAAGTTCACTGTAGCATAGACTCATCGGTGAGGACTGAATAGGCTGGGTTTAAGGTCCCATCTACAGCTTCTTCATTTGGATCCGATCCATCGCTGATCTTACAAATACTTGTCCAAGGTATTAGATTGATCGTTGACCTAAGTATAACCCTTTCGAAGGCCGTGGGAAGTATGCTTCCCACTTGCTTTATCATGTTATAAAGGCCGAAAGAAGCCTGCTGACCACGTACACTCTATGCTGACATCTAGCTGAGAGTTCAACAAAGCCAGAAAAAAAATTGAGCGCATGCTAGTGTCACTTCTATGAGTCATGAGTGAAAGAACATGACAGAAACTTGAAGGGAGCATGGCTCTACCTACCAGCTTCACACAGTAATTTGTATACATTTATGTAATTGGTTTCAGTGTTTTGGTTCAGTTATAATACTTCAAAATTGATAAAAAGCTTGATACATATGCAAAGCTTGCAATGTGTCGATTGCTGCTTTAGAAAGTTCCATGGAAAGTAACTGATGAAAAAACTGCAGGAGATAAACACAGAGAAGGAAAATTTAGATTATACCATAATGTGTATGTTTACCTTTTTGTAGTTTTGTTATTACAAAGTACTTAATGCAGTATAGCACAGGTGAATTCTGTAAATGTTTGATGTAATCTAAGACTTTTCCATTGGCCGTAGGAGATATACTTCCCACTTAAACCTTTTTGAAAATACTTAAAATAAAACTATATCCAAAAATTATTATTATGCATACAATTGTAATCATGCGACATTCATAAATTAAAACGGCCCATGAAAGGGATAGTTTTCCTTTGTGAGTACTTATAGAACTGAATTTCCACGTAAAGTTTAGAGAGAAGCAGGGAGAAAGTTCTCTGTTAGCTATCATTCCGACCACATATTTTTTAATATCATAAGTAGGTATTAAACGTGTGAAGTCAGGTATATATTAGTCTTTCGCGCTAGAAACGTCACATTAGTAGAATATCTCTGGGACTATAAACTCAACTGGAAAAATTTTTGCAATATACGGTCTTTTGCTAAATTGGTAATTTCCGTAATGACTGTTTAACTTTTAAAATACTAATTTATGGGTTACTATCCAACACTAAAATTGGCACTGGATTGTGTCTTGCTGAAATTTCAATAACTTCATTGCCTCTGTAATATGCAGAATTTTCTATACTGGCTTTAGCAATAACCTGGCTCTGATATTCCAGGTTAGCCTTAAGCTAGAGGTCTTCTGGTTCACCGAATTCAGAGGAAAAACCTCGATCCAAAGCTAATAGCGCAGGATGTAAAAGGTAGATATAAGGAAAGTTTGGTACCATCCCATAGCTCTGGAGATCTGAATAGCGAATCTAGTGGCATTTTCCAGCCTGAATTCAGATATGTAGTCAGAATTTTCCCATCAGGCATAGTTTTTCTGTAAAAGCTACTTTTCAAAATATGATTTTAGCGTTTGCTTTGACCTGTCATAGGAACCGTTACCTCATATGTAGCTATTTTACTCAAGCTGTATTATTGAAATTATTTGCAATGTCATGCTGAAGCGCAATAAAACATGACTGTGCAGGTTCATTGTTGTTCATTGTTGTTGTTTAGACATGTTCAGACCTGTTTGACATTGTGATGTGTCAGTATTGAGCTGACTGTGAGATTGTTGAGTAGTGAAATATTTCCTTCCTTTCTGTTTAGAAGTGTATTGTGTATTTTGTGCATGTTGTATTTCAGTGCTTTATTTTTTCATCATGCCAAGAAATTTTGTAAATCATGCAGATAATTTCTGCTATATTTGTGGTTAGCTGACCTTCAATTCTCAGAGGCGAAATTTCACCCCACTTGTAAAGAAGTGTTATAAACTTTACTTTGGCTGTCAAGTTGGTGATTTTGATAAGAGCTGGGCCCCAAATACATGCTGTGTTTCGTGTGTTAGACCTGACTGGGTGGAAAAATGGTACACATCATATGCCATTTGCAATTACCATTATTTGGAGGGAACCGAAGGATCATTTAACTGACTGTTATTTTTGTTTGACAAATATTAAAGGAATCACATCTAAAACAAAATATACAGTTAAATATCCGAATTTGCAATCTGCAATGAGACCTGTCTTACACAGTGAAGAGTTCCCCGTACCAGTATATGCAGATACGACCTTAAGTGATAACTCTGGTTCTGACCTGACTGAAACTCCAAATGATTCCGATGAAAATAAAAATTATCTTACATATGAAGCCAGTAGCTGTTCATCAGAACCATACTTTCCCAATCAGCAAGACCTTAGTGACCTGATTCGCGATTTAAATCTGTCTAAATAGCAAGCGGAAGTTTTAGCTTCCAGACTCAAAGGGTGGAATCTACTCCAAAAAGATGTAAGAATTAGTAGATATCGTAGCCGCCATAGTGTTTTCAAAGTATACTTCTCTGAAGAAAATGGTATTGTGTTTTGTAATTATTATTATAAAATAATAATTCTTTATCGAAAACCTTGGAGCTGTCAGCGATGAACACGGTGAGCGTTTTCATCAGCAAATTTCTACAATAGAGAAGAGGTACCAAGGCAAGTGGAGTTCCAATATGCTGGCTGACTACTGTTGGACTAAAATGAAAGACGTTCCAGATGCAAAATATACCCTAAAATCACTATCTACCACTTTCTAGTTAAGTCAGAATCAATAGTTATAATTTTGAGTTAGATAGCTAGTTACGGATTTTTTGGAATATTATAAAAAATTCAAATGAATATCATACAAAACTCCTGCCCAATGGGGGAAAACTGTAGTTATATTTGAATTCAGTACGAAAAATACTTTTAGAATCTGTTATTTTAATTCTTCTGAAAGAAAAAAGTTAAATTTTGTCGACCAGTGATAGTCAAACAAAAGATAAAACGCTGCCGTCCTATGTGGGAGAGCGGGTGATCGGTAAAGGCCTATACTGTAGCCATAATTTCCTGAAGCAGTAGAGGTTAAAAGGTGGCAGTGGGTAAACAAATACACACCATCACTTCATCCGAGTCTTGAAGAGCCTACTGTAGATGGCATTGGCTTTTCCTGCTAAGTTTTCTCTGGTTCATGGCAGCTCTGAGTTCAGAGGAATTACCAAGACCCTCGGAATGGCGTACATGGTGGTCATGTGAACTCTGCGTCCGTTTGGTGCCATGATGTCCTGTATGACTTCCAGAGTGTCCTCCAGGCATCAGCTTGGCTACTAGGCTTAGAAACTCTAAATGTAAATCCTAACGCCGTTGTTCATATCTGTAGTGATGACCAAATCTGCAGATGTAGATGGTCCATTGTGGAGACGTCTGCTGAGGTAGTTCTGGCAGCCTACGATACCACCCTGAGTGGATGCAGGGGCTAGGCAGAGCATCTGGCCTTCGAAGAGGCTGGTCCCTCTACAGATGGTGCAGTACCGACGGCGGTAACCGTAGTCATACAGCTACCAAGCCGATGTTAAGCTAGAAGCAACATAGACACTTCGGCGGCGCAGTGCACTTTGGCTTTGTGTGCTCGAAAATACAGCAGAGGGGGTTTATAGCTAGAGAATACCTCATCATCTGCCTCGATACAAAATATCCACAAGATCTGCAGTGATACGGGGTCTGGAAGGCGAGGCTAGCTAGCTGCTGCGGTGAAGGCTGATGCTCGTCTTCAGTGACTAAAACGGCAGGTTGCTCCAAGGCACACCTTCTCATGGAGTTACCCATATTGCTGTACTGAAACTCCCCTCTTGATTACCGGAACTGCACTAAGGGACTCGCAAATGACTGTAATTAATTTTATTACTCTATGCTTTTAAATAAGACTTGTCAAGTTATTAAAAGTGAGATATATTTTTATATAAATAATGAGTAGCTGGCATGCTTGATTTTTTAAGATTACTCACTCAGACTAGGCAGATGTTAGTGCAGCTCCCACTGAAGATGGTCTGAAGTAAGACCGAAAAGCGTTTCTGGAAGGAAGGGTGTACATCTGCCTAGTCTGAGTGAGTAATCTAAAAAGATAAGCATGCCAGCTACTCATTATTTATTACTCTATCCGTTGCATTCTACCATCTGAAATTATTTATTCTACCTATTCATTTGACTATCGCTTTATGATTTCTTTACAAAATTATAAGTCTGATCTGGTTCAATTACCATCTAATGAAAGTGTTTATCCAAGACGAGACGTCCTCTTATGCTGCTTCCCTTATTTATATTTGACTGAGATAAAAGCCGCCGTGATACCTATTTAGTGTATGGAAATCAGGGTATATAAGCTTCTTAATGCCTTTATTGTATTGTTTGATCTAGTTTTGTTAAATTGCAGCTTGTTGAGCATATAGGTAAGTGTCAATGTAATATATAACATAATAATTTCCTCTTTACATGTATAAACGCACGAAACAATTATAATGGATTCAGAAAATAAAACATAAAACTTTAATTAAATATCCAAATTTGAGGCCAATTCTTTTCACATGCGCAGTACAATACCTTCAACTCTTTCAGTATTTATGCAATTCCGATTGCAATTGTTATCTATAGACTGAATATATTTCTTCGAATAGTAAGAGGATCTTTTAAATTATTATTTTCAAAGCATCATCCACAGATGTTATGCTGAACTACCCAGTAATTTTCTTTCTCACTTTTCGTGGTATTTGGCCCTTGTTGTAAAGTCTTTCCAAAGTATTTTAAGTCACCCCTACGCTTACTCACTTGAAGGATTAAAAACTTCCTTCCGGACTCCCATCCATTTTTCTTCTTCTCGTCACCTTTATATCGTGTTTTTTTCTGAGGCTTAACATGGATTTTGATTATCTCTACCGACATCTATCTCTTCGCTGACATTTTTAGCTATTTTTAACCCATATAACTCTATTCATGTTCCCTTCAACTAAATCGTACTAACAAAATGCTTGGCGAGAAACGAACCTTATTTCTATAGTAAGCACTTTTTATTTTCTTTGAATTTAACGTCTTTTAAAGTGGAGATGACAAATAAATGTAACGTTCAAAATGATGCTCAAACAAGCCATGGATCCATAGAACTTAAAGCTACCCGGTATTCGATTGGTTCAAAATATGATCGTTGCCCTCATTCACTCACCCACCCGATATTCCTTCTTAAGATACGCAGACCATCGGGAGTAATTCATCATTATAAGATTTGAACCCGGGACCTCTTGAATGTGAGGCAAACAGGACATCTCCTTATTTTAGTTAATTGATGGAAATTAATCATTTCTCCACACTAGCCGTATATAGGCTAAGGTTTTTGATAGATAGAGTAAACATAAAAAATTCAATGTCATGGCCGGGATTTGAACCACGGACCGCCTGGTTTCCGTCCAGTCACTCTTAACCTTTGAGCTACTATGGCCAACATGCCGTCCTGACAATAAATTCTCCAGTTGACTCATATATTTCTCCGGTAGACCACTAGGGGCTCTCGCATCCGAGATACACCGTTTGTGGCAACTTATATCGTAAGTACTTACGTCCCAGGCTTCATGAATTAACTCTTATTGTTTTAGTTAGTTGATGGAAATTAATCTTTTCTCCACACTAGCCGTATATAGGCTAAGGTTTTTTATAGATAACTGTTTAAAATTTTAGCATTGATTTGAATTAACATTTATATCCAATTAAATGTATTTCCCGGGCTTGTGGGCCGTGGTCCAAGGGATGAAACTTCTTCTGACGTTTCATTCTTTGGACCACGGTCCGTTCCAGCAACTACCGAGCTAGAATCATCCTCTGAAGATGCTCGTCGGAGTTATGAGCGAAACGTCAGGAGAAGTTTCATCCCTTGGACCACGGCCCACAAGCCCGGGAAATACATTTTATTGGATTAACGCCGGCCATGAAAGCCTAAGCAAGTACAACTAACATCTATGCATTTTCTTATGACATTATGGTATTGTCACCTAATTATCAGAAACCAGGGCCAGCTAGCAGTTGGGTGGGCGACAGAAGGCATTGAGGCCACGCCTATCCATTTATCTTGTAGCGTTCACTGAAGGGGATGGTGAGGAAAGTGTTCCCGATCGCTGGCCACCTCTTTCCCCTCCCCCTGAGGTCTGGAACAGTCGGGATATTTCATCTAACCCAGAACCTTCTAGATAGGTCAGTTGGTCTTGTGTAAGCGAAGCGCCGGGCTGAAGAGAGGCAGTACTTGGCGAGCATCCGTGAGGAGCACCGAGTGAGTTAACAGACCGGAAGACTGTGAACGTGCATCAGAGGAATTGTACGTAACTGTGAGCGTGCAGTGGACCTGTGGCAGACGAACTGGTGAATTTTAATTGTGTGCATTACGTAATTCTGTGTAATCGGCAAGTGTTCCGACTGTAATTCGGTGGAAATAAAGAACATTTTTGAGTTGTGCAATTAGACTTTTACTGTCACGAGCTCACAAAGTTACAGTATTTTATTCACTAATATTCAATATCTAGCTTTGCAATCATTAAACGAACCGTAATTCTAGATTTGGCAGAGTGTTTTTCATATTCTGAAGAAATTAATTGGCCATCAGTTTTAATACTTCATGCACGTAGGGCTCATTTAGGTACCATTTTACAAATTTCAGTCATTCATTGTGCAATATGACGTACACAGAAGTTAACAAAGAGGACGTTAAATGGTCTATTCTCCAAGAAAACTGTTTATTAATCTCCAGAGGAACATCTGTGACAAGGACTCTCGGCTAGGGCCGAGAGACGAGGTGCAGTGTGGACCTGCGACAGACAAACTTGATTGCATACGTGTGCTACGTCATTCTGCGGTTATCAGAGATGCACAAAGTGTATTTCTACGGAAGTAAGGAACATTTGAATCGCTACAAATTGGACTTTTAACTTTAAGAACCCACAGTCATTAATACCTTTAAGCATGATTAATCTATAAATTGTTCATTTGAGAAGAAAGATAGGACAAATTAAACATTTGTTTTGGTACTTTCTTTTATAATCAGAAGCGTGGTCAAGTACCTGTATAACCGTGTAAGTTTCTGGAGAATTTTTCCAAAAAGTCGCAGTATATATGTTTTAAATGTGTTCAGTTTTATATGGATCGTCCTGTAGTTCATTTGACGTAACTTAGCTTGTAGTAACGTACTTCTTTAGTAAAGTTACCTCTGAAGTCACCTACTCCAACATGGTGACCGACAGCTGATCGCCCGCCTTGGTAGCGTGGTGGTAGCATGTCTGCTTCACGTTCAAGAGGTCCCGAGTTCGAATCTCGGTCAGGGTGAGTTACCTGGATAAGGTATTTTCGGGGTTTTCCCTTATCCTGTAAGACGAATGTCGGGTAACTCTAAGCTCCATGGACCCCGGACTCATTTGAGCATTATTTCACCCATTCCATTCATCGTCCATATCGGACTTAACGTTGGAGGACGTAAATTACACAGAAAAAAAGACAGCTGATCTTCAACTAAAGGCGAGTAAGTTGGCACTGGGTGGGTGAAATTTAAAAAATCTATTACTATTATGTGTATAACTGAGAATTAAACTGTAGAATGTGGCACAAAGGTAACTTGTTCAAAGTTTGGTATGTGTTCCTGAACATTAATCTTTTTATATCATAAACGTATATTTTAAAATTTATAATTACAAAGATTTATTTGTAGATTTTAGTAAATATAAACATTCTGATTTGTTGATTTTCGAGAGAAAGTATTAGTTTCTCCGTAAGCAAGAGTTCCCAGATAACATTTCCTTTCATCGCTGAAGTTAAAGGCAGTTAGATAATTAAATTTCTCAATCTCTTTGAAAAGTATCAGAAAAGAGGAATTCACTTTAATTTAAATTTAGCATCGATATAATGCGGCAAGAAGTTTACAGTTGCATGAACATTGCATCAAAAAGGACGTTTACATACTACAAGTATATGAAAACGCTAATTAAAAAAGAATCAACTATCTACCAAAGTGACTCTCTCCATTTTTAAGCAGCACATATGATTCATAAATAAAACAATTGAATAATGTCACCCGAGCGTCGGAATTCCCGATAGAACCGGCCAGCAGTAAGGCCAGACGGGAAGCATTCGGACAACGCCTGCCCATTTGTCTCCTGTCACTAACTGAGGGGATGATTAGAAGAGCGGCACGAGCCCTGTACCGTCTCTTTCCCCTCCCACCAGACGTCTGGAAATATAGGGATAATTGTGCGAGCCACGAACCTTCCAGAAACGGCGATCTTCCCTATATAAGGCCTACAGTTGGCGAGTCAGTTCAGTTCTTGGCAAGCAGCTGTGAGGAGCGCCGAATGAGTGAACGGGCCGGTAGACTGTGTACGTGCATCAGAGGAGTTGCACGTAATTGAAGTGTAGAGTGGACCTGTGACAGACGAACTGACAAATTGTAATTGTGTGCATTACATAATTCTGTGTAATCGGCAAGTGTTCCAACTGTAATTCGGTGGAAATAAAGAACATTTTGAGTTTGTGCAATTTGACTTTTAATTTCACGAACCCACAAAGTCACAATAATTAATATAATTGAAAGACTTTTCTAAAAGATAATAAGCCCCTAAAAAGATGCATTCTCCTCTCTTCTTATTTATTTATTTCTACATTTTCTAGTACGTAACCAATAGGTACAAATTACATTGTATTCCACACAGAAATAATATTTCAAAAGCTTACCATGGACCACCTTAATTCGAAAAAGTGAAGTTTTAGAAAAGGACTCCTTGCGCCGTGTGTATCAAAGAAGAACTCAAAACTGAGATAAATATCAAAAGATAAATAAACAACATAAGTTCAAGGTTCCAATGGTGCAATTAGATTTTAAGAAAATGTCTACACTCCCTACCTGTATATAAAAAAGTCACATGAGCTTCTTATTTTTTTCCAAATGTCCATAGTTAATTTTCATCAAAATATTATACATTTAAAATATTTATGTGACAAACAAAAGACACGCCTTCAATTTTCTGAAAATAGTGAACGAAGTTCTTACAAAAATTGTGCTTAATATAGCTAGCTGCTGGAGTCTGACTTTGTAATACAAATGCTGTGTCATTTAGCATCGTTGACTGTTTGGTTAGAGAGATAAGGAGAGAGGTACTGTAATTCAAAAAGAACAAAAAAGTGCTAAAAATAACTTTTTTGAGGTTTACTCCAAATTTCAGGTTTGGAGGTGTGGAGGACATTAAATGCGAGGATCTACTCCCATTAGTCCTGGACCCGTACGACCAGAACCTGGTCCTCTCGGGTATATTTACTGTAGGACAGTACCTATTTTATAAACTGCCCCCCTCCCGCTGCACACGGCAGACAGGACGGAAGTGGATACGCCACTTACGCGCCGGTCCTTAATGAACCAGCTACCAAAAAACCTTGGTAGGGCCGCCGGTGATCTAGCTCACCAGCTACTAGCTCTGCAGGATAGCACCCGGGACTTATGAGGCAACCCTCTACCCCCTCCGGGCGGCCAAGGCCTGGCCGGAGGTACCCAATTTCCCGTGGGTGGCGGGAAAGCACGGCCCCCTCGAGTCCAACCCAATCCGAACAGCTCCCAGAGGGAGGGGCTCGAATGTTCGGCCCGAGGTTCCTCTAGAAACGTCAGAGGTACCACGAGTGCTAGGGGTCCACAGCGCCCGCAAATTGGCAGCTGAAAGGGACGAATCCCTCCCCCTACGGGAGGTTTGGAGGACAGTTGAGTCCAGAGGTTCTACTCCCATTAGCCTTGAACCCGTAGGAACAAGACCCGGGCCTCTTTCAACCAGGGAGTTATCCGAGCTATCCCGTGAAGGGCGCCCGTCATCCTCCGTGGGGCTTTCCATTAGGGCAAGACCTAGTTTCCTAACAAGTCCCCCCATCTGGTCCTAGGGACACAAGACGGGACGGAAGTGGATACGCCACGTGAAGACTACCGATATGACCTCGGTGGGGTCGCCTGGTGATCTAGTACACCTTCTACTAGCTAAGCAGGCTAGTACCCGGAAACTTAATGGCTTCCCTCAACCCCGTCCGAAGACGCACCCAATCTCCCACGGGTATCGGGAACACACTGCCCCCTCGAGACCATCCCAATCCGAACAACTCCCGAAGGAGGGCCTCGGCGTTCGGCCCGAGGTTGCTCTAGTAACGTCAGAGGTAAGGTTTGGAGGACAGGATGATATGCTCTGGGTGATCACCTTCTACTTAAGCGAGACTGACTTTGGTCTCCGAGCCGGCCTAGCGGATCGATTCAGGAACTCGGCAGCAGAACCTGGTGTGAAAGCCTGCCTGGAGACTTCCTTGCTCTTGGTAGGGGAACCTCCGGTCTCCAATGCTGCCTCTTGTGGTTTCGAGTAGAGGGGATGACGATGACCCTGGACCGCTGGGAGTTTCTGTGTAGTTAAGTGTAAGGACCCAGCTCTCTATATTCTAATTACTTCTTGGTGTCATCATCCCTCTGTCTCCTCTCACCACATCCTCCTTCCCGGTTTCCCACTTGTGGGCTAGGTACAAAAGACTAGGCTGGCCGAGGTGCCGAATCCCCTACAAACAGTCCAGTTCAATCCAATCATTTTCCTAGACCTGCCCAAACTGAGGATTCTGCCATTTCGCCTCTTTCTCCCTGGGCACCCCTTTAGGGTCATAAGTGCAAAATATATTTTAAGGTCGATATGTACCTCATACCTTATTGGAGAGGATTCACGAAACATCCTCTAAATCTTTAAGAAATTTGATAAAATTCTGAGATATAAATTAAATTAATTCATTCTTTATTGGAGCTTTACAAATCTAACCGTGCAACCAAGCCAACGTTTTTACTTCGAAGAATATGAAAAAGAAAAGGAATAAGAGTTTATAGAAGAATGAGTGGAAAAATCATGTGAATGTCACAATTCAGCCCTTTTTTTTTATATCAGAGAAGTGTCGCAGATGCATTGCGTTACTGTTATTTTGAAAATAAGAACAAAAGAAATGCACACACTTAGCATATCTGTAGGTCATCAGAGTGATCTGGTCTGGAGGTGTTGACAACAGAGATTTGTTCAGCTACCGTCGGAATTAATGAAATTCTCCCGAGAAAGGGAGAGAGTGGGCGAGGAGGAGGGGAGTTCGAGGAGAGGCTGCCAGCCTCGGCGCAGACCGACAGTCGGCTTCCGAACACGGCCATGGCAAGTAGCAGAGCGGGCGAATATTAACCACGGGCACTTCATGCACGTTGCGAGCTATCGAACATTCACGTATCGATGTTTCGCGGCTAAAGTGCATTTCTGTCACTCCAAAACAATTGTCTACTGTTGATTTAATTTCTACACGTTAGTGATTTTAACAAAAAGCGTTAATTTGAATATAATTACAGTGACACTGAAATCTCGGTGTAAACAAAACTAAATTAGGGATTTTAATTGTTATTAATCTCGTATTACTGTGGATGTATATTTAAAACTTCCCTGAATTATTTACACAACCATATAAAGAAATTACTGATGTTCACAGAGACTGCAGCGTACTTCAAAAAGAATTTAAAACATTTTTTACCTATGTTGGTGATTTTATAGCAGGACTAAAAGTGTGTTAAATAATGAAAACATTTCTGTCATAACATTTAAAACTCATAGAGACCTGTGGCGACTTGTTTCTGATAAAACTGAAATGCTATTAAGTGATGTGAATACCTATTAATCCCTGTAAAAGAAAAGAATTAAATTAGATGCTGTCTTAAGAAGTCAAATGATACCAAGCTACCAAAATAAAACTTTTATCTCAAAGCAGGAGATATAGTGAGAAAAACAAAAACTTCTCATATTAGTTTAATGTAATCAAAAACTGCATTAGGGTTTTTTTGTAGCCCGTAGCTGAGGGAATTTTGTTTTCTAGCTAGCTTTTTGTAGTCATCTTAATTGTTTGTAGTAAACCCTCCAGTTAGGGAGATAGAAGTACAAATTATTCCTAATTATAGAAAATTTTTTTATAAAGCACAAAGCGCTTCAGAGGTACAGACATGTTCAAAAGACGTACCAGCTTCAAGTTTGGGTGGCAGTTGTTGGTTCTGGCAGTACTCTTGCACCTAGGCGATGGTGTTGGCAACAGCGGAGAGGGCGATAACGCCGTCGTGAATTGTGGTGCTGCTAGCACTAATAATGTAGATACCGGAGTTGTTGAAGAACCTCCAGGAATTGCGGAATTCAGTTACGAGTCCAACGACACAGCCGCGGAGACCGACGTAAAGGAAAATGTACTAAACGAAACTACCACCAAGAACCGTACTGCATCCCTGGGGGATGAAAACGGAGAAGAAATCCTGGATGAGGACTATGAGTACGATTATGACTATGATGCTGCAATAGGAACGTTGTACTGGCCCGAACTTGGTCCAACGCTGTTTGTTTTTGGGGCTACGTTGGTCATTGGAATCATCGGTAACTCCCTCATCATCTTTACCATCTGCCGCTACCGGCGCATGAAGAGCACCACCAACGTCTTCCTGGCCAGCCTGGCATCCGCTGATCTGCTCCTAATCATCATCTGCACTCCTGTCAAGGTAAGATCGTAGTAGCCTTTAGCTCTTGAACTATACTCAAAGAACCTCGCCAGAAAACGTAAAATCTTCGTAAGTTTACCTTAAACCTCAAAATGGCCTAGAAATTAATAGCAATTATTCTAGTGTAACAAGTATTAACACAGTAAAAGGCTTAATAAATCTTATTTTCTAACTATAGCTCCTTGTAACACCATATTTTTCTGTCTACTATATTTTATTTGGTATAGTCATTTGCGGAAGAACATTATACACTTTATGTACGTATAAAGAAAATGCAGGCACTTTAGAAGCTATTGATATACTTAAAAGCACATCTCTATGTGCTGGTATGGAAGTTCCATATTATTTCCATACATCACGGTAAACTGCATCTAAAACGGTGACAAAATGTGGACAAAAATTTTTTACGTCAGCCTATTTCGAGTATTATTCTTGACTGCTTCCCTAAACCACAACCTTACGATTTTTTCAGAGTATATTCTTATATGGACAATAGGACTAATATTGATAAAATACTCTTAATTCAAAGGAAGGCAATATTCATTGTTACATTGCAGCATTTAATGCTCATTGTCGACTTTTGTTTATTAGGATGGCCATAACTACCGCCATAAATCCGTAGGTATATTTATAACTGTCCAGTTTTAACCAAACGAGCAACAAACACTTCTGTTTTCGTCACTGATTCACTAAGATTGGTGAAATCCAAGCAGTGGTTTAATAATATTTCAATCCAAATGTGTAAAAAACTGCATATATTTTAGATAAAACACTTCAAACAAAAGTTGAAAAATTAGTTCTTTTTTATTTATTTGCGAGAATCTTAATTGTAATTTTAACATCGTATTACTGTATTACCTTGACTTATGTCACAAGATACAGTTTACTGTAGTTTTTATGAAGCTAATAAAATATAAATGCATATAAAATAAGCAGCAAAAGAAAGGAAATCTCAAGAAAGCTTACTTTAAATAAATTTTGGTCTTTGAACGGTTTATAATATTGTAGAGTAAGATTCCATTTTTTTCTTATGGTTTATCAGCTATAACATTATAAAGCTAATTCCATTAAGAGTTCTTCAGAAAGTATAGATAGAAAATCGAAGATACACACTTTTATGCAAATGTCTTCAAGGCTTATTATTTTAATCAAATTCATTGCACTTATTTTTGAAAAAAAATTAAATTAACCATAAATTTCAGCGTAAAGTACATTTGAAAATTAATCATGTTTGAGAAAATATTGTCACATCATTTAAAGATATTGAATAATATATTTTATTCTTCATTTATGTTGTTCACATCTCCCAGTCGCAAACACACACGCAAACACGCGCTCATGGACTTCCTTCTTATTCGTAGGACCTCAAAAATTGGGAAAATTTCGATATAAAACTCTGGGTGGAAGACAACACTTTCTTTGCGATAAATAGCTGATGAAGAAAGTGAAGGAAGTCAAGAAACGAACTCAGAGCAGAGAGAATTGTGGAAGTTTCTTAGGCACCTAAAATGCGACAGTAAATGCAATCTTCCTCCTATTTATTTGATTTTAAACTCCCGGTTTATTAAAAGGATGCTGGAGCGGTGACTGGAGGATATGATTAATGATTCCGTAGAAGAAATCAGAGCCCTTGTCGTAAGTTACACGGCATTCATTTGTCAGGCCAGACAAGAAGAAGGAGAGAAAAAAAAGAGTTACGCACATGACATTCTCTACTGATATTTTTACAAACCTTTTAATTCACATGTAAATATTTAATTTAGAATGCGTTAGATAAAGCGGTATTCACAGTTTTTAAAGAGTATATCGCTATATCATAGCTATGAGATTCATAATACTTGCACAACCACAAGATAACCGTAAGTAAATGAGAGAAGTGTAGATAGGTATTGGAAAATTCAAATCAACATGCAATCTTGATTTAACAAGCAATGTCTTGGTAATAGAAAACTCACTAAAAGAGCATAAATATTTTTCGTTAGACATATTTACATTCACTGTAGTGAGACTTTGTTTATCTTTTATAGTTTATCAATTATAGTTCAGAATCGAAAGAACTTTAAAGAGCATTGTCAGGAAGTTAATGATATACATATTATTCGTGATGCTAATCTGTTATATATCTTATAAAGGGTTTGGCATATTTGGAGGTTACTCAATTTAAGAAATTCTTAGGTTACCGAATGCAACTGTTTGGCAGGTAACATAAAACAGATATGGTTTGAGTTGCCAGTAAAGGGAAGACTATGGGAAGAACATTGTAACTCTGGTATAGAATTTTGAATCTGGAAGAAAATAATTTTTAAAACAATATTTAAAATATCAAAATAAAAGTTTAAAAGGCAAGGGATGCTTAGACTGCCTTAGAAATAATTTGGAGAGCAGTGGGTTAGGGCAAATGTGCAGAAAAAGAGAAACTAACGTGAAAATTTTGTGGAAATCTGCAAGAAAAATATTAGAAGACATAGAAGTGCAAAAAATAATTAGTGAAATATCCGAGATGAGGTCTTTAGTTTTTTTTATATAACACTGAGGGGTGCATGGGTAAGGGCAGAGTAGATAGACGTGATGAATAAAGAGGAGCGAGAAGGTATTGAATGGGTGAGAGCAGGTAACCAAAAGGTTTAAGGCCCGCCTCGGTGGCGTGGTGGTAGCATGTCTGCCTCCCGTTCAAGAGGTCCCGAGTTCGAATGTCGGTCAGGGTGAGTTACTTGGATAAGGTTTCTTCCGGGGTTTTCCCTTATCCTGAAAGACGAATGTCAGGTAACTCTAAGCTCTATGGACCCTGGGCTCATTTGAGCATCATTTCACCCATTCCATTCATCATCCGATATGACAACGTTGCAGGACGTAAATTACAAAACAAAGTTTAAACGAGGGTATTCCATAAAATTACCCATATGTGGTGGAAATGACAACTTAGAACATATATATTTTTTTAGTGTAATTCAATTAACTTAATTCAATTAACTTAAATAATTCAATTACCTTAAATAATAAGAGTTTAATGATGAAGCCTGGATCTCAAGAGTAAGTGGCCACAAGCGGTGTATCTCGGATGTGAGAGCCCCTAGTTGTTTACCGGGAAAATATACATGAGTCAATTCCGTAATTTAAAGTCAGGACTGCACGTTGGCCATGGTAGCTCAATGGGTAAGAGCGACTGGACGGAAACCAGGAGATCCGTGGTTCAAATCCCGGCCATGGCATTGAACTTTTGGAGAAAAGAGTTTATAATAAGATGTGGTTTAAGTTAGATAGGAATTTAGCTATAGCTGAAATGTTTGTTAAGGATCGTAAGAAGATTGGACAATTCTTGGACCAAAATGCGGTTACGTAAGTGAATAGAACTAGTAAAAAATCTACAATGGTATAAATAATTGGTTAGAAATAAGGATCTGCTGTAAAAATGAGGATGACTGGTATAGAGTTAGGGATAAAATACTTGAATATTAAAAATACTAAATTTAAACACCAGATTTGATATTTATAGTATTTCAGTTCTGTATGCTACCCATTATACATGCCTATGTATTTTAATGCGTTTTTTTAGATTCAAGGATCATAAATATTATTTTCAGTGAAATTATTTTTTTCTGAGGGGCGAGGGTCGAATGCAATTCTCCATCAGATATAAAGAACGGAGTAGAAAAAGTACGGCTGCTTAACACTGGTTTATCTCTTTAATCTGCCTAACGTTCAAGAGCTACAGAGTTAGAATTTCGGCTAAGCTGCTTTATCTGGATATTTTTTTCTTTTCGAGGTTTTTCCTTATCCTGAAAGATGAATATCGGATAACTCTGAGCTCTATGGATTCTGGATCAATTTGACCATCATTTTATTCATCGTTTAGTACGACTTAACGTTGGAGGATATTAAAAGCATTGCATTAAAGGTGCTATTACAGAACTAAATATATATTAACCCTGCCGAGGGCTGCTCGTTTGTATATTTCGACTCAACATATTAATTGTGTTATACAAGCGACATTTTATGGATTTATTTTATGTATTGAAGTTATAAAGTTTATAATTTAAGAGTCTGTTTCATCTAATACTGAAAAGTTGACGAATATTTTTACGTTATCTAGTACTTAGCTTTGTGAACACAGATAGTGCTGATAGATTCTTCCCATAAATTTCCGTTAGTATATTTTGTTGGAAATTCACGTTTTGGAACTCCTTGTGCTGTATAATTAAATAGCAGACTTTAGAGTGCTCCATTTTCCAGGAGACCACATAAAGATTTTCAAGGAAATCCCCCACTCAAAATATAATTGCAACAAAAATATTTATTTTGGTTTTAACGCTTTTGATCAAATTGCCTTATGTTTGTAATGCAATAACAACAATATCTCGAAAATAATTCCGTAACTAAAACATTTGGCGTAATATAAATTCTTTAAAGTATCCAAATATTTGTGCTATAAAACTTTATACAACTTTTATGGTTTATCATTCATGCAACATTCGTTTATAACAAAAAGGTTTTCATAAAGTATTCCTAGAGAATTACTTAGTAATTTTACCTCACTGTCCTCTAATGTAATTACGTCATTCTGCTTTGAAGAAAGAGAGCCTACAAAACCAGGTGGTTTAGCGCTTATGCTACTAATTCCATATTTCTATCTCCTCGCTTGTTTTATCACCTGCATTTCTTTGTTTTATTGCCTCCCTAGCATATGTTAGTTTGCGACCGTCATTTACTTTCTGCATAGTTAATCAAAGTTGTGTTCACATGCTGTGAACAGCATGTGATCAAGAGAGAAACTGTATATGTAAGTACTTCGATATATTTACTTAGAAATTTAGTTAATATTTTACTATATTTGTTTCTTGTAATTGTTTAATGGTATGACAGCCAATTACATACTAATAATATTTTAATTTCTGTAGTTAATGCAGTAACTGTGGTGCGATTATTATTGATAAACATTCTCATTATCCGTGCATGAATTGGAACGCGTAAATTTCGATGCGACTAATAGCAATCATAGAGGAACTCACATCTCTTCCAGCCAGAGCAGTTTTCGTCAGAAATGATATAGGTAATCCCGCGTAGATGCAGAGTGCCTGCCCTTCCTCAAGAGGTCCGAAGTTCGAATCTCGTCAGAGTGAGTTACCTGCATAAGGTTTTTTCCCGGGTTTTCCTTTATTCTGAAAGATGAATGCCTGGTTACCTTAAGTCCTATGGTTTGTGCGCTTATTTGAGCATCATTTAACCAATTTTATTCATCGTCCGATATGAGTTAACGGTAGAAGACGTAAATTAGAGAGAGAAAAAGAATAAGGAAACGTTATGCCTAAAACAAAAATAAAAGATATTTTGGAACATTAAATCTGGACTGTTTGTTTCAGTAAGAACATTATTTCAACTAGCCCACCTCGGTAGCCGAGATAGTAGCGTGTCTGCCTCACGTTCAAGAACTCCGAGTTCGAATCTCCGTTACAGTTAGTTACCTGGATAAAGTTTTATCTGCGATATTCGTTTATTCTGATAAACGAATGTTGGGTAGCTCTAAGCTCCATGGACCCCGGACTCATTTGAGCGTAATTTCACCCATTTCATCCACCGTCCGATATGATTTAACGTTGGAGGACGTAAATTAAAAAAAGAGTATTTCAACTACAAGTTGGCGTGTATCGCTTACTTATCATTGTCACTCTAATCTGGTAAAATAAAGCACATACCAATACACTGCATGTTATTTTTATAAAATATTGTGAAACTATTGGTTATTGAACTAAATTAAAGTTGCTATTCAAAGTACCTCGATATTCATAATTAATATTTGTAATGATAATAATGATGATGATGATGTAGATGATGATGATGTAGATGATGATGATGATGTAGATGATGATGATGATAATAATAATAATAATAATAATAATAATAATAATAATAATAATAATAATAATAATAATAATAATAATAATAATAATAATAATAATAATAATAATAATAATAATAATAATAATAATAATAATAATAATAATAATAATAATAATAATAATAATAATAATAATAATAATAATAATAATAATAATAATAATAATAATAATAATAATAATAATAATAATAATAATAATAATAATAATAATAATAATAATAATAATAATAATAATAATAATAATAATAATAATAATAATAATAATAATGATAACAATAATGATAATAATAATGATAATAATAATGATAATAATAATGATAATAATAATGATAATAATAATGATAATAATAACAATGATAATAATAACAATGATAATAATAATAACAATGATAATAATAATAACAATAATAATAATAATAATAATAATAATAATAATAATAATAATAATAATAATAATAATAATAATAATAATAATAATAATAATAATAATAATAATAATAATAATAATAATAATAATAATAATAATAATAATAATAATAATAATAATAATAATAATAATAATAATAATAATAATAATAATAATAATAAGAATAATAATAATAATAATAATAATAATAATAATAATAATAATAATAATAATAATAATAATAATAATAATAATAATAATAATAATAATAATAATAATAATAATAATAATAATAATAATAATAATAATAATAATAATAATAATAATAATAATAATAATAATAATAATAATAATAATAATAATAATAATAATAATAATAATAATAATAATAATAATAATAATAATAATAATAATAATAATAATAATAATAATAATAATAATAATAATAATAATAATAATAATAATAATAATAATAATAATAATAATAATAATAATAATAATAATAATAATAATAATAATAATAATAATAATAATAATAATAATAATAATAATAATAATAATAATAATAATAATAATAATAATAATAATAATAATAATAATAATAACGATGATGATTTTTTATTGTAATTTACGTCCTCCAACGTTAGGTCATATCGGACGATGAATAGAATGGGTGAAATGATGCTCAAATGAGCCCAGGGTCCATAGAGCTTAGAGTTACCTTACATTTGTCTTTCAGGATAAGGGAAAACCCCGGATAAAACCTTATCCAGGTAACTCACCCTGACCGAGATTCGAACTCGGGACCTCTTGAACGTGAGGCAGACACTGTACCACCCCGCTACCGTGGCGGGTGGTTGATGATATTTCACAACCACAAGAAAAGACGAATAACGACGTTCCATTTGAGAAACCAACAAGAACGGTTATCCACAAAGGTATTCGCATCACAAGCATCTGCAAACTGTATGGTCGATTATAGACACCTCTTGGTATGGTATAGGCCGCGCTAAGGCCGAGCGGTTGGACCGCTTGACTCTCAGCTAGGTGGCCCGTTTTCGATCCCAGGTGGCCGCATGTGTGGTATGTGGTGGCCAACATCGCGCTGGGGCGGGTTTTCTCCGTGATCTGCTGCTTCTCCCACCATCTCACTCCACCGGTGTTCCATCTTCATTTCATGTATCATCAGTGTTACCACCTGCGGTGCCGCATGTAGTAAAAGCGAGTGTTAAACACTACACATTCATTCATCATTCATTTGGTATAGTATGGTGTTTTATATATTTTACAGTTACTAGTCTTATAAAAAGCATTCAAAAGCAGAGGTAGTCACAAGCATTGCTATAAAATTCAAGATAATTCGTCTATTTTCCGTAAAAATTAACGTGCTGCGGATTTTAAGTCCCGGGTATAGGACCGGTGGCCACTCAGCATGGTGAGGAAAGTGAGGAGCTTACGCCAGGTCACGAAAACCAACGTTCCGGGGGATGCCGAGATGCCGAACACATCTGCTCCCCGTATCGGTTGGATGATCTCCCACCTCTAGCTTGCGGAAGTGAGCGTGAGGCCGGCAGTCGGGTTGGTAGACCTTGGCCCTCTAATAGGACTGTAGGGCCGAGGTAAAATAATGTATTGCTATATATCTATACGTCTTCAAGTATCGTTTTATTAAATTTGAATCCTAAACAACAATGATTATGTGTATTATTAGGGCAATTTAAAGGTGTGGTTCTTTTTTTTTGGTTTGGCTCTACAGAAATTTAAGAAAAATTATTGGAATTAGACGTTTTATTTGTTTTCAAAAAGTTGTAAACGTACCAGAAATTATACTTCTTCACGGATGTGTTATTACATATTCCTATTCTCCAATGAAGACTGATAAAGAAAATAATTCACAAAAATTTTATGGTAAGAGTTCTGGAAAATTTCCTGGAAGTTACATAGAATTTGTGTAGCGCGAGACATTTTAAACGTGTATATTAGAAACTGAAAACATTGGAGTCAGAAAAACAGCTTAGTTAATTCTAAAGGGCTCTCTAAGTCTTGTATAGATGTTTATAAAACTCATATAAAATCATTTCTAATCATTAGTATTGGACACCAAATTACGATTAAGAAATTAAATGCTTCTTTCTTACTAATAATGCACTTTTGGAAGATTTTCGTTCTATTTTCATCTGCGTGTAGCCTTATGCATAATGTGTATTTCAACATTGTTAGATTTATAGTTTTTGAGAACACATACACCAAGGTTTTCCAAGTAAAGTGTAGCTAGAGGTGGTGGGGTATTCTTGAATATATTAGTTTCGAGTCCCTAAAAGACGCTAACCTTAAAGTCAGCCCAGAAAATATAAGTACAGCCCCTAAATGAAGAAACAGTTTGTGTGTTGCAACATAATTATTTATGATTTACTTATTTCTATCCTAATTTTGCTGAAAGTTATTACATATTCCTATCCTCCAATGAAGGCAGATAAAGAAAATAATTCACAAAAATTTATGGTAATAGTTCTGGGTATTTCACTACAAAATTTTCCGGAAATTGTACAAAATTTGTATAGTGTGGGACTTTTGAATGTGTATACACCTTGAAAACAATGGAGTGAGAAAAACAACTTCGTAATTCTAAAGAGCACTCTAAGTCTTGTATGCAGACGTTTTTATAAACTCGTATAAAATCATTTCTAATCATCATTATTAGACACTAAATTAGGATTGTGAAATTAAATGGTTCGTTCTTACTAATAATACAATTTTAGAAGAATTTCGTTCTATTCTGACCTGCGTAAGCCTTTTGCATAATATGTATTTCAACATTGTTAGACGTATAGTTTTTGAGAAAGCATACACCGAGTTTTTCCAACTAAAGGGTAGTTAGAGGTGGTGGAATATTCTTGAATACTTTAGTTTTGAGTCCCTAAAAGACGCTAAATTTATGTCTCAGGTAACTCTATCAGGTTAGGTGTATTGCAATCATACTGGTACTTTTTTCTGTGCTTGTATACAGCAAGTTATGCATTTCCACTGAAATTGCTTACAGTAAAATGAAAATATGTATGAAACAGCTAGGACATTTCTGTTCCATGTTGTTATTTTCCGCCAATGGTGGTCACTGTGAATGACGTAATGAAGATTGGAATGCACTGTTTACAAGATGTTTGTAGCTTTGTACTTGGTATAATCTGCAGGATGCTATAAGGCTATCCTATTTTCTCCCTCATAACCAAAAATGGAGAAACGTAACTCTTCGCGCAATAAGTGACATCCAATTGCAGTATTTTTGTTTACTGCTATCTCTGCAGCAAAGAGGAAAATTTCTACATCAAAAACCTTTTATCCAAATGGCACTGCGTCAAGAACCATACAGGGAAGATAAAGAGTTCAGCATTTTGTACCCTGCACCAAAAAACAACGCTTCTGGCAAAGAAACGAGACTAAGTATACAGATTTGTTCTAAGATTAAATGATTAAAGACTGTACCTCCGTAACTTATTGAGTTTTAGAGTACACATAAATAAAATTATTGTTGCGTCATTAAAAACGAGGTGGACCGAATCAATATCTTGTAAATATTTCACAAAAACTCTACTTGTCACGTAAATATGAAAACTTTTACTTTATACTGAAGCCATTACATTGGGACAGGAATTCTCTTCGTAGTTAATTTCTCTTCATCTTAATCAGCCACACGTTCGGGCGCAATTTGGTACTGGGTTTCTATGTTTGAGATGGGATGCACTTTGACTGTTTCGAAGACCCAAGTCGAGAAGTCAGATATAACAGGGTTAATTCGGTGTATTTTGAGTTGTTTCTTGATGATTGTGTTTGATGAAATAAGAGTCATGAGACATCTATTTTACAGGCGTGGTTCGGAATAAAGTTTCGGAGAAGTCAAATTTTGTAACTATTTTTTTGTATTATATAAATACTTAATTTTTTATATTTAAACAGTTCCAACTATTACATAAAAGTTCTTGATCCTGCACCGCTATTCATCACACTCACGATTAGAAAACATCTCTACCAAGATTATTGATTTTTCGTAACTATAGTTACTCCTATCTTAATTTTGTGATTGGCGGATTTAATTCCACGTCACATTACGTTATACAATTATTACTACGGCCAGTCACAAAATGACATATATTTTAGCTTATTTAAATTACTGAATACACAATCACTTTTCTTAAAAATTCATAAACTTTTCATAACTTTTCTAAGTATAACTCGAAACTACTGCTACAACATTCTAGATTATAGTAAATTCTAATTTTTCCATGAAGAATTTTCTGTATTCTTTTGTTTTAATTTTTATTGGGAGCAGAAATTAATCCAAATCGCCCCCTATTGGAGGATATCATTGGCATAGCGGAGGAATCAGAATGAAAATAAATACGGAAAATCCAATTTCAGTACATAATGTAATCATAAGAACAAAATAATACATTTCTTCACTTATGCGTCTCACATACATTTTTCCCATGTGAATTGCTTCTTTGCCACAATGCCCACACAGATTTCGTGATGCCATTCTCCATTTTTCTTGGCTCATTTGAGCATCATTTAACCCTTTTCATTCATATCTTTATGTTGGAGAACTAAAAAAAAAAAAAAAATGAATCCCGCACTTTAGCTTTATCAGCTTCGCACGCTGTTGTATCGGTATTTATTTCCAACCAAGTGTAGCACTGATTAACTATCATAACAAGCACGATTATGGTGTAAGTATGCCTGTATTTTCTTATTCTACAAGTTTCTGGAGCAATTTTAATGCACGTTTGTTATAAATCAGTATTCAACGAACATAAATAACACTGGACAACAACAAAAAATAGTTTTTGAATGTTTCGAGCACTTCATGAGGAAATTTCTACTAATTCTGGGTTGAGAAAAACCAATATGACAATGAAAAATAGTTATTAGCTCTAGTTTCTATGATATACACAAGGTGGAAGTATTACACATTAACGGATTGAGAGAAAAGGATACATTTTAATTACATACATGTTAACAATAATGAAAGTGCATTTGATTTCTTTAACTGGTAATTACATGCTAAAATTTCTAAATTGCTGGAAAAAATACTTCGCAGATAGTCGTGTCTGAAGAGAATCATGCGGTGGCCTATTGACTTTGTCGTCTTTTAGCTCGCCTCTTGTGATGAAGTTCCGCAGAACCCCTATACAAAGACTAACAATAATCCGCAAGCATTACTTCATTCCAACGACCCCAATATCTTTGTTCCATATCAGAAATGTCCTGATGGAATCTCTCCCCATGTTCATCACTAACAGCTCCACAACTAGGAGGGAAAAAGTCTAGGTGGAAGTGGAGAAAATGGATCTTAAGGGACATGTTGTATCCAAGGTTACGGTATTTTTGTAGGATCACTGTCGTCTAATGCTTGTAGTTGCCATCTCTTTTGTTGTTGTTTCATAAAAACAAAAAATTAATTAATAACTCAATTAATTATTAAACTTATTAAACTCTATAGGGTCTAAAACACCCTTGAAGGCTTCCCAAGCTTCTTTTCCCTTCCAAAACTTAGTCAAATGCAGGATCCTTTATAAGTTCTCTTATTTGTGGTCCGACAAAAATGCCTTCCTTACTTTGGCATCACTTAATTTCCAAAATTTCACTCTGATTGTGGTTTGCTATTGGACAGGTGTGACAACTCTCCCAAAAAATCCCTCAAATTTAAAACCAATCTCAAAAATAAAATGTCACTTTTTCTTCAAAACAAGAGCTAGTCTATAATTGTTATGGTGATTTTTGAATTCAGCAGATGTAAATACATATAAATTCACTATCTTTAAGCCCGAAACATTTTCATTGTTGCCCAGTTCATTACAAAATGCCAGAAACGGAGCAATTACCTACCACATTTAGAGAAAAGAAGTTCTATTTCTCACTTAGACTGAAGGAACACAATCGTATTACACCTTTAAATGTCTCAGGTAGTTAACTTCTTCGTTCACTAAGGTCGTTCCAACACAATAGTAAATACCGTCGCCTAGGGGGTCAGATTTTGAAAAAGGGATCCGAATCGCTTTCCAAACTTAATCGTCCACGCTTACATTACTAATGCACTGATTATTTGGTAAAATTCTTTTGAATTATATCTCAAACCATTACTGTGCTACAAGGAGGGCTTTTGAATAAAGAATGATCATAATTTTTACGGTCATAATTTTTCGCACTAAAATTCAATCTTATTATATCGTTTTAGCTTAATGTGAAACAAACACGCCGTAGTAGTTTCATTGTTGGTACTCCTGGTTCCCGCCTGTGAGAACCAGGCTAGTTCAGACATGCTCAGTATCACCTACCGCTGCAATAGAGGTAACATGCACTTAAAATTGATGTTAGAGGAAGATCCGGAGCTTCTTTCAAACGTAATCACTGCTGATGAAACTTGGCTACATCATTTTGATCTTGAGAGCAAACAGTAAAGCTCAGTGTGGAAATCTCCTTCGTCACCAACCCCCAAAAAGTAAAAGTGGTTGCTTCTGCTAGAAAATTTATGATCATCTCATTGTTTGATATTCATGGAATGGTTTATCAGCATGTTGTACCTGACACATATCAGTAACTGGACAATACTACATGGATGTCCTGAAAACATTACAAGTCCATATCAGGTGCAAAAGACCACATTTCCATGAAGTAGGCTGGATGCTGTACCGCGATAATGCGCAGCCGCATATTGCCAATTTTGTTGCTGAATATCTTGCAAAAATCAACGTGAAGTGCATCCCTCACCCTCCCTATAGTCCGCAATTAGCCCCGTGTGACCTTTTTCTATTCCCTAACTTAAATAAGTGCCTTCGTGGGAGGCATTATCCATCGTCAGAAGCAGTGCTAAGGGCTGCGGAGGTGATTTTGAAGGATCTCTCAAAAATGGTTTCCAGCATTTCTTTAAAGACTGGCAGAAACGCTGGGACAAATGCATCGCATTCAGGGGACTCTGTTTTGAGAAGGACCATCAAAATTATGAGGATGAGTAAAGGTACGTTGTCAAAAAAAAATCTGATCATTCTTTATTAAATAGTCCTCTATTAAAAATACGCAATTAAACGTGTTTTAGCATAAAGGGTACATAGACGGAAGCTGTTAAAATACATTACACAAAACGAATGCATGAATAGCGTTTGCTACATTTTTCTTCTTCTTCCCTAGTAGTACTACTATTGTGGTGTTAGGGGATTCTTCTTCCTCTATCCCTTTTTTTAAGGTTGGGCCTGAGGAATCGAAGATTTGAATCCGATAGGGAACCAGGATAGGTAATCAGCCTAATGCCTGGTGTGAGGCCGAACGAAGTGGATGATATATATGAGAGCGAGACGAATGATAGGAAAGATGATGGAGCAATTGATGGAATACTGACGGGGAAAACCGGAGAACCCGGAGAAAGCCCCTCCCAGTTCAGTATTTTCCACCACAGATCTCACTTTGCGGTCACCTGGGATCGAACCCGGGCCGTTTTGTGTGAGCCAAGTGGTCTAACCACTGAGCCATAACGCGGCCTATGTTATTTGAATAACATTTAAAATATTATTTTTGTCATACATAAAACTGAAGTAATGGCTTTTAGAGTAAATAACAACATAAGAGCAAAAATAGTTACAAACAATAAAATAATAGAACAGGTTAATAGTTTTAACTATCTAGGCTACACAGTAGCAAATAACAACAAGGATATGGAGGTGAAATTAAACAGATTCAATCAAATGTGTGGCACTATAATAAGAATGCTGAGCAGAAAAACAGGAAAAAAAAAAACACAGATGAAATTTTATAAGATAATGGCAGTACCAACGTTAACATACGGTTCCGAAATATAGACACTGGCAAAGAACCAACGCAAACAGCTAGAATCGGCAGAGATGAGATTTTTGAGAAGCGTGGCAGGTTATAAAAGAATAGACCACGTAAGAAACGAAAAAATAAGAGAAGAGCTTGGGAGTTTTAATTTAAATAGTAAAATAATAAAGCACAAAAATGAATGGAAAAATCATATTTTAAGAATGGACGCGGAACGACTTCCAAAAGAGTTTTAGATTATATGTCGAAGGGAAGAGAGATGTGGGACGTCCAGCTATACGCTGGAAAGTAGAGTAGGCTCTTGTAAAGAACGGAACGGGTCACAGGCACAATCCTTGAAGATGAAGATGATGATGATGATGATGATGATGATTATGTTGATTTTTGTCGTACAAATACCTCAAACATATGATATTGCAAGCAAAGTAAGTAAGACATTTTGAAAAAAAAATGAAATATAGCGAAACATATACCTTATAAAAGTTAGTTTTGTTTGTGAAATTACCCTAATGTTCCTGGGTACACATCGAAATTTCAAATAGCAAGAATTTAAGACATGAACGTGAATGTGCGTCTTAACTGTCTCACTTAAAACTACAGATCCCGGAGCATCCTACCACAGCAGCACACCCATCAAGTTTTGTAACCTGTTTAAAGGAAATATATAGTTTTCATGAGTATTAGATATATACAGACGGTTCGCGTTACCATTTTGAAGATAATATATCTGCAGTAGGATGTGCTTCTGTTGTTTATGAAAACCAAACGGAACTAACTCACTCCATGTTTAAATTATCATCTGAATGTTCTATATTCCAGTCGGAGCTCTTAGCAATTAAAGAAGCTATAAAATGGTGTACTGTTAATGGGAACAGTGCCCGTATTCTTACTGATTCACAATCAGCTCTACTTGCTATTAATGATAAATACAATTTAAATTCATTAGCACATGAAATCAGAACCTTGCTTCAAAACCATCCAGTACATATTTGCATGGGATGGCTTAAAGGTCACAGTGGAATTTTAGGTAACGAGAGAGCTGATTGCTTGGCTAAGAAGGCGCAGAATCCAATCTTCTTGTGACATACTGTTTATGTCCTATTTCTACTGTAAGAATAATCATACATCAACATATTCTTGAAGAATGGAACCAACAATGGCTAACAACTCCAAATGGAAGTTTAACAAAAACATTATCTTTCCCTAATGTATATGACAGAGGAAAATGTGAAACTCTTGTACCAAATTTTGTTTTGACACAATTTTTAAGTGGACATGGTAAATTTGGTGAATACTTATCACGCTTTCACTTAACATCCAACCTCAAGTGCATGTGTGGTGAAAAATTTCAAACTGTGGTTCATCTCCTTTTCTGTTGTCCCATTTTCTGGAGAGAAAGACAAGAATTAATATTCAAGCTAGACTCTCTAGGAACTGAATTTTCTGCTCCGCTCACATCTTTGCTAATGAAGCCACAACATTATAAGTACTTCGTGATGTTTATAAACTCAGTGTTTAAACGTCTGAAATAGTTTAAATTAATATGCATCAGATTAAAACATATTTTCTTCCTTCTAGTATTTAAAATGTTTTTGTTAAAATTGTATATTTTTATGTATCAACTCTAACCCTAATATACCACTGTGTAAAATAGGGTTCAATAAATCTGGATAAATAAAAGAGCAAGATCTATAGTTATCCTTCTGTTTTCAAAAAACGTACACACATACGGGCACACGCACATAGAGACTTACATGCTCGTATTCTATCCACGTATCTGCATTGTTTTCGGTTTTATGGCACGTTCAATATAGTTGGCTCTGATAGATGTTTGAAAATGTTGCTGGATATGTAAGGGAGTGCCAAATTATCGTCTGGAGTTAAATTAAATATATTTAAAGGATATAATGACAAACACAAAGAAATGAGGTGCTGTTTATGTTTAGATAATATTTTGGATGTATAATTATAGGATAAGCAGGTCGAGTGTAATTCACTTATATTTTAGTGTAAGCTGTTGGGATATATAATGCAATCTGCCATGCAGAAAGAAGTATTGCATACAATTTAAATAAATTAGTACATTAGTTACTATTTAATTCGTAATTACCTAGAATAAAACACACCTTAAAATTTGTGTTAAGTATGCCAAGAATACTCGAGTCACAAGATGTTATGTGGCTTTAACCTAGACATAATTAAAGGAAGCAATGCTTCCGCGATCAACAGCAATTCCCGCATTTGTATGCCACATGTACATAAGACACCTGGCAGGGTGAGGTGGAGGGTTGACCCCAATGTGGCCAGTAAAGCTGACGATAGAATAATGTAATTAAGGGTCCCCTATTTGCTCTGAGCTAGCATGTACAAAGACGATGGAGGAGTTGTGGAATGAATCAGCTCTGCACTTGCGCTGGCATAAACTGACAGCTCCAACAGCGTTGAAAGCATTTAACGTTTTATGAGTATCCTTTTCTTAAACTGCATACTTGGATTTAGGAGCCTTAAAGAACGTCAAATGCTACATTTCCTCAATCTCCTAGGGATAGAGGGCTGGAGAAAGTAATAAATCTTCATCCTTAGCTTCATGTCCATATCCTAAGACCCTGCAAGGAAAGGTAAGACGTGATATAAGGTAGCATTGTACAAGATGCTCATTTTGTTCGGAATTTTCCGCCCTCCGATTGAGCAAGAACGACGTCATAGTTGACCGGTAAGTCTATCTTGAAATCACAGTGCAATCTACGCAGAAGATGCGGTAATTTTTGCCGAACAGCCTAAGCAAATTACAGCGCTTGTTGTGTTTGCTCTGGTAACTAAGACGACCAGCTTCCTCTTTCACCGAGCTTTAAAATTGGTACGACATATAAATATAATTAAAACCGCTGCATAGAGGAGTTTATGCAAAGCTATCCAGCTTTCAGACAAGTCCCTCGGAGCGTAATGTTGTCAAATTGTCCAGGTACCGTCAAATTAACATACTTTTGTTTGCAACATAAACGTATTACGTTTTATCAGTATACGATATACACTTTTGTCAATCTCACGTTTAATTAAAATGTCTATTAATGTTGCTATTCTTACGTCTTTAAAAACCAATAGTTGCATCAAACATTTCTGAAACACGGGATCAGTTACTCGCAAAAAGAGAGACACTGGGTGCTATAAAGTGACTGGTACCATTTTAGAAACAATAAATAATATTATGGACATTAATTGTTCTTTCACACTGGCCATGTGTAGGCTGAAGTAGGAAAAGATACAGTCAGACTGAAAAAGTCAATGCCATAGCTGGGATTTGAACCACGGGTCTTCTGGTTGCCGTCCAGCCGCTCCAACCGTAGGAGCGGCTGGACGGCAACCAGAGGTTCAAATCCCGGCTATGGCATTGACTTATTTAGTCTGACTCCATCTTTCGAAATAATTTTATGACAGAAAGGCCTCAAGCATACCTTCTGGTAATACAGACAGTGGTTAAGGGGAAGTGAAAATATAAGAAAATGGACAGACAAGACTGCCATCTAGGGATATTTTCTTGTTTAGACTTGGATAAAAGCTTTGTACATATTGTAACAATTTCAGTCATAGAACATGTTCTGCTCATTTTCTGGATTGTAAGGACACTGTGGGTGATAGAAAAGAATTGAGGTAAAATTGAAATATTTCTATTTTATGTGGCAGGTTTACAATATGCATATATATATATATATATATATATATATATGTGTGTGTGTGTGTGTGTGTGTGTGTGTGTGTGTGTGTGTGTGTGCTATAACAGAAAAACAGATGTTCATTTTGAAATAATTGTTCATTGACTCATAACTTCGTATATTCTTCATGATATACCAATATGGCTGCATAATTAGCTTTGTAGTGCATTGAATTGCAGTATATAGTTTTTTAAAATGTTATCGTATCTACCCACCAGGCATTATTACGCAGCGTTATATTACGTAGGCAGAAATACCTCTCAAATAGTATATTTACCTACCGGTAGAGGGAGGCCTCAAAGCTGCTGTGAGCACATCAAATACGATCGCAAGCCACTAGGGAAATCCTGTATATACTCGCCCCATCAGCGATGCTATTGTTGACGTCAAATTTTGCGCGGTAAAATCAGCGTGTATAAGCTTAAGCCATAAGCTTATTATGTACTAGTTATTACTCGTTGATGCACCATCATGAACACATGAGATGAAGACGTGGCGTACTAAAGTACGGAACCAAACTTTGTGTGTCTGTGGGGGTACGAAGTGTATGCATTTGCTTCGGTGGTCTGCAAATAAAACCCCGGAAGAGAATATGTGGTGGAAAGAGAGAGAGAGAGAGGGAGGGGGAAGAAAAACAGATTGCTCCGAGAAAAAAAAAGCAAAAAGAAACTGCAAAGCTACACATTATAATATTTTAGTATTTCATATTTAACTCTTCAAATAAGGACTAAAAAATTAAAAGCACAGATAAAAGGAACCCAAGCGATGGTCGACTATTTTGGCTAATAATTGTCGCATTCTAATTTTGTTGTACTTAAAATACTAAAAAAGGTATTCTGTGTTTTGTTTTGCGTCTTTTGATCTCTCACTCCATACAATATTGTATTCTCATCATGTATCTAAATGCAAAATATGGTTAGAAGTTTTAAGCGTTACCTGTATCTTAGGTTTTCAACAATACAGCTGGATCAACTTAGAAAAAGAGAGCTGTGTATGAAGAATTATAATCCTTTGTGTATAAGGTTAGAATACAATGCATTTCATTTGCCATACCGAGCTGTGTTGCTCAGGCGGTTTTGTCTGCAGCCTGCATTTGGGAGGTCCGGGTTCGATTGCCAGCCTACCTGACCCAGTTTTTTGGGGGTTGACCTAGGGGTTCTTTTAGGTGTTTCCCAGGGTCTCCAGGCGTAGGGTAGGTTAATTACATTCCCCGAATTTCCTGCCCCCCTCCCGACACCCGCCGGCTTCAGCTGCCCGGAGGGGGTAGAGGGTTGCCAAAAAGTCCCGGGTACTAGCCTGCAGAGCTAGTAGAAGGTATGCTAGATCATCAGGCGTTCCCACCGAGGTTATTCGATAGTCCTCCCTATGGGGTTGACGCGCGTAAGTGCCGTAACCACTTCCACCCGTCTGGACGTTGTTGTCGATTGGGGGGGGGGGAGCGATAGCGTTTAGTCTCCAGATATTGCCCCAAGGAAGGAGCCCCGAAGTTTTCCATCGCTCACGGATGAATAGAGGCCGGATTCTTCGGAATTTCGGGTGGACCTCGCCGCTAACATGATCCTCTATTTCATCTCCATTTTTATTTCATATCATCTCTCATCTGGTGGTCTCTTTCAGGGTAGAAGTGCCGGCTGGTGTCTCAGCGTTGCATGGCAGGATGATATGCTTCTGGTAAACCCTTGGTCCTCCGCTGGTAATGTCTGCGGTCTGCGAGCCGGCCTGGCGGGCCGGCTTCAGAACAATTCGGCGGAATGCCAGCTGTACTGCCACAAGACTGCGAACTAGAGATATTTTTTTGTTTAGACTTGGATAAAAGCTTGTACATATTGTAACACTAATTTATTTTTCAGTCCTAGAACATGTTCTGCTAATTTTCTGTTGTTGTTTTTTTTTTACAAGCCTGCCGACACTTTTCCGAGCTTTGGTATAGCGGCTTTGTCGACTGTTTCGGCCACGGCAGGCACGATGCGCGTTTGACGGGACTGCCGGGGAGTTTCAAGCTGCTAAATGGTGTTGACCATGACCTCTGCACTGACCTGAGTCCTAGGGGTCAGCCACCCTCTGTCTGCTCTCGCCTCATCCTTCCTCCCGGGGATTCTCCACTAGGGGCATAAGTACAAAAGATTATTCTGATCGACGTGACAAATCCCCTCCCTCAAGTTCTGTTCAATGTTTGCCCATGGAAGTAAAAAAAAAAAAATAAATGTTGCTTTGCCTTTTTCTGGAATTAACAATAAAACGGATAAAAAAGGAGTAATACTGAAATACTGTAAATACATAATATCAAATAACAACTCTTATTAACACTTGATCACGTCAACGTCCAGTATTTCGGAATTTTAATTCAGATATTATCTAAAATACCTTTAATACAAGAAAATATTTAATTTAGAATTGCAACATATATAATTAGTAGCTAAAGAAAATTGTTTTCTAACAGAACTACCTACAAATTTGCTTAAAAAGTACACAAAGGGGACTTTAAGAGTAAATACTACTTTAAATTGGATAACATTATAGAAAATGTAATATTTATATAAAAACGTACTTATAACCCTATCTACTTCAAAAATTTGAAAGTTTTTAGAAAAGATAGTATAGTTAATATCACAAACTAAATAGAGTATAAAATTTGTTTAGTAATTCTTTAAAAATAATACGGAAGTTACAAAAGTTCAGAAATTGATCAGAGGGTGATGACATCTACACAAGTACCCCAATGTTTGAAAAAAGCAGATTATGAGGACATCAAAAATATTAAGTTGAAACTGAGATAGACAAGTCGATAGTAGCGCATGCTAGCCTATGGTTCCTGAGGTCACATATATAAGCATGGTGAGGGTGTAAATTTTTTTAAAATTGCTTCTTTGGAAGGTAAGTAAAGCTGGTGTTATCGTGTCGTGGATTTATAGCACGTAAAAGAACCTCAAGCGTGGTTCTGAGAAAAATTTAGTGACCTTTCACTATAGAATGTGACATTGAGAACCATGACAGAAATGTCTGCTCCTCTTACAGTTGGGCTGCTGTGGTTATTAAGTTACCTGGATAGATATTGAGGAGTAGGTTCTATTGTTTACTGCAGTAGCTTCTATTGATACCCAGATCCTCCTACACAACGCAACGGTTGTTATGAAACTTTGAGTAAGTGAGCGTAACTTATGGCATTTACAACCACAAGAACTTCACGACACGCGTGATGGCTGATTTGATACATTCCGTTGAGCACGTTTACGCATTCGTCGATCTAATTAATGGACAACAAATTAGGACAGTCGTCCAACCGGGAAATTTGTCATCAGTGCTCCATGATACTCTACAAACACTGAGGTCAACAAATTGGCTGTTTACATATTTAAGATAATTAGAGTGAAGAAGTAATAACAATAACACAGCGTGATGTTAAGTTTCATATATGCTTCAGGAAGGTGTGATTTGCAGTTGTGCAATAATGCCACCATCCAGGAACACAGACTCTATGCAAAGTTTAATCATTCAATCCTACTGCTCAAATTATCCAAGTCGTGTAGTAATGCACTCTACGACAATGCAAGACTGACAGGAACTTTATGGTTATGCATGGTATGCATTTATAAAAAAAATGAAATGTGTAGTGTTTAACGCCCGCTTTTACTAGATACGGCACCGCAGGCGATGACACTGATGATACATGAGATGAAGATGGAGCACCGGTGGAATGAGATGGCGGGGGAAACCGGAGGTTTCGTAGAAAACCCGCCCCAGCGCCGTGTTTTCCACCACAAGTCTCACTTTGCTGTTGCCTGGTATCGAACCCGGGTCGCCTTGGTTAGAGCCAAGCGGTCTAACCACTGAGCCACGGCGCGGCCGTATGCATTTCTGACACGGAAACACAAACACGAGATAAAGTTCACTCCTAAATTCTTTATTTGTCACCAAAGTTGTTCACGCAGTACTAACTTGCAAGCACATTCTCTTTTACACAAACACACAGCTTCAGGGCGTCTCTTTGTGTCTCTTTAACAGACACCAACTAGTGCTGCTAGAAGTATACACAGGTATACACAGGTTCACCTCTTACAAGGACCTACACGCCGATTCTGATGTTTGCTCATGTACTGCTTAACGGCCTGTTCCACTGCGCGCCAATTTCTCACCACGGAGCAGCATTTACTAACTCGTGAACTACCTCCTGAACCGTTCCAGAGACTTTTTTTCATTTCATCGTGAGGTCTATTCGCTTTAGCGACCCGGGCTCGATGGAAAACTCCGGGACTCTTTCCATGGGACAATACCTCTAGTCTAAAAGCCCCCCCATCGACAACAACGTCAAGACGGGTAGAAGTGGATACGTCACTTACGCGCGTCAACCCCGCAGAGAAGACTACCGAATATCTCGGGGGGGAAAGGGGCGCCTGGTAATCTAACACACTCTACTAGCTCAGCAGTCTAGCACCCGGGACTACTTAGGCAACCCTCTGCCCCATCCGGGTAGCCGAAGCCGAAGACACTGTTCCCTTGAGTCCACCCAATCCGAACAACTCCCATTCGGGAAGGGCTTGAATGTTCGGCCCGAGGTTCCTTTGGTAACGTCAGAGGTACCACGAGTGCTAGGGGTCCGCAGCACTAGCACCGCAGCAATTTCTACACTTCTCTTCTCAACTCAACTTACCGACTGATTAGTGAACTGCTTCGCTGCGCTGACTCTTCACCACGGAGCCGCACTCATGGTCTGAACTCGAAGCCCGAATCGCATACGAAATCTAAACACCACACACTCCTCTACGGGGCCTTGTATGGCATTTATATAGTCCTGCCGGACACGATAAATCATTCCAGTAATTAAAAGTTATCAATTTAAATTCTAGATGGTATATGTGCAGTAATGAAAGACTCGACTCGGCTTTGTGACGTCTTTGTGACGTTACCCTCCAGCCAATGCACAATAGAGCTGTAGCAATTGCCAAACTCCTACATGGTACTCCGCGATGGTGGCAACGTTACAAAGTACCATACCTTAAAGTCATTTATGCCACTTATTACATAATAATATATATTTTCATGTTTTAAAATTATAACTTGTGTGTATATTAAGTGCATATGTTTCAAATTAGTTTCATGTTTCTTGAATGCACTATTCTAATAAAAATGTTCAAGTTTGAGTATTTTTAAAATTATTCGCATTAAAAATTTAAGTTTGGCAGCAAATAGTTTTATAAGGTGGCTCTGTTTTATATTAAAACTAGTTTTTGTCCTAAAATCTAGATATTTTACATTTGATAAACATTTATTTCTTAAATTTGAAGCATCAGTTAGAAAGTATATAACCATTTTCTTCAACATGCCTTTTAGAGGTTATACAAAATATTAAAAGCAATCTAGGAAAAACTATATTTTGTGGAGCATTTTGAGTACGTGAAATAGCAAATAAGAACTAAATTGGTAAGTTCAATTTACTGGTAGTTTAGAGGAAAGTGGCAAAATGTTATGTCTTCTTAGCATGGGCTTGTTTACTATCTATGTTACCTTCCGTCAATTATGTATGGTTTTCAATTGAATTACGCTATGTGGTCGAACAGCTGACACAATAACCTTCTACATTATCAATAAGACTAAATACATATTACAAGACTACTGACATATGTAAGAGGCCTTACAGACGCCTGAGGATTCATATAATTCGGGTCAAATAGTTAAAAGCTAAACGTGTTTCATATCATGCAGAGAGTGTCACATGTAGCTAACTCTGAGAACTGCCCAAGTTGAAAAGATTGCTTAACGAATGTGTAAGTTTTAACGGGGTCCCTAACCTTTTCAGACTTAAGGCACCCTACGCCCATCATAAATTACATTCTTGAGAGGTGTCCTAAAGTGGAGGCTGCTAAAAGGGCACTTGACTTGTGCCGTCAATATGGCCGCCACCAAAAGGAAATTTGCAATAAGCAGACCTTCACCACCCAGCCGCAACAGTCTGAAAACCGTTGCCTGGTCCTTCAATTCTGAAAGAGATGATGAAAGAAATTATAGGTACATAAAATGGACAAGGAGGAGGTATAGCAGAGCAACCGTCTCAATATTTCCTACGGAACAGGGGAAAGGATGAAAAAAAAGCATATACTGGGTTGCCTAGAATCGAAACTAGGACCTCTCGAATACAGGTTCCAGAGTCGTACAATCTGCTAGGTTACTGATTAGTCATCTAGCTCATAAACAATTAAGTACGATTATTGAAATGATAGACAATGAAGGATGAACCACTTATGATATCTGGAATCGGCAGAAAACAGCAGCTTGGATGTTCAACGTTAAATCACACTTCTTGTGTGCTCTGACACTCCATATTGAGCGGAACCATTACTTAGTAGAGCTCTCCATCATTCAGGAGGAGGAACTATATGAGCTAGAAGATAAAGAGGGGCATAAATAGCAAAGTGGAATTCATGTTCATTTCCCAAACCTGTCCTACAGGTGAGGTTATGTTCCTGCAAAGATGCATACAAATGAGTTCAGCAGCAAAAACGGCTACAGCAATTCCGAGAATGGACGCATTACGTTATTCATAAACGAGAGGTTTCTCTGATAGCAAAGTTTAATATAATTAATCATTCGAGAAGTGCAAATCATTCATGGGAGTTACATTTTTAGCTTTCTTGTCACATTTTCTATAGAATTAATCAATATATCACAAATTAACAGATTTCTTTTAGCCTTATAAGGGCATTAATGTTTTACTTATATATATATATATATATTCAAAGGCAAAGCCTTTTTTAAGAAAAACAATTACTTTAAATGTGTTCTGACAGGCAATTAACTAATTTTCAAAGACCATTAGGTCCTATGCTTTGGAGTCATCGCAAAGCAAGTTTTTGTTTTTTTAACCATTTATACCCCGCCCTTAACTGCAATGGTCATATCGGCGGTCGTTCTCCTTTAGAACATATTGAAGGTGTTAACTCCTATTCGTTGGGTTTTAATCATTAGATCACACACACATTCGCACTCTCAGTCATACTTCCAGACTCTGAGGAAGACGGGGAATCATCTTGGTTGGGAAAAGATCCCCACCCCCAACCGGGAATTTATCCCGGGAACCCTAGCATAGCAGGCAGGTGCTCTATGACTAAAGTACGGGGCAAACCTACTCCAGCGAGGTTTACTGTGTTAAGATGATACCAGTCTCTAGTTTTCGATGCGAAGATTACGGTGACGCCCACTTGCACTATTTCAGTGTTGTCAGAATTTCTTCCACGTAGAAAATGGGCCTTGGATAGAAAAGGATGAAAATCTGGTGTTGCGATGTCAGGGCTGTATACTGGGTGTGGCAGCAGTTCGATTACAACCAATTCCTGACTTTTTTCATGGTTGTTCGTGTAGTATGAGGTATTCACTGTCCTGTTGCAATATAACTATATTTCGGTTAACCAATTCTGGGTATCTGCCTCTCAAAATTGCATGAACTCGTTCCAGTTGTTGAGAATAAAGATCTGCATTAATCACCAGCCCCTTCGGAACAAACTCCCAGTGAATCACACCTTCAGAATTCCACCAGACACACAACATTACTTTGGGACTGAGCTAATTTTTTTTTTTTTTTAAACAATGACTTAAAGTGTGCAATTCTCTGTGATTTCTGGACATAACTGAGCTGTGGATTTGCCTAGCTACCTTAGCTACATTGAATCTTAATTGTCTTTTCTTGAACACACAACTTTCCCTGCTAATTATAACTTATATACCAAAAAATTGGGACCGTGCTTATTGCATTAATTTTAAAATAATTGTAATAAAATATCCCCCTATCATTTTCTCATAAAATTATTAACCTTGCTAGCTATTTATGCCAACGTCAAAGGATTGAGTTTTTACATCTGCAGTGTAAGTGTTCCTGAAGTAGTTTAATAATATTAAAACACTTTTTCCAGGGGAATGTTCTGTGAAGGAAAGAGTAATTGTTCTCAAGGGAAATTTGTTACATTTACCTAAGCTTTTACTTCCCTTCCTACATGGTTTACTAATAAATAGTGCACAGCGGCTATTTCGTGGGTCATTAAGTGGAGTTTTATAAGACTTTAACATATCCTCCGGTTTAATGTCCTCTCCTATCTTCCAATTTTTTTTTCCTGGAATTGCCTAAAGTGAAATGAATTGGGAAGGTGACTCTTGCTTTTCATTTCCCCCAGTGATGATCTGACAGCTATTTTAGAGAGGCTGTAATAAAAAGTTTTAAAGTTGAGTGAAATCATATACTACCCAATGGTTAGTGAAGTGTGGACCGTTTCCTAGGCTCAAGGAACCAGCTGCACAAAGTAATCAAGAAAGAATTTCATTTTGTTAACGTGCTTTGAGCAATTTACCAGCTGGCCGCTCAAGCTATATTTGGTAAAATTACATCTCCATAAATTAAAGGCATAGTGAAATGTTGCCCTATCAAAGCAGTGCCCTGCTTTTATCAAAATAATATATCAACGACTTCTATAATATGCAGTGACAAATAACAAAATCTTCCTGTTAAATTTTCGCCGATTTCCATGATCTGGTTCAGGAATTTTGTGAGTCAGTTGGAATAATTGGTTTTGCAATAAGTGTGTCGCAAAATTGTTTCACATTTATGATACTTTCACTTACATTGTGCGCAATAATTGTGAAGAATCCTAAAAATCGTATACTAATAAGCTGATCTCGGTATAAACTGCTCTTAAAATTCATATCCACTTCAAATGCAGTTAAATCATCTATCACTCATTGTGACTTAAGTGCCAAATCAATAGCTTACGCACCTATTACCTATACTTATAGTTTCACACAGTTCACTTAAACCACTTCTTCTAAATAAAGGTAATCTAGGAGTTAATCAGTTAACTGCAGTCAATATATTATGAGGTATTAGAAATAGAGAGTAATCCATATTTTGACCCTCTATGCGCATGGAGCTGAACAAACTCCCATTCAATATTAGTAGTTGTGTAAAATGTCCTTCACTTAAATAAAAATATCCCATTAACTACTTTTATAATGTCAAAAGAAAACCACTCGTGTAAATGCTTGAAAATAAACATCTGGGATTACATTTTACAACAGATATCAGGATGAATAGATATATTGACATAATCATAGCAAAATCGATACTATGTGTTGGCTTCGTCATTCCAAATTCCTATTCATTTAAAGAAAAAAGATTTAATTCCCCTTTAAAATTAATTTGTTGGACAAAATCTCGAATATGCATCTATTATTTAGAGTCCTAAGACGATAAAGCATGCCAGCATATCTAGAAAAATGTTAAAAATATATTCTGTTTAAAAGAACTGGATACAACCCTATACACCTAAATTACGAAATTCTTTAAAGGTATTTGGATTTAAAGCTGTAAGTTTCAAAAGGGATATTGCGGGGTTTGTATTTTTGTACAAAGTACCACCTTCGGCTTCTTTTCACCTACAGAGCAAATACAGGAATTCATAATAATTCACAATTGCACAGAAAAGTGTATTTATATAATGAATTTCATTATTTCGGTTTATCATGTCTCAGACTAATTCTAGGATTAGGACAACAGGATACATGTAAGCCTAGCTTTATAGACCATAAGATAATGACTTTACCGTCAATGTATATATACACCAATATCAAACACATTAAAGAAAATCAAAACTTATTTATAAATCGTTCCTCAATACACAGTTATGACACTCGATGCAAACATAATTTAGATGCACCTCACAACCGATTGAGCAAGACCATAAATAGCCACTGTTATCAACAGTTAAAATTATTCAATAAGCTTTCTCTGGAAATAAAAGAACTGCCACAAAACAGATTTGTTATAGTATTAAAAACTGGTTTAAACAAAAAGCATTTTATACTGTACAAGAATACTTAGAATATAACATACATGCTAGTGAATTTATATAAAACTATTGTAAATTATAGTAGTAGGTACCTAATTGTTTAATTTTATTATTACTATAATAAAGTTAACTTATGATAATTACCAGCTTAAACCATGCAAATAATCTGATTTCACCTCGAATTTTATATGCATTAATTTGTAAACATTCTGTACTTGTAAATACATTGTAAATACTTTTTATAACTGACGAAACCTATTGCTTCTTGTAAGTTTAATGCTGAATAAAGGAGTATGATTATGATTATTATGATTAAACTTATTAGAATGTCATAATTATTAACTACTCTTTTGTAGAACAGTAAACAACGGTATAATGACCCACTAATGCCACCTTCATTTGCTTTTATTTTGCCTTATATAATTGTTTCTATTCCTTGATTTTCCCCTTCTAAATTACGTTGTGTTCATTCATATTTTACTTGTTTACCTCTGGATAATGTAAGTATACATGTATCTACTCATTTATGATGAGAATTGTAAATAAATAAATAAATACTTAAACAGATAAATAAATTAAATTATATTGTTGAGTGGTGCAGTATATCTTGTATGTTACACAACGTTACCATAGTCAGCGATGTAATGTCATTTTATTACAACATATACAGTTTTCGATCTGGTCTTGGTCGTTTAGGCGACATACAGGTAATTTCTCCTCGTTTGAGTGAGTTACTGACGTCCCTGAAGGGCGTATAGTGCGGTCAGGACCTGCCAGCTCGCTGCACCTACAGGACCAGGAACCTCTTATGTCAAGAAAATAATCTTACTTTGGAGATTTAGTGAATCACAAGGAAAATAAATATCCGGGCTTGTGGGTCGTAGTCCTTCCAGACCTTTCTTCGGAAGCTGTCTCGAAAATCTTCATTGGTGCAGACCTCTGCCATAGCTGATACAATCTTTGGAATTCACAGACTTTATATACATTCTGCATGGGTGGAGCTTTTACTTTCACCTTCATATACAATACATAATATTTTGTGGAAGCTTTAGTATTAAGATGATTTCTCTAACCAGAGTTTTAAATAACTTTATACCATTTTATCACGTGCGTATGTTTACATTTCGGCAAACTATGTTTCTGGTTCTTACATTCACTGTGTATGTTTGCGATCATATATGACTTAAACGTTGTTAAATATTTTAACTTTAATATAATACAAATGCTTCAATGTTCTTCTTGGGTTATTAATTCTTCTACTGTCATTCAATTTAAGGAAATATCTTTGGAAGAAGTCCAAAGGTAGATTATCCTCTACGGAAATGTGAATTATTATTTAACTACCATAGAGCGTCTTCAAGGCAACAATAAAAGTGTGAAAAATTGACGAATAAGATAACTGTAGATATTATGTGCATTGTTCGGAAATTCTTCTGAACATTTGTAAGCATATCAACAACAATAATAACAACAACAGCAGGTCCCGAGTTCGAATCTCTGTTTGGGTGAGATACCTGGATAAGGTTTTTTCGGAATTTTCCTTCATCCTGAAAGACGAATGTCGGTCAACTCTAAGCTCCATGAACCTCGAACTCATTTGATTATCATTTCACCAATTTCATTCATCGTCCGAAATGACTTAACGTTGGAGAACGTAAACTACAAAAAACAACAACCATCATCATCCATCATCGTCGTCGTTGTCGTCATAGTAACATCAACAACACCAACAACACCAATAATAATGATGATGATGATCATAATAATAATAATAATAATAATAATAATAATAATAATAATAATAATAATAATAATAATAATAATAATAATAATAATAATAATAATAATAATAATAATAATAATAATAATAATAATAATAATAATAATAATAATAATAATAATAATAATAATAATAATAATAATAATAATAATAATAATAATAATAATAATAATAATAATAATAATAATAATAATAATAATAATAATAATAATAATAATAATAATAATAATAATAATAATAATAATAATAATAATAATAATAATAATAATAATAATAATAATAATAATAATAATAATAATAATAATAATAATAATAATAATAATAATAATAATAATAATAATAATAATAATAATAATAATAATAATAATAATAATAATAATAATAATAATAGTAATAATAATAAATATAAGTGCAAAGTTTGTATTTTGGTCTATCTTTAAAATGTAGAAACATGTACAACATAATGATAAAATTGCAATGAAATCCTTCTGAAATGTTACAAAATTGTAAAGGTTTAATAATTCATTGAATCATGTAATTATGGAAAACAAGTTAAATACGACAATAATAAGCTTCGTAATGAATTGGTCTATGAAGAGCAGCAGTGAACATTATGATAAAACAATTTTCCCAATTCCACCTATAAATTTTTGCTCCGATGTCAGCTTTAAATGAAATAACCTATGCCTAAGTTAGCCCATTGGTATCTAATATGCTGCAGTCTGCCATTCTCCAGCCTTAAACGCAATACATTTTACGAATACATAAATCTGCGTTTCTTTCGGCTTCTTTACCATATACTAAATACAACATTTAAACGAGCTATCCAGAAGTGTAAAACACAAATTCTTAAAAAATAAAGGCAGACGACTCGTTTGCTAAGCATTACTATTCGCGGAATAAATATCCACTTTAACATTCGTATCATAAACAGCCCTTCTTTTTTCGCATTTTCTTTTTATTAATCTCTAGTGCTGTGTTGCCATTATTACGTTATTGTGTTCCTTAGATTTCCTTTTAGTTCTAGCTCAAACTTTATAAGTAGTTTTTTGTTCCCCTAGTTTAAAGCAGAACTAGCTATGTAATCATGCATAATTCATGGTGTGATAATGAGCTTACAGTTAGTTAAGCTTGCTGTTTATTTTCAGAAAGCTTATGTGTGAACTAGGTATAGTTACAGCAGTAGGAACATAAGCAACACTAACACACCAGTTAAAAGTCATTCTAATTAATTAGAGGTGCTGAACAAAATACCATTCCGGGATTTACTGGAAAACCTTTATACCTTCTGAATAAAAGAACGCTTTAAAAACTATTTTGTGCTAGCGAGCTTATTAGCGTGCATGCGTAGGTATACAGTGAAAATTACAAATGAATAGCAGGATAAATGTCAAACTCCACATATATGTCACAGGAAGGCTGTTCAATAAAGAATTATAACATTTTTTTTTTTTCTTTTTTGACAACCTACCTTTTCTCATCCTCATAATTTTGCTGGTGTTTCTCAAAATAGTCTCCTCTGAATGCGATGCACCTGTCCCAGAGTTTCTGCCATTCTTCAAAGACACGCTAGACACCATTTTTGAAACATCCTTCAAAATCACCTCCGCAGCCTTCACCACTGCTTCTGATGATGGATAATGCCTCCCACGAAGGCGTTTCTTCAAGTTAGGGAATAGAAAAAAGGCATATGGGGCTAAATCCAGACTACAGGGAGGGTGAGGGATGCACTTCACCTTGATTTTTGCAAGATATTCAGCAACAACACTGGCAATATGCGGCCGCTCATTGTCGTGGTGCATCATCCAGTATGCTTCGTGGAAATGTGGTCTTTTGCGCCTGATATGGACTTGATATGCTTTCATGACATCCCTGTAGTTATTGATGTGTGTGAAGGTACAACATACTGATAAACCATTCCATGAATATTAAAGAATGAGATGACCATAACTTTCCCAGCTGAAGCACCACTTTTGCTTCTTTGGGGGCTGATGATGAAGAAGATTTCCACACTGAGCTTTGCTGTTTGCTCTCAGGATCAAAATGATCTAGCCAAGTTTCATCAGCAGTGATTACGTTTGTAAGAAACTCCGGATCTTCCCCTAACATCATCTTTAGCTGCATGCAGACCTGCATGCGAATATCCTTTTGTTCGGGAATTAGCAGTCTTGGAACCTATCGCGCACAAACGCGTCTCATGTGTAATGTTTCTGTCAACAATGTGTGGGTGGCACCCAATGAAATGTTCAGTATTTCAGAAAGTGATCTTAAGGTAATTCGTCGATCCTCTCTCACAGTGGCAGCAGCAGTGTTGATATTTTCTTTCGTAAGAGCAGTAGCTGCAACACTGGGTCAACCTTCCTTGAAATTAATTGTATCCCCTCTTCAAACATTTGAAGCTACCTTTGAACTATGCGGTAAGGAAAAGCAGACTCTCCATATGCATCCTGTAACATTGTATGCTTCTCAACTGAAGAGTTGTTGAGACGAAAGCAGAATTAAAAAGCCGCATATTGTTCCTCGCGTGTTACCTCCATTACAGTGGTAGGTGATACTGAACATATCTGAACTTGCCTGGTATTAATAGTGAAACTACTACGGCGTGTTTGTTTCACATTAAGCTAACAGAATATAATAAGTTTAAATATTAGTACGAGAAGTTGTTACCGTACACAAATTATTATCATGCTTTATGAAACTACCCTCGTAGATAATGATTTTAGAACTGGCACACTATCATTATTATTCCGTAAAAAACTAGCACTCACGCTATAAAAGAAGTTGTCACTTATCATTTTCTAAAGAAAAGTTTAAAAATTATGTCATAATTTTCTGTGAAGTTCTCTTAATTGTTACTGAATTTTGCATAAATAGAAAAAAGAGTTATACGAAAGCTTATGTGGAACTCACTAAAATATTAAATATTCTGCAAATAGCTTGTTAATATAAGCTCTTTTACAAATATTCTTTTTATTACGTATTATGGTAACAGATCGCAACAATGTATGTGTTAGGAAAGGTCTCCCTTTGATATTACGATTACCTTTTCCCCTAAGTTTCGTTTTGATTGCCACTGTCTTACAGACTGCTTTTCACAGGCTGTTTAGTTAATGCATTGTATTCGAGAATATAGTTATAGAATACATATTCCATGCAGTTTATTTTGAAAGTGGGAGTAAAATATATACGTGGGCAGATCAAATATACACGGGGATTTTAAGGTAACGCTGTTGTTAGTAACAATTTTTGGGGGAGACTTTGTCAGTAAGTTGGTGGGAGTATCTGGAGAGGGGGGTATTGTGCGCGCACGCACCACGGAGAACGGGGTTGTGACAGTACGTCATGAGTGATTAAGAGGTGCACACGTCTGTTGCGCAGCATATCATCATCATCATCATCATCATCATCATCATCATCATCATCATCATCATCATCATCATCATCATCATCATCATCATCATCATCATCATCATCATCACCATCATCGTGATCGTCATCATCATTACCATTATCATCATCATCATCATCATCATCATATGTCTTGCAAAAGAGGGCTCCAAACCTTCGGACATTTTGAGACGGTTCCGCGCACATTTTGGAGAAGAAACGCTTTCGAAGACCCGCGTATATGAGTGGGAAGAGAAGCTGTGCAAAATGAACCTCACAGTAGGAGACTGTGGACAAGAATTACTGAAGACCACATTGTTGACATTCGTGATATTATTGTAACTTTGTGGGTTCGTGAAATTAAAAGTCCAATTGCACAGACTCAAAATGTTCTTTAGTTCCACCGAATTACAGTTGGAACACTTGCTGATTACACAGAATTACGTAGCGCAAACAATTACAATTCACCAGTTCGTTCGTCACAGTTCCACTCTGCACTCGCAGTTACGTACACTCCTCCGATGCACGCACACAGTCTTCCAGTCCGTTCCCTCACTGGGCACTCCTCACGGCTGCTCGACAAGAACTGAACTGACTCGCCAACTGCAGCCCATTTATATAGGAATACCGCTGTTTCTGGAAGTCTCGCGTTTCAGTGAATCACCCCAAAGGTTCTAGACGGCAGGGGGAGGGGAAAGAGACGGCCAGTGATGTTTTTCCAACCATTCCTATAAGACAAATGTGTGGGCGTGGCCGAATGCCTCCTGGACCTCACCCAGTCGCCAGTTGGTCTTGCCTTCCGATAATTGGGTAGCATTATTGAAGAAGATCGGTGGATAAAAATATCCAAAATTGTTTTTGCACTAAGAATAAGTTACAGACGTGTTCAAACAATCATCCGAAATGACCTCCACTGTCTGAAAATTGTCTTGCTGGGTGAGTTCCTCGTCTCCTAAACAAGAAACAAAAAATGTTACGTCAGGAAGTTTGTCAGAAACACCTGCATCGCTACGAGGAAGAGGGAGAATATTTCTTGAATCGAATTGTGACTTGTGATGAAACTTAGTCAAAGCAAGCATGGAGTGGCGGCGAGGAGACGAAACAAGTCCGATCAAGTACAGAACATGTCCGTGTGATGGAAAGGTGCTTATAACCGTTTTCTCGGACTCCGCGGACGTTTTGCTGGTGGCATATCTTCACGAACAAAGGACAAATAATGCAGCCTAATTAACACATTGTGGATGAAGCAAAAGCTGCATCTCGAAACAAGCGACGATCTGAAACGTCATTCCTCTCCGTACCCGCCCTTCTTCTTTTTATAAAGATGGCATTAGGATTAGGATTTCATTACGGAGGGGATTCGGTACGTAGGGCATCATGCTGGCCCCGTTGTTCATATGTCCCCAAGTGGGGGCACCCGGGAGGAAGGATGAGGTGAAGGAGACACAGGGTGGCCGTTCCAAGGAGCCACGACAGTACAGCGGGCAGGGTCGCTACAGTTTACTTGGATAGAGACCTCCCCGACAGGCCAGGACATCAAACTCGCTCCCCCACAGCGGGACGGCAATGAGCCCAGCAGCGGAGACCTAATGGTTCCACGCAAGCGATCCGAGGCCCTAAGGTCCCTGGCTGGCTGTCCCGAAATGGCCCCAGCAGAGGAGCGGATACCGGCAATAGACTTACCGGAGGATGCAGTTTTCCTCAGAGCAGTTCAATCTGCCATGCACCGCCGAGATTCCCGCCGACACTTCTACCCTGAAAGAGACCACAAGATGAGAGATCATATGAAATGATAATGGAGATGAAATGGAGGGACAGGAAATTCGAGGCATTCGCCTAGCCACCCGGGAAAACCACCAAGAAAACCCATGGGTCAGGTAGGTCGGCCATGGGAATTGAAACTGGCCCTTCCGAATGCGGGTCACAGACGAAACCGCCTGAGCCATCCCGCTTGGTAAAGATGGCATTAAAAATTGCCAATTCGATGGTGAAAATGTGTATCAAAGGCAGCACAGTATGTATAAAATAATTTGTATATCAGTATTTTTGTTTGCTCATGCAATAAATTAAAAGAAAAGTAATTTCCGTTTATATTCGATCTGCCCTAATATTTTAATCTTATAGGGTTCATTAATATAATCATGCATTTTACATGGGAATCTAAATGGTTAATCTCTGAGGAAAAAAATAATTTTATCAGTATGAAAATGGGAAGTATTGTAATTTTTTCTTGTGGTAATATAACAGCACGGGATTTCAACTCCATCAAATGACTCTTCTCCCTGTTCCATTGCATCTAGAAGGAAATGAATAATTAATGTTTTTCTATAGAAGTTAGTCTCAGCTTGATTTAGATAAGCCTCTGTAAGGAAGGTTTGTTGAATAAAAGTAGAAAATGTCACGTGAATGTGGCGTAGTCATATTTGTTAAAAAGTGAATATATTATAAAGTGTAGCAGAGTTTCTTTCAGATATTACACTAGTTAATTTTATGAATAATATTTTGCCTGAAACTGCCTGAGAAAGTAAATTTAAGCATGCGATTTCGCGTCGTACGCAGTCCAAAAATTGATCGAGTTAAATGTGCATTTTATGCAGAACTGATGAAGATAGTGTTCTGTGCATATATTTTTCTTTCCTCTTTGCAATGAGTTCTATGTATAGATTTCTTTTGTTTTGTTCTTTTGTAGTTAAATAAATATGGCTGGTTGTGACACGATGTCTCTTTTATGTTGTGGGTATCACATTTTGGTGCCAAAACACGGTTAGAAGACAGAAAATATATACGTAAATCATTCAAATTAACTCACAACGAATAACGCTGCACTGGCTAACTAACCTATACAGATAAAGGATGTAGAGAAGTGATGAAGATACTGTTCTGTGTATATGTTTTTCTTTTGTTTTTGTTCTTTTGCTGTTATTGTTAAAATACGACTGACTGTGACACGATGTTTATTTTACCACTATTGAACCAGTGAAGGACCTAGTCCTGAAATGGTTTCTGTACGAAGCCCCCGTCAAGACTTGGCGGTAACCACTACCAACGACATTTTGCAGTCTTACACTGCAGATGTTTTTTTACGATTTTGTATCACACATTTATACCACGCGACGGGACATTCAAGTAATCATCTTTGTCGTACTCATGGCCTTTCGGTCTACAACTCTTGCTTTAATCGCACGAGAGCATCACATGCACGTCGCGTTCAAGCGTTGTGGCCGAGGAAGCTGTCAGTGCTACCACTTGGGGAAATACAGAGCTGTACTAATGATTTCTCTGTGTTTGTTTTGTGCTTACACGTGAAAGTGATCTGAGTTTCGTCTGTTAGACTTTATAAATACAAGAAATTTGTATTAGTAGTCCAAATAGGGGATCGCTTCAGAAAATTACAAAGATCGGGTTCAAAAGAAGCGTTTTCTAAAGTTGGCTCGTAAACACACTGTCATTGAAGCTTGTACTGATTATCTAACGCTGTTTTCATCTATTTTTATTCAAGTAAAGAGTTTGTAGCAATAGAGCAACCTACAGTAGTTCACGGTAGACGTCGAAACAAATATGAATACGGGCTAGTAAAGTTGTAACATTTTATATTTTTGTCTCACATTAATCTGCACTTTTCTATGATTAAAATGATACATGATGTATATAGTATAATGATTTATAACCACTTTAATTACGACTGCTCTATTGTGTTGCTTCTGTCAAAAGTCAATAAAAAATTGTAACTTTAGACAACTGTAACAATTTTTCTGTAAGAGCCAACGAAATGGGAATTTTTGTGATGGGTGGGACAAATTTTGTTCTGAATCTATGCTGTTGGTAAATCTGTTTTAATTTCTCTTTGATGCTTATTTTTTACATGCTCCTCATATGTTTTTAGTGAATTATATACGTATTGAATATTGTTTTGTAGGATATATATTGCCATTATTGTTCTCTTTTTGGTAAAATCAGCCATTATGACAAGACCAAAAGGAGTTTTTAAGAAAAGGAAGAATTTTGACAAGTCTAAAACTGTAATTATAAAACATTCACCCCAATCAACAACAGGTACTAACCTAAAACGTAATGTTCAAATTAGTTCTTCGAAAAATAAAATACATTCATGCTTTGAACTTTATAAGGAAATGCACGATTTTTCTAAACATAATAGTGAATGTCTCTCTGTGGTATGTATAAAATGCAATGGTCATGTATGAAGAGGAGGAAGACCCATCATATGGTCCAGAGATGCATTAAGGCATGATAAAATCAACTAACAACCTTAAACGCAATTTCTGGAAAAGTCACGTTTCTTAAAATATCTGACCAATTATCTCAGCTTCTGTATCATATACCAAGCTAAAATTTTTACCACGTGTTCTGTATATGTATGACCAACTTTAGACAGAGTAAAATTTATTTGTAATAATTTTTTCTGAAAAAATAAACTAATTTCTTTAATTTCAATATTTTGTGTCAAATAAAAATTATAATATATACATTTTATCGCCAGTAATTTCTCCTGTAGAGATTGTAGGGATTAACATTGTAGGGATAGGGGATTATAAACCCTAGAAGATTTAAGTCTTCTTCAAGAGGTAAACTACTGATGACAAGCAATTTCTACTTCCGTCATATTCCTTAATTTCTTCTCTTCTCTTTCCCGCCCTACTTCCACTCTGGGTAACCATCTAAACCGTCTTATTCACCTATGGTCGCCATTCCCTAATCTCCTTAATTGCCTCAGAGTCAGTCATTATAAGTTTATTAATTTTTAATCGCCTCTCTCTAATTAATCCTTCCCTCCATTTATCATTTTCCTCTTGCCTCACTAGAATATGCACCTCATTGTTGGCACCCGCTCAAATTGGATGTGTAGCTTAATCTTGAAGTTGTAACCAAAATCTAACATTTCCTTCCCCCTTGTTACAACTACGCTTGGTAGTTGTAATATCCACTGTTAACTCGATAAAGGATTGGAGATCTCTACTCGTTAATTAATTAATCTAAAACTTCTGTGAACATAACCTCAAAGTTGGAGTAAAGGCCTAATTCTCATCACACGTTGTTTGTGCCTAGCCATAAATCTTCCATTTCACTCTGCTTTAACAGTGCATTAATCTGTCCTAACTGGTTGTTGTAACTTATAACTCAAACGAAATTTTAATATATGTCAGTCTACTGCTAGGTATTAAATTCAGTATGAATGTTTTCGCGCGTTTTTCTTGCTCACTTAGAGCATTGTTAGAGAAAATGGTTTGACCCAACCATTCTTTTCATTGTAGCATTCATTTTTTTCTTCACCGCCATACCAAGTGTCGGAATGATCATCCATTTGGATATGCCATAATGCAAAGTTTACTCCTCCTTGGCAGACTACTAACACAAGTTTTAGTTCCTGAGGTGGAAAATTTAGAAAGACAATGGTAAAACAAAAATAGGACAGAATTTACGGAGGGGACTCCTCACGTCGACTTATTTTGTACCAAGGGGCATCCTTGGAACGAAACATGAGATGAGAGGAGACTAAGTAGTTGTTTCTCGCTATAGTAGAAAGAATATACATCTATGTTCAAGCTTTCAAGCCAACAAAACACTTTTTAAACATTTGACTCTCAATTTGTCTTACTAACCTACTGCTATATTCCTTAAATCATTTCAAAATCCCATAGCAGAGAGAAAGACAAAGAAATAATGATTTAAAACGAGTTAAAAAGGGACACATTCTAACACATAAGATATATTCACATTAATATTATTTGCAACCTTTATTGTAAAATTTATTCCAACATTTTTCCTTCCTTTTATAAGTATCAAAGTATATACAGGAATATACAAATTGTGGTTCAGATTCTCTGTTTTGTTCTTCAGAAAATTATTGTAAACTTTATTATCTCTAGAATGAAAGAAAATTATTGTATGGTTATACACTTCCATGCAACTCTCATTAATTTAAATGTACCTGTCTCTGTAATTAGGTTATGCATTAATTAGGATTCTAATTAAAGCTCCACAGAAGAGCACAACTGAATGATCGCACGAAGAGATGGAAACGTGGGCTAACAGACACTTTGGTACACTGCTAGTGACACTTTCTCATGCAACGTTTTCTATGTGTCATGTTTGTGGACTCGCTTCTGGAAAAATGGCTGAGAAAGGAATGATCTGTAAGCACACGCTCTAAACACATAAGATATTAATGATGAATTACACATCCAATGGGGTTCTCCTGAAGTATGCAACTGTAAGACCAAGGCTATACAAATTCAATTATTCAGTAGCGGCAGGACAAATGGACCAGTGACTGGCTGATTTGCACGCCTCTCACCAAGGCGTTCCAGCTTTCACACCTGGTGACAAATCTGAGATTGACAATATACGAAGCGAGGTTTTCTCCGGTATCTCCAGTTTACCTCGTCATTCATTACACCAACTGCTCCATCGTCATCACGCAAAACATGGTCAGGGTACAAGAAAAATGAATGACTTCCCGTTTGGGAAAAGCATAAATGTCAATGAAAATTCAGTATCTTGGAAGCAATTATTCAAAAAAAAAAAAAAATATTACATTTATTGTGACCATTAAAGAGATTTACACGTTTTGTATAGTAACTTTTGTATCTTTATTACAACCTATTGTGACTTTGTGGGTTCGTGAATTGAAAAGTCCAATTTCACCACTCAAAAATGTTCTTTATTTCCACCCACTTACAGTTTAACACTTGCCAATTACACAGAATTACGTGCTGCACACAATTACAATTCACCAGTTCGTCCGTTACAATTTCCTTGTACTCGCGATTACGCAAACTCCGATGCACGCACAGTCTTCTCGTTCATTAACACGTCCTTCGCTAGCACGTCAAACACTGACTGACTTCTTACACCAAGAACTGTCCTCACTCCACACTAACCAACCAACTGATTGACCAACAACTCAACTCCGTCTGTCTGTAACCTTCTTTATATAGGAATATCGCCGGTTTCTAGTGACCAGGAGAATGTTCTAGTAACAGAAAGATCGAGAAACAGGTGTAGAGAAAACCGGCGACACAGTCATGTTTTTTTCCCTGACCACAGTCTGTCACCACCACAAGACAAACGAGGAGGAGGTGTGGCTAACCGAGCCTCCCCTAACTTCCGCTGCCAGCTGCTTTACAGGGTGCTCCAGCGCCCGCGTTACACTATGCACATGTTATTCAAAATGGAGAAGACCTCAGATATTATTCCTAGAATATTCAATATATAAGTTTTATTTCTCAACCAAATATCTGAGACATATAGTATTTTCATTCAATGAATAATCGTTTTTTTTTTAGAAAATCAATTAAATTTGAAAACTTATATATGAAATGTAGGTTTAGGCGAGAGGATTTTATTGAAAATCCTTATATTGCATGTACAAGAATCTGGAACTTAAATATCAACTATAATTTCAATTGGTCTTTTTGTTTTTGAGTTTTGCTGCTCAGACAGGCACACGCATAAAAATACCTTTTTCTTAAAAATGTATTTTTGTTTTAGAAAACATACATTGTTTGAATCTTGACATCCAATTTTTGGGGTGGAGTAAATACTTTTGAAACTCACTACAGTTACAGAGAAAGTAAAGACGTCGCTATATCTGCCAGTACGCATAAACTCATTCATTCTCACCACAACACGATGCCATGTTGTGTTGAAGACAGCTCACTGCATTTGTAGTGCATTAATGAGATTTTCGTGACATTTGAATATGGACATATGAACTGCCTATTCTTATCTTAGATAGTTCAATGGAACTTTGCTCTTTCATCGCTTTCTGAAGAACTTGTGTCAGATTCTTTACTTTGGACATGGTTAACGTTTCCAAAGACATTCCTAGAATAACTTTTGGGAATAACGTTGCTTAACTTCTTTTAAATAATAAGTTCATTAAAGAGAATGTGACACGAGTGTACTATTTTATCGACAGAGCATGCATTTGTCAAAAAAAGGAATAACCATACAGATTTTGCCTAAAATTTAATCATTAATATTTCAAAGTGTTTTTATTAACTCGATTTGTTCTCTGTCTGCTTGTAAAAACTTTGCACTGTATTTTAAACTAACTTTAGATGAGCTAGATGCTTTAATCTTAACTTTAACTTAATAGCTCGACTCTGGATGAAAGTACAGTATTTAAACAAAAATCATACATTTTAAATAGAAAATGTTCCCAAATTTTTATTTTGTAAAAGTTGGTCACAATTATTTGAATAAAGTGGCATTTGTTTAAGATATACTGACAATAAATCAAATGTGCATCTCAGAAGAGCCTCCAAAGTTGTCCGATACTTCATAGCTCAGAACTGGGTGAAAAACAGCCAGAAAAAAGTTGAGTTATATTATATAACTAACAAATAAACTTTTTATAAATATGTCACGTTTTTAAAAGGAGCTAAAGTATACAAAATAACGTTTTCTGATCCCAAACAAATTTAACAAGACATATTTCCTAATCTCACTAAACAGATGAATATTTAATATATGCGAAAATACTTGTGAGGTTTAAACAAAAATGTATTGCTTGCCTTTTGCAATTTACGTCCTCCAACGTTAAGTCACATTAGACGATAAATGAAATTGGTGAAATAACCTCAAATGAGTTCGGGGTCACTGGAGCTTAGAGTTAACCGACATTTGTCTATCAGGATAAGGGAAAACCCAGAATAAAATCATATTCAGGTAAGTCACCTTGACCGAGATTCGAACTCGGAACTTCTTGAACGGGAAACAGACACGCTACCTCTACGCTACCGAGGCGGGCAATTAGGGCGTACATAAATAATAGAAAAGGATTTAGTGAGCAGCTGTTACCGCGAAAGCTCAAAGGTTTAGATCATTTATAGAATAATAAAAGTTTTACTTAGTTGAATTATCTTATATATCTTATATCGGCTAAACCGATTTGCCTAAGGTTTAAAAGGAAAGTTTAAAAGGCAAGAAGAAAGCATGAAGTGGTACTGGGCCGGGTTAATAACGAAATATAAATACAAAAACGCAAATTTTTGCGGAACAGATACACCTTCTTTTATTTTCAATAAACAAAAACATTACAAAGTAGAAAGATATTCCAGACTCTGCCAAAGTATTCAAAGATATTTCAGTCACCATATTTCATAAAATAACGTTTGTCGTTTGTTATCAAGACTGATTTTTATGCAGCATAATGATATACCTTTCGAAGATGAGGACACAAAATTAATTTCTGAACGCACAATAACATGATAAATATTTGACCACAGACAATTATGTGTGGTAAAATATTAGTGAATCCTTGGGTACCTTATTTATAATTTGTGTTTGTTAATTCGTAAATGTGAATTGACCTGACACAAAATTAATTGAATTCCTTTGTGACTTTGTGAAGTTCGCGGAAATTTTTTTACTATGTCAAGGAGAAGATGACACGACTTAGATCGTAGAAGTCAGTCAAATGTGCGACGAGCTGCGCCGCGTGCTGACTGCACTGATGAGCAGCGAGACGCAGTTATTGCTAACAGTCGTGTTCATATGTCAGAATTGCTTCTAGAGTGCCTGTTTCTTTAGGGGGAGTTGTTTTCATACAAATAAGTTAACACAATTATAAACCAGGATGACGTAATCAGTATCCAACAGATTTTTAAATTCATTAAAATTTCCTCGACTCCCATATCACAATTCAAAATTAATAGTAGGATCAGTTTTGATCATCCTGCGTAACATTGACCAACCACGACTGTGTAGTGGAACGACAAAGTGTCAACGTCATCGAAGCAACAATCATCAAGAGAAACTACAAATGAGATGATACCTTGATCCCGCGTGTTCCGAAGATTCCAAAGGATTTAACTTTTGATTTTAAGTGTCTACAATTTACCGTGCGCTTGGTATTTATGATCACCATTACACTCCTGGAAATTGAAATAAGAACACCGTGAATTCATTTTCCCAGGAAGGGGAAACTTTATTGACACATTCCTGGGGTCAGATACATCACATGATCACATGGAAAGAACCATAGGCACATAGACACAGGCAACAGAGCATGCACAATGTTGGCACTAGTACCGTGTATGTCCACCTTTCGCAGCAATGCCGGCTGCTATTCTCCCATGGAGACGATCGTAGAGATGCTGGATGTAGTCCTGTGGAACGGCTTGCCATGCCATTTCCAGCTGGCGCCTCAGTTGGACCAGCGTTCGTGCTGGACGTGCAGACCGCGTGAGACGACGTTTCATCCAGTCCCAAACATGCTCAATGGGGGACAGATCCGGAGATCTTGCTGGCCAGGGTAGTTGACTTACACCTTCTAGAGCACGTTGGGTGGCACGGGATACATGCGGACGTGCATTGTCCTGTTGGAACAGCAAGTTCCCTTGCCAGTCTAGGAATGGTAGAACGATGGGTTCGATGACGGTTTGGATGTACCGTGCACTATTCAGTGTGCCCTCGACGATCACCAGAGGTGTACGGCCAGTGTAGGAGATCGCTCCCCACACCATGATGCCGGGTGTTGGCCCTGTGTGCCTCGGTCGTATGCAGTCCTGATTGTGGCGCTCACTTGCACGGCGCCAAACACGCATACGACCATCATTGGCACCAAGGCAGAAGCGACTCTCATCGCTGAAGACGACACGTCTCCATTCGTCCCTCCATTCACGCCTGTCGCGACACCACTGGAGGCGGGCTGCACGATGTTGGGGCGTGAGCGGAAGACGGCCTAACGGTGCGCGGGACCACAGCCCAGCTTCATGGAGACGGTTGCGAATGGTCCTCGCCGATACCCCAGGAGCAACAGTGTCCTTAATTTGCTGGGAAGTGGCGGTGCGGTCCCCTACGGCACTGCGTAGGATCCGACGGTCTTGGCGTGCATCCGTGTGTCGCTGCGGACCGGTCCCAGGTCGACGGGCACGTGCACCTTCCGCCGACCACTGGCGACAACATCGATGTACTGTGGAGACCTCACGCCCCACGTGTTGAGCAATTCGGCGGTACGTCAACCAGGCCTCCCGCATACCCACTATACGCCCTCACTCAAGTCAGTCAACTGCAAGTCATGTCCACGCTGTCGCGGCATGCTATCAGTGTTAAAGACTGCGATGGAGCTCCGTATGCCACGGCAAACTGGCTAACACTGACCTCGGCGGTGCCCAAACGCTGCGCAGCTAGCGCCATTCGACGGCCAACACCGCAGTTCCTGGTGTGTCCGCTGTCCGTGCGTGTGATCATTGCTTGTACAGCCCTCTCGCAGTGTCCGGAGCAAGTATGGTGGGTATGACACACCGGTGTCGATGCGTTCTTATTTCCATTTCAAGGAGTGTATAAGTCTTTGGAAGTTTGCGAAATCAATTTGGAGTTTCCCTGTTTCTCTCATGGACAATAATATACGTCGCGTCGGAAAACGATCTTTATATATTTACCCACCACAAAAAAGACAAAAAATACTGTTTGTCAGAAAGCTTTAAATTTGTTAATTTAATTGTAACTATGCTGTATTTAAACTTCACCGCGAATTATAGAATAAATAACTACTGAGAACTTGTTTTATTTATATCGATAAGTTTAAACAACTTTTATTGATGGTACGAAGTTCGTCGGCTCAACTAGTTCATGTATAATTTTCCAGCATGTCGTTTGTTTGAAACCCTGTAAGTGTTTAGAACTTACAACAATTGACAATCAGAAATTTTGAGACAGTAAGTTTGAGAAGGAAATTTTTTTATGCCTTTTAGTATGTTGGCATGTCAAACGTGTTTTAACTTAAATTGTGGTAATTCCCTTTCAGACTAATTTTTACCCACAATGCTTATAATGGTAGAAATACATTTTGACAGTATATTTCCTGCTTGCATTCCTAAACTGATTGTTGCTGTATTCAATTTATGGTCTGTACTAAAAATATAAAGTAGAAAAAGCATGTAACTAAATCGCTGAGTAAAACTTAAGGTACTAGTAGAGTAAAAATATGACAATAGAAATGCATACTCTGAATTTATTTGAATAAATACACACTTACAAAGTATTCCTGACAATAAAAGCGGGAAAAAACTAGAAAAACTTGCATTTGTTTAAAGATATGTTAAGTTTTCTTAAAACAAAAGAACTTCGTAGTTCCCATAATTGCCTTCTTTAAACAAACAAAAAAAAGTATAACGCTGGACACTAATAACCTAAATTACGTATTTTTATTTAAAGTGCTCATTGCTTCGACGTATTTTATCTGGCACTCAACAATGTGCTTTCACGTCGCTGTCCAGAGTGCTTCTGTCGTGAATTACGTGGGTGTATCAGAAATAGGATTAATTATAAGCACTTTTTAATTAGCCGGACATATTGTAGCATCAAACATACAACGCTAAATATCGTTAGTTGAGGATTATAAGGGAAGCGTACCCGAAGTAACTTAGGAAGAGGCGGGTAGTAGGTAAATATTCTGGGAATAGTTTTAAGTAGTTTATTGACTCTGGGACCTTGCAAGGAGTGAACAAATAAACTTCAGAAGCAGGCACTCAACACAAAGAGGTTCGATATGCAAACATATGCTAAGGTAACCAACTGAGCTTTTAAAACGCTTTACTCATCTTATGCCAGTGTGAAGTGTGGTTGCATTTTTTTTTTTTTTTTTTTTTTTTTAATTTTAACTTTAATTTACGTCCTCCAACATTTAGTCATATCGGACGGTGAATGAAATAGATGAAATGATGCTCAATGTGTTCGGGGTCCATGGAGCTTAGAGTTGCCCGACATTCGTCTTTCAGGATAAGGGAAAAACCCGGAAAAAACTTATCCTGGTAACTCACCCTGACCGAGATTCGAACTCGGGACCTCTTGAACATGAGGCAGACATGCAACCATCTACGCTACCGAGGTGGGAGTGGTTGCATGGTTCGCTACATTATCATTATTGTGATGCTCTTGATGTAACTGAAAGATCTCTGTCTTTGATGAACCTGCTATCAGCTGCTGCAGTGATGAACTAACAAATATTTCTGATTTCGCTATATAGGCTGTTTCGAAACGACACCGAACAAATGCAGCCGTTATGTTTTATAACTAAAAACAAAAAGCTTGGCGTGACAGCCGTATGAGGGCCAAAGCCTACCAACCCGACTGCCGGCCTCACTCCCACTTACTCACGGAATAGCTGGGCGATCATCCAACCGATACGGGGAGGAGATGTGGTCAGCATCTCGGCATCCCCCAGCTGGAACGTTGGCTTTCGTGACTAGGGCCGCTTACCTAGCGTAAGCTCCTCATTTTCCTCACGATGCTAAGTGGGCACCGATCCTACATCCGGGACTTAAAATTCGCGCCCCATGGGTTGGATCGAACTCGGGCCACTTTCCGTGTCCAGAGGCCAAGACATGCTGCCTTAGTCCGGTACGCCACAGCGCAGGAGAGTTTATAACCTAACTTGTCCGAATTTCGGTGTGCAGCTTGAAATTCTCCTATGTATAATTTTATGCAGCATTAAATATTAAATTATTTTATGCTTAGGCAGCGCAGGAACCACTGGTATGCGAACCTCAGAAGTTGTTACTGGGACGTACCGTCCACGAAAACAAAAGCATTACTCCTTGCTCTTTATCAGTGGCCCTAGACTCGCTTTCAGGTAATGGGGCAAAGGGAAACTACGTGAAAAAGTCGATAATGACTTGGACAGTTACAAGGTTGCTCATTTTGCTATGATCTTAATTGTACAGTGCTTTCAACCATTTACTGTAAATTCAGCACTTTCCTTCTCAGTTACAAATGCTTTACTTAGTATTATTAAAAACAGTGAACTAAACTGCTTGTCTCATTGCATAAGGTATTTAGTTTTGGTTAACTTAATCTACAGTTCTTTGATATTGTCACCCCAACGTCGGAACTCCCTATAGAACCGGCCGGCAGTAGGGCCAGCGGGGAAGCGTTTAGCCACGCCTACCCATTTGTCTCGTGTCACTAACTAAAGGGATGATTAGGAAAACGGCGGGAGCCCTGTACCGTCTCTTTCCCCTCCCACCAGACGCCTCGAAACCTCGAGATAATTGTGCGCGCCGTGAAGTTTCCAGAAACGGCGATCTTCCCTATATAAGGCCTGTAGCGTCGGCTTCATTCTGTCGAGGAGCAACTGGCAATGGACGCGCCGCCGCCATCCAAGGGACTCCTACAGACGAAGTTCAGGACCTCCACTGTGAGGTACTGAACATTGGTCATCGCCTGGGGCACTTGGAGGACTCACTTGCCGCCAGCCACTCAAGACACGACGCCACTTATGCCAGAGTAACTGACCTCGACGACAAACTCGTGACTTCACACCAGCAGACGACGGACAACCTCACATCACACCAAGAGCAAGCCACCTCCTCCTTTCGAACGCTTACTAACACCATTTCGTTTCTGACCAAGCAACTACAAGACCCTATACAGGGTGCCACCAACCAGAAGTTCAATGACTTACAGGGACACATCAACCGCAGTGACCCTAAGACGAATAAACGATACTAATCATTTACTCCCTCCTTCTATTCCGGGCGATCCACCCAGGACCTCTGGTCATGGTTGGACCCCCTATACAACTACCCCAACTCAAGCATCGAAGATGCACAGTGACACAAAATAAAGACTTTTGTCCCTCTAACATATCCTTTGAAACCCCGGCGATCCATCCAGGGCCTCTCCGGTAATGGCTGGACCCCCGGACACTACTCTTTTGAGTTGCAACGTGCCCCTCTGGCACCTGCGCTCTTACCACCGTTACTAACGGGGGTGCTTACGCGGGACCCCGCCACTTCTCTCCCTTTACTCTCCCCTAAAGCCTCGTTTATAATAAAAAAAGAAAAAAAGTCAGTCAGTTCTTGGCGAGCAGCCGTGAGGAGCGCCGAGTGAGTTAACGGACCGGAAGGCTGTGCACGTCCATCAGAGGAGTTGTACGTAACTGTAAGCGTGCAGTGGACCTGTGACAGACAAACTGGTGAACTGTAATTGTGTGCATTACGTAATTCTATGTAATCGGCAAGTATTCCGACTGTAGTTCGGTGGAAATAAAGGACATTTTTGAGTTGTGCAATTGGACTTTTAGTTTCACGAACCCGCAAAGTCACAATATTTTTCTGTGTTGTTTTTGTCACTTAATGCTTCCATCTTCAATCTCATTAACATTAACTTCACTCTAAAATGATTTAATTGCATATGTGCACCAGCATATTTGCCGTCATGAACTGGTTAAACCCCCATCAACAAATCACAAAGAATAGCTTCTTTATTGCGGTTTTATAAACCAAAGAAGTTTTTAATAGTAGCAAACTACCGTGGAGTGTGTCGGTATGCTTACAAACAGCTACAGCACGTGAAACGGTGCGTCAGTTACCTGCAAAATTCGATAGTGTGAGGCACGTGGCATTTTTCCTGTCACTGCCTAATCCATATTCATTCTGAAGCGTCTTTTTAAGCGGCTCTTTCGGCAGTAGAAACTATCTATATGTGACTGTCTATATAGTCGCTCGGTGAAACACCCTGTACACGTGGATAGTTATCACAATACGGAACACCTATTCATGTGTCCTATACATTCAACAGAGGCTAACGATCTTTCTGAAGCGAGTGCTTGAGGCTGGAAAATTAAATGTTGTCAGAAATTATCCGTTGAAGTAGTAAAATGGCTAATCATGTAATTTCAAATAAATTTCGCTTTAAAATGACTTTCTGTCAGCAGAATGAGAAACTCAGTCACTGAATTTCTAAACGTAGGATTCCCTTGCAATAACCATCAAGTAGTTTATTATCTCAAGAGCGATTTTTAGACACTACAGATTGAGCACAGTCGATCATCTTTTCTTAATTTACTTACTCCAACGTTAGATCATATCCGACGATGACTGAAATGGGTGAAATGACTCTCAAATGTGCCTAGGATCCATAGGGCTTAGAGTTAGCTGGCATTTGTCTTTCAGGACAAGCAAAAAAGCCTTATCCAGGTAACACAATCTGACCGAGATTGACTATCGAGTAAGCAAACCAATTCTGTAGTATAAAAACTGCAAGACCGTACAACACAAAAGATGCGATTTTTAGAAGTTTACGTCCTTTTATTAACAAATATCCCTTTAATTTTAGACAAACCCACTAAAGTCCCTTCAATATATAAAGGCTATTCAAATAGAAGGAACAGATTTCAAATATTTATTTTTCTTCCAAATTTCAAAAGATAGAAACTCGGTTCCAACTTTATTGGAAATAAAAAGGATTTGGAATTAGGATCAGTACGGAGGGGATTCGGTTCAGAAACCTGTGGTTTACTATACCTAGACCCCAATTGGGGCAACCCCGGGACGATGGATGAAGCGGGAGCACAGAGAGTGCGGCCGACCCAAGGCGCCGAGACTATCGACACTTCTTCCCTGAAAGAGAGCGACAGGAAATTTGGGGCATGTACGACCTACCCAGCATTCATCTGGCGATCAGGGAAAACCACCGAAAATTACTCATGGGTTAGGTAGATCTATCACGAGAATCGAACCCGGGCATCCCTAATTCGGCAACACGAAACCGCCTGTGCCATTCCGCTTGGTTTGGAAGTCAGAAACTTCAAATTTCACTTTTTAATGCATTAAGTCCCAAGAATTACACGACAAATATCACAATAGTGGTTCCTTTCTTACCACACACGAATCAGCTGCTCTGTTCAGAAGTTCAACAATAAGATGTCGCGGTTTGTCAAGACTGGTGTACGTGGGGGAGGGGCTCCGCAGATAAAAGTAACAAGAAGAGAGGTCTGGAGACTTGGCAGGCCTCGGGCAATGAAGTTGATCTGCGTCGGACGTGCTTAGAGTAATGAGGCCGGGCACCATCTTGCATGAAGATGAAGTCCTCTGAATCATCAAGTTGAGGAAATGGACAGTTGTGAAGCATGTCTAGATAGTTAAATCCTGTCACAGTTTTCGTCATGAAGATAAAAGGTCCATAAGCCTTGTTTACTGATATGTCACAGTTGACATTAATTTTCCGTGCATTTCTTTTATGTTAAAAAATATGGAAAAATGCAAAGAGGAATTTTCACTTGTCCATATTCTAACGTTATGCCGATTAACTTTACCGGAATGATGAAAAGCGGATGTGTTGGAAAATATTAATCGTTCAGAATAATTGCATATTTTTCAAATTTTAAGCTTTTGTCTGTCCAAGAACATTGGAATTGTGGTTCTACCTTTTTTTTATTTTAAATAAAAATGTCGAAATATGTTCCTTATTTTTGAATAGCCCTGTATAAATTTTTTCACATCGCACATTGGTTTATTTTATAATGTTACATTTTTTGTTTTCAATTTACGTCCTACAACGTTAAGTCATATCGGACGAGAAATGGGTGAAATGATACTCAAATGAGTCCAGGGTCTATAGAGCTTAGAGTTACCTGACATTCATCTTTCAGGATAGGGGAAACACCGGAAAGAACCTTATCCCCTAACCCACCCTAGCCCAAATTCAAACTCGGGACCTCTTGAACGTCAGGCAGACACGCTACTATCTACGCTACCGAGGCGAGTTGTTGCAATGTTGATATCTTGTTTGTGTTACTCATTAAGCTGGAAAATACGTATGCTAAGAAATATATATCTAAAGCTTTTTGAAATTGTATCTATTTGACTTAAAATTTGAGGTTTTTATTTTAAATGTATACTTTTATAAACTAGTATGACAACTTGGAAAAGAAGTAAAACGTCTTGTTTGAAAAGAGTTTTTCATAATTTTCCCAAACAGTTTTCTAAGAATTACTGCTCCCCATCTGGAATGCACTATTTCTAATCAAAGTTCCATATGATTTGTCTTTTATAGCTGTTTTAAGGGGGGCCGAGGAGCTAAGAGCGATTTTCTAAACTACTAAGGCTAGAGCCTCCAATTTTTGTACAGATATTAACGGTAGCTAAAGAAGTGTGTGTACTAGTTTTCATTCCAATATGTAAATGCATTCTTGATATATGAATTACTTTATACAATTCTATTACATAAAATCAAAATCTGTCTACTTTGACAGACATTGCTTAATAGATCTCATTTTGTTACAATTAAGTTCCTTAATATCTTGGTAACAAATTAGCGGATTGGAATTCGGAAATTCTGCATAGTTGTTTTGTTTTTAAATATTTTATATGTCAAGACAAAAAAAGTTCAAAAATCAGTGCTTGATTACAGTAATTATTTTTTAAAAATTAAACTATGACCGATATCAAAATTTGCATAAATTTATTTGTTGAAAAACCTATGAAGTGTATTGTGTATAATTTTCTGAGCTCTAGCTGTAATACTGTGGGAGAAGATCGATTTTGAATTAAAAAATAATAAAAAAAAACTGAACTTTAGAAAATGGCTTTAAAATTTTGCATTTAGTTTACCTAAAACATATTTAATTTCTTTATATTAGAAAGATCCAGGACTGTAACTTACACCTTCTTACCTCCTAGCAGCCTCTTTAGCCCTAGGTTTTAGATGTATTTACTGAAATAGTACGTAGTCTATTTTCAAATTCCACTTCTAATTGAGAAGCAAGAAGTTCAGAATAATCCAAATTTTCGTAAATGTATACAAATATTCTAATGAAACGACAGTTGGACTTGACTAGAATTTCCTTCCCATACAGAGAGTAATGAGTTGACAATTTGCTTTTTCAAGTGTTGGCTGCACACTTCTATTTTTCTGTACAAACAACCTTCTAAGAATTATATTTGGTTATTCTTGGAGGGATCAATAAATTATTCTATATTTCCAGTTCATCTGGCGCTTTTGCTGTGAAGCTATTACAGAGTTTAATTAAAATTAACGGGGTCAACCTGAAAAATCAGGCTAATGTCTAACCGTCACCGCCTCAAGTGAATGATTGATTAGATACAGGTTTTCAGAATAAAAATTCTTGGAAATTTATATACTTTTACTGACAGCATTACAAGCTAAATGATGTGGTTGGTTCTGAAAGTATGAAGCTGCATAGCTGTAAGGGATTTCTATATCCGTAGTTTCTGGTATAGTTAATTCCGTTTCTCTCTTAGGTGCGTTATCGGTTTGTTCGTTTCCAGATATGCTAAAGGTACCCAAATAAGTGTGATACTCTTTTCTATGTTGAAGAGGGTGGTGGAAAGATCGTGTATTTCTTGCACAATACGTTTGGTGCTGCACATGTCTTGGAGGTCTTTTAAGGCCGACAAGGAATCATTATTAGATAGGCATCATGAGCTTCTGCTTCCAATATACATTCTAGTGCTTTCTTGTCAGTGTCTTTAGCTTGCCTTTTCCTACAGGTTTATTTGGCATAGAAATAAATATATGAATTACTTTGAAAATATTGCTGAGATCCCGCCCTTCGATTCTTATGAACTGAAAACTTTATTAATCTGATCTATGTGGTCAATCATGCAGCACTTTTCGATTAAGGAATATCAAATTTAATAATAATTGATATCAATAGCGTCAAAATGTTTTTCAGTTGCTTCAGGGGAATGTGTAATAAGCCTCATAGGAAATACAGTTTACCCTCATGGAATGTTGTGTTTCAATTGTTTCAGCTCTGTTTATTTACCACATTGCTCTTATTACTGGGTTTCCCTAATGGATAGAGCGTAAAATGCAAAGCAAAGAGATGTGTGTTCGTTTGTGTGGGCGTGTTTACTCCAAAACCCGTATATTGATGGTTTTACCCCAAGCCTTTAGCGGGCGTAAAATACCGATGTTCAACTGTACAAAGCAAAGAGATCTGCCAGTTGCTGCTTATTCGCCTGCCATAAATGCAATATTTTATATACCATTATACAATTTCCTCAAATATCCCCACTGTTTTATATAAAACAATTACCAAAACTGATGTAATAGTTTCTTCTTATTTCTCTGTTACTTGAAGATTTTTTTAACCTAAAACTTCAATGTGAGATAAATATGTTGGGACCACCCTAAGTGTCCGCCTCGGTAGCGCGGATGGTAGCGTGTCTGCCTCCCGTTTAAGAGGTCCCGGGTTTGAATCTCGGTCAGGATGAGTTACCTGGATAAGGATTTTTCCAGGGTTTTCTCTTATCCTTCAAGACGAATTTCGGGTAACTCTAAGCTCCATGGACCCTGAATTCATTTGAACATAATTTCAACCAAGTCATTCACCGTCCGATATGACTTAACATTGGAGGACGTAAATTACACACACACAAAAAATCTTAAGCCAAAAACAGCATTTTAAGAAAGGTCTGGTTGCGTATGTGTGTGTTTGTGTGTATGTCTATGTACCAAAATTAAAAGTAGGAAAATTTTGCTGTACCAAATTTGGTATTTAAGTTCAGTAAGTTTTAAGAGAACTCCCAACATCCAATTCAGATTAGATAGAACTTCTTAGGAAATATTTGATTTTCTCAGAAAAAGTTTGCAATAAATGATCAAAATGTCATAAAAACGAAATTTACACCCAGAGTTTTCGTGGAATACATTATGGGTCTCTTTTTAATCTGAATGACATTTGCCTAATAGGTAGTCGATAAGTCAGACACAGTATATAAGAAATGTAGATGTCCTCACAGTAACATTTTAAGTCAAATGGGATAGACGTCTCAAATGGGATAAAGGTTCGAATTCTAAGCTAGGAACACATACACACATACACACACAAACACATACACACAAACCACGTCTGTAGCGTAGATGGGGTGTGTGTCTCACGTTCAGGAGGTTGCGAGGTCCATTCTCGGTCAGAGTGAATTACCTGGATAAAATTCATTCCATATTTTCTCTGCTCCTTAAAGGCGATTGTCAGTTAGGTATAGGACTATGAACTCTGGGTTTATTTGAGCATCATTTCACCCACTTCATTCATCGTCTGCTGTACCTTAAGATGGAGGACGTAAATTAATGATGATGATGAAAACACAGTCATCTCTATGTAAGATTTGTCTCCTAAAAACCTTTTCTACTTCACATGTAATAGTAAACACATTACCCTATATCAAGTCTAGTAAATAAGCTGGATACAAATGTGTCGTTTCATTGTACGGGCAATTAAAATGCCTGCAGCTGATCAAATATTTTCCGCAGCATTTCCAGGGAAAATTGCTTTTTTCTGTTTGAACCGAGTATCTCGAGCTAGAGATACAGCAACAATGCCCCGACATTTGGATTGTAGGGAAGAGGTGGACAAGTTTTATGAGTTCCAAACGGGGGGCCCACTAGAACTAAATTACTTCGCCAATGGCGGTCCATGAGTGGAATTTTGGCCATAATCAGTGAAAGCTCATAACTTGAGTCTCAACTATGCCTGTTATGAGTTTTCACCTAAAGTTTTGGGACAGAAATGGTTTCTATTGCAAGTTTTCCACCGCAAGTAGATTGCCATCGGCCACGTAATCCTCTTTCAGACCAGAGAGCACATTTCCACTTTCCCAAGTTTATCGACGCGCAGGGCTTCATCGTAATTTTGCTTTCAGAAGCTGTTCGCCAACCATGTTCCTCCTTTTGAGCAATATGAAAATAAATTTCTAAACACAAAGTTGGGATACAACAACTAATCCGGTTTCAAGTTGAAGCTTCCATGTGAGAGTAAATTGCTTATAGTTCAGATTTTAAAATAAGAGCTCCTAATTATCTAAGCTTTTTTCGTGGTTTTTATTGGTCTCTAGGTAAATGCTGGAATGAATTGGGGGTAGGATTAGAAGCCGAGTTCATAAAAAGTGCTTTTAGAAACCTAATGGACTCCTTATTGTATAGTGCTGCACATTCGTAAAACTATGTTTAATCAATGTTTTAGAATATTTCAAGAGTGACATTTGTTATTTTCGTATTATAGTAACATTTAACAACATCATTAGCTATTTTAAACTACTGAAAGTGAAACATTATATATTTTTCTACCTTACGACCCAATAAATTTTCGGGATCATAATAGTGGCTTGCAGAGTAGTTAGAAGACCACAAATAAACAGGACTATGTCCTATACCACGAGAAGAGGTAGATAATAATGGAGCCGGGGTGCCGTGATTTCATCCCAGAGAAGTTCTTTTACATAGAAGTAGATCTATTTACATAGGATTTCGCTTTTAAGTACACTTAAGAATCCATTAGTTTAGACAGGATTTGAATCCGTTTTCATGGAGCTAATAACCCAATAGAAACCAGATCGTCATATAAGGAATGACTTAATTGTTCTTTCACACTGGCCGTGTGTAGGCTAAAGTATGGAAAGATAGAGTCAGACTGAAAAATTCAATGCCATAACCGGGATTTGAACCATGGATGTTCTGGTTGCCATCCAGCCGCTCTAACCCTTGAGCTACTATGTGCAACGTTCGGACATGATATTATGGCTATGGCATTGAATTCTTCAGTCTGAATCTGTCTTCCCAAATAAAAACTGTTATCACTCCCACCTTGTTTTATTACACCGTTTGATTCACGTGAGCCTGCTCCATCAATTTCTTATTTTTGCAGTATGTTTTTTTCGGTATTTATTTTTTATATTGCAACAGAAAATAGCAAAAGGCGTGCTGAATGGAATGAGTGAAATGATGCTTAAATGAGCCCAGGGTCCATAGAGCTTAGAGTTACCCGACATTCGTCTTTCAGGATAAGGGAAACCCCGGAAAAACCGAGATTCGAACTCGGGATCTTGTGAACGTGAGGCAGACACTCTACCACCACGCTACCGAGGCGGGCTGATGGATGATGTTGATTAGTTTCTCATCTTTCCTGACGATGCGATAGAAATCTTGTAGGTGCCACGGCAGCTCGGGAGCAGTGAGTCTTACTTCTGGTCGCAGTCTCGGAGTAAAGGTATTTGATACTGTAATTGTTGAAAAATAAGCAACAATTCTTCTATTTTAAATATTGTGGTATTTATTCCACAAAACAATTAGTAAATTATTCTACAATTTAAAATAACGTAGATGCTGTTCGTTCACAAAAATGAAATGTGTAGTGTTTAACGCCCGCTTTTACTACATACGGCACCGCAGACGGTGACACTGATGATACATGAGATGAAGATGGAGCACCGGTGGAATGAGATGGCGGGGGAAACCGGAGATCCTGGAGAAAACCCGCCCCAGCGCCGTGTTGTCCACCACAAATCTCACTTTGCGGTCGCCTGGGATCGAACCCGGGCCACCTAGGTGAGTTCCTTTCACAAGAAATGGTTGTTGCATCGATGGAAATATAACTCTGGCACACGCCACTAATGCAACAACAAATGCATTCACAACTAAACGTTTTCTGTACACAAACAACACACGTCTTACTATCAGGACGGTCGTGTGCAACGTGACGCCAAGCTTTCTCATTATTCTGGTTTCTCTACAAACGGTGTTTCAAGAACAACTAAATTACTTCACTTTTATTGGTCCACGTCACCGATTACATTATTGCGTTATTGTAATTAACAATAACAACAATATTATGTAATATTTAACTTACGTTGTATCATTCCGTGGCCTATCCAATTTCATATTTCCTATTTTGTATAAGTTAACCTTTCCAGAACAATTCGCAATAAATTATTAAGATTTAAAGACATGAAATAACTGTGGCAATATCTTCCAGTATACAGCAGTCGTTAAATTTCGAAATAAAATATCGTTTATTTTTTAATTCAGTATACAGCCATAGTATTAATAGTACTATTGATAATTCTAATTATTGTAGTTATTTATTCTTAATATATTTCTTGTTTTACTAAGTTTCCTATTGATAATTATTGTATGTCATTAGATATTCTTAAGCTGAAGAACATCTCCTTAAGCTCAGAGGAACATAGGTTATACAATCTAAAACAATCTAATATAGATCTAACTACACAGTGTATAGAATATAAAACATCAATAGACATCACAAGCAAGCATGAGGTTCTTAGAAGTTGCTACTCCTATGAGCTCATAGCACAACTCCGTGCACTAGTAGGAGGCCTCTGCGCTTTAGAAATTGCTGTTTATTAAGTTAGGTTCCTTCTATTTATTACCTCCCCATCAAAGTTCTACACATGTATTCCAATTTCAAAACCTCCGATTCGTGTTTGAAACACGAATTTTCGCTACATGACTTTGCTTTTTTCTGTGAGTTGCACTAGCTGTCCAATTTTCAGAAGTGGATTGCTTCCTTAGCAAATTCACCTCGACATGTACAGATATCTGATTTACAGGTATACCATTCAACTAATGGTTTTCTTCTCCTTAATAATTCAGTTCTTCAACTCTTAATTCGTTTCCCTAATAACACATGGTTTCTTAAATTATTGATTGTGTTATGTTTCATTTGTCTTTCTCCCATTTATTTCTTTATAAGATTATGAAAGTTTGCCTCAAAAATTCCGGTAAAATAAAACCTGAAGCCTTACTGGCGTCGAATAAGCTCAAGATTTTCTCGGGCAACCAGCCAGGTAAAAAAGACGGTTAAAATACACGTTTCGGGAGCGTACATCATTCCCATCATCACGATATTTTCAAGAAATGTTATAACCAAAAAATAGATATAACACAAAAATCAACAAAGACAAAACACTACCAATACTCGCATCACTGAAAATAACACAGTTTGCAGTAAAAGGAATACATGCGACGTGGGTTGATAAAACGCAGAATATAAGATTAGAACGGCAGGTAATATGGGAAAGTCTAGAAAATATGAAATGATTACAATTTTACCACAAAATATAAAAAACCGGGATGATAAGCATACGTATGTTACTACAATAGGCAAGAGAGAGAGGGGCTAGCTTGGATGAGGACAGGAACAATATTCTTAAGAGGGATAAGAGTTAGGGAAAAGGGAATTTGTGAATTATGTGGTGGAAAAGAAAGTATAGAACACTCTGTAGCAGAATGCGAGGAGGTTGCAATATGGAGAAAAACGTTTTTGGAGGAAAAGTGGGAGAAGAGGATAGTAGCTATAAAATGTTAACAGGAAAGGAGGAAAGGAACCTAAGAAGTATTGGTGAGTTCTTACAGAAAGTAAAACAAAAGTGGGCTAGAAATGTAAAGAATATAAGAAAGGAAGTTGAAGGGGGAGAATGGGGCTAATTAAGTAACAAAGATGCATGGAGGTTAAAAGCTATTTGGCAGAGCAGAAGACCAGGGTGTCATGCAAGCCAAGGTAGCAACAAGGTAAAGACAAATAAATGTAGCCTAAAGTTGTAAATTGTAAAATTTTGAAATATGCACAATAAATAAATAATTCATTCATATGCTTCTTAAGACGACTGATTTCCATTTTTAAGGCCGGTTTCCTAGAGGAGCTAAACTGAAATACAGCATCACGATTAAGCGTGCTCCTCTCGGAGGAAATGTCCAAAGCCTCCTTAATACTCCGCTCCCAGTAACTGTTGCATTTTGCCAAGATGGACGTCTCCCGAAAGTTGTTTTTTTTTTTTCAGTGATGCAAGTTATTGTTAGATGTACGCTCCCGAAACGTCATTTTCTAAACGTCTTCTACCTGTCTTGTTTCGCGAGAAGATCTTGAAAACAATTCCATTTTGTAAAATATTTGTAGTATAATACTACATAATATTTGCAAATTCATAATTTACAGAAATGTATTAATCTTGTGTGGTCTGCAAATTATTTACGTAGTTAATGAGATCATACTTTGTCACAGGCCATACAGTTTTAACTATACTTTTCACCTTGGTTGCCTATTGCACTAGTTTTGAATAGAAATATATAAGATGATATACAGGTCATTATCCTAGCATCTGCTCTATCAACTTTGATGTCCAATCTTTGCAGCTATTCTGGAGTCTTCCTAAGACAAGTTATCATTATTCCCAGATTTGCAGTCAGCGGAATGTACTGCTGTATTCTTTGAAAATAATTTTTTTGCATTCAGTCCTTTGTCGCTGTCAACCTCTTAGCAAGGCTTCCTCTTCAATTGTTTAAATGATGTCAAAGAACCTTGAAATAAAATTTGGGCTAGATTTGATTTTTTGGAGGTCAGAGAGAGTCCTTTGTTTCATTTTCTACTTTCCTTCTGTATGAAATAAAGATATTGTTAACTATAATTCTCTTCTTACCGACGTTATAGAAAAATACAAAACAATAAGTCAATTTAAAGCAGCAAAACATTTTTCTAACTTTTTGTAGTCCTCTGTGACAGCTATACAAACGCTGAAATGAACTAAACTGGAGAAGCCAAGATAGGTAAGTGGAATGAAACTTGATTTTTGATAAAAATTAATTAAATTTAACGGTAGGGGTTCAGTTCAGGTAAACATGTTTACAGCGAAGACTGCACCATTTTCCTTCAATTTCAAGATCAATAGCGAGAGAAGATAATCTACAGTAAGTGATGTTACATATGCTATATTTATATTACCTAAAGTAATGTTATATAAAGAGTGGAATGATTCATTGTTACATACCAGTGACATGCTTTGTAAAGGTACAAGGGCAGTTTCGTTTCACCATATTCATTAAACTCTGCCATGGAAACTAAAGAGCATTTGGCTCCAATATTTTGATAAAAAATAAGCGATATCATTTGATTATAATTTTAATTTGAAGTGCACTCATTCTGAATTTATCGTCACTAAATTTTGTTTCTTTTAACTCGGTAATCTCCACCAGGGATTGTAGTAACAATGGTGCAATTTCACATATCTGCTAACTGAAATAGTGAGGTATATTACTGACTGAAGAATGACAAATAATCTTTTATTTATCAGTATGCTAAGTTTATCTGGCCACAATAGGGTTTGGAGTCTGCATGCAAAAAAAAAAAAAAAAAAAAAAAAAACTATCATCGTAACTTCTCTCTGTCAATTTATTAGACATGTGGGAATTTTGTGTCAGTGCAACAGGTGTTATAGTTCTCCTAATATTAGATTAGGAAAGAAACATAAGCAATAGGTGTATCCAAAACAATGAAACTCTATGGAAATTAATTGTTCTTTCACACTAGCCGTGTGTAGGAGCACTATGTAAGAGTAGAGCCAGACTGCAAAAATTCAATGCCACAGCCGGGATTTGAACCAAGGATCTTCTGGTCACTGGAGTGGCTAGACGGAAACCAGAAGATCGTGGTTCAAATCCCAGCTATGGCATTGCATTTTTCAGTCTGGCTCTACTCTTTCATAATAAAAATCTATGTTTTGCACTCCCTTGAGTTTTTTTGTTTACTCTTTTACCAGCATTCTTATAACATCGCATTATTCAATGTTTCTATAAATTCAGATATAAGTTCAATTCACATTACAAATTTCGTTGTATAGCACAATTTTAAACAATATATTGCTTTGCAATGGCTTTGAAATGTCATGTTCGATGCACGACACAAGAAGAAGTCGAAGTGACTTCAAAATTACCAAAAGTATGGTTGTTTGGTTGATTAGCAACAGACCCCACATTGCAACTACGGCATTTTGGGTAACCTCGCCCCACCACGTGATGTCTGGACCCATTTCTCAGGTGGAGACACTAGAGAGCGGTGTCCATTACCTCCAATGATAAGGTGATAGTGAAGATGGCATTGAGGCGAGAGGACCTACAGCTTATACCGTGGACTCCGAACCACGTTGAACATAGGATACACTTCGCATGTGCTAGACAGATGAAGGCGTGGATAGGGCCGAATTAAAGTTGCCACCCTAGAGCCGGGAGTGGAACTCGGGACCCTTTGCACGGGAGCCACGAAGGAAACCATTGCGCCACCCTGGCGCCCTTGACAAAAATATTCGTTTTCGTAAATTGAAACAGAATGTCTCATGAATGGAAATTAATTGCTCTTTGACACTAGCCGTGTGTAGAGCGACATAATCAGACTGAACATTTCAATGCTATAGCAGGGATTTGAACCACAGATCTATCGGTCTCCGGTTGCTCTAACCACTGAGCTACCATGGGTACGTACTAACATGACATTGGATTCCCCAACTGATTCGTATTTTTTCCAGTAAACCACTAGCAGTTCTTATATATATCTTAGACAACTACCTTAATAGCGACTGGACTGCACTGGACAACGCTATGAGGAGACTCGGCAGGGAATCCAAACCTGGAATGTTGTATCTATGCCCCCAAGTGGGGCATCCCTGGGAGCAAGAATGAGGCGGGAGGAGAGAGGGCGGCTGGCTCAAGGAGCTACAACAGTGCAGAGGGCAAGATCCCTACACTTTACGAATTGGAAACTCCCCAGCCGGCCAACACATCTCACCTTATAGTGGTTCGGAAACGGTCCACCAGAACGGCTTCAAACACCTGTCCTACCGGAGGAGGAAGTTACACTCAGAGCATATCATCCTGCCATGCATGTCGAGACTTCCGCCAATACTTCTAATCTGAAAGAGACCACCAGATGAGAGATAGAGATGAAATGGAGGGACATTAAATTTGGGGGATGTAATTAACCTACGCAGCTTTTGTCTGGTGACCCAGGTAAACTCCGAAAAATATTCATAGTTCAGGTAGTTCGGCCAAGGGAATCGAGCCCGGAGCTTCCGAATGCGGGTCACAGACGAAACTGCTGAGCCGTCCCGTCTGTTAGTGACGATTTACAACATGTAAGTATTTAAGTTCAAGGCTTTATAGTTTAGACCATTATTAGGTCAAATAATGGAAATTCATTGTTCCTTTATACTAGCTGTGTGCTGCTGTGGTGTGGGCGCTGGCGACCTCTAGCACACTCTTGGTACCTCTGTCGTTACTAGAGGAACCTCGGGCCGAACTGCCGAGCCCCTCCCTGAATGGGTGTTGTTCTGATTGGGTTGGACTCGAGGGGGTAGTGGTTTCCGATACCCATGGGAGATCGGGTACGTCTCCGGACGGGGTTGAGGGAAGCCATATATTCCCGCGTACTAGCCTGCATAGCTAGTAGAAGGTTTTCTAGATCACCAGGTGGCCCTACCGAGGTTAATCGGTAGCCTTCCCCTTTGGGGTTGGTGCGCGTAAGATGCGTATCCACTTCCATCCCGTCTTCTGTTTTCAGACCAGATGGGGGCTTGTTAGTATCTAGGTCTTGCCCTATGGAAAGGCCCACGGAGGCGTCGGGTTTCCTTCGGGGACATTTCGGCAACTCCCTGGTCTTGAGCGGGGTAGGGGGGTCCTCACTTATATATATTAGCTGTACTGTGTGAGATCAGGTACCTCCGGCCAGGCCTCGGCCGCGCGGAGGGGAAGAGGGTTGCCTCAGAAGTCCCGGGTAATAACCTACAGAGCTAGTAGAGGGTTTGCTATATCACAAGGCGGCCCCATCGAGGTTTTCGGTAGTCTTTCCTGCGGGGTTGACGCGCGTAAGTGGCGTATCCACTTCCAACCGTCTTGACGTTGCTGTATATGGGGGGGGGGGCTTTATACACCCTAGATATTGCCCTAAGGAAACACCCCGGAGTAATTCTTACTCCCGGTTTTAAGGCCAAGGTTTGGATCCGTGGTTCGAATTCCGGCAATGGTATTCAAGTTTTTTGTCTTATTCCACCTGACTCCGAAATATTTAACTGAAATTGGCAAATTAAGATCTACGACTGTTTGTACATTAAGGTATTTACTACCTCTTATGGACCACCAAAACTTAATGAATATTTCATTTATTAACCACGAAATCAATTGCTAGAATTATACCAGCTCCACCGGTGGACCGGAATTTGTTTCACAGGGGAATTTTACTTGCCAGTAAGTCTACTTACATGAAGCTGTCGCTTTCAAGCACACCTAAAGACTATTAGTCTGGATTGTATTTGATGCTACTAACTTGTGATAAGAAGACCAGCGTCTAACCAACTCTATCCTTTATCAGATCCACTAAAGTAAGAATGAGGAGTACTTCTCAGGCCATTTCTGGAGAACTTGAATATATTTCTGTTGTTAAAATATCTTAAATAGTTGGTAATTTAATCAAAACTGTTAAGGATACTTTTGAGGAAATAAAAAATAACAAACACTTTTCCGTGCAAAAAGCTGTTGGGAATATTCTTGAAATTATTAGACTGAATTTAAATACCAAATTTGGTAGTCAACTTACTTTCATTTTCGACTTACGCACATTCACACACACAGTTCTAACGGGCAACTTATGTCGTTATTCGGCCTCTTTTTTCCTTTTCTCGCCGTAATATTTATTTTTGTTCTCACTGGTGCCCACGCTCTTTCTACAGCACTGTTTCTTCCTTTTCCTTTTTACCGCAATTATGTAAAATGTATTCGTTGCTAAGCATCCCACTGCAGCTGCTCCCTGCAAGTTTTAACAGTGCTAAAATGCGAGGATGGAATAGGAGAATGTAAGTAAGTAACTATATTGTAGCTTGGGTATCGCATGGACAAGTTGGTAAAGCTAAAATTGCTTTTATTTGGTCAACGGGTAGGCACAAGCAAGAATTCAATGTCAAAGATACAAAACCACACACACTCCTACAGTAAAGGATCTAAAACGTAAGAACGTCGCTATTCCGCGTTAGTACAACAGAGGCGTTAAAAATAGAACTTCAATTGAAACCAGATCCATCGACTTTTGGTATTGTACGAAGGGTTTCTATATAGCTCGGGATAAGGGGTCAGAGGGTTTATCTGCTAATGTTATTTATCAATGGCACCAATCTGTAAGGAGAAAATTCTAGAAGGCAAAATACGGGCGATTATAAAAATCTGTGGTACGAGGGCTGTTCAATAAAGAATTATCATAATTTTTTATAGTCAAAATTTTTCGCACTAAAATTCACTCTTATTATATTCTGTTAGCTTAATGTGAAACAAACACGCGGTAGATGTTTCATTGTTGGTACTCCTGGTTCCCGCCTGTGAGAACTAGGCAAGTTCAGACATGTTCAGTATCGCCTACCGCTGCAATGGAGGTAGCATGCAGTTAAAGTTGATATTAGAGGAAAATCCGGAGTTTCTTTCAAACTTAATCACTGCTGATGAAATTTGGCTACATCATTTTGATTCTGAGAGCAAACAGCAAAGCTCAGTGTGGGAAATCTCCTTCATCACCAATCCCCTTAAAAGCAAAAGTGGTTGCTTCTGCTGGGAAAGTTACGTTCATCTCATTCTGTGATATTCATGGAATGTTTTATCAGCATGTTGTACCTGTATACACATCAGTACTGGACAATACTATAGGGATGTCCTGAAAACATTGCAAGTCCATATCAGGCGTAAAAGACAATATTTCCATGAAGCTGGCTGGATGCTGCACCACGATAATGCGTGGCCGCATATTGCCAATATTGTTGCTGAGTATCTTGCAAAAATAAAAGTAAAGTGCATCCCTTACCGTCTCTATAGTCCGGATTCAGCCCCATGTGACTTTTTGATTCCCTTACTTGAAGAAACGCCTTCGTGGGAGGCATTATCCATCATCAGAAGCAATGGTGAAGGCTGCGGAGGTAATTTTGGAAGATATCTCAAAAAATGTTTTCCAACATGTCTTTGAGGACACACAGAAAGGCTGGGATAAGTGCATCGCATTCAGGGGAGACTATTTTGAGGACCATCAAAATTATGAGGATGAGTAAAAGTACGTTGAACAGCCCTCGTAGTTTAAAGCTTCAAATAAAATATTGCTTAAACGAGACTTAGTGCGTGGTGAACAACTGCCCCATCTTTCATGTAAGCAGATATCTGTTCGTGCATAAAAGAGACACGGAATGAAACTCGGAAGGTATCCTGATTACTTGGTTTAACACCTGGAAGCTAAAAGTAAACGCCATCCTGTCAAAAGTGAAGTTAAAGATGATGTCCCAGAACTCTGCACAGCGGATGGTTCTATTAACTGGCCCCAACAGGCCAGCTATTCTGGCGTTACCCTGGATAAGAAGCTTAGCTGGAAGCCCCACATCGCCGCAGTATACATCCAGATCTCCCTTAGAATGGCGCTACTCTAACCTCTCTGTCACCAAAACTCCATAATGTCCATATCAAACAAAATCATTTTATATAAACTAGTCTTTCGTCCAACCATAACCTACGCCTGACCAGTTTGGGGTGTAGCTGCCAAAATACACCTTCGCTGACTCCATACACTCCAAATGGACAGTCTGGTGAAAGCGCACCAAAGGAGGCAAGGATTATTATGTGAGCGGTAAGGTGCTGAACACCGATTTTGGGGGAATTCTCAAGGAATAATCCTCATAGGGATGTTGGGAGAAGGCAGAACCATAACTGGAGCCTCTTATGCTTTATTGTTGCATCGTTTGCAACATGAGTTGACTGAAAAGAGACCTAAATTGAAACGGAAATATGTGTTCTTCCACCAGAATAATGTGCTAAGTACACATCAGCAATCGCAATGGCAAAAGTGCATGAGTTGGACTTTGAATTGGTTCCTCATGCCATCAGACTTGTACCGAAATATATTTTTTTGCTGTTACCAAACCTGAAAATTGGGCTTGATATTAAGAAATGTTCATCAAACGAGAAAGTGGTAGTCGCTGTCAACGAGGATTTTGCAGACCTTAACAGAAGCTAAGGGATAAAAAAGCCGAACATCGCTGGACCAAGTTTATAGCCATCAATAGAGACTACTCCGAGAAATAAATTGAGATTTCAACGAAAAACAAAATTCTTGGTTGTTTGCCACACTTATCAAACGATCCTCTTACGTACTAGGGCCGTTCAATAAAGAATGATAATAATTTTTACGTTCATAAACTTTCGCACTAAAGATTAATCCTATTATATTCTGTTTACTTAATGTCAAACAAACACGCCGTGGTAGTTTCATTGTTGGTACCCCTGGTTCCCGCCTGCGAGAACCAGGCAAGTTCAGACATCTTCAGTATCGCCTACCGCTGCAATGGAGGTAACATGCAGTTAAAGTTGATGTTAGAGAAAGATCCGGAGTTTCTTTTAAACGTAATCACTGATGATGAAACTTGGCTACGTCATTTTGATCCTGAGAGCAAACAGAAATGCTCAGTGTGGAAATCTCCTTCATCACCAACCCCTAAAAAGCAAAGGTGGTGTTCTCTGCTGGGAAAGTTACGGTCATCTCATTCTTTGATATTCATGGAATGGTTTATCAGTATGTTGTACCTGCACACACATCAGTAACTGGACAATACTACAGGGATGTCCTGAAAACGTTACAAGTTCATATCAGGCGCAAAAGACCACATTTCCGTGAAGCAGGCTGGATGCTGCACCACAATAATGCGCGGCCGCAAATTGTGAATGTTGTTGCTGAATATCTTGCAAAAATCAACGTGAAGTGCATCCCTGACCCTCCCTATAGCCCGGATGTAGCCCCATGTCACTTTTTCTATTCTTTAACTTGAAGAAACGCCTTCGTGGGAGGCATTATCAATCATCAGAAGCAGTGGTGAAGGCTGCGGAGGCGATTTTGAAGGATCTCTCAAAAAATGGTTTCCAGCGTGTCTTTGAAAACTGGCAGAAAGGCTGGGACAGGTGCATCGCATTCAGGGGAGACTATTTTGAGAAAGACCATCAAAATTATAAGGATGAGTAAAGGTAAGTTGTCAAAAAAATTTTGATCATTATTTATTGAACAGCCGTCGTACTATTTTAGTAAAAGCGTTACATTTTGTTAAAATATTATATATTTTCATATGTTGACTTTCAAAAATGTCTGTTACCATAAAACAGATGCTCTGTAAAATGCATATAAATAATGCTAAGTAACTTTTCCATTAAATTTTATTTAAAAAATATGCAGCTTCATGGGAGGGTGATGACGATCCTACTCTGTCTTTGGAGAAAGAATTCCTGTCATCTATTGGACACTGACATACAAAACACAGAAGCATTCGTGAAAGAATTGGCAGCGGGCTATGGGCTTTTTCTTGCTAAACGTACATAGCATAGCTTCCTTCGGAAGACAAATAAAGCCTATGGTCCCATGTCGTAGTTTTACGGAAGGTAAGATAACCTCAAAACTAATTAAATGCCGTCCGAGAAAAATAAGTCGTAATTGATCTCCATTATAGAATGGGACGCTGTGATCCATAGCACTTAAGGATTATACAAAAAATAAATAGAATAAAATCACCCGAAATATTAAGAACAACGTATTGAAAGAAAGATGATGGAAAGGAAACCGTGCTAGATAAAAAACCACGCTAGAATTTGCCTACCGACCAGGTAAAATCAGGAAATATCCATTATAGAACGGGAATGGACACGGCTTCCACCTGAAAGCAAACCCGATATGTAAAATTCATATCTAGTTGGGGAAAAGTGTATACCATTTCCTTATGTTATGTCTTGAGCGAAATTCAATGCTCTTTTGTTTTGAAGCGTTTTCATTTTCGCGAGAGAATTTCTTAAGCAGCATATTGCAAACAGCATTAATCGAGCACAGAGTAACCAGTAACTACTTTTTTCCAAATTTAATAATGTTATGCTTAACATTATTTACTCCATATACACTTTTATGTTTATTTGATGCCTTATTGAATATGAACAAAATATAAAGTGAAACGCCTTCAAACCCTTATGTTCGATTTCACCAACAGATGTTCAACTCGACGTTAACAAATGTAACGTAACAATATTAACAGCGCTAACAAAGTTATTAAATTTCTTACTTTTCACCAACCTGCTTTCTGTAAATGTTGAAAATCACGGGTTACCGCTAGGAAACTTGTAAATATTACAGCTATAGAAGACTATGGATCAGTCGTATTATTTTGTGAACTTCTACGATGCGCTTTTGTTTCCAATTTCCTCTGCACAGAGCTAAAAACGGCGGATTAACAAAATCGTAAACAAAAGCCGTGAAACAAATTTCTCATCGATGGAGAAAGAATTATTAATTGAATTGGTTACGAAGTATAAGGATATCGTGGAAAATAGGGCAAATGCGGTGAATGTAAAAGAGAAAGATGTCATGTGGGAAGAAAATTAGAAACGAATTTAATTCAAATGCGTGTGCCATTATCAGAAACAGGAAACACCTTCTTCAGTATTACGTAAAATTAAAACGAAGTGCGAAGAAGTACAAGTGACGAGTGACTTGAACGTTTCGAGACGGGAGGTGGACAGTATTATCCACATATTTACGGGAATTCTAAAGTTTCGAAGTTATTAATACTTGAAGCAAAGGCAAGATCGGCATATTCCTTTCGATACATGTTCTGAGTATTACGTAAATTTAAAGCGAGGAGCGAAGGACAGAAGTGACGAGTGACTTGAACGTTCCAAGACCGGTGGTAGACAGTGTATTATCCGCATAATTCATTGAGTTATAAAATCACAAGTTTATTAATACTTGAAGCAAAGGCGAGATCGGCATATTCCTTTTGATGCATGTTCTAACCTCTCTTGTACTTCGGCAGTAACCTTCATAGCAACATGTTTCGACAGTCTATACCTCCAGAAAATTTTCTTCTGATAGCTTCTCAAAATCACTTCTCCTCATAGACCGTACTCTATTACGAATGCCATTTACACGGTCTTAAATATAGCAAATCGATATCAAACGCTGCGTTCACGTCCGCCATCTTACCTATTTACAATTTTTAAGGACTTAACATAAGAAATTTGACTTGTTAGTGTTAACAAGAGATTTAACAGTAGTGTTGGTACCCGCCTCAGTAGCGTGGTGGTAGCATGTCTGCCTCACGCTCAAGAGGTCCCGAGTTCGAATCTCGGTCAGGGTGAGTTACCTGGATAAGGTTTTTACCGGGGTTTCCCTTATAGTGAAAGAAGAATGTCGGGTAACTATAAGCTCTATGGACCCCGGGCTCATTTGAGCATCATTTCACCCATTCCATTCATCGTCCGATATGACAACTTTGGAGAACGTAAATAAATAAATAAATAAATAAATAAATAAATAAATAAATAAATAAATAAATAAATAAATAAATAAATAAATAAATAAATAAATAAATAAATAAATAAATAAATAAATAAATAAATAAATAAATAAATAAATAAATAAATAAATAAATAAATAAATAAATAAATAAATAAATAAATAAATAAATAAATAAATAAATAAATAAATAAATAAATAAATAAATAAATAAATAAATAAATAAATAAATAAAACAACTTGTTGGTGAAATGGAATGTTTGTTATAACTATTGTTGAACCGTGCTACGTCTTAGCATCTGTTGGTGAAATCGTGTGTGTGTAGTGTTTAACGCCCGCTTTTGGTACATACAGCACCACAGGCGTTGACACTAAAGATACATGAGATGAAGATGGAGCACCGGTGCAATGATATGGTGGGGGAAACTGGAGATCCCGGAGAAAATCCGCCCCAGCGCCGTGTTTTCCACCACAAATCTCACTTTGCGGTCGCCTGGGATCGAACCCGGTCCACCTAGGTGAGAGCCAAGTGGTCTAACCACTAAGCAACGGCGCCGCCGGTGGATCGTGCATTAAAGTATAGTGTTATTATCATTAAAATGTAACTATACTTCAAAATGTTCTTAAACGTCTTTTCATGCTTGGACAAAAAATTTAGTATCCGCAAACGTTATTGTCCTTTTGCCTACTTCCTATATTCTCGATTCATTTCGTGGCAATGTCTGACCCTTACCAGTATTATACGGTTAAATGAGTTGAAACTAAAATAATGGTACGTGCGATCACAATGTTGTGGAATTATTAGAAAGCAGGTTCCTCATTACACTGGCATTGACACATTAATTACTGGTGATTATTTGCAATTCCCTAGCGGAGCTCTGACATATTTGGTTGGAAAACCTGATTGTGTTCCTATATGTGATGTAATAATTCAGTGATTTGAATAGTTCTTTAGACGTTACACGCTATTATCAACTAATTAAATAGTAATTTGTTTACAGTTGTACAGCAATACTCAGAGTGATGACGTAGAGTTCCTTTTAATATTATTCTAACGCATTATTAGTTCACCAACCATATAATTAAAATATTGCGAATAATATTTATTTGACCTAGCTGAGGCCTTGGGGATATATGAATAGAGTAGAACATGTTTACGTAACGTTTCCAGTTGTATGACAATATGTTATGTTCATATTTAGGAGTCTGTCTGACCCAAGAGATGTAAGGTTAAACTTAAACCACTATAAAGTATGGTGATTCTATCACACTTTTCCATTTTAAACTGGAATTTTCTTTAACTGTTTTATTTGTCAGAGGAATTCGATCCTTTTTAAAGGTGAAAACTAACCTCAATCAAATTACTTTATTCCCATTTCACATCAAAATGACAGACGCCATCTAGATACAGGCGATTTTCATATGTTCAAATTTATTGTTATAAATCAGATACCGAGTTAAATATAGTGGCAGAGTAATTAGGGAAGGCTTTGGACGTTCTAGTACGAAAAGAGTCTATGAGCGTAGAGAGAGAGAGAGAGAGAGAGAGAGAGAGAGAGAGAGAGAGAGATGATGATGATGATGATGAGAGTGAGGTGGGAGAATTCACTATGAATGAGGTGATTTGGTAGTAAACGCATATAGGATTTATAATACGTCACTGTTATATAGTAAACGCATACAACACAATAATACGAGATGTTATTGTTATGTTTTGAACCTCCGCATTACATATTTCTATAATTTGAATTTGGAAGAAGGTTCCATGATGATAAGGTTAACAAAATATGTTTTTGACAAGAACTTGTTCCCGTTTTGTAATGTAACTCTCTAATACATCTTATAAACGGTAATTCATAATTAGTTAACTTTAAGAGCAGAATGAAACAAATGTTAGGTGTCCATATATAATTTACTTCCTTCAACGTTAAGTCATATCGAACGATGAACGAATTAGGTAAAATGTTGCTCAAATGAGTCCAGGTTTCATGAAGGTTAGAGTTACCCGACATTCGTCTTGAAGGATAATGGAAACCCCCGGAAAAAGCCTTATCCAGGTAACTCACCCTCACCGAGATTCGAACTCGGGACCTCTTGAACTTGAGGCAGACACGCTAACATCTACGCTACCGGGCGGGCTAAATGTGAGGTATAAAAACACAATGAACTAAAATAGGATGGCTGTATACTTAAAATTGCAGTTTATTTGAAAACAATGGCCATACTTTGCTACTTGATGCAAACTGCATCCATTAAATGTCTATTCACTTCAAAAGTGTACAGTCGACTTAGAGAGATATTTATCACAATTGTCAGATGGCGTGTAATATTGTTGCAAGTTATTAACAAATGGAGGACCTTAATTCTAAAATTACCCCCTTGCAGGTGGGAAAGGCCTTGTTGTTGAGGTACAACCAGAGAGATAAATACAGGTGAGAGGACATGGATGACTACAGAATGTCACCAAAACGAGAAATTAGACTGCTTAGAGATAGCTGAAGCAATCTACTCAGGTTTATGTTGGCAATGTGATCCAAAGCCCTAATCTGATGGAACCATGGAGTGTCAAGATATCCTATCTTTAATTCAGTTACCAAAATATGATCATTCAAAGAATTTGTTCTGAGCTTACATTAGGATTCTAGAAAACGTATGAGCCAGAAATTCCAAATTTCACTACACCGCACCACAGTGTAACTTAAGGGCTGTGCTGCGGAGCTTCATGAAGCAATTCAGGGTTGTTATCTGACCAATATTAAAAGTTTTACTTGTTCACCAATCCGTTTATGGAAATGTGCTTCATCTGAAATAATCAGATTGGACAACACTTTTGTCTGCAATCATCGCCTAAGCTGCGCACAATAAGTTATTCTCATCTTTCTGTGTATTGGTTATAACATATGAATAACTTGGAGCTGAAGCGAATCACTGGCTGACTAGCTCAGCTATATGGATTTTGCTGCACTTTTGTTCAAACACAATTAACGTTTTCCCGCTTTGATGATCCTTATTCTGTCTAATAATTTTTATTTTCCACGTTTACATGTTCCCTGCAATTTTCATAATTGTCTAACAGGAACATGACGATTATGATGTTCTAGGTGTAAGAATGCTTAAGGAGTACTGCAGTATTCAAATAAAAGGTTCTATAACTTTGAATCACTTGTTTTATAGTGATTCATCACAATCGAAGTGATTGACATGAAATAATTAATTCCAAAGCCACCATGGCTCTGTACCATTGCATAGTCATATTTTATAAATATTTTGCTCCACTATGTAAGTTACTAAATTTATATTTAGACAAAATCTTCACTTGGAAAATGAAATGTGTAGTGTTTAACGCCCGCTTTTACTACATACGGCACCGCAGGCGGTGACACTGATGATACATGAGATGAAGATGGAGCACCGGTGGAATGAGATGGCGAGGGAAACCGGAGGTCCCGGAGAAAACCCGCCCCAACGCCGTGTTGTCCACCACAAATCTCACTTTGCGGTCGCCTGGGATCGAACCCGGGCTGCCTTGGTGAGAGCCAAGCGGTCTAACCACTGAGCCACTGCGTGGCCTACTTCACTTGGAATAGTGAAATGTACAATGTATAATTCTTTAACCAGAATTTTAAGATTTAATATGAACTCATGTTTCAGTCAAAATTTGTTACATACATAATTTGCTTAGCAGCCTAATTAAATTGAAAAAAGCTCTCGGTCCATGTATAATACCAAAGGGTTTTCTTCACGCTTCCCTACTGGAAGAGTTTTTCTTTATATACGAGGGCTATCCAGAAAGTAGATTACGTTTTGGAATAAAAAGTAATCAAAGAATAGGAAACAAATTTTATTATATAGAGATGAAAGCCACACTCAAATACTACTTTTCGACATAGTCACCATTCAAATTAAGGCATTTATCGTAGCGATGTACGAGCTTGGAAATTCCTTCGTCGAAAAATTCGGCCGCCTGCGCCTTCAACCACTTCGTTACCTCTTCTTGCAGCTGTGCGTCGTCATCAAAACGCTGCATAGCCAGCCACTTCTTCATTGCTGGGAATAGGTGGAAGTCGCTCGGTGCCAGGTCGGGACTGTACGGCGGATGAGGAAACAACTCCCACTTAAAAGATTCAAGAACTTCACGAGTGACATTTGCCGTGTGGGGCCGGGCGTTGTCGTGAATCAACAAGATCTTTGAGCTCAACATTCCTCTGCGCTTGTTTTGAATGGCTGTTCTGAGTTTTTGGAGAGTTTGGCAATACCTTTGAGAGTTTATTGTAGTGCCTCTTTCCAGGAAGTCCACCAAAATCACACCTTTTCTGTCCCAAAAAACAGTCGCCATCATCTTCCTTGCCGACATTGTTTGCATGCATTTCTTGGGTTTTTGGGGAGAACTTGTGTGCCCCCACTGCATTGATTGCAATTTCGTTTCACAGTTCACGTGTTTCACCCATGTTTCGTCACCAGTAACGATGCGATCGAGTAAAGAGTCACCATCCTTATGGTAAACGTCCAAAAAGTTCAACGCTGCAGCCATTCGCTGATTTTTGTGGTCCTCTGTCAAGATTTTTGGAATCCATCTTGCACAAAACTTGTGGTAACCAAGCTTTTCGCTGATGATTTCGTGCAACAAACTTCGCGAAATTTGTGGAAAACTCAAAGAAAGTTCCGTTATTGTGAACCTTCGATTTTCACGGACTTTAGCATCGACTTTTTCGACAAGTTCGGCAGTCACTATGCTGGGTCTCCCACTTCGATCTTCGTCGTGAACATTGGTTCGGCCATTTTTAAATCTGATGACCCACTGAGGCACTCCACCTTCAGTGATAATGTTGTCCCCATACACTTCACAAAGCTGCCGATAGATTTCCATCGGTTTACAGTTTTTTGCAGTCAGAAACCTTATTACTGCACGCACCTCGCAGCTCGCGGGATTTTCAATTAACGCAGACATTTCAAACCGTCACAGTATCTGAACGGAGCACAGCACGAACCTCTCACTAGCACGGCTAGATGCCGACTGAGCTGCGCAACGCTCTGACCGCAAGATGGCCGAGCTAGCCCCGCCCCTAGCGGAAACAGACGAAAACGTAATCTACTTTCTGGATAGCCCTCGTATTTATGTAATTCTTTATATATTTGTTTACCTACTTAGTACTCCTCGTTCAACTATTTCAAATTTTTAAGTACGTTTCCATTGTTGTTCATACTATCACTCTCTTCTAGGAAAACTACCTACCTGGTTAATTTAGCTGCAATTTGTATTCTTTTTGTTCTTTAGCAATAACTTCAACGTCCACTCGATACCAATTTAACCGATCAAATCTTCAGTAAACGAGCCAATAAATTTCCTCGTGTTCCCGTGACGTAACTTGCGCCAATTGACGCATTAGGCACGTCCATCACAGTTCTCCAGTCAATCTATTCTATTTCTACGTCATTAAATCGTAATTTCTCCATATTTTAGTTTCAATATTCTTACCTAAAAACATTTATATCTTTAACTGACATTTACTGTCCCTTTCCTCATTGCACGTCTATGATCGCTGCAGCCAAATGACGCATATTTAAAATATTCCAGAGCATTGAACTTTGTTTCTCAGTAGTAATTAAAAGAATAAATAATAGATGAGTTCTTCAGCATTCCTATAGTAACCTATTTCTGTAGCACATGGCTTGTGTAGTAAACATTACCTCTCTTACACAATGATCTATCAGATGAATGGACAGAATTCGTCTTTGACATTGCTTCCAATATTGTTCCAAGAAGTTTGGATGGTTTCATCGCATCTTCTCCCCGCAGAAAAAAGGTATCTAATAAAAACATGCAAATACCAAAAAAATATAAGGAGTATAAATTAGATTTGGTTAGATTAATTTTTCGTTCAGTGAGTTCACTGTAGGCCGTGAATCTTATAGCACATATATTTGAAAATTGAACATAGAAGTCACATATATAGCAAATTTCAAAACCAAAGTAGGGATAATTACATATGATACAAAACCACTCACCTGCAGTTTGAAATTAGCAAACATGTATATACAACTTCGTAGAATACATTTTTTTTAATTTCTAAAGCTTTTTTATTTTATTACTTCATTTAACTTTCAACTTGCTCTTGGCAGTGCATCTAAGCATTTTGTAATTGTCAGTTCTTCAATGCACATACATTTATTTGAATTCTGAGCAAGCATTAAAGGTAAATTGGCAACGATTGGTCATTAGAACAGCTGGATTCTACATACAGAGCTACATAAGCATTATCAGGATAATTTGTCTTTCAGATAATCTTGTGCAGAATAAAATGATTCTGAGCATAGGTGAAATTATCAATTTTTCATTTAAGATCCTTAGGAAGAGCGTCAAATATTTTGATTCTTTCATAATACGTGCACACCTTTCTGGAAGCAAGTAAGTTTAGCGCTAGAATGATGAATGATACACAATTGTCTGTCAGTATCACCCTCGCTTACCGTAGCACAGAAAACGCAGTAGAGGAAGTAAAAAAGTCATATAATTAATAATATAAACCTTCATGTCCTATAATATTTAAATATAAAGCTTTAGGTAGAGAATATTGTCACCCAATTAGCGGAAAGCCAGACCAACGACAGCTGAGAACGGACCAGAGGCATGTGGGCCGCACCCACTCATCTATCTCAGTCACTAACTGAGTGGTTGATTAGGGGAGTGTCACTTGTCGCTGGCCACCTCTTTCCCCTTCCCCTGTCCTCTGGAATTTTCGCGATGATTCACTGAAACCAGAAACTTCTAGATTGGCCAGCTGACCCTATATAAGCAACACGTCGGGCTGGAAGTCAGTCAGTGTTTGTTTGGCGAACAGCTGTGAGGAGCGCCCAGCGAGGGGACGGACTGCGTACGTGCGTCGGAGGAGTTTACGTAATTGCGAGTGCAAGTGGAACTGTAACGGACGAACTAGTGAATCGTAATTGTGTGTATTACGTAATTCTGTTTAATTGGCAAGTGTCCAACTGTAAGTCGGTGGAAATAAAGAACTTCTTTGAGTGGTGCAAACGGACTTTTAATTACACGAACCCACAGAGTCACAATATGCAACCTAGTTGTTAGTACAAACCCAGAGGAAGTTATCCCTTAAACAAAATTAGAACGTTATGAAAAGGTTTGAAGCGGAGATTTAGCACGGAAACCAACTGAATCTTTTGCCTTTGACAAGGTGACCCTGAGAGGGAGGAGTGACATAAGAGAATACAAGAGGAAGGGCGACACCAGAAATAATGCACAGAAGGCTTCCTGAGAGGAAGAAAGCATCCCAGATGTTGTAATGATGCTTAGCGGCCAGAGATTTACCCAACGTGGTAGCTTCTTTTACAACTGAGTTCCCTTTCTATGCAAGCTTAACATTCCCTAGGAAAGTCGGAAATCAGATTCGGGTGATGAGGATCTACAGAAACTGATGCACTTGTCAAGCACGCCGTAAATGTTGCCAACATTTCGAACCCTGAAACAGCCAACCAGGATGAAACGTGAGGTGAAACGGAGGTACAGAAAATATATTAGATGTTAACGGAGCATACACCAGTTAACAAGGAAAATAATACAATAAAGCTTTAACGGTTTTAAAGTTAAGGACATTTTGACAGAAATAAAAATCAAACCAGTACTGTGGTGGTTTATATTTTGAAACCAGCGAGTTTAATAGTCCTGAAAATGGTGCTATAGCATACTCACTAAGAACAACATATATTTTATTGATGCGCCACCAGAAGCGAACACACATCTGCATTTTCTGTTCGTAACAAGGTACATAAGCTATAATCGTAAGTGCAACTTCAACTGTCACCTTCAATTTGGGACTCAAAATGACTGGCTGCTCTGCTTCTAAGTATATTGCTTTAACATACATAGATGCAGGCAGGGGGTTGTATTCCGGACATCAGGGCGCAACCACCCCCTATATGCTCACACCGACATCCAGTGTGCGACCGTGCATCTCTATAAACACATAATTTAAATAAGAGGACACAGAGCTAGAACCCGTGATGAGTAATAATTCATCAGCATTTTTATCCTCAGGATAAGCCGAAGATAACCCTCGTTCATCATGGCCGGTCACGTCGCGGTTTCAATCCTGGGTCCACATTTTGATTCTGCTGCTAGAGCCATCTAAATAAGAGCTACCCCTCCCTCTACCTTCCCTCTCGCTCTCTCTTTCTATCTCGTTGATCAGATTCAATGCCAACTAATTGAAATGACACGCTCCAAAGACATTTGATATTTTGTCTAATTTTTCTTTAGTCGTGACTTGACAGAATTTTTTATGAGAAAAATGGGTTTACGGCAATTAATAGTAAACATAGGCCCTTTTAAAAGTATAAAATTCTTCTAGCTCAGTGCTCAAAAGCTTTTAACACGCCGCTAATGCCAACTTTGGTTTCCTTTGACAAGTGACAATCGCCTCATTCAAGAAGGCCATGAGCCTGATTTAAATAATACTTGTATAAAATGGTGGGTCAATATTTCCATTTTGTCAAAACATTTACTAAGTTTGGAAAATGTTATATTCTACGAAATAATTAAATTTACGTTGTTTTCATCTATAAATATTCAGGGTTATCTAAAATAGTGTATGAATGCAGGGACTAAAGATGTTTCATGTGACTCCTAGGCTTGTTCAACCTGGCCTAGCCTCCTTTCGAAGCTATTCACAAAATAAAATCTTTCTTTTAACTCTTATGATAAATAAATATTTATGTACTACATTCAAACGGCGTAATTGAAAACTTGCTGCGAGAAAAACTAATTTCAAGCAGTATAACTTTCAAAATGTTTTATTATAATAGCGTTAACATGAATTAATATAGTGGCGTAGGGACGTGGCGACATCGTCCAACCATGCGGATGCTTAGCCAACCCAGTGCCTAGCGGTATATCTGGGCCACCCGGGCTCCCGGGGAGATATAAATATTGGGAGTACAGTTGCTCCCTGGTTAAAGGGTCTCATACACAGGGTTAAGTGTGAAGATCTCAACGGGATTTTTGCGCAGAAGAAGTTCTTCACTACGAGGAAGAGGCATCCCTCCTAATGGGGATAATATATTAGGAACGGACAGATGACGTTCGAAGTCCAGTAAGACAGCTCATCTAGGAGAGGACAACTCCGACAAGCCCTCCAGGATGGGGGTTTAGCATTGGGCTGGTTACCCAATCTAGTAAAAAAGGAAAGTACTCGCAATTCTCATAAAAAGAGCCGGACTGAAAAAATACCCTTTAATATCTATATTGATAATATCGTACAGAAATGGCAGCAAAGTATAAAACAAAATGTATTGAATGGAAACATAATTTTAAATACAGTATTATTTGCTGATGATCAAGTGATAATATCCCACTCGGAAGATGGCATGCAAAGAGCAGTATATAGATTAAACAACATAGCGGAAACATATAATCTTTCAATCTCAGAACACAAAACTAAAGTAATGGCTTTTATAGGAAAGAACAACATAATAGCAAAAATAGTTATAAACAATAAAATAATAGAACAGGTTAATAGTTTTAACTATCTAGACTACACAGTAGCAGTAGCAAATAACAACAAGGATATGGAGCTTAAATTAAACAGATTCAATCAAATGTGTGGGACTATAATAAGAACGCTGAACAGGAAAACACGAAAGGAAACACAGATGACATTTTATAAGATAATGGCAGTCCCAACGTTAACATCCGGTTCCGAAATATGGACATTGGCAAAGAACCAACGCAAACAGCTAGAATCGGCAGAGATGAGGTTTTTGATAAGCGTGGCAGGTTATAAAACAATAGATCACGTAAGGAACGAAAAAATAAGAGATGAGCTTGGGATTTTTAATTTAAACAGTAAAATAATAAAGAACAAAAATGAATGGAAAAATCATATTTTAAGAATGGATTCGGAACGACTTTCAAGAAAAGTTTTAGATTATATGCCGAAGGGAAAGAGAGATGTGGGACGCCCAGCTCTACGCTGGAAGGATCAGTAGGCTCTTGAAGAGAACGGAACGGGTCACAGGGCTCAAACTTCGAGGATGAAGATGATGATGATGATGATGATGATGATGATGATGATGATGATGAAGATCATCATGATCATCAAGATATAAGCCTTGTAGTCCGTTCCGACTTCAAGGAAATTGATCGGACCATCTCTTTCGTGGCCTGCCTAACATTTCTTCTACCTACAGGTTTATACTTGTATACTATTTGTGGTGTACGGTCTTCGGTCATTCTCTGCACATGATCTTGCCAGTTTTGCCTGTATGCAATGATTGTTTCATTTAAACTCTGAATTTCCAATTCTCTTCTAATATCCTCGTTCCTTTTATTGTCTATGAGTCCATAACCTGCCACCTGTCTCAGAAATTTCATCTCAGCAGCCTCCATTTTCTTCTGTTGTGAGATAGTCAAGACCCAGTTTTTACACCCATAAAGTAGGGTTGGGATCGCCATTATTTTATACAGTTTTAACAAAGTTTGACGATTACAATTTTTAAAAGTTCTTTTTATTTTGCCATATATTGTTTGGAATTTGTTCATTTTGTTTTGTATATCTCTATTACTGGTATATGACACAATATAGCCAAGATAATTAAAATAACTTTGTTGTTGGATGATGATGATGATGATGATGATGATGATGATGATGATGATGATGATGATGATGATGATGATGATGATGATGAATTAATTGGGCATTCACACTTTTAGACTCTACAATTTATAAGGAATAATCCTGGCCAGAGAAAAAGGAATCACATTCTCCAGACAGATATTTAATCTTCCGACCTTTATGTAAACTTAGCATCTAGCGCCAGACCAATAAGCAGTCAATGTCCATCTTATCTATCAAAGATACAATTACATTATTCATGCAGAACATTACAGATCATGTACGAGTTAATTGCTCCTGGCGTCTTATACTCTGGCCATACCAATTAAGGATATCTTATAATTCAGAGCGTGTTTTTTGAATGCGTCTTCATAGCTAAATGAGACATTCTGGAGTTTCCAGAGTGCGTAATATAACTTCGAACTCTGGAACATGTATGCGTCATTGGATAAAGTTGAGGAGGCGTAGATTTATCGATCATAACTGTAATTCGTGTCTACAAACCCCAATGTCTGACTGAAGCGAATAATTTCTTTTTTATTTTAGTCCTCCAAAGTTATGTCATACCGTACGATGAATGAAGCGAATTAAATGATCCTCAAATGAAAGCAGATTCCACAGGGCTTAGAGCTACCAGACATTCAACGTTCAAGATAGGAGAAAACCCCACTAAACCCTTATCCAGATAACTCGGCTTGAAACAAGATTCGCAATTGAGACTTCTTGACTGTGAGGTAGACAAGTTACCATCTACGCTTCCATGCTACAGGCTCGATCTCAACCGAATACTGAACTATTAAAAATTTGAAGTACATCCGATTATCCGAGCTCCAATTAACTAATGCGCAGCATTATCCGTGTCCAATCTATAAAACATTAATTTACTTCCAGGTGATTAACCTATTAAAACTTGTGAATTTTGAAGCTTTTACACTTTAATGAATATTAATTGTTATGTCAAAAACATTTCCAGCTAATTTTACTTTAGATGTTTGCTACGTTACCGTTCAAATTACATTCTTAAAGGTAAACTGAATACCTCAAATATCTCTTTGCATAATGTATTTTCCTTCGGATTGCAAAAGACTTTCAAGATACTCCTTGCAGTTCTATTTTCCACCATTGTGTCAGATTTGCTCATTAGATCCTTAATATGGTAATAAACTGTTCATATTTGGCATTTAACAAAGGTAAGTTATTAAAAGAAAACATGATATCATAAATTGATGTCGAGCTATCTAAATTTTTTGGTACGATACTTACATGATGCGAATCTCATGTGCCGAACTTTATAAAATGTTATTCCTGAAACGTAAATATGAAATTTTGTTAGAAAATATTAGAAACTGGGCTCATTAAGCTCGTGTGTACTTATTTCTTTACAACACAAAATGTTTTTCATGACCTGGTATATATTATATTGACAGTATGTAACAAAAATAAATGTTATCGTTTAGGAAACATAGAATTTGGAATTTTCCCAGGTTGATCCCATTTTGGAGGTCAAGGGTTCGATTACTACTGACTGCCTAGTCTGATAATGGGTATTACTCCATTCTTTTTCCTGGGTGTCATCGCAAAGCACTCCGACTGTTGCAATAATATATTGTTACAAGTGACTGTTTAACTCAAATAGTATGTTAAGGCAAAGCTACACTTAAAATTCGCCGAAAATGTTGAAAATCATTGAATTCCCTTTTTTGGCATTTTTGGTAGCTTAGGGTTTGTAGTAATAGATGGCATGCTTTTTTACCATCTGCACCAGTGGCAGTTTAAAGAGACCTTTAACAATCGTTAAAACTAACAAGCATTACTTTAAAGTTAAGTTTCTGAAAAGCTTTTCTCTAATACTTTTCAGTATAAAAATGCCTCACGTGTCGAAGTTTTTCATTTAACTTGGTGAAACGTAAAGGATAGATCCATAATATGTAAATAAGAAACTTCACATTCCTCTTTTTTGTTTGTATTCATGTTTTTAAAATTATATGGTGTTAAGGAATTAAAATAGTTGATATTTTCAAAATTTTGAGAACTAAGAAATGGAAAATATTTTAAAAGGTATGCTACAAGAATATTCCAAAAATAAGAATGTCGGTCTTTTAAAATTGCTCTGTACCAGCCCAAAAACAAAAATTCAACTTGAAAGCTCAAATTTTTTGACGCGTAGAACATGTTTAATTTTTACGATATTGTCACAAAAATAATTAATAATTAATGAACTATTTGGTGTATAAACATGAAAATTTGCATGCAAGTTCAAAATGATACTCTCGTTATGTGGCTAAAGTTTCATAATGATATTTTTATTATTATAGAAGTTATAATTTTCAGTGTAGCCTTGTCTTAAGTAATCATTTGATCACAGTAGTGCGTGTGACGTCATGTAATATGACCTCACCTCCCTCTATCGAAGCCTGTAAAAGGTCCGCTTTCAGTCAAGTAACGGCCATGTGGCCAATTCTGTATTTCCTATTATTGTACTGAACCTTTCATGTCTAAATTGTAATTCCAGTGTTTTCGTAATGTAATTGAACCTTTATACAGGAAATCCCGACCTCTCCGCAAAGCGTGAAATCCCGTCTAATTCCCCCCTCCGTGCAAAGTCTGGCCATGAGAAATCTTTATTAATTAACATTTTTGTTTAAGCCTTCACAATATTAAGATTACATGTTTTGAATGAAATCTAGAAGTACACGTGACAGAGGAAGAGAAAGAGAGTGAAAGGAAAATGATCGAAAGAAAATCGTAGAATAGAAACCGCCCCTGTACTTACATATCGAGCAGGGGAAACCACGAAATACCTAAGGGTGGGTGGTGGAGTGGATTCGAGTTAATATCAGCTATGCAGATTGGATAAAGGTTCTAAATAAATTTGTAATATTCCTTCTTACTTCCATAAATTTATTACTGGCGGTCTAAAAAAGAATTGCCTAACAAGAGAAAATAAATATTTATTGTGTATCATCTGAAAGCTGGTTATAACAACAGAAGTTTAAGGAACGGTCATCTTCCTAACCAGTGATACATCATAGACGTACACCATAAACAATGCTGATACACTTGGTCGGAATCAAACCAGCACGTAAATTCTACGTTGTTGGAACAAAATTACACGAGAAGGTTTCTCAAAGGTGAAAACCAATCTCGACATAGGTTGCAAGGTTAGAAATGGAAAGTGAACAGACGGGTAAAGAGACTTTCTATATTGGTAAAAAATAAATTCTGAGAAAATAAGAGAAAAAAAGAGGAATCCAAAGCAGAGTGTAGGTGACAGATGGAGACAGAGAGAAAAAGTGACGACACTCAGGGATTAAGGCTGAGAGAAGGTTGAAGACTGCAAGAAAAGAAACTTTGAGCGTGCTGAGATACGAATCGAAAGACATACCCCTACTGTGCGTTATGCTCTCCTACGCTTCGATAAATCAAAAGTGTGCGAGTGTAGGCAGCTGTCAACATTTAACCAGGGTCAAACAAATTTTATTTTCCGATTTGGACTTGTTTCATGGAGAGGCATTTGTTGTTTTACTATCAACTGGAATAAATAAACATTTTACTCGTGGAGGTTATCATAATGATTTTTTTATTTATATTAGTTTGATTTCCTATGCAATACACCTAGCGGGATGGCTAAGGCAGTTTCGTCTGTGACCCGCATTTGGGAGGTCCGGGTTCGATACCCGTGAGGCAAATGCTGGGTAGTTTAATTACATCTCCCGAATTTCCTGTCCCTCCATTTCATCTCCATTATCACTTCATACCATCTCTCATCTGGTGGTCTCCTTCAGGCTAGAAGTGTCGGCGGGTGTCTCGGCGGTGCATGGCAGGATGATATGATTTGAGGAAAACTACTTCCTACTCCGGTAGGTCGGTTGCTGGTCTTAGTTATTAAGCTCGAGGGTATCTACCAGGGCAATCTGCGCAAGGTGAGGACCGACCCCCCCCCCCACGTCTGACGACCAGGAAGTTACCGAGCTATCCCCGAAGGGAGCCCGGCGCCTCCGTGGGGCTTTCCATAGGGCAAGAGGCAAGACCTAGAGACTAACAGCCCCCTCAACTGGTCCTATGGACTCAAGACGGGATGGAAGTGAATACGCCATTTACGCGCGTCAACCCCGCAGGGAAGACTACCGAAAACCTCGGTAGGGCTGCCTGGTGATCTAACACACCTTCTACTAGCTATGCAGGCGTACGCAGGAATATATGGCTTCCCTCAACCTCGTCCCAAGACGTATCCGATCTCCCACGGGTATCGGGAACCACTGTCTCCTCGAGTCCAACCCCATTCGAACAACTCCCATTGAGGGAGGGGCTCGAATGTTCGGCTCGAGGTTCCTCTAGTAACGTCAGAGGTACCACGAGAGTTAGGGCTCCGCAGTGCCCACACCACGGCAGCTGAAGGGGACGGAGGGGAGTTGTCGGTCTCCACTGCTCTACTGGGACGATTTTGGTATCGCCTACCAGAGACCTTTGTGGTTTGGATCGCCTGCCTTGGTACCATTAGGGTTCGGCTGCTGGGCTCCTTGCCGTCCCACAGTAGGGGAGCGTGTTCGTTGTCCTGGCCTGTCGGGAGTAGTCTCTATCCAAGGGGGCCTTGCTCTCTGTACTGTCATGGCTCTTTGGGTTGGCCACCCTATGTCTCTTTCGCCTCATCCTTCCTCCCGGGGATGACCCACTTGGGGGCATAGTGACAATGGGCCCAGCATGGTAGCCTACGTACCAATACCCTCCTATGCAATACACATAATTCTAAGGAGGGGGCGCCGGGGTAGCGCGGTGGTTTCGTTCGCGGCTCCCGTTCTAAGGGTCCCGAGTTCGATTCCCGGCTCTGGGGTTGGCGATTTTAAGTCGGCCCTATCCACGCCTTCACCTCTGTCTAGCACACGTGAAGTATCCCCTATGCCCAACGTGGTTCGGAGTCCACGGTAAAAACTGTAGGTCCTCTCACCTCACTGCCATCTTCACTATCACCCTATCATCGGAGGTAATGGACACCGCCCTCTGGGTGCCTCCACCTGAGAAATGGGTCCGGTCATCACTTGGTGGGGTGAGATTACCCCGAAGGCCAAGGCTGCCATGTGGGGAGTGTTAGTAACTAACTAACTAATTCTAAGGAGGAAGCATTTTATCATCTACTTACATCGAAAGATTAAGAAAAAAAGCCTGTTCTGTCATTCAATTACTTTCGTCTGTTCCTAGGACGTCCAATACTCCTCTTACCTCTAGACCAATATTTACATATGATCCATAGTAACCTTCTATTGACTATTCTGCAGATATGTTCCTTCAATATTGTTTATCCTCCACTATTTTTTTTTATTTAACTCAAATATATTTTCTTCTTTCTGTATGCCCTCATTTGTTAGTAATCTCTTGTGCAAACTTTCACCTTTCTTAAAAATCACATTTCAGCAGTTTGTATCTTTCCTTTATCATTCTGTCCTAATATCCTCTATTCACTGTCATACAGACAATGGTACAGCCATATATTTAGTTTTCTGTTTCTTCGTGTTTCATTTTATGTTCTTTTTCATGTTCTTTTTCTTCTGTTTATATCCTCCAACTTTAAGTTATATGGGATGATGACTGAAATGGGCGAAATGTTGCTCTAAAGATCCCAGGGTCCATGGAGCATAGAGTTAGCCCATATTCGTCAAGTTTATTGTTCCACATACGTCTTGGAATTTATTAATTTTCCTTTCTACATCATTATCCACAGTAACACTTACGTCACATTCTAAATATTTACAGTCGGCGACTTGCTATAAGCTTATTCCTTCAATACATAGCCTCGATCTGACAGTATATTTGCCATAGTTCATTTTATTTTCTGATACTTTTAGGTTATGTTCTTTGACTATACGATATAATGTGCACTAATCGCTGCAGATTCTCTTCGCTATCTTGTGCAATTATAACGCCATCGACACACAACAAGATATTCATATGGCTGTTGTTTTCTCTCTAAATTCCTGAGTTAACAATATCTTACCCTTGTTTTGGGAGATCATCTAAATATATATTGAAGAGAGTTGTATACAAGCTGCAACCTTACCTAACTCCTTGGTTGATTTTAGATTATTTTATTTTTGTTCCATTTATGTTCACTTACTATGCAAGTTTCCTTATATAAGTATTGGATTCCATTATAAATTATCCATATTTTACAGAAAATTAAAGGACAATAACAATAAAGAAGCATTTTAGACTAACGTATGTGTGTTTGTTACGTGTATATGTGCGCCTTTCCCTATAAAAGCATAAAAATAAAATATCAGTTAACTACCAAACCTGGTATTTAAATTCAGCATATTCCAATCATGTACCGGAGAACGTCTGTTTCTTAGATTTAAGTTTCTTAAATTGGCTCTAGCAATTTGAATTAATGAGATATTTTTATTGGAATGGCCTTTGAATGACTCGCACAGCTGGCAAACTGTAAGAGATATAAAAATTTCTTTATTTCCATGACAACCCTTGTAGTTGGGTATAGCAGTATTTCCTGAATTTTAGGTACATTAGTTCAGTAGCGAAACACTTGCAAACAAAAGACAACTAGCCAACGAGAAAATGTCAAGAATACGTGTCCCACTGTATTCCGATTTAAAGAAATAGCTCCAGACCTATCTTTTCAGATATATGAATATAAACAAATGAATATTTACAATGTGCACAGTAAGTGAAAGGCTAATTCGTTGTGACAGTGCTACATTATGTCTGTACATATGCCTCAACATATTCAGTGATCCAGAAAGTTACATGTACTACAGTCAGTTTGGTCTACAGAAACCCATATCCTATTGTTGGACACGGAGTTAGTACTATCCTGAAGTACGTCTTTGAAGCAAAGCTTCAGGTACTCCTTGCATATTGTGGACTCTTATTACAATATTTTTCTAAATATGCTTGAAATCACTATTTTCTACTATTCAGAAGGCGATATTTGCTACCCTATCACGTTGTTCTGTCTCCATTAACTTAGGCCCTGGATGCATATTTTCCTCTCCTTCTCTGTTTACCAACAGCACGAGTTAATGACTCAGTTGGCCACTATACCTCGTCCACAGAAAAACAACACGAAATTTTGGCTAAAATTCCGGCCCTAATAATAAAGCATTCCATAAATTTTATATCCACTAATCGAAGTAGATATTTGAGTCACCACTTTAAGAATTTCTTAAAGCAGTGGATAAAGAAAACAATATCAATTCATACTTAAAATTGTTATCGTAGAATTAACAATTTACGAAATATTTCCTGTTGCTACGTTGCATTACGAAATAGCTACAGCTTTCCCAAATTGGAAGTAGCTATTGTTTGTTAACTCTATTTCTATTATCTAGCTCTCCCCCCTCTCTCCCTCCCTCTCTCAAAAAGAACTAAATTTCTTCTTCTTCCGCTTTCGCTTCTACCTTTACATCGTAAGAGTAGAATGGAATTTCAGATATGCGAAATAGTGACAGCCTTAAATGATTTGCCTTACGCTTTATCTACTTTGCACGCCTATTTCCATTATAACTAAAATGCTTATCTCAATTAAGGGCACTGGTAGGTCGATAGGTTTCAAAAAATCCATGTTTTGTTTTTAATGTTAAAACATTATATAACTCTTCAGCTTTAAAATGATTATATATATATATATAGCATAGGCTGTCAGCTGATATTAAAGTCCTTTAATTCGTCAATTTAAACATGGTGGCGTAATGATACGCCTGCTTCCTGAGAATGGTGCTTAATCTTTGATCGTGATTTCCCAAATCCTTGATTTTTTATACTTTAGGTGCATGTTTCTCAAAAACAATAAAAGATATTAACACAACATTTTTAATGGTTATTTGTCGATGTTCCTTGAACACTTTCGGCTAACATATATATTCATGTCATTTATAAAATGGATGAAAACAAATATTGAGTCCTTGATAATATTATATTTTTTTACTCAAAACTTATTAATTTTTCATGTGCATAGTATAAAGCATATGCGATTTTCATTTAGCCGATATTATAGAAATGTATCTTAGGTTATTTAGGATAAAACTTGATGCACGCGGCTTTAAATTCCTACAAGTAAAGTGCACCTTAAATATATGGTGCAATACTTTTTTCAGGGCATACGGTGTGATTTATGCCCCTTTTGCATGGACCTATGTGAGCGTAATTAACGTTAAATGAACACATCCTTATACAGTAATCATACCGAATTTCAATTTCTGATAATGTTTAGTTTTCTATATATTCAAATTTTAATATTGGTAAAAATTAGCCTTGTCTGGGTAAAAAATAACCTCCCAGTGACCTTAACATAGAGCAGAAATGAGAATAGGCGTTTATAAGAATACGTTTTACAAAATGGTTACATAAATTATGTTAGTGCAACGTTTTATATGCTTTTGCTGGTGTTTAGACGTATGTTACGTGTCTTTTACCTAAGAACATTCAATTTTCTATAACATTTACCACAAGAAGGGTCCTCATATTATAACTTTTTTGAAATTCGTTATGTTAATGGTATGTACATTTAAGTAGTGATATTTTATAGCTAAGTCATTAATGTTTAGTACGTTCTCTCCAAATATCTGTATTTAAACAGGGTCTACTCTCAGTAAAGACAGTAAGAAGTGGCTGCTTTAAGGTTATGGGCAGTAAGATTGAGTAAGGAAATCTGTAATAAAGTTCTGAAGCTATGAAATAGAGCCTCTCTAGTTTGGAGAACTGCCAAGTAGTGGCCTTTACAGATATAAAAGTATGAGAACAGTGGGTGAAGTTTATGACAACGCTTTTTCTCCCTTCATTTCCTGGACCGTGAAAACAATTTTATGATATTTATTTAAGGGGAGTATTTCCATTGTTTTTAAACCAGAACTGACTAGACCTCTTTCAGCCCAAAACTATAAACAGTATCATCAACGGGCTTTGTTCCAAGTATACTTATTTCATCATTTGGCCATTAGTTGGCACTTTGTGGTGTAACAGTATATCCTCAGAAGTCAACATCGTCTGGCCAAAAACTCAACGAGATCAAAATGAAGATACGAGGGTTGTACAGTAAAGAATGACCATAATTTTTTTACGGTCATAATTTTTCACAATAAAATTCAGACTCTTGTCAGCTTAATGTGGAACAAAAACGCCGTAGTAGTTTCATTGTTGCTACTCTTTTTTCTCGCTAGTGAGAACCAGGCAAGTTCAGACCTGTTCAGTACCGTCTACTGCTGCAATGGAGGTAACATGCGAGGAACAACATGCGGCTTTACAATTCTGCTTTCGTCTCAACAAAACTTCAGCTGAGGCCTATGCAATGTTACAGGAAGCCTATGGAGAGTCTGTTCTTCCCTACAGCACAGATCTAAGGTGGTTTAAAATATTTAAGATGGGAGAAAATTAATTTCAAAGGAAGGTGGACTCGGTGCTCCAGTTACTGCTCTTAGGGAAGAAAACATCAACACTGCTGCTGCCATTGTGAGAGAGGATCGACGAACTACCTTATGATCACTTTCTGAAATACTGAGCACTTCATTGGATGCCACCCACACATTGGTGACAGAAACATTGCATATGAGACGTGTTTGTTCGCGATGGGTTCCTAGACTGTTGATTTCCGAACAAAATAACATTCGCATGCAGGTCTGCATGCAGTTAAAGTTGATATTAGAGGAAGATTCGGGGTTTCTATCAAACGTAATCACTGCTGATGAAACTTGACTACACCATTTTGATCTGAGAGCAAACAGCAAAGCTCTGTGTGGAAATATCCTTCATCAACAACCCCCAAATAAGCAAAGGTGGTTGCTTCTGCTGGAAAAGTTATGGTCATCTCATTCTTTGATATTCATGGAATGGTTTATAAGCATGTTTTACCTGCACACACATCAGTAAGTGAACAATACTACAGGGAAGTCCTGAAAACATTGCAAGTCCATATCAGGCGCAAAAGGCCACACATTCGTGAAGCAGGCTGGATGCTGCACCACGATAATGCGCGGCCTCATATTGCCAATTTTGCTGCTAATATCTTGCAAAAATCGACGTGAAGTGCATCCCTCACCCTCCTTATGGTCTGGATTTAGCACCATGTGACTTTTTTCTATTCCCTAACTTGAAGAAACGCCTTCGTGCGAGGCATTATCCATCATCAGAAGCAGTGGTGAAGGCTGTGAAGGCGATTTTGAAGGAACTCTCAAAACCTATGTCCAACATGTCTTTGAAAACTAGCAGAAACGCTGGGACAAGTGTATCGCATTCAGGGGGGACTATTTTGAGAATTACCATCAAAATTATGAGGATGAGTAAAGGTACGTTGTCAAAAAAAGAATGTGATCATTCTTTATTGAACAGCCCTCGTAAAATAAATAGAAGTGTGTCATTTTATTAATATACAGTGCATGCAACATAAAAAGCTATGTAATACCTGTTTTCTAATCATATTGGATCAAAACTTTGAGCATAACACCTTTTTGAGAATCTCCTCTGGTTATGTTTTCAACCCTGATGGAATCAGTCGAAAATACTGAACGTAACATTTGTGTACGAGATGCGCTGGATATTGACTGAGTTGATTTTATATCCTTGATTTTTTTTATTTATTTATTTATTCTTTATACTCTACCAGAGCTGTTTTACCTTGGCAGCTATATTAGTTTCTTTTTTTTTTCAATATTGCATCGATTAAGTTGTACAAACCTGCGCCAACAATACGAACAGGTTTCATCGAGTTTATCGTGCCCACATCAGGCAGGTGTTAGCATTTCCTGAAAGTCGTCGAATCATTCAATGGGGGTGATTCTATTTTAAGACCAGAATAAAAGCCTGCGGTCACATTTCTGCATACATAAAGCGCTGTCTAGAGGTTTCCGTTCATACGTCACTGCTGGCAGGTTTTGATAAGCCTATATGATTTTTGGCATGCACACCCTCAATAATTTTAATCGCAGGTAGGAAATTCGGATGGGATATTGTTGGGTGGCTTGTTTAGATTTAGGTTGGAAGTGAGAAAGATCTTCCTTTAAGCTTTTTCATAGAACACAGTACCCGCTACACTTTGGTATAAGTAAGGTTTCACATTCTGTTGGATAAACTTAGAGGCCAAAATTCTTTGGACGGAGATGTGGAACTCAGCTTTTGCTGCTGTTAGGAGTTGCTCCGGGGTACCCGATGTCGCCTAAGCAGCGTCTTCTGGACTGATAATTCCCATTCTTAATGAGAGGCTGTCTTTATACTTTACTCTGGTCATGCAACTATTTCTCATCCCATCAGGAGTGATCATGGAAGCCTTCTGGATTCTCTCTGTGGCGTTCAAATAGTTCACTGCCTACCTATTTGAACTGTTGTGTCTTATCTTCCACATGTTAAGAAGTTCATCAATGCGTGATGCAGGGTAATTCCGTCAAATCTTGTGGACTTCTCCATTTCCAAGAACTTGATGCACTTTTTATAAACTAACTCCTTTGTTGATGCGTGACTACGTTTACAGCCATCTACACAGTTGTACGCAATTTTTATATAATGCTCTTTACTACTTCACCACTCGCTTGTAAATAATTTTACACACATCACTGTCCTTATGGTTCTCCTCAGATTATGCACTCATTACGGCGGTAGTTGGAGAAATGCTCCATAATTTTCAGAGATTACACTGCTATATGCCTTCTGGAACCTGTTTGTGGTCCAGTATTCTAAATATTTGCAACAGTATATCACAAATGAAATAGCGGGACATAGGCAATTGAAAATGTATAAATTAATTATGAACCAAAATGGATATTCTTTGTGTGGTATGAGAATTATACTAATCGTTGATATTTCGCACTGAGCATGTGTAACATAAGGGTAAGACAAGTTTAATGCGGGGATCTGTGTATCTTCCCCCTACTCCTAGCTGTTGCAAAAAGTTGCCTTCAGAACAGAAGTGCTTCCAGATTACAAAATATTTTTTTAAGATCTGATACTTTGAAACACTAAAGACTTTCTTGGGATATGAAAATATAATGAGGCCTTTAAAATGCATATTGAGGCATCTCCTCATGGTATCTAAGGGTTGAGATATTGGTTAGGAAATCCGAACAGTCTAAACTCGTATCTCTGGGAGCCAATGATCTTTTTAAATCTGAAGCGGCTGCCGGTCCGGAGAATTATTTACGGTAATCCATTTGGTTAAAATGGATAAATAATATCTGACAACAAACACGTCACCAATAGCAATCGCTTCCCAAAATATAACTGGTTTTCATGGGGCCATATATTATGTACAAAAGGCATTACTGTACGATAGACTGCAATATTTGTGTTGCTATGTGGCAAATGCGATTGTTTGTCACTTTTTTGTTTAGGTCTACTTAAGTTGGAACTATTTGTAATGGAGGGTTAATCAATGAATACAAGAACAGTAATGATAAGTACACAGAAAAGGTGAAAGTTTTAAATTTATTTGGGAATGGTTATAGTTCGGATGTAGGTAAAACAAAGTTTGAATTTTTATTTACATAGAGGGCAATAGAGGGAACTGCCTCAAAATGCTAAGCGCCCTAACGAAATGTGTGCAATACGCACATGCCCTACCTACCAATTATAATTCCTTTTATACATTTTTTGCATAATTAATTATAACAGCTATTTTAGTGGTCCATATTAATTATAGTAACCATTCGTAGAAGCTACGTAAATATAATATTTCGTAACCTCGGAGCATTGTTCAGATAGAAAAGCGTAAAGTTGTGTTAATACATCAGCCAATATACCACAAACGGTTGACATGAGCTCTCATGAAACAAAAGAATGAACAGTTGATGTTGATATTCACCTGTTCAAATGTGAAACAAACGTGAAGCAGTGAAATATTTGAAAATTAAGAATATAAACCTTTTTTCTCTTAAAGTAATTCATTTTAAGTTCCCCTGGTTGAAGAAAATAGAGTTATATTATAATGAATCTTAAATATCTTTGCCATTACATCATCTTATACTTCTATTTAAAAGAAAAGTGTGAGATCTATTTTGAGGAACCATAAGGGATATCTGTGTTTTGAGCAGGAGAATTACTCAGGAAACTTTTATTTAAAAAGAGTTTACACCCTCCGAATATAAGTCGTATCGGATAGTTAGGGAACTTTGCTTTGTATTCTTAAGGTTTGTTTACTTAAGCCACAAATTTCGTACCTATCTGAGTGTGATGTTTAATTATGTAAACATTCATTGAGCATTTTTAACTTTGTCATAATTATCATACCGAAATTTTGGGTAAACCTTCTTTGTGGGCCCTAGAAAAGGTAATGGGAAAACGTGACCTTATAAACCGAGCATCATGTGTTCGTAAAATTCTTTGCCATTTTATGTAGTTAAGTCTCAAACTAAATTAAAAAAAATTAACATATAACCCTTAAGCCAAATTGTAATTTGTTACAGCGGTAGAGTTTTAATTTATACTTAAAACAGACTTTCTACAGGAGTTTTTCTCTTATGTTTATGGGAGAGATTTTCCACTTTCTTTATACCTCTGCTTTTTAAAATAACCAGCAAAAGAGCTAGGATGAACAGCAGGCATTTAATTTTCTTTACTTGTCCTCTCTACTAAACAAGGAGGAAGAGCCAGCATTAAACAGTTTAAAGGACCCCCTAGCCACAACTCATTTAGCCAGAAAGTTTCTTATTTGCAGAACAAAACCACACAAAGCCATCCCACTTCACCCCACGAGGAACCGTAGATTCTAACCTCCAAATAGTCTGTGTTCCCTTGTTACGCCTCAAGTGCTTCATCTTTAAGTTACAATCATCTTCGCTGCTTGAATTTTTTATGATTTAAAAGCAAGTCCCTCTTCCACTTCTCTGCGTGACGCACTGAATTTGAAATTTCTGTTTATTGTTAGCAGATTACTCTTTGGAAGGTTACTCTTGCGCTTGCCAGATGGAAATCTTATCTGAGCCGCCTCAGGTGGGTCGAGTTCTCCGTTCCACATACATATAGTTCCACATTCAGTGAACAGAATCCAAATACTCAAGTTTTCGTTGGTTTATCACATGCAGAGATCTTAATATAACATATTAGACTGGGTTATACAGGTTCTTCCAAAACGACACCGAAGTACCTTAGTGGTTGAGTAGTTTATAACTTAACTAGTTGGAATTTCTGTTAGGTATAACTTTATGCAGCATTAAATATCACATGGTTTTGTGATTAGGCGGCGTAGGAACCACTGGTGTGCCAACCTCGAAAGTTGTCACTGGGACGCACCGGCCACGAAAAAAAACCACTACTGCTTGCTCTTTATCAGTGACTTCTTCTTTTTTTTCAATTTACGTCCTCCAAAGTTGTCATATCGTACGATGAATGAAATGGGTGAAATGATGCTCAAATGTGCCCGGGGTCATTGAGCCTAGAGCTACCAGACATTCGTCTTTCAGGATAAAGGAAAACCCCGGAAAAACCTTATCCAGGTAACTCACCCTAACCGAGATTCGAACTCGGGACCTCTTGAACGTGAGGCAGACACGCTATCATCTACACTACCGAGGCGGGCATCAGTGACCCTACCCTACCTTTCAGGTAATGGGGCAAAGGGCAGTTATTTGTGCAAAAGTCGACTAATACCTCGGACAGTTCCAAGGTTGCTCTTCAGTGTAAAACTACACATTCCGTCCTAACAAGTAGGATTTTGCGGGTACTTAAGATAGTAAATCCAAGTAATATGGAGCGCTATACGTACGTCGAAATGACGGATATTGTTTCGATGGATGGAAGAGCTGAATGGAGTTCAAGGATCGCACGATTAGTTTAGTTTCATTAAAAACATGACTTGTAAAAGTAGTTACATCAATGATAACATTTATTTAACATCAGAGCATTTTGTTATGATCTTAATTGTACAATATTTTCAACAAATTGCTGTAAATATCAACAGCTTCCTTTCCACTTACAAAGGCTTTATTTAGCATTATTAAACACGTGAAATAAAGTGCTCGTCTCATTATATAAGTTATTTTGTTTTGGTTAATGTATCTACAATTCTTTGATGTTTTCTGTTCTGCTTAATATTTAATGCTTCCGTCCTTAACCTCACTAACATTAACTTCCCTCTAAAAGGTATAAGTTGCACATGTCCATCAGCTTATTTGCCACCATGGACTGCTATAACGGAATTTTGAAACACGTTAAACACTCATAAGCAATAATTAAGCAATTGTTTCTTTATTGCGGTCTCATAAGCCAAAGAAATTCTTAATAGTAGCAAACTACTGAGGAGTATGTCGGTATGCTTACAAACAACTACAACGCGTGGCACGGCGTGTGACCTATACCTGCGAATTCCGACAGCTTGAGGCACGCTTCGTTGTTCCTGTCACTGCCTAATCCACACTGATTCTGGAGCATTTTTATGCGGCTCTATTAGCACATAGAAACTGAGCAACTACTTCTATATTTTGGTTCTGTGTCGTTTTGAAACATCCTGTATTAAGTAAACACATAAGCAATGCTACAGTACAAAACTGTAATATCTTCATCCACAGTAGCATTTATTCTACTATGCCATTCTATATATTGACTTAATTTTTTTTAACCAAATGTTAAAAGTCAAAGTAAGAGAGCGTACGGAAAACGCGATAAAAAGGAAATTTTGCAAGGGAAACAATGCAAAACATAAATAATAAATATCCATGTTTTACATAATGTTCTGTAGGGGGCACTGTTGTGATATAGAAACTCTTTGGACTAATTAGTGATATCAGGAGGCAGTGAAAAATGTAGACAGTAAAAAATTAACAATAAAATAAGATTAAGAAATATCTTGTAAACATATTTTATTATAATTTGCTGTTATATGTTATATATAATTAATAAATATGAATACAAGAGAGCAACAAATTTGTGACCCCGACGTGATTCGCTTGTGATTCTGGGTAAGTGAAATTTCAAATGATAAACTGATGTGTGAAAACAAAGCTAAGTACCTAATTATACAATGGATGAACATAACCTAAACGAGGAAAAACATAATAAAAGTAAGCTTGTTTGGATATATTAGTTTCAAAAAGAACATACTAAGTATTTAATGAGAATGCTCAGGATTTCAGTCTGGAGAACATTCAGACACAAAAATCTCCTTTATTCTTTCTTAGAACGTATAAATTTCACAAAATTTGCACTCTCTATATACAAAACACGCCTATTTCAGTCACTTTGGTTATTCATTATTACTGCTTCTTCCTTTCCTTACTTCCACTTTTGATTTCTGCTTTCTACAGTTACTGTCCTGAGATGCTGCTCTATAGAGGTCTTTCTGGACTTTGAAGAACGGGAGCAAGAACAAAACTAGAAACAAGGAAATCTCTTGTTTTAACAGCTAACAAGAGTTGTGAATGTTCATTGACATCTATCCTCTCATAGAACTTATATGCAAGCCCATCATCACTTGTGACTGTTGCTACTTTCTTGCCCGTTCTCTCCTCTGTTTATATGCCACAACTGGCTATATGACATCCTTCTGTTGAAATTGTGTCATTTTGAAAAGAAACCAAATTAACTCGAACTTCATTCCCAGCAAACATTTGATAATCGAAATTTCATCCTTACTGGTGAATACTAAGCTCCACAGAACATTTAATTTTCTTTTTCATATAATCAAAGAACGCACATATATTTTCACACTTAAGTTCCGCTACATGCTTTAGCGGTGGTGTGCAGCTGAAATGTGTGGAACTAAAGTACGGCATACTACTCCATATCACCCACAATCTAGATCATTTTGTAAATATATATTGGGATTACTGACAGCATCACCTAATGGGGCAGCACAATTGGAACTGGGCAGGCATTCTACTAAAATTAAAATCTTGTCGAGGACAATGAAATATTTATACAGAATCACTAACTTGGAAGATGGCAATATTATTAAAGAATGTTTTCATATTCAAAACAGAAGTAACTGAGGTGGGTCTTGGGCACATAAAATGAATGACGTGTTGAAGTAGATAGGTATGGGTCATTCTTAGATAAATCCAGAGTATGGGTATAGAGGCTTCTGGAAAGAAGTTAAGCTAAGATTAGAAGATATTGACAGACAAGACATTTTTGCCAATACAAGTGACAAAAGCTCACTGAGGTTATATAGAGAAATAAAAACAACCTGGGGGGAGGGAAGGATATATTGTAACGGGAGCGCTGGAGCACCCTGTGAACCAGCTGCGAACGGAAGGCAGGGGGGAGGACCGCGTTAGCCACACCTCCTCCTCGTTTGTCTTGTAGTGGTGACAGGCTGTGGTCAGGGGAAAAATGACTGTGTCGCCTGTTTCTCCTACACCTGGTTCTCGATCTTTCTGTTACTAGAACAATCTTGTAAACACCAGAAGTTGGCGATATTCCTATTTAAGGAGGGTTAAAGACGGACAGGGGAGTTAGTTAGTGAGTCAGTTGTTGGTTTGGTCAGTCAGTCAGTTGGTTAGTGTGTGAATGAGGACAGTTCTTGGTGTAAGAAGGCAGTGTTAGTCAGTGACGTGTTAATGTACGAGAGGATTGTGCAACGGAAGACTGTACGTAACTGGTATGTGCAACGGAGTTTATGTAATCGCGAGACAAGTGAAATTGTAACGGACGAACTAGTGAATTGTAATTGTGTGCAGTACGCAATTTTGCGTAATTGGCAAGTGTTAAACCGTAAGTCGGTGGAAATAAAGAACATTGTTGAGTGGTGTAATTGGACTTTTTATTTCACGAACCCACAAAGTCACACTGGTGTCAGGAAGCGGGAAGATAACATCACCGAGCATTACAACCATGGACGCGGCATTGGAGAAAATTTTGGAGACGATGATGGAAATGAAAGCGGAACTGACAGAAATGAAGACGGCAAATGAAAACCTCGCTGCAAAAACAGAAGCGGCAAACGACAACATCATAGGGAAGATGGAAGAAATGAAGGCCGAATTAACAGCGAAGACGGAAACGGCTAACAACAACTTGGCCACGACAATGACCTCAAAGATGGCCGAACTGACAACGGAAATGAAGGCGGCGAACGAGGCTCTCGCCGCAAAGTTTGAGGAACGGTTGGCCGGCGTGAGGGCCGACAACATCGCAAAACCCCTCACCCGCCTGACGGAGGAAAACCGGCCTTATGTGTGGACGGAGGACGCCGAAGACGCTTTCCAGCACCCGAAGGGGACCCTGCGCAGTGCTTCAATTTTGGATTTCCCACAACCGGGTGGCGCCTTCATTGTGGACACCGACGCCAGCGACCATTGCATTGGAGGTGTCCTATCGCAGATCCAGGACGGCCACGAGCACACAAGAGTGGAAGAGGAGGAGCGTGCCGCAGCAGTCCGAGTAGTTGTGGCAGTGCCTTCTGAAGGCTGGGATAGCGCAGGCCTGAGGAGGGAGCAGCTGGCGGACGCAGACCGGGGGCCACTCTTGAGGGAAGTGGACGCAGGGACGAGACCAACCTGGGAGGACATCGCACCGAGGAGCGCCACCTACAAGTCGCACTGGGCCCGATGGGACTCGTTGAAGACCAGAGAGGGCGTGCTGTTCCGGGTATGGGAGTCACCCGATGGGAAGGCGCTGAGAGAACAGTTGGTACTTCCCTGGAGCAAGGTCCCGGAAGTCTTGGAGGAAGAACACGCCGGTACTTCAGGAGGACACCTGGGAGCGAACCGAATGATTCACAAACTACGGCAGCGCTACTTCTGGCTCAGACTCCGGGCAGATGCTGGTGGTACACCTGGACCGCCTTGCACGCTACGATGGGGCTGTTCGAGGCGAACAGCTTTGAGGAGGGAGCAGTGTAACGGGAGCGCTGGAGCACCCTGTGAACCAGCTGCGAACGGAAGGCAGGGGGGAGGACCGCGTTAGCCACACCTCCTCCTCGTTTGTCTTGTAGTGGTGACAGGCTGTGGTCAGGGGAAAAAATGACTGTGTCGCCTGTTTCTCCTACACCTGGTTCTCGATCTTTCTGTTACTAGAACAATCTTTTAAACACCAGAAGTTGGCGATATTCCTATTTAAGGAGGGTTACAGACGGACAGGGGAGTTAGTGAGTCAGTTGTTGGTTTGGTCAGTCAGTCAGTTGGTTAGTGTGTGAATGAGGACAGTTCTTGGTGTAAGAAGGCAGTGTTAGTCAGTGACGTGTTAATGTACGAGAGGATTGTGCAACGGAAGACTGTACGTAGCTGGTATGTGCAACGGAGTTTATGTAATCGCGAGACAAGTGAAATTGTAACGGACGAACTGGTGAATTGTAATTGTGTGCAGTACGCAATTTTGCGTAATTGGCAAGTGTTAAACCGTAAGTCGGTGGAAATAAAGAACATTGTTGAGTGGTGTAATTGGACTTTTTATTTCACGAACCCACAAAGTCACAATATAAATATATGTAGTAAGTTAGGGTGAGAGGGTTTTGCTTGGGTGAGAACAGGAGTGAGAAACTTGAAAGGTATAGGTCAAGAGAGGAAACTAGATAAATGTACATTGGGTGGAGAGGTGAATGGGCATGTCCATTGTATATTATATTGTAGTCAAACAAAGATATGCAGAGAGCAGGCTTTGCTAAGGTAATGGTACAATTTGGGGTGTGAAGTAGTAATTAGAAAAATTTTGTCAGTAAAAGGGGGAAAGAACAGGAGAAATATAGGGAATTATTTAGGGAAAGTTAAAGAGAAATGGCTAAGAACAATTAAGAGAAAAATATAGTGTGGTACAGCTGAAATGGCAAAATCTGTAAAAAGCAGTAGAGGGCGTCCAATACACAAAAACCTAGGGTTAGGCGTATGGGGACCCAATTATTAGTTAATGGTGGGCAACATGATAGGATTTCCAGGGTTTAGGAATATATGGCATGTTTCAGTATGGATTTTATAGTTGTAATCCTTTTTTTTTAATTTACGACCTCCAACGTTGAGTAATATCATCTGATGTAAAAGGAATGATGATAAATAAATTACAAATAAATTACCCACAATCTAATGGCAAAATAGAGCGATTGCATAGAACTCTAAAAGTGGCACTCAGAGCCCATAACATCATAAGGTGAACAGAATCTCTTCCTTCAGTCCTTGGTTTAAGAGCTGCACTGAGAGAAGTTACTCACTGTTAAGTAGCAGATATGATATACGGAGCTACATTCCGCTTGCCTGGCGAATTCTTTGAAAAGAAGTCTTCAAATGTCAATCCAGTGTCCTTTGTTGCTGATCTACGACGACATATGGGCCAACTGAGACCTAATATACCCCGCAGCAGCAATAAAAGAAATGTGTTTATTTATAAAGATTTCTTCAGTTGCTCTCATGTATTCATAAGGATTGATAGAGTGAAGAAATCACTTTAACCTCCTTACGATGAACCATTCGCCGTCGTTAAACGTCAAGAGCAGTTTTTCACTGTAAGAGTCAAGGGCAAAGAAGTTAACATCTCCATAGATAGGTTAAAACCTGCATTTATTTTGTACCCAGAAAATGACTTCCATCAGCTTCCAACAGTTAAAGAGAAGACCAGCCTGCTAGTTCTGCCTAAGTGACGAGAACATGGACAGGCCGAGTGGTGCGTTTTGCTATGCGGTATCTGAACTATGCAAGATAATATGAGAAGTGTGCATATTGCAATTACTGTTTATTTGGAGTGTCAGATTTAACAGTGTCCCCGGAGTTATTATCGTAACTTCGTTACTGACAGGGGAGAAGCTGTAGAGAACACTGTTGTGATATAGAAACTTTGGACTAATTAGTGATATCAGGAGGCAGTGCAAAATGTGAACAGTAAAAAATCAACAATAAAAAAGATTAAGAAATATCTTGTAAATATATTTTATTATAATTTGATGTTATATATTATATATAATTAATAAATATGAATACAAGAGAACAACAAATTGGTGACCCCGACGTGTTTCGAACACGCAACCTTCTTATGCAGTTCTTATCCGTATTAGTTTCCCTAGATGTTTATCTTCAGCTAACATTGCCATATCAACAAATTGTGGATTTTATTTCTCATCCGTGTATTATCAGACTTCTCTTGTTTTAGAAATTTTTCTTCATCAAAAACTCCAGGTATAGTATGTAAGACACTCTGACAAAGGACGTCCCTGTGGCACGCCTTTTCCCAATCCATTTTCTTCTGACATACACACATATAATCAGATTACTTATTAATAGGAATTACACAAAGGTGTTCTGTGTTCCCAGTTTGTCAGATTTCTTTAGAACCTGTTTACGTTTCCTATTACCTACTCCATCAAATGCTTCTTTAATGTCCAGTAACGCTATATGCACTTTTTCATTTTCCTTTGAATAAGGTTCGTCGTTTTTCATTGCTGTCAGTTGCACCTTATGAGTTTTCGCTTCCAGAAAACACATCCTTCGTCGGCTTATTTTTCTTCTTCTTTTACTTCATATTCCGTAATGGAATGTTGGTTTTACAGTGCCTCCAATGGAAGGACGCATCAATCTAATAATACTGAATTCATTACTCTCCATGAATATTACTTTATGTTACACTTTCTTTTGCAGAGCTTCCTTTAATTGCTATTGTGATATCATGAATTTGAAACAGTTTATTAAATCGTTCACTGAAGGCTTTGAACTTCTATTTTAGTCACTTTCATTATAAATGCACATTCACATTCACCTTCATATTTCTAAACTCTGAGAACAGCAGAAAACTATTCAAATTAAAGGAACATTACTCCGTCCCGAGCATTGATCTTCTTTGGCGAGTTCCCCCAATTTCTCCGCAAACACATTAGTTAATTTTCCCAATCTCGAACAGCCACAGAAAAGTATTTTCTTTCCGTAATTCCTGCTTTTACTATCTCGAACTTGATTTTCATTTGGAAATGGAGGAAACATTATTTCCTGCAGCCAAATAAATGATCGCTTCACCTTCTTATAAGCGTTCTCTGTATTATTAAATATAAAACAAATGTTGCTTGCTGTAAGTTGCCCTAATGTTGTTCATTTGTCGCCAGAACAGGAATTCTTAAATGTGCATATAGGTGAAAGTAGCCAAAAATCATTAGAAAACAACTTTTTTATTTTGAGGTTATAAACATCTTCGAATCTTCTATTTCCTTAAGCAGTATTTTGTATGGTTTAATTATCTAAAGCGGCACCACCTGACCTTAGGCCTGAACAGGCAACCCTTCTAAACATGCAAATCTGATTTTCTAGATATTTGTCCTTTCCTAAATGTTTTGAACATTTAAAATGTTTTTCATGGTGTAATTGTTATCAAATTTCTACTAAAATATTCTGCAAAATGTACAGATAATGTGTGGATGAAAAGTCTCTGCCAATTGTTTTTCTGAAATGTTGAAAGATAAGCATATTATCGGGCATTACAAAATTATATTTACCATTGATGTTGCAAAGTTAATATTTAGTTTCCAAAATAAAGTACCAACAAAAAGCTTTCCCAAAATATCTCTATAGTGCTCACTTAAGAAGTGAATATAAAGTATAATAAAATGCTCAAGTTTTGTGCTGTACAGCGTTTCTTGTTTGTCTGTCTTTTGTTTGTTACGTGTTGGGTTAAACTTTTTCAGATACCTGCAAAGTACGTCGAAAAAGAGGTATGAATTAAAAATATTCAGCATTCTTAAGCCAGTATTTAGACCTCTCTAGCCTTCTCTACCTTGTTTTGTTTACATTCTCAACTTTTAAGAATGATCCTAATAATAATCACAACCATAAAAGAAACCTAACAGTAAATGTATGTCATTTTATGCACAATAAACGCTGCTTTCTTTGATATGCTCGTTTTAGAATTGTTTTTAGAACTTGACGTTGTTTACTTTTCCTAGGTTAAGTCTCTCAGTAAGCGGCTCACACGAAGAAATAGTCCTAGCTTATATCTTTCGTGTTTGTGCAGATCCAAACAAAGGTTTGACATGCCATTTGCGATAGCGTATTGCTATTTGATAACCCAAGCCTGCTGATGGACAGTTATTGCGCTTCAGAAAATAACCTCTTTATGACAATGGCTTGGTTAGGGAGACGGTTAATCTTTTGTTACTTCTCCCTACCAGTTGCTTTTAAGGCAATGTTTACCTATGAAAATCCAAAATGAGGAAGAAAACTTTTAAAACATCTTTGAAACTTCACAGATACATTATTTGTGTTTTGAATAAATTTTAAAATTCCTACATAGATAGCTCATCTTACAATTTATCGTTTGGGAAGACGTACAGAATGATACGAACGTTCCTTTTTCTATCTAGCAGCATTATTATACAGCCTAAGAAGGAAAGAAAAAAGAAAGAAAGAAAGAAAGTAAGAAAGAAAGGAGAAGAGAAAGAAATTAAGAGAGAAAGAAAATAAAGCAAGGAAGGAAGAAAGAAAGAAGGGAAAGAAGGAAGGAAGGAGGGAGGGAGGGAGGAAGGAAGGGAAGGTAGGAAGGAAGGAAATGAAGGAAGGAAGGGAGGAAGGGAGGGAACAAAGGAAGAAAGAAAGAAAGAAAGAAAGAAAGAAAGAAAGAAAGAAAGAAATAGAGAAAGAAAGAAAGAAAGAAAGAAAGAAAGAAGAAAGAAAGAAGGAAAGAAAGAAAGAAGGAAAGAAAGAAAAGAAAGAAGGAAAGAAGAAAGAAGGAAAGAAAGAAAGAAGGAAAGAAAGAAAGAAGGAAAGAAAGAAAGAAAGAAAGAAAGAAAGAAAGAAAGAAAGAAAGAAAGAAAGAAAGAAAGAAAGAGAGAGAGAGAGAGAGAGAGAGAGAGAAGAGAGGAGAGAGAGAGAGAGAGAGAGAGAGAGAGAGAGAAAGAAAGAAAGAAAGAAAGAAAGAAAGAAAGAAAGAAAGAAAGAAAGAAAGAAAGAAAGAAAGAAGAAAGAAAGAAAGAAAGAAAGAAAGAAAGAAAGAAAGAAAGAAAGAAAGAAAGAAAGAAAGAAAGAAAGAAAGAAGAAGAAAGGAGAGAAGAAGAAAGAAAGAAAGACAAGAAAGAAAGAAGAAAGAAAGAAAGAAAGAAAGAAAGAAAGAATGAATGAATGAATGAATGAATGAATGAATGAATGAATGAATGAATGAATGAATGAAAGACTACAGTTATATACAGAACTTTAAAAGAATAACTAAGTATTGGAAGATTCAAACCTTACATTATAAGTTATAGCTCGGAATGGCTGCTGACGCGAAAAAAAAGACAATTTAAATGTTTCATTAATATTTAAAGAGATTTCCAAGGACTTCGCAAGCTATAGAGATAATTCAAGATATAAATATTATTTTCAAATTGCATAATACCTTGGAAATATTAGTGTTGCATTTTTTGGAAGCTACTCGACCTCCAAATTTGGTTATTTATAGTGTTGCGTGATTTAATCGATTGTCCGAAACGATTAATCAATTACTTTTATTCTATATTAAAGATTAAAACAAATTTAATCGAATAATCGAGTCGATTAAAAGTAATCGATTGCAATAAATATTCACCTAAACTCTGTTAGTCAAATTTGGCCCTCTTTGTTTTGATGTATTGCTTCCAACCTAAACAGCCTTTCCAAGCATTAAGCTTTCACTAGACATGTAAAGTTCTTTGAACTTTGACATAATATAACTCTTAATAGCTAAACGAAATCACTCTGAACCCTGAGAGGGTCTGTTGTGAAATATTCTAAGAGGTACATAACTACATACAGATGCTGACAGAGGTTTCTTTCCTTACGGCTTTTGTTTGACAACGTAACATATACAACTGATTATTTATCACTTGCTAGCATAAACTGAGCTGTACAAGCGTGAACCGAAAACTTCACTTACGCAGCTATGGAAACAATAGCTGATTCCTCTTCTGGATCTGGTGGTGGTGTAACTTTGCTGTAAACTGCAGTAAGCCAGTAACGTTTCTGAGTTCGCGATAATGAGTGGAAAAAAGAAGTTAAAAAAGGTTAAAATAAGGAAAAACGTTTAGTGCTGAATGGAATTAAGATTATGGCATACTGAAATTTACAAGGGCTTTAATTTAACCGATTGTGATAAAATGTTTGACAGAAAATTAGTGTTTTTTAAAGTGACTAGGTGATCTTCATGTAAACTATTATTTGCATGACAATCACATAAATCTTAGTAGATATTGATACAATACGTTACTAAATAATTACTTACAATAATATTATAGATCTAATTCAATACATATATAAAGCATGTGCACTTGATGCAAACACAAATTTTGAATCTAAATATTTAAAAAAAATGTCATAAATAATTAAATATACAGAGTATTAAAGTACCTTATATAATTCTTACACCTAATTTTCGAAGAGAAAATATTTCGATTAGTGATTTGATTAATCGATTAAAGTAACATAGTTAATTAATCATAAATTTTTATCTGTCTACAGCACTAATTATTTATCCCACATTTTCTGTTTGAATTTATGTTATTTACGCCTTCCATTTTTTATAAAAATACTTATAAATATTTTATTTATTCTGAAAGTCCCGTTCCAATTGTTTACTCTGTCCCAAATGTTATTCTCAGTCAAGCTTTTACAGTGAAGTTGGGAGTTAAAATATTTAGCAGTTATTTTCTCTCTTTACTTTTGGTAAACTTCGAATGCAGTGTCAGTTTTGTCACAAAACATGATTTTCTACTTTGTAAATATTCCTCCAGTCAAAAGTGGAATTTTCTTCTGCTTCACCAGTCTTGTCCAAGTATTCCCTAGAGCCATTGCTCTCTGTCTGTCTGTCTGTCTCTCTCTCTCTCTCTCTCTCTCTCTCTCTCTCTCTCTCTCTCTCTCTCTCTCTCTCTCTCTCTCTCTCTCTCTCTCTCTCTCTCTCTCTCTCCCTCTCTCTCTCTCTCAGGTCAGGCCAGAGTTAAGTGCTGGAGGCAAGTAATTCTAGAATCAATAATGTAACATGAGTGTCCTCGCCTACGAGTAACTATTTTATATTCCTCTTCTACCCACAGTTTTATTTCTTTTAGACTGACTTTTTAAAGTAAGTCTTCCTCTGATTCGATTTGCAAGAACTTGTGGTCGATGTCCCCAATCTCTCCTTCCAGGGTTAAAAGTACATCAAGCTACCTTCTTTAGAAAGGACGACTAAGTAAACGAAGGTATTTGCGAAACTCCGTATTCTGGAGGCTGATATTTCTTTGAACAGGTTAATTTTGCTAAGCATATTTTAAAAGCCTTCTTATACTTAGAGATGTAGTAAGTGCAATGCTGTTGAGCCTTACTTGTGAATAAATGAACATCTATCAGTAGACATTCGAAGGAATGACTTTAATATCCAGGGGAATTAAGGTATTCATAACGAAGGTACAGTCGCTAGATGTCACTGTTTTTGTCAGTACTACCAAAATCTAAAAATGGAACAGATTTAGAAACAGAATCAACTGCTGGTACTTCAAAATTCATGACGCAATGTTTATATATTTTCCCAATGCATTAAATCTATCAGATCATTTAATTGTTTTAATAATTTAATTTGTGGATTAATTTCATGGTTAAATGACCATACATGATCTGCTACGGACGACTTATCAGTTAGTTTATATTTAATGTTACGAAAATGTTCTTTCGTTCTGGTTTCCAAATTACGTTTTGTCTTTCCAATATAAACCTTATCACAATCGAAACAAATAAACTGATAAATACCAAATGTTTTATCACTAGGAACTAACCCAAGGATGGTAAGTATTTTGTTTTAAATTATAATCGTCTTTTTCATCATTTCTCATAGGGTAAGTGAAGTATTTAGGTTACAAATTATTATATTTGTTTTTAACTATTCAAATGTTGGCAACATTCAAGCCATTACGGTTATATGAACAAATATTAAATAATCTTCCTAGCTTTTGTAGATGTTACGTAATATTAAATGAATAATTGTTGTGTAACATTCCAAATTTCCCCAAAAAACCTACAGTAATTGCAGAAAATCGATAACAGAAGTAACGAATGTTATTTATCCCATGGAATATCTGCTCATGGAATATCTGCTTCAGTCTCATGGAAACGCTGGTTTTTCTTCTTGGTCGATGAGAGCATTTCTGGTCGCTCGTATCTTGTGAACCAAGAGGCAATCTTCTTTTGAGGATAAATATACACTTCATTAAAATCTGAAGCAAGTATAAATGTAGTGTGAAATAGCATCCGCTTGTGACGGCAGTAAACTTAATACAGGGTGTTTGAGAATGAAGCAGGAGCCATGAAATGTGTCCTTATCTAACCTAAATCTCGTAGTTTGGAAATCGTAAACTTCTTCTCCCTCTCTCTCCTCCACTTTCTCTAATACATTGAGAAAGCACCCACGAGATATTTTAAATAATTGTGATGTATTGCACCAAAGGAAAGAAAGAAAGAAAAAGCAACACGAATCACTCCATGTTGAGAAAAGCATAAACATCTGAAGAAGAAAAAAGAATGAGAATATCTTTGAAATGGTTAAAACTTCAGAAATAAATTAATATAAATTGGGTGCTTTGCCGAGATATACTTTAATGTTTACTAAAATCACGCCCATATCTTACGATTCACCATTTATAAAATGTCATCGAGACATATATATACACAAAATGAATACGAGGATCTACTCCCATTAGTCCATAACCCGGGCCTCTCGGGTATATTCACCGTAGGACAATACCTATTTTATAAACTGCCCCCCTCCGCTACACACGGCAGACAGGACGGAAGTGGATACGCCACTTACGCGCCAGTCCTTAATGAACCAGCTACCAAAAAACCTTGGTAGGGCCGCCGGTGATCTAGCACACCAACTACTAGCTCTGCAGGCTAGCACCCGGGACTTATGAGGCAACCCTCTACCCACTCCGGGCAGCCAAGGCCTGGCCGGAGGTACCCAATTTCCAGTGGGTGGCGGGAACACACTGCCCCCTCGAGTCCAACCCAATCCGAACAGCTCCCAGAGGGAGGGGCTCGAATGTTGGCCCGAGGTTCCTCTAGTAACGTCAGAGGTACCACGAGCGCTAGGGGTCCGCAGCGCCCGCACCTTGGCAGCTGAAAGGGACGAATCCCTCCCCCTACGTGGACACACACACACACACACACACACACACACACACACACACACCTAATCTTACCATAAATACTCTTACACACTTTTGGCACGGGCTGTAGAGCCGGTTTTAAAGGTCGCAGTCAACCCCGGCAGGTGGAGTGAGAAGTGGAGGATGGCCATTAGCCCGCAGAAGAGCTCCGCTCTCATGTTGGCTAAGACCCGTAGCTGGCGCCCGGAAGGAGATCTGCGGTTGCGGCGGAGAGGAATCCCCTGGGTTCGAACTGCCAAATACCTGGGAATCCAACTGGACCGCGGCCTCCCATTCACTCCGCATGTCAGGGCAAAGGCCGGCCTCAGCCACGTTGCGGTCAGGCAACTCTACCCCATCTTCCGATCCACAATGCCCATCCGCCTAAAACTGTGGACATACCGTGCGGTCGTTCCGCCTCTGATCCTGTATGGATGCAGGGTCTGGGTTTCGGTGGCTCATACCACCCTCCGCAGGCTGCAAGCCGTACAGAACAGAGCCTTAACAATGATCTACGATACCGACCGCAGGTTCCCATCACATTTCCTGCACACCCAGTCTGTCTCTCCTCCTGTCCCCCTACCTATCACAGCCAGGTCACCTCGCAACTTGGCCGCGGCTGCAATCGTGCCCTGGGAGGCGCGCACGACCTGGTCCTGTTAAACCCTAACACCTCAATTCCCATCTGGTCTCTCGCTACTGATTCCCCCCTCTGCTTGACGGATCGCTAGCGACCGCACGAAGCGAGGTGGGGCACTGTCTCCCCGTCAAGGGGGAACATCCCGGCACCAGAAGCATCAGTAGAGACCAACTGCGCCGTCTCACGTAATGACACGCAAGCTCGCGCAAAATACATTATCCTTTATACCGCACGGGTAAATCCGCACAGCGGATAGGTACCGTGGCGTGTAACCCTCCGCCCGGGAGAACCCGGGCGACCTGCACTTGCTCTTGGCTCTTGCCCTTGGCTTATGGGAGTAACTTAAGAGGGTGTCATTGTGAGTGTAGCTGCAGAAGAGAGAGTGTGTTTCCTTATGTTTCAGTGATGGAGTGGGGCGATTATGGGAATCGTGTAGCAGTGTTAGCCCTTCATGAGGTGTGTAAATCAGCTTCCGAAATCTTCACAACCCTTAAAAAGATGAAAATAAGCAGAATGGTTGTGTATCGAACCATTAATCGATTCATAGAAACTCGGACTGTTGAAGATCGCCATATACGAGGTCGTCCACGCAGCATTAGGGACAAGCAGATGGTTCATTCAGTGGCGGCTCGTATTCAGCGAAATCATGTGAGAAAGCAGTCAGTGCTGGCTAGAGAGCTGGATATTTGAAAATGTCGCTGTCCCACCTGTTGAGTGATGACCTAGGATTGAAAGCTTACCGGCGGAGTACAGGCCACCTTGTAACCTAGAGCGTGATAAAATTAAAAACGCCTTCTTCAGCGTTACGCAAACAAGGCCAAAGAAGAATACTTTTCTCAGATGAAAAGATTTTCACTATAGAAGAGTCTTTCAGCCGTCAAAATGATCGTGTGTATGCAAAATCATCTAGAGAAGCTCGTGAGGATGCTCCAAAGACCCAAAGAGGCAAGCATCCTGCCTCCGTTGTGGTTTGGTGGGGAGTGGCATATGACGGCACCACCAAGCTTCTTGTCTGTGAAAAAGGGGTGAATACGTCTGCCAAAGTGTACGAAAACACCGTGTTGAAGACTGTTGTAAAGGAGTTTGGCAACACTTTGCTCAGGAATCAGCAATGGAGCTTCCAGCACGTTTGAGCACCCGCTCACAAGGCAAAGTCTACCAAGGACTGGCTACGGAGAAATGTTCTGGACTTCATTGTTGCAGATGATTGGCCTTCCAGCAGCTCTGACTTCAACCCATTGGACTACAGCTTCTGGTCCGTACTTGAAGACATGGTCTATAACAAGAGACATCCCAATATCAACAGCCTGAATCGCTCCCTTGTGAAGGCGTGGCGGATTTTCATATAGAGATTGCACGTAATTCTATTGATGCGTGGCCACAGAGACTTAGGGTGTGTGTGAAGTCCAAAGGCGGACATTTTGAAAACTGATGGATGCTTTGTATTTGTAATACTTTTAAGTGACTTAAACCGCTAGTCATTTCTAAGAAAATAATTTTTATTAAGGTATTCCACATAATTAGTATTCTTTGGCGGAGAAATCCACTTGTAGACTTGAGTGTTGCATTTTTAGTGTTGTTGAACTTTGATACTAAGTTTGGTATTTCCGAAGTTTTACATCACAGACACGCAGACCTTTTTCAAAAATTATTTGTTTGAATTCATTGGAATTCAAAACGGTATTTACAGTGAAATTCCGCTATGGAATTTCGGTTAGGCTACTATACCTTCTCAACCTTTTATGTGCATAGTAAAAAAATTTTGAACCACGGATCTTCTGTTCTCCATACGGTCGCTCTAAACCATTGAGCAACCGTGGCCAATATGCCGATATGACGACACTACACTACTTACTTTTGCTACATTAACACGTAAACTGCTAATGAGCCTTTCATATGACGAAATTTAACTAATGATTCCAATTTTCGCTTCTTATATAATGCCTTGATTTTAACACCCGAAAATTATTTCTTTATAACATCTAGCATCTCTATAATTTCTTTCGGCAATGATTAACCCTACCAGTCAATAATTTCCGCGTAAGCCTGCACTACACAAATGGAAACATAGTTTGTATTGAAGCGAAAATTCATTTTACGACGTTAACCTACTAAGACAATTCAGTTTATATACAGATATAAGAACTTTTCCGGAAAAAAAGCTGATAAGTGATAACACAAATAGAATATTTCCTCTAGAAATAAGTGCAATGATTAGATACCTTAATAAGTAAATGATAAACTACATCCTGAGACGTAATATGGGTGGCCGGAAATGCAGACTTCTGTGACTAATTATGTGTCCTATAATAAAAAAGTAAGGGAAAAACATTACAGTGTCCCATTTCTTTTTCCTTTTCTCTTAGCAAATTTCTGTTTTTATTTGCTCCATTATTTATCTGTAGCAATTAGAGGAAATAGTGAACTCCATCCAAAATTTCAATAGGGGATTTTCTGTGAGAATTCTCAAAAAATTCCTTCAAAGTTCAATTTTATAAAGAAGATGCGTCTGTAACTGTGTGTATATGAAGATAAACAATTCAACTGAAAAAATAAGAGGTTGGTAATATACTAAACTTAGTATTCAAGCTCCATATCTTTCAAATATGCGACTGTTAGATTTTGAAATAAATGCCCCAACTACCACTTTCAGGAAATTTTCCCCGAGCTTTCGAATTTAATAAGCTTCCAAATATTAAATATATTTACAAGAAAACTAAAATTTATGCAATGAATTTTCATAAATACCCTATGAAATATTCTTCAATTCGAAATAATATCTATGCCATTCCAGAACTGGTGAATATTAACAGATAGACGAATGGTATATGCAATTTATTTAAAAAAAGGTTTCATGCCGTAAGCAATTTCTAAGGTTTTTGCTATTCATGCTTCATATTCTCCCATACTTTGTCATTCCTTAAGGTGCTATTGATATTCAAATGTTTCACGCAACCCAATTCACAGGGCATAGAAGTTTAAACCTAGTATATAAAGTTCTAAAACATTTGCCTATCACTGTTTCCTTTGAGTCTATAACCAAATGTATGATGCACATTTCTTCTGCGAAGGTTTATCTCAAGCTGAAGTGCATAGAGAAATTAAGTTTCTGTACTAAAAATAAACAAGTTATCAAAGGAACTCCATACCCACGACATGAAGGTAAGAGACGAATGGAGCGGAGAGTTGTTCAAATTGTTTATCTGCTCTGTTAGTGGATCTGTTTTCTAGGGAATGAGTGTTTGCGAGGACATATGAGTCACACATGCTGACAGATCTGATGTTTGTTGCAGTAACTGTAATGATGTTATGCATGGGTGAGTTATGTGGCAACACTTGCGTATTTTAAATGTATTGTACCCTTGTCATACTGGGAAGGCGAGCATAAACACTGTGGGGACAGCAAAGTGATTACGTTACATATTCCTATAGCAAGTCTTCTTGTTGTGGGTCTACAGTACACGAACCTGCAAAAATACTGGGAATCTACAGATGGTAATAGAAGTGCTTCCTCCATTAGATGTGTCGTCTATCGACCAGGAAAATCATAAGAAATCCTTGAATCAGAGTGAGCAATGGCTAAAACCGAGCCCGGAGCCTCCCGAATGTGAGCCTTACGCCTTAAGGGGAACCATCTGGCCCTTTGGTGAGAAAAGTTCTGACCTGTATAATGTATATATAGTGAATTTATTCCAATATTCCAGGTTAGTGAGAAATGATGTTGCGATTGTTACTTGTGCGGTGTATTATGAGCTAATAGCAGCTCGGCAAGTGGCAAGACAGATAGCTAAAGCCTATGACCGTCAGGAACATGACGTCAAAGACGTTGCAACAGCTGCGGACACAGTAGAAATGTACTCGCGTTCCACATTCAGCGAAGTGTCCGGTAGTGTTACGTGTAACATAAAGATTATGTTAGGATTTAGTCATGTTAAATGTTATTTTCAGAACTTCACTGTCATATGAACCTTTCAATATATTGTTTTGCTGCAGTTGGACGGCGATTAAATATGGCAACAGCGTCCTGAGACGAGTGCGTGGTCAACCAAAGGGTACCTTTTTTATGTCTGATATATTATTACCAATATGAGACTAAACTCCTTTGATATACAAATAACTATTTACTTCTATTTTATTTAGAATATAAATGATACATGGATTAAAATAATTAAGGAAGCAGGAAGTAATATTTATTTAATTTATCACTTTGCATTCATAAGACATGAAATATCTTTAATAAAATATAATATAACGGAAACGCATGTATTGAGGAAGAAGAGGAATTCCTTCTTTTTAATTATTATTAATATTATTATATTTATTATTGAGGTGATCAGCTAAGAGAACAGGAAACAAAGTAAGTAAATAAAAGGAATGAATGTCAGTTTGGCCTTCGTGCAACTCAACTATAATAATAATAATTAATAATAATAATAATAATAATAATAATAATAATAATAATAATAATAATAATAATAATAATAATAATAATAATAATAATAATAATAATCATAATAATAATCATAATAATAATCATAATCATAATCATAATCATAATCATAATCATAATCATAATCATAATCATAATCATAATAATAATAATAATAATAATAATAATAATAATAATAATAATAATAATAATAATAATAATAATAATAATAATAATAATAATAATAATAATAATAATAATAATAATAATAATAATAATAGTAATAATAATAGTAATAATAATAGTAATAATAATAGTAATAATAATAGTAATAATAATAGTAATGGTGATAGTAATGGTGATAGTATTGGTGATAGTAATGGTGATAGTAATGGTGATAGTAATGGTGATAGTAATGGTGATAGTAATGGTGATAGTAATGGTGATAGTAATGGTGATAGTAATGGTGATAGTAATGGTGATAGTAATGGTGATAGTAATGGTGATAGTAATGGTGATAGTAATGGTGATAGTAATGGTGATAGTAATGGTGATAGTAATGGTGATAGTAATGGTGATAGTAATGGTGATAGTAATGGTGATAGTAATGGTGATAGTAATGGTGATAGTAATGGTGATAGTAATGGTGATAGTAATGGTGATAGTAATGGTGATAGTAATGGTGATAGTAATGGTGATAGTAATGGTGATAGTAATGGTGATAGTAATGGTGATAGTAATGGTGATAGTAATGGTGATAGTAATGGTGATAGTTATGGTGATAGTAATGGTGATAGTAATGGTGATAGTAATGGTGATAGTAATGGTGATAGTAATGGTGATAGTAATGGTGATAGTAATGGTGATAGTAATGGTGATAGTAATGGTGATAGTAATGGTGATAGTAATGGTGATAGTAATGGTGATAGTAATGGTGATAGTAATGGTGATAGTAATGGTGATAGTAATGGTGATAGTAATGGTGATAGTAATGGTGATAGTAATGGTGATAGTAATGGTGATAGTAATGGTGATAGTAATGGTGATAGTAATGGTGATAGTAATGGTGATAGTAATGGTGATAGTAATGGTGATAGTAATGATGATAGTAATGATGATGATAATGATGATGATAATGATGATGATAATGATGATGATAATGATGATGATAATGATGATGATGATGATGATGATGATGATGATGATGATGATGATGATGATGATGATGATGATGATGATGATGATGATGATGATGATGATGATGATGATGATGATGATGATGATGATGATGATGATGATGATGATGATGATGATGATGATGATGATGATGATGATGATGATGATGATAATAATAATGATAATGATAATAATAATAATAATAATAATAATAATAATAATAATAATAATAATAATAATAATAATAATAATAATAATAATAATAATAATAATAATAATAATAATAATAATAATAATAATAATAATAATAATAATAATAATAATAATAATAATAATAATAATAATAATAATAATAATAATAATAATAATAATAATAATAATAATAATAATAATAATAATAATAATAATAATAATAATAATAATAATAATAATAATAATAATAATAATAATAATAATAATAATAATAATAATAATAATAATAATAATAATAATAATAATAATAATAATAATAATAATAATAATAATAATAATAATAATAATAATAATAATAATAATAATAATAATAATAATAATAATAATAATAATAATAATAATAATAATAATAATAATAATAATAATAATAATAATAATAATAATAATAATAATAATAATAATAATAATAATAATAATAATAATAATAATAATAATAATAATAATAATAATAATAATAATAATAATAATAATAATAATAATAATAATAATAATAATAATAATAATAATAATAATAATAATAATAATAATAATAATAATAATAATAATAATAATAATAATAATAATAATAATAATAATAATAATAATAATAATAATAATAATAATAATAATAATAATAATAATAATAATAATAATAATAATAATAATAATAATAATAATAATAATAATAATAATAATAATAATAATAATAATAATAATAATAATAATAATAATAATAATAATAATAATAATAATAATAATAATAATAATAATAATAATAATAATAATAATAATAATAATAATAATAATAATAATAATAATAATAATAATAATAATAATAATAATAATAATAATAATAATAATAATAATAATAATAATAATAATAATAATAATAATAATAATAATAATAATAGCAATCATATGTTGGAAAGCGAAAGTGTACTGCACTTGTTAGGGTTTAACCACTTAGAGACAGGAACAGGATTGCAGGATGATGGGTGTGAAAAAGGTCATTGAATGAAGGGGTTTATGAATAAAGTTTAGTAGTTCAAGGCTGCAGGCTGTAACTGCTCTTCTTCAAGCTGATGTGCCGCATCCTTCATTAAGTGTTTTCATCTAAAAGAATTGTAGTATTATCTAAAAGTAGGCAATAAAATGTCCTGTGAGTCGCAGTACTTATATTTGATGATATGTGTTTGCATACTAAATGAATTTAAGAAATTTTTCCAATCAAAACTATATATGTTTTATTTTAAAATGCATATTTTAATAATAAAAGTGTTCTGAACAGAGTTTATCATCAAATTAAGACATGGGAATAATTAATATTGTGAACAATAGAAAAATTTTGAGAATGATTCTTTTTTCCAATAGTAATGTAATATGTCAGAATAAGCTTCAAACTTTTAACTTTAAGGAAGTATTGTATTTCAAATATTGATTACAACTTTCGTTAGTGTAACGTATAGTTAATTATCGGTAAATATACATTCTCAGTTAATCCTGTCTCACCTTTGTGTTTGCTCAAGTTTGTTATTAAGTGTAAATCAATTACTAACGTTTGCTAGTAGAAATTTTATCTGGCAATCTCTGCGCTTGAATAAACGTTAAATAGAGTTAAACTACATTTTAACTAGCGGGGTGGCCCGAGAATTTTCGGGGTTTTCTCTGGGTTGCTAAACGCAAGCTGTGAAAGTTGCATGCCCCTAAATTCTCTCTTCCTCCCATTCATTCCCATTCTTATTTAACTTCATCTGTTCCTTGCAGGGCTGAACCACGTCGATCGAAGTCTCGGAAGTTCCACTTCTAGGTATCTGTTCCATGCAAAAACCGAAAGCGGCATATCGGCTATAAGTTCTATGAACGTCGTGTCCACCTTTTATAGGTGAAACTGCTGGTTTGAACGAGAAACCCCAAGTAGGGATTAAATGTATAAGGAGAAAAGAAACTGTTCTCTGATACCTCGGGGCTGTAGGAGCAGGCACCCTCTGCCTCCTCTCGCGTCACCCCTTCCTCCCGCCACTCTTCTGCCTCAGGGCGTTGGTGCCGAAGTGCCCATCAGGCCATAATACTTTATCTTAACATACACACGTTACTTTAAACTAAATTTGAGGGACAAAAAGATAAACATTTAGAGTGCAGATTTTGTTGGAAATTTTTTTTAATTTACGTCCTCCAACATTAGGTCGTATCAAATGATGAATGGAAAGGGTGAAATGCTGCTCAAATGAGTCCGGGGTCCAAGGAGCTTAGAGTTACCCGACATTTTAATTTCAGAATAAGGAAACCCCCCGAAAAAACCTTATCCAGGTAACTCAACCTGACCAAGATTCGAACTCGGGGCCTCTTGAACATGAGGCAGACATACTACCATCTACGCTACCGAGGCGGGCTACTTCTGTGGGTGAAGCTGCTGCTTGGAACCAGAACCCCTACGGAAAGATTCAACCTGTAAACAGTAAAGAACCTGCCCTCTGATAGCTCGGAGCTCTAGTAGTAGGCACCCTCTGCCACCTCTCACTTCACTCCTTCTTCTCGGAACTTTTCCGCCTCAGGACGTTGGTGTCGAAATGCCACCAGGGCATGTTACTTTGTCTTATCATACATACGCTACTTTAAAATAAATTTGAGGGACAAACAAAATGATAATTGGGAGTGTAGATTCTGTTGACAATGTTTCTTTGGGAGGTCGTAGGTTTGATTCCTTTGCCAGACTTTCCTGACGAATGAAACCTTTCGGGGTTTCCTCTGAGTTGCTAGACGTAAGCTGTGAAAGTTCATTACATACACCGAAATTCCCTCTTCTTTCCCTTCATCTCCATTCTTATTTAACTTCACCCTGTTCCTTCCAGGGCTGAACCACGTCGACAGATGTCTCGGCAGTTGCACACCTAGGTATCTGCTCTATACAAAACCAAATGTTGTATTTCCGGCGTGTCCAGCTTCTGTGGGTGAAGCTGCTTGTTTCAACGAAAAACCCCACAGAGGGATTCAATCTGTACAGGGTAAAGAACCTGTTGTCTGATACCTCGGGGCTCCAGGAGCTGGCACCCTTTGTCTCCTCTCGCCTCACCCCTACTTTCCGGAACTCTTCCACCTCAGGGCATTGTTGTAGAAGTGCCCATCAGGCCATATTACTTTACCTTATAATACATACGTCACTTTAAACTAAATTTGAGGAACAAATACAATGAACATTTTGAGTGTAGATTCTGTTGACAAAGTTTGGACGAATTACGTTGCCAAGCAACAGAAAAAAGGTGTGTAAGTATCCAGGAGAAAGCTGGCACTGAATGAACATACTGACATTCCAGTAAGCAATAAAACCGATGTAGTACTTCAGTGACATATTTAACGTATCCAAAAATACTTTACATCAATTGTTTCTAATTAAAACGTATGTCATATTTATTTAAAATTCCACTAATGTACAGAAATTTTGAAACACTAATACAAAAGCTTTATTTATAGAATTCCACTCCATTAAACATAATTATGCCAGGTATGCTAAAAAAATATAATTTTTGGTTCATTAGCCACGAATTACTCACTGATGTGCTGAAAGGAGCTGAGGTACAAAAAAAGGTTCAGTTGGATTTTTCCGCAGTACTTTTGCATTGATTTAATTTGATTCAATTACTTTCCAGGGAAAAGTGCTTTTCGACTGATTAAAATCAAAGTGTCAACGACCTTCTGCTCTGTGGAACCAGAAGATAAGCAAATTTAAAAAGAGGCTTTCGTGAATACAAACCGTATTGAGGGCATTAAAAATAAATAGATCGTTGACTTCCGAGTAACCTGAACTAAAATGAGTACAGAGATACATGGGAGAAATAAGAAAGTGGGTGCGGGGGAGTGTAACTGGTTTATTAAAATCGCTCTCAGGATCTTATCAGTGCCGCCCACCACGGTCGCATAAATGTGCGTGTGCCTCACGGGCGAGAGGTCCCGAGTTCGAAACTCGGTTAGGGTGAGTTACCTGGATAGAGTTTTTCCGGGGTTTTCCCTTATGCTGATAGAGGAATGTTGGGTAACGCCAAGCTCCATGGACCCCGACTCATTTGAGCATCACTTCATCCATTTCATTCATCATCCGATATGACGTAACGTTGGAGGACGTAAATTTAAAATAATAATCAGTGTCACCAGTATGGCTGAGTTTCCTACCGCAGATCTTTCATATGCAGTAAATCTACTGACATAAGAATTTCACGCATAAGCAAACTTAAAAACCACTGGTCTGGGCGGAGTTTGAACTAAAGCCTTGATATTACTAGACAGCGCCTAATCAGCTTAGCCCACCAAGACAAAGGAAGAACACGCATTTTACCTACTGAACCTCTTAGAGATAGGTGTCAAGTGAAGGACACGAAGGACGATGAGATTCGGAACGGAAAGCTCGGACGCAGGCGGGGTCCCTAACGTCTGCATATGCGAGATCTCAATGAAGGGTGTACCATCCAAGTAGCACTAACGGAAAGAAAATGTCACCGTTATAGAAACGCCACCTATCCAGTCGCCTGATTCTTTGATTACAAGAAACGGAGGACAGGAAACTTTGCAGCACTACCACAACCACCTAATACAGGAAAACCCCAAAATCCTCAAGGTTTCCTTCCAACGAGAGTCGAAACCATAAGCCCCAGAATAAGAGTCCCATATCTCGCTCGCTAAATCTAGTAGGGCAAGAACATGGGAAAACCGCAACCTTAAAAACACAAGATGGACCAATACACCTTCAGCTGCAATATCCTGGTTTAACACTGCCTACAGCTGTATAAGCACTGTGTTTGGAAAAGTGCCAACCTCAATCTATGTATTTCGAAGCTTACTGATACACGAGAATATGTGCAAACCACAAAGTGCGAGATCAGCAATTTCTGATCGCATTCTTTTTTCCGTAAGTATTGCTACAAGTGCGAGGGTGCCCATTTCTGTAGTGTAGGTGTTAGCGTGTCTGCCTCGCGATCAAGAGGTCCCGAGTTTAACTGGACAATGTTTTTCCGCGTTTTTCCCTTATCCTGAAAGATAAGTGCTGTTGACCCTGGGTCCATTTGGCCAATTTTTCACTCATTTCAATTATTGTCCGATATGGCTTACCACGTATTAAAACTACATTAACATCAAATATATAACATTTGTTAAATAAACTAATAAAATCTCAACACATCATATATTTTAACCTGACTGGCACTTTCATGTGGGATACGTAGAATGTTTTAAAAAATATAGCTATTAAGATGGTGGCTATATCTAAAAAATTGCTCCAATTTGGCTGAGATATTTATCAAAAAACAGTTTAGCATCAATTTGAGAAAACATGATATCTTTTGGGATTTACATCTGGCAACTACACATACGTCCGGTTTCCAGATGTTCAATTATTATTCTAAATTTCCATGATATGTAGAAATTTAACCCTCCTTGGTGTATATTGAGGCGGTGGTGGATTGAGTTATGGAGGGAACACCTAGCTTCCCGAACAGCGATTTTATCCTTTGTGTATATACTCTCGAGGAACGGATGAAATGAAGGAGGTGTAGGAGATATATGGGTTTAGTACCGGATGAGACGTGCAGAGGTTTTTTTTGGAGGCTCTATTCAGTAGAAATCTGGGTAGCTTCGACTTGGTAGTGTAAGCCGCCGTGAAGGTTCAACGAGCAAGATCCTGCCCGCCGTTGACTAATATGCGGCTCCAAAATGGTCCTGTAAGATGAAAAATGGAGCCTAAATGAGAGGAATTAGAGAGAGGAGGCCATTGTTAAAATAAGTGAACTCAGAACCCATCTTAATGACCAGGAAGAAACCACCGATAAACACATGATCACCACTAAGAATCTAACTCCAAAACTCCCGATTGCATGCTTCGAGCTTTACAATGCAGCTATCTCACTCTGTTTGACCTCCATAAGTAGCAGAGTGAGTCGATAAATAAGTCCCAAACGTCTGTTTCCCTTATACCACTTGCAGATGATGTCAACATCTTGTACGAGCAGTTAGCAACACACCTATGAGGTGTCAGAGGTTGGTTCATATCTCTCCGGCATGTGGTCTGTCGAGCTTTACAATGCAGCTATCTCACTCTGTTTGACCTACATAAGTATAGTCTGTTTAGTTAACGCGTGTGCAGTTCGGAGTCAAAGGAACCTGAGCCTCCCGCCCACAAATGACTGTCATAAATCTATCTCCACACTTCAGAAATGGAACACTGTCGTTGAGGACCAATAGCAACCTGATTTTCTCTAAGTGACAGTCGCATGTCTTCTCCACGTGGAGTCTCAGTTGCCAAAGTTCTAACTTCCAGTTGATCTGTTTCATTACGTGCAGAAATTCGTTGTGTGTCACAATGTGGAGACAGTGGGAGGTAAAAGCAGTGGTAAATGCAAACGAAGTAGTAGATAAATTTCAGTCACGTGAAAATAATCAAATTGAAGAAAATAGAGTGAATAACTGGGCCGAGTTATTTTACTGGAAAAGACTCAAAAACCAAAGTTTCAACGGGAACTGTTTCTAAGCAAATTCAAGCGCTGAGAAATAATCTTGGTAAGGGGTCATGCAATGATGATAAATTATGGGTATTCACAGAAATACAGTAAGAAATATTGTGACGAAAGGAATACCAAATACGCCGATCAAGTGTGGAAACAAAAGGAAACGTTTCTCTAAAGTAGATAATTTCATATGCGATTTAATTCGTCGAGAAATTTATAGATTCTATGCAAAAGGGAGAGCGCCCACCTTAGACGAATTGGTTGCACATTTGCAAGAAATTTGTGATTTTCCTTATGGGTACTGCAATTTGCGCGGTCTCCTAAAGGAGCTACGTTTCAAATACTGCACATTTAATAATTTGAGGGTTATTATGGAATCCAGTAGTATTGTAGCTTGGCGATATATATCGTAAAAACTAAGAAAGTTTTGCAGTAATGAACATAAGATAATTTATTTAGACGAAACCTCGTACGATGCCCATGACGTATCGAGAAATGTGGCAACCTTGCAGAAAGGTCTGTGAGGAGGAGGGCCAGGGTTGTAAAACGATTATAAGGGTTCGTCAAAAGCAGCGGCCGACTGCACATGAGTTAACTAAACAGAGTTTACCAGAGTGAGTCGATAAATAAGTCGCAAACGACTGGTTCCCTTATACCACTTGCAAATTCCGTGAGCATTTGTACCAGCAGCTAGCAACACACCTACGCTTGTCTTAGAGGTTGGGTCATATCTCTCCGACTTGCGGTCAGTCAATGGCAGCCAGTACAAGATGGCGAGTACGTTGCCTAATTGTACCCGAGCAGAACAGCGTGCGGTTGTAGGCAAAGGACTGTCCACAAAAGAAATGCATCACGAAATACGTCCATTGTATGGTGACCAGTGTTTCTTTCGGAAAGCTGTCACCAATTGCATCCAGCAGTTTAATAAGGGAAAGCAAAGCATCTGATATTCGGATGATCTGAGTTCACCACTTACAACCAGAATCAACAAAATCATCCATGAATAGAAACATCCCACAACAACGCCCGCCTCGGTAGCGTAGATGGTAGCGTGTCTGCCTCAAGTTCAAGAGGTCCCGATTTCGAATCTCGGTCAGGGCGACTTACCTAGATAAGGTTTTTCCGGGGTTTTCCTTTATCCTGAAAGACGACTGTCCGTTAGCTCTACGCTCTATGAACTCTGGACATATTTGAACATCATTTCACCCACTTCATCCATCTTCCGATATGATTTAACAACAAAAATACTTCAAGGCGGTTCCATTAACTTGCAGGGTTATGGTCACCATGTTTTAGGACATGCAAGGCGTCCTACTCTAGGAATTCCAGCCTCACTATGACACTGCAAATGCCACGACCTATTGCACCACTCTGCAGGACTTCGATAGGCCATTCGCCTCAAGCGTCCTGGACTCCTGACAAAGGGAGCGATTTTCCTGAATGACAATATCCGTCTTTGCTCAACAAGATTAACGCAGGAGCTGTCAGGAATAGTTGGATGGGAATAGTAGGAACAGTGTGGAACTATAATAAGAACGCCGAACAGGAAAACACGAAAGGAAACACAGATGAAATTTTATAAGATAATGCAAGTACCAAGTTTCTTTTTTGTAATTTACGTCCTCCAACGTTAAGTCATATCGGACGATGAATAGAATGGGTGAAATGATGCTCAAATGTGCCCAGGGTCCATAGAGCTTAGAGTTACCCGACATTCGTCTTTCAGGATAAGGGAAAACCTCGGAAAAACCCTTATCCAGGTAACTCACCCTGACCGAGATTCGAACTCGGGACCTCTTGAACGTGGGGCAGACTTGCTACCACCACGCTACCGAGGCGGGCGTCCCAACGTTAACTTACGGTTACGAAACATGGACACTGACAAAGAACCAACGCAAACAGCTAAAATCGGCAGAGATAGGATTTTTGAGAAACGTGGCAGGTTATAAAAGAATAGACCACGTAAGAAACGAAAAAACAAGAGAAGAGCTTCGGATTTTTAATTTATATAGTAAACTAATAAATAACAAACATGAATGGAAAAATCATATTTTAAGAATGGACGCGGAACGACATCCAAGAAGAGTTGTAGATTATATGCCGAAGGGAAAGAGAGATGTGGGACGCCCAGCTCTACGCTGGAAGGATCAGTAGGCTCTTGAAGAGAACCGAACGGGTCACAAGGCCCAATCCTTGAAGAAGAAGAAGAAGAAGAAGAAGAAGAAGAAGAAGAAGAAGAAGAAGAAGAAGAATATGTTAATGATGATTATGATTATGATGAAGATGAAGATGAAGATGAAGATGATGAAGATGAAGATGAAGATGAAGATGAAGATGAAGATGATGATGATGATGATGATGATGATGATGATGATGATGATGATGATGATGATGATGATGATGATGATGATGATGATGATGATGATGATGAAGATGAAGATGATGATGATGATGATGATGATGATGATGATGATGATGATGATGATGATGATGATGATGATGATGATGATGATGATGATGATGATGATGATGATGATGATGATGATGATGGTGATAGAAACAGACCCAAATAATTCAACAGTAGCTTCCCATTTATTCAGGCCTCTGGAAGGTCCTTTGGGTGACCTAAACTTCGAAACTGATGATGCCACAATCCGAGGGATTACCTGTTGGCTGCGACAGCAACCCAAAGACTTCTTTGCCACTAGCATTCAAGGGCCTGCAAAGAAATGGGACAAAGGTCTCAATGTACAGGTTGATTATGTCGAAAAATAGAATAAATTTCAGGTAGATACTTTGACTATAAGTGTCTCATTTCAGTTTCGAATCTTATTTATTGAGTTACCCTCTCAAAGCGTTTTCAGTGGCTCTATCTGATCTAAGCCTACGTTATAATTTTCTAAAGCTACTCTCCTATGTTTTCATCCCATAGCATATAAGGCATCTGCTCAAAATATTGCACAATTCAACTAATACCTGTCAGTAGAAGGCTGCTTGGACGACGGGTCGTTCATTTCTCTCTCAATCAGCTCTATCCTAGGTATTTGAGCCCGGAAACTTTATGTACTTCTGTAGCAGCCTGTGGCAGGTTCACTTATCCCTTTACTCCTGGGAATATAAGTGATCTACATGGGATGTGTTTTCATATGATCTTTAATATATCCTATCAATTAAGCTAAATGTGAAACATTATGAAGTGGAAGAAATCCTCTCCATTCTCGGTTGGCACGGTTTCCACTGATCCTGCTCATTTCAGCATGGATTATGCTCCGTGTTAGGAGTAGGAACTTGTTGCTTTTTTAACCAGAGAATAAAGTCTACGAAGTATACTTTTACAGGCATCTTTTAAGCAGTTACTCCCGTTGGTTTTTATCCACTCTTCCATTTTATTTTACAGGCTGCAATTTCCCAGACTTTTGCAGAAACTAGCATATTACGGGTATGCATGCAATTTCGCCGTTTCTCTGATGGGTGCTACAGAATCTAAAGCACGTCACATGCAATTGAGCGTTATGCTTCGTTGCTGATTTTGCCCAAGCAAAAAGTCACGGCTGACATTTCCTTTTGTTATACAGCGACAAAGCACTGACCATTATCACTGATATGCGGTGCTACTCCGTTATGCATGGACCACATATTCAATCTGCATACCAGTAGGATATCATAGCAGTTTTACGACATAAAGAGCAACGGTTCATTGAGTTCTCCATTTTATATATACAGCTGTTATTCACGTCTAACTAAACCCCTATTATCTAGGTGGTTTGTCATAATAACCAATACAATAATATTGTCTTTAGCAGGAAACAATAATTATCATGATGCAATAATTTAAAACAATTTACAGACAAAGAGTGAAAGCAACATAACCTCGTAGTTTGAACGCGTTTTTATATATGGATTAAATGCACAACATAAAAATTAAGTTCAAGGCACAGAGATAATTTCAAACAAACTTCTCTGCAAAACCAGTCAGTATTATTCATTTAATTTTTCATTTATATTTTTATTATTATTTTTTAAAGTGCCACTGAATTTTTCTCACAATGTTTGGAGTTTAAATTCGGTACAAATATTTCATTATGGAGTACATGCTATCTTCACCTACAACGGAAGGTGTAAGAAACTATTTCTGCAGCGAGATATTTGGATTAAAATGAAATAAATATAAAAATAAACACTCCCAAGGGCTTTCTGTTCTGAAAAAAATACATACAACTAAAAGGCAGAAGATAGAGCAAAACTGTGATAACAAAATACATCAAAACTTTAAGAATAATGGGCAGTTGTGAGGCAGTTTCTGATTGCAATTTTAGTGCTGAATTTGATTTTGAGTTTCTCAAGAACCATTTAAGAATAAAATGAAACTTTGACTCGAAATACAGCAATATTTTATCAATATATTTCACGTGAAATTATCTTTGTTTAGTAAAGGCAATACCTTGAACTCGTAATAAACAAAATTAAAATTTCAAACTTTCATTGATACAGACTAATGAGGTACACCTTTCTCTAAAACTATTAATTATTTTACTAACTGTAACAGTAGTTTCGGGTTATGTTTAGAGGAGGTATGAAAATTTTAAAAATTTAAAGAGAAAATGAATATGTAAATCTATTTAGTAATTTAAATAAGTAAAAATATATGTAATTTTGTGATTGGCCGTAGTAATAATTGTATGACGTAATGTTGCGACGTGGAATTAAATCGGTCAATCACAAAATTAAGATAGGAGTAACGATAGCTACGAAAAATCAATAATCTTGGTAGAGATGTTTTGTGATCGTGACTGTGATGAATAGTGGTGCAGGATCAAGAACTTTTATGTAATAGTTGGAACTGTTTAAATATAACAAAGTAAGAACTTATCGAAATGTTTGAAGTAACCTGCAGGTGACTGGGAAAGAAGTTCAAGTAAAATGTAATCCAAATAATACAATTAAATAGTTACAAAATTTGACTTCTCCGAAACTTTATTCCGAACCACGCCTGAAAAACAGATGTCTCATGATCAAACACAATCATCAAGAAACAACTCAATATACAACGAATTAACCCTGTTACATCTGGCTTCTCGACGTGGGTCTTCCAAACAGTCAACGTGCATCCCATCTCAAACATAGAAGTCCCGCACCAAATTGCGCCCGAACGTGTGGCTGATTAAGATGGAGAGAAATGAACTACGAATAGAATGCCTGTCCCATAACATTTCATATTACATTATCAACTTTAATACTTGCCTTACTTGAAAATTTCCAACTAAATTTGCTTCCAACTTGAAGTTATTTGCCGTCCAAAATTGTGTGCACTTTGAACACACATTTCATGCCAAAATTTATGATAAATTATGATTAACAGTTTGAGGAATAATTTCAGGTGAAACCAGTTATTCTTTGACTGGGAAATGACCAGCAAAAATGTCATCCATGTAGCTTAATTAGTTACAGAGAAAATTGTATGTAAACTATGAAAATCCCTCTTCTGTAGCACCCATTCCATTCATCGTCCCATATGGTTTAAAAAGCAAAAGGACGTAAATTACAAAAAAAAAAAAAAAAAAAAAAAAAAAAAAAAAAATAGAAATACAAGTTACGGTTAACTGAAATTAAAGATGAACATACCCATAACAGCAGTGATTCACCAGGCTAGAACATCCTAATTAAAAACCTTTATCACCTTAAAACTCCAACATGCCATATACATTTTGAAAGCACAGAGATAATAGTTTTTTAAGCAAGAAAACCAAAAGATTGATTTCTTGGACCCAAATAGTCTTTCAGTGTCCTTAAGTAATGGAATACGCTTAATCACTATGTCCAAAGTGTTGTCACATAACCAGGCCCTATTAGCAGATCATCCCCCCCCTTTTATAGCACTCAAAATTAGTTTCCTTCTTATTATACATTAAATGCAATGCAGATTTTCTTTGTGAGCAATAAGCTCGGTTTTGAAAAAAACATCAACACAGCACATCAAGCCTTATAGAGGTATTATTTTGAATCATCCTGTGAACTACTATGTACAGAAACCCTCTTTACTTCCCTCTTCTCGTAACAACCTCCCTGACGCATCATCGTCATCAGGTTTTGCGGGTGGTATGAAAGGCTTCTTGGGAATAGAAACCGCAGCAAGAGAGCAAAAAGGGTTCGCCTCTGAAGCCGCTATCAACATTCATGTGCAGTTAACATCTGGGTTATTATTTGGTAAGTTTCCTCAATACTAAATCCCTTTAAATGTGTACTGCACTAAATGTTTATTACCTATAATTCAGCGGAGTGCATGGAAACGTGCCGATGCTATTAGTTTTCTATATTTCTTTCTTCATCTAATGTTGTCCGAAAATGCAAGCCAGTACCTTAATGTCTTGAATTCAAGTTCAATATAACCTTTAACCTATGAAAAAGTTAGGTCGAGGCGAGTGGTGAAGGGGGAAGAGTAGGAAAAGATTTTAACTTTAACTGGAAGACATTCTTTACAACGATCGTCCACCTTTACTCCTGAATGACTTCCTGAATTATTAACAAAAGACTGTCATTGAAACGTTAAACTGTGAGTTCATATCGGTTTCATGCTCAAAAATTAAATATATTTGGGGACTTATACAAACTAGAGTGCTAGATTTAGGAAAGCACTGCGAACTCCAGAGCACCTCTGGTTTATTATTGTCACTGTGAATCATGAAGGCTGTTCAATAAAGAATGATCACATTTTTTGACAACGTACCTTTACTCATCGTCAAAATTTTGATGGTTCTTCTCCAAATAGTCTCCCCCGAATGCGATGCACTTGTCCCAGCGTTTCTGCCTCTCTTCAAAGACATGCTGGAAACCATTTTTGAGAGATCCTTCAAAATCGCCTTCGAAGCCTTCACCACTGCTTCTGATGATGGACAATGCCTCCCACGAAGGCCTTTCTTTAAGTTAGGGAATAGAAAAATGTCACATGGGCATAAATCCGGACTATAGGGAGGGTGAGGGATGCACTTCACGCAATATTGGCCATATGCGGCCCCACATTATCGTGGTGCAGCATCCAGCTTGCTTCACGGAAATGTGGACTTTTGCGCCTGATATGGACTTGAAATGTTTTCAGGACATCCCTGTAGTATTGACCAGTTACTGATGTGTGTGCGGGCACAACATGCTGATAAAACATTCCATGAATATTAAAGAATGAAATGACCATAACTTTCCCAGCAGAAGCAACCACTTTTGCATTTTGGGGGTTGGTGATGAAGAAGATTTCTACACTGAGCTTTGATGTTTGCTCTCAGGATCAAAATGATGTAGCCAAGTTTCATCACCAGTGATTACGTTTGAAAGAAACTCCGGATCTTCCTCTAACATCAACATTAACTGCATGTAGACCTGCATGCGAAAGTTCTTTGTTCGGGAATCAACAGTCTTGGAACCCATCAAGCACAAACACGTCGCATGTGTAATGTTTCTGTCACCAACGTGTGGGTGGCACCCAATGAAATGTTCAGTATTTCAAAAAGTGATCTTAAGGTTATTCGTCAATCCTCTCTCACAATGGCAGTAGCAGTGTTGATGATTTCTTCCAAGAGCAGTAACGGGAGCACCGGGTCTACCTTCCTTTGAAATTGATTGCCTCCCCTCTTTAAACATTTTAAACCACCTTCGAGCTATGCTGTAGGGAAGAACAGACTTTACATAGGCCTCCTGTAACATTGTATAGGCTTCAACTGAATATTTGTTGACATGAAAGCGGAATTTCAAAGCCGCATATTGTTCCTCGCGTGTTACTTCCATTGCAGCGGTAGGCGATACTGAAGATGTCTGAACTTGCCTGGTTCTCACAGGCGGGAACCAGGAGTACCAACAATGAAACTAATACGGCGTGTTTGTTTCACATTAACCTAACAGAATATAATAAGGTAGAATTTTAGTGGGAAAAATTATAACCGTAAAAAATTATGATCATTCTTTATTGAACAGCTCTCGTATATCGACACGATTCTATCCTTTTGATTGAGTATGAAGAAACATTATACTTAAGCCATTTCCATACCAAAATTTCTTTGGAAATAGAAGTTTCGAGATACCCTCGTCTCATCAAAAGAGTGTAAACAAAATTTCTGAGAGAGAGAGAGAGAGAGAGAGAGAGAGAGAGAGAGAGAGAGAGAGAGAGAGAGAGAGAGAGAGAGAGAGAGATGGAAGGGTGAGCGTGTGGAAACTAAGATCAATTAAATACATATTTAGCATTTCTCAACGGCTTCAATAATAATTGCTGAACCTTATGAAACAAGCATACTCTTTGTGTACAAAATGCTTAAAGAACGTATCAAGTAATTTTTAAGGTTAGCCATTTTTTAGGTATTCTGGCTTCAATTTTCGAATAGATCTATCCTGTTCAGGTACTAAATCGCTGTTGTTCTGTGGTATTGCTAATAAGATGGAACTTCAATGTTATTGTACTTTTCAAAGGTGTAGTTTTCACTACAGTGTATCATACTTATGCTTTTTATACCCATAATGAAATGTGTAAATGAGTATAACTCACTTAAATAGAGTAGAAAAAAGAATAGGCGCTTTTAAGAATAGTTTATGAGACAGTGGGTAGAGAAACTCATGTAAAATGGTATGAAACATTTTTATCAAATACTTAATTATATGTGAGAAGCTTATCCTTTAAGAACACCTAACAAAGTTCATATGGTATCGGTTTTAGTTGCCTAAGTTAGTAGCCTTCAACTGTTTCATTGATTTTGTGTGACCAACGTCCTCCAAAAATAAGTCTAATAGGACGATGAATAAAATGATCCTCAAATGAACCCAGAGTCCGTTGAGCTCAGCCTTCCCCCACATTCGTCTTTCACAATAATGGAAAATCCCGCAAAAGTCTCTATCCGAATAACTCACCCGATATTAACTCGGAACTTTTTGAATGAGAGGCTTTATTCTATGAATTTTGATGCTACATACACCTTACATTTTTATTTGCCAAACGGTATAGATACCCAACTCACGGGCACCTCGCCATGACCGTTAGCAAGGCAAAATAGACTGGCAGAGTCCTGAGTTTGAATCCCAAGGCTTCAGTCTAATCTGCCTGGGTAGTGTTCCAAAGAATTGAAAGTGGTCACGTTAATTAACCAGTGGGGTGACACATGAATGAGATAGGATTACATTATTATTGAGGTTGCCTTTCATTTAAATAATGCTAAAACAATAATAAACTTATGATATAAAATAACCACAGCGTCTCCCTCATTTTTGAATTCCAATATAATAACAATTTTGTTAAAGTATTCTAAAACCTCGACTGAACATCTTCGTTGCCAATTGGCAATAGTATGCTCCAGAGGATTGAAATATGGCTCACTGTCGCTCTTTATCGTATAATTTCTATCATCCAAGTACCATACTTCCTTCCAAGAGAAGAACTCTTGTCAACAAAAATGTTTTTTCCAGCAGCCCCAGGCAGTCCATTATGGTGTGCTCAAGTAGAGGCGTCCGTAGTAAATCGATGTCCATCAAGCATCTGAAAAGATGACATCTGACTTTTAGGCTCTTTCTATAAAGTCGCTGACCAAAACATTTTATTTGAAGTGTTCTTCAAAATGTTTCTTTGCAGAATCAAAAAGGACCTTGGAAAAGAAGATGGGATAAACTGGACTTATCAAATGTTAACCCACTCTGGTGGGTAGTGATAATATAAAGAAAACTGAAAGTGCTTAAGGCTACCAACTACTGAAGACGCCTATAGAGGCTATGAACGAATTATCAAATCAAGGAGACCTGTAGTGTCCTCAGAGAATATTTGATCCCCAGAGCAAGTGTACATGCCACCTATCTAGCACCAATGCATGCCACAAAAATCCGAGACGACGAAATATGAGAAAAGAGAATGTAATGGAAATAAGGAAAGAAAATCCTAGTTATCAAATAATGACTTAGTTACTGCTACTCAACCAACATTTTGTAGCTGTGCCCTACAATTGGGCACCTCAGAGGCAAATTTTGAAGGCAGAGGAGACAGAAACACATGATCCAGAAGATAAAAGCTAGAGGACGGGAGAGTTCAAGAGGTCCTGAGTTCGAATATAGATCAGGATGAGTTATGTAGACAAGTTCTTTCCGGGATTTTCTATTATCCTAAAAGACCTGGAAGTTAACATCTACTTGGCAGAGCTGAAGTCCAGAGTGTCATATAAGCCAAGGTACTAGTGGTAAACACTGTTTAACATTTAAAATGCTCTTCACAATGCAATTTGTTATTAACTTTCTTAATGTCCTTTGACACATGCTCAAAATAAAGTTCCAAATTTTAGCAATAAATTACTATCTTTAATTTTGGAGAGATAAAAGGTAATAACGTTTGTACGATAATTAGTGGCTAATAGCATCTGATCTGACATATACTTTTTGTAAACTTCATGTGAATACCTTTTAAAATACATCGTGTGGAGGAATTTTAATGGAGTGATGAGTGTACACAATACAGAATAAACTTTAAATAGCCACTCAATTCTGAAATACAATAAAACGTTACTGTCACTGTATGTAATAATTGGCATACACATTCAAGAAGGCATCTTATATTCCGTGGGATTTCTAAACAGCAGGGAGCAAAAGGACACCTCGCTCGTTGGCCTTACGCGATGTTTTGTATTTATCACCGTCAGTAGGAACACATCAGCTTAAAGGTTACAGGCAGTTCTATCAAAAGAGATGTAAAGAAGTTCTTTTATGACCTAGTAACACTGGGCCTCTGGCGGAACCAGAGAAAACTCTTTAATATCTGATGTGTCAGAGACAAACCTGGAGGACAGGCTGAGAATAACTTCCTAGAGAGTAAATGTGCTGTCTGTCAAACAAAAACAGAGGCTGAACAACTCTAATCCTACTTGAAATATTTTTTTAAAAAAAGGGCAATGAGAGAAAACGGATTGGGATTTATGACAGAGGGGATTCGGTACGCAGGCCACAAAGCTGGGCCCATTGTTCCTATGCCCCTAAGTGGGGACACTCCAGCAGGAAGGATGAGGCGAAGAGACAGAGGGCGGCCGACCCAAAAAGCCACGACAGTTCAGAGAGCAGGGTCCCTAGAGTGTACTTGGATAGAGACTTCCCCCGACAGGCCAGAACAACGAACTCGCTCCCCTACAGCGGGACGGCAACGAGCCCTGCAGCCGAGCTCTAATAGTCCCAGGCAGGCGAACCAAGCTCCAAAAGTTCTGGCTGGTGGTCCCGAAATATTCCCAGCAGAGGCACTGAGACCGGCAACCAACCTACTGGAGCCCGCCTCGGTAGCTCAGATGGTAGCATGTCAGCCTCGCGTTCAAGAGATCCCGAGTTCGAATCTCGGTCAGGTTGAGTTACCTGAATAAGCTTTTTCCGGGGTTTACCCTTATCCTCATAGACGAATGTCGGATAGCTCTAAGCTCCATGGACCCTGGACACATTTGGGCATCATTTCATCCATTTTATTCACCGTCCGATATGACTTAACGTTGGAGGACGTAAAATTATAAAAAAATTAAATAAAGATCCTACTGGAGGAGGAAGTAGTTTTCCTCAGAGCATATCATCCCGCCATGCACCGCCGAGACCCCCGCCAACACTTCTACCACGAAAGAGACCACCAGGTGAGAGATGATATAAAATGACAATGGAAATGAAATGCAGGACAGGAAATTACGTGGATGTAATTAACCTACCCAGCCTAGAGACCCGAGAAAACTCCCAAAAAACCATGGGTAAGGTAGGTCGGCCACGGGATTCGAACCTGGGCCTCTCGAATGCGGGCTACAGACGAAACCGCCTGAGTCATCCCGCTCGCGTGAAAGAAAAGGGGCTAAAGGTAGTTTGTATTGCAGCAGTCATAACATAGTAATTAGAGGCTTCCAAATACGTGCTTTCTACCTTACTATTTAGCTAAACACCAATGGGGTGTTTTAATATGGGGCTGTCAGTGAACCTGCCCTCTACTCTCGTCTTCCCTCAAGTCCGTCTACCCTTTGTATTCTCTCATATCATCCCTCCCTCTCCTCCCAACTTTGTCCTACAAATACAGCCATCATAATAGCAAACTATTTTGAGAGCTCCTATCGAAGATATACGACTATGATATCGACGTTGAATACATTACTCTTTTGATCTACGAGATCCACTGAATATACTCGATTACATCTTCTTACCGCCCTAGCCTTCACTGCAATTGAAGAGGAAGTGCAAATAACCTTCTGATACATTTGAGTGAAATTCTGTCGAACCCAATATGTTTCTCTTATGTTTATATCTCCCGGTTGTATACCCGGCATGCTCACGAGGCTTTGGACTCTCGTAACAGGTTTTATGACTATGGCTGAAACGATGGCAATGAAATTTTATTAAAGTTTTTGTTAAGCTACGTATTTGCATTCAAGGTAGCATTTACACGCCGACGTTTATTGCCTAGCATGAAAAATGACGTCAGTACAAGGAAACACAGGAATCGCCTAACTGGTAGAAGCTACAGTAAAATAAGGAAACGAAGAAACAGAGGTGATTGGCACAATTACTGCTAGGTCTCCAACGGTTTCATGTAACATAACTTTACGTGTTCTGTCTTTTTTACTATTTACATATTATGACTTAGAATCCAAGAATTTATTTTAGGGAAAATGACATACCTTAAGCGTAATGTAAGGAAATCGATGCATGATTGATTGTTATTAGGTTATATCAGGTGAATCACCTGCCCCTATTTATTTTTAATATATGCAACGTGCTAAGCGACATATGGATTACGCCTTTCTTGAATGTCTAATGGATAAATTGCAGAAAAGTTTATAGAAGAGGGGCAGATAACTTAGCGCATAAGTATTGTATGAGACAGAAAGCAATCAGGATGTATGTCGTTAGCAAAAACATTTTACTCAGATACAGAGAGCTGCAGTAGCAATTTTAGAAAATTTTGCAAGCATTTATTCACTAGTGTACACACACATATACATACACACATACACGCACACACACCTTTAAACACGCCCCTGAAGGAACAACCTATCACATATATCAATTGACAACAACTTTGGAACACAAAATGGCAGATCTACACAGTGGGACCAACTTAAATATTCAGCCATCACATGTTTTCGTTGTACAGCCATGTCAAAAAGTACTAAGAATTAGATGTTTTCGCTTTTGTTCAAATTACGGCAGATTTTAGCTCATGTAGTAATTGTAATGGTAGCCGCAGTTGCTTTATTTACGTTAAAATTACCAGTTGGCCTCAAAACACTGTATGAAGCTCTAAAAGAAAACGCCAAGCTTCGATGTGGGTTCTGAGGTCTGTGGTTACTTATTCGTACAGAAACCTTCCCTTTTTTGTAATTTTACGTCCTCCAAAGTAAGTCATGTCGGACGATGAATGGAAAGGGCGAAATGATGCCCAATGAGCCCAGGGTCCATAGAGCTTAGAGTTACATTTTTTAGAGTTACATTGCTTAGAGTTACAAGCTTGACATTCGTCAAACCTTCCCTTGCTCTTTAATGTTGGTTACATGGTATCATATAGGTAATTTCACCACTGTACCACTTCATGTGCGATTCAAATCCTTCGTGCTCAGTCAACGATTTTATTACACTTTGTTTTACCTCATGGGACGCATGAAACTCCGAGGTGGGCTCTGAGGTCTGTGGTTACTTATTGGTATAGGAACCTCTTCTCGCAAGGTAGCGTTGGCTAAATGATATTGTATAGGTAATTTCACCACTTTGGCACTTCAAGTTGGATTCAAATCATTTGTGTTCAGTCAACAATTTCATTACCATTTTCTTTACCTCTTGGGGATATATAATTTGATATTATGATACAAATAACATCTTTATAATGCTATAGGTGTTTATAAAATACAGTAATAGCCGCGTTTTCCACTGGAAAATAGTCATAAATGTACAGTTCATAGTAGATATATAATTATTGTTAGTAGTTTGCTTGACCCGTTCACCAAGTTGCACACATTTCATAAATGCAAAATGAAGCATGTGATTTAATCATGAAATAAAATCTATTAGATTTTATGTCGTAGACATGCTCCTAAAATTAAAAGCCAACTACGATACATTATATACAACACCAGGTAGGGTACAGAATTTAAGGATCACAAACTTAAACATGATCTCTAATTAAAGATAAAGATAGCCCATAGCTTCCTTTGGAGGGGCAAGCGCCTCTCCTAACTGCCGGTAGGGTGAGCTCGGTGCAACTGATATAGTGAGCTAATCCCTAATTATCGAATTGTAATTATTGTGTCTTTCATTCACAAGAGAACCATAGCAACAATAAATAATTCAGTAACTAAAATACAGGCAAAAAAGACTAGGAGAAAGACAAAAACAAAAAACAAACAAACAAAACAAAAAAGACAAAATACAAAACAACTTGACTCGTTTCAAACCTAACCTTTGCATCACCATATTCCCGCAACAAATTCATTTCCACAGCTATCACATATTCTATGCCACTCTTTGGGAAAGCATTCGTTTATGTCTTTGATATTATTATATGCGTGAAAAGATGTTTAAGCTCTTATGACAACTTCTTGGTACTTAATCAGGGCTGTAAGTATTAATGCTTGGTGCATATAGTACCGAATAGAAGGACAGAGCTGCAATAGCGGCTTTTGTGCTAAAAGGGTAACCGTTTTCGCGTTAGACTATAAACTGCGGGTTACATAAATAAGAATAAATAGGGACAACTGACTCACCTAGTATAAATAGTAACTAAGTTATCTTTTTAAAACCATTTACTAATTCACAATAGTTTTACGTTATTTTTATTGGTCTGTGTCACTGCGCATACACAAGGCAGACATGTGTTCTTATATTTCTCCCTGGCGGTGGATGCAAGCGAATTTTCTTTATCACACAAATTCACTGCAGGTCAGTACACTCCGCACCATTCATTGAGTAACATTCTAGCAGAAAGAAGTGACATTCTCTGACAGTTACGATGTTATGAAAGAACAAACATGTTACGAATAACATTAGAAAGTGTAGCTTCAGGACAAAACCAGACTAAAAGTTTGTCATTTCATTTTTTGTTTGTCCCTTTTTGCATGTGAAAAAGTTTCGCCAAACTTCGGGTTGCCAGTGAAACCGATGTCATGAAGTTTCCTACCTGTTTATGAGAATTAAGACATTACAGCCTCAAAGCAATAGAGGTTTGGTTTTTGAATAAGCAGAATAAAACCCTTATAATTATCAGCATATTATTTTATTGTAAATTGAAATTTCTGGTGCACCTTTAGTCTAACCGATTCAAGGTGGAAAGATAGAGTCAGACTGAAAAATGCAATGTCATAGCCGGGATTTGAACCACGGATCTTATGGTTTCCGTCCAGCCACTTAGGAGTTCTCATAAACACATGAGACAGCTAACTTGATGGCAACCTACTATGCTGTAAGTACTTTAAGGCCCGGGCTTTATAGTTAACCACTATTAGGACAATTAATGGAAGTTAATTGTTCTTTCACACTGGCCGTGTGTAGGCTAAAGTATGGAAAGATAGAGTCAGACTGAAAAATGCAATGCCATAGCCGGGATTTGAACCACGTATCTTCTGGTTTCCGTCCAGCCGCTCTAACCATTCAGCTACTATGGTCAACGTGCCGACATGACATTAAATTCTCTAACTGACTCGTGTTTCTCCCGGTAAATCTCGACGAGTTCTCATAAACACATGAGACAACTACCTTAATGGCGACTTACTATGCTGTAAGTACTTTAAAGCCCGGGCTACATAGTTACCCAATATTAGGTTAATTAATGGAAATTAATTGTTCTTTAACACTAGCCATGTGTACGCTGAAGTATGGAAAGAAAATTAAGTTTCATTAATTGACCTAATATTGGTTAACTACAAAGCCCGGGCCTTAAAGTAATTACACGTTGTAAGTCGCCATTAAGGTAGTTGTCTCATGTGTTATGAGAACTCCTAGTGGTTTACCGGGAGAAACACGAGTAAGTTGGAGAATTTAATGTCATTTCGGCACGTTGGCCATAGTAGTTCAATGGTTAGAGCGGCTGGACGGAGACCAGAAGATCCGTGGTTCAAATCCCGACTATGGCATTGAATTTTTCAGTCTGACTCTATCTTTCCATAATTTAGCCTACACACGGCCAGTGTGAAGGAACAATTAATTTCGATTTAGGGTGGACTATCGATTAGTTATTTCTGCACACCCTACGAAACATTTACCCCTCCCCCTTTTGAATTTACTCTGTCTGTGAAAAGGAACCATTCATCTTACCTATCATGAGGCGTCTTTACTGACTCCCATTCGCTTCTTATTACGAACCTGTGTAATTTATTCTCATGCAATAAATCATCGAAATTCTTGTTGTTATGGTCTTTCTTTGCACAAGATCCTGGACAGGTTCCTTTATAAAGCTTATTTAAAATGAAATTTACTTCTCCAAAGTTTCTGTAAATTTCACAGGCATTGTTTGCATCTTATAGATGTTTCAAATGTTTGCAGGATTTTTCTCCATTCGTCACAACCTCTAAGTTTCCGCACTATAAGCCGTTATTTTCCGTCTAAACACCTTATTGATTTCGTTACGTCTTGCCTGAAGCTTTAAATAGAATTTATTTATTTTCTGATCAAATTTAGCTATCTTTGTAAATTTTCTTTCTATTTCTGAATTCACAGCAAGTAACTTTTCCTGACAATTATTAGCATTATTTTCTTCTCGTTTTGTTTTCAGCAAGATATCTGTTTGCTGTTACAGAATTAATATTCATAATAGCCGACAGAACCTGAACAATAAATTCGCATTTTTAAATTAAAATAGAATGTCTGCATGTACTAACTATACACTGACGTATGTAAAACTTCACCGATTCACCTGGATCACAATAACGTATTCTCTTTGCAAGATCTCCAACTTCTATGAACTTTGACCCTGTCCAGCTGGTATAAAATATATAATTGACGTGGGAAACAATTCAGCGATACAAAAACAAACTAATGAATGATATTACATAGAATCGAAATGAAGGTGTGTAATTTTATACTGGAGAACACTTATGGCACGTGTATAGTGCTCAGCCGGTCGGTATAGCACCTGCCTCAGTGCTAGCGGTCCCTGCTGTGTGCGGGGACTTTCCTCCAACCAATATGATTTCCCATTTTCCCCCGAGTCTGGAAGTATGAATGAGAGTGTGAATGTATGTGTGGTCTAATGTTTAAACCAAACGAATACGAGTTAATACCATATCGATGTTGCAAAAGGTGAAAGACCGCCGTTATGATCACTACAGTTAAACGCGGGGCCAGTATCAAATTATAATTAAACTAACATTAAATAAACGGTATCAAGAAAATATAAGGTTCAACTATATTAAAAGAACAAATCATATATTTATTTTTATTTTTAGGTACTTATTATTGTTTATATTGTACCCAAATTCAAGGAAGCGCTATCTTAATTGTGTTCCGCTGGAGAAAACACGGAAAGCTACCTTGTAATTTTACCCTTTGAGGGCTTAGCTATTTTCTATGGGAGGTAACGTATCCTGACAATCCTGTGGCCCAAAAAATAGATAACGATACACTTGTCATAGTTTGGGTTTAGATTTGTCAGTACTGACACACTGTTGCGTTCAGTTGTGTTTGATTAAAGACAATGTTCAATATATTTTCATGACAAATGTGTGTATATTGATATTTTTAGCCATATGTCCTGAAATTCCATTTATTGTAAATTCTTTGTTGATAACAGGTGGACCTTGAGATGGAGACAGTGTTACTATACATTGAATATGGATATCCTTACAGCACACTATTAAGCATACCTTGTTTTGCAGAGTTAACCATTTCAACTTATGCCCAGTGGTTATTTTGAATTTGTTAATATTTGTACGCCTGCCAAATGGAATGTCTGTCTCTCCTGGTTATACAAATGGAACAGTGTTTCAAATCCATTACATATGAGCAGCTGTTAAAAATGTATTGTTGTTTAACCTTCTGTATTCTCAAACTCCCACTCTACCCACATTGAAAAATGTGTCAAAGCTGTTTCTACAAGCTTTCACTTAGATTATCATAAACTAGTTAGCACCACAAGTATTTCAAGGAATATTTGTTAAAGAGTATGCATATAGGTGCAGCATATACTCCCCACCAACGCAAAATAAGTCCCTGAAGGGAATACGACCCCTTACACAGTCGGACAAGGTCAGTGAATGTGTGTGACAAAGAACTCATGCCACACAAGGAGTAGAACAGTTAAAACATACGCCCTATTCACTCTGTACACTTAAACCAAATAAGATTCATTCACAAAAGTAGAATCCATCAGAATCTTTTTGAATGGTCTGTAACTGTACTAACATGGGGTGTCATAAACTACCGAGGAAGGATGTGGGGATTTTTTCCAACCCCCCTGCATCTCATCTCCCGGAGACTTTCTTTCCTGTGGTATACTATGACTTTTTTATATACGTCAGTGTACAATAGAAGACGAGACCAGGCGGTGTGGTTTTTAGAGCGTAACTGTATTATTTTCTAAAGTTATCCATTTCTTGGTCCACTAGTTTAATCTAATAAAATGGAATCTGCAGCCATGTAGCGTTTGGAAACAGTTTATGCGAGTCGAAAGTTAAGAGAGACGCTCCACATGCTTTCCTGTAAGCATTACATTGTTGACTTTTCTGGGTTTGATTTAATCTCACCTGGAATTGGAGAGTGTCCGCAAAATCCACCAGCTGTGGTCTGGTTTAACAAAATCCTCATGTCCTACACTAAATTCCATTTTTAAACAGAGCTAAATTTCAAATCGAAGGGAATTAAATCGGGGATATCTCTAATATCGACAAGCCTCACAGAATTGGGTCAGCTAGTCTGCAGGTGCACTCGTGCTGCTATATGGAATGGCATATTTGGCACATGACAAAGTGAGCTGAACTTTTAGTTTTATTCTCACCTATGATTAAGTAATGTTAATGGGATAATCTCATTACAAATGGTTGAAGGATTATGATACAGATATTATGATTTGTGCGTTATATAAATTTATGAAATATACTCTTATGAAGGGATTTTAGTGGCTATTCCCAGAGTTTTAATATACATGTTGGTACATTAAAACTTATTTTAAAGAATATTAAAAATTAAGAATACTTTTCATGCAAATTATATTCTGAAACATGGAAGAGTTCTTGAAATTTTTCGTATCGGATCCTTTAAAATTCTCTAAAACGTCAGGACTCGTATATATCTAAAAGTATGCTTTCAAATTTATATAGGTTGTCCATAGATATAGAAACGTTTTGTAAATGTTTTCTTTTAAGTTAAGTTAACTTGAAACTTGAACTCCGTACTTAATAGATAGCCTATATTAAAAATTCAATGCCTTGGCCGGGATTTAAACCACGGATCTCCTGGTTTCTGTCCAGTCGCTCTTACCCACTGAGCTACCATTGCCAACAAGTTGACTCCCGGTAAACTACTAGGAGCTCTCGTATCCGAGATCAGCATTTATGACGACTTAAGTACTTAACTGTGTCAACTGGAGAATTTAATGCCAGGACGGCACGTTGGCCAAGGTAGCTCAATGGGTAAAAGCAACTAGACGGAACCAGGAGATCCGTGGTTCAAATCCCGGCCTTGGCATTGAACTTTTAATGTTGACTCTATCCAAAATCTTAGCATATATATGGCTAGTGTGAAGAAATGATTAATTTCCATCAAATAACTTAAATAATCCGTATTGAAGTTTGGGTTGAATATATTATTTTTTCTACCTGTCAGGATTATGTGACTATAAAGCAAACACTCTCCTTTTAAGATTACCTTGACCTCCAAGGCCACGTGGACCATTTTTGTTAAACTTTTATATTCTAAGATTGGCAAGGAAACAAGTATAAAATATTGTTATAATATGACAGTTCCATTCTAATAATTTTGGGTTATGTACAATTCCTAGAGTTTGAGGGAATCAGGACATTGGGTTTAAAATTCTTCCAAATCATTAACCGGATGCTGAGGTAAGCGATGGGGAATCTCCACCACGTTAGTGATGATTTTAGTGTATCCCTAAACTTAAGCACTACAACTCCAACCGCGCATTTCATCGCTGTATTGTTGCTGGCTCACTATATTGGAAGAATAAATTAATTTTAACACCGATGATTCAACAGGGTCCGAACGATTCCCTTCCAAAAATCATGTTTTAACTACCTCGCAATAAAGGATATAGTTATTTTCCCTTCCAATTTTCTATTATTCAAATAAAGTGTATTCCGGTTCCCTCGATGGCTCAGCCTCACGAGTTTTCGTCACACTTCACACAGATTTCGGACTGTCAAGGATATTAACCAAAACAAACAATTCCTTTAGTTATACACTGGACATCCATAGTAGTAAGAAAATGTAATTGTTCTTGGCTTACCTCTTTGTGAAGAAGTTTCCTTGGATGTCTATCTTCAACTTTTTTTCTTTTAATACTACTCCTAATCATTTGTCTGTTTAATTTTGCATATTTTCACAATCAGGAATATGTTGCACGTTTTTCATCATAATCACTTCACATCTTTGAATCAGTTTTTATAAAGAAATTACATTATTGAATACACACGTCCACCACCTAAATAAAACCTTCAGTATTTTTTGTATGCTAAATTTATAGTCCCCTAGTAGAATCACTTCCTTGCCCCGTTCACTTATATTTTTTCCACGTTTGACATTGTCTATATACACATCCGTCTACACTGCAGTGCACTGCTACATAGCATTAACAGGTCTACTGTCAAGGTCAAAGATATTCTAGGTGACCTACTCGATTGGGGTCTTTACTTTCGACTTGCACAGTAGGCATTACTAACACAAAACTGAGGACACAGTTGACCTGCAGGAGGGAATCGGAACATTTTAATTCCCGCATTATCTTCTCGGCGCGAAGGGAATCGGCGTGTTTACAAAATTACTGCTTTGTAGCGAATCGAGGAAATAACTAACCGTGGGAGGCAGTCGGTAGTCATTCGGTTCAACAGTTCGTCTAATTTTTATGCAACATCGTATGTACATACAATCGAATTTAGAAGTATAAAGTTTGCTATCTGGTGTTACTTAACAGCTTATTCTAACCTGTGTCCTTTCCTACGCGTGTTTCGCTTTATGTTCGGTTTTGGATATTAATTTTCATAAATTACTTGACGTGTTGTTCCCTCTTAGATTAAGAAAATCCCTAGATTTTTTTAAAACAAATATAATAAGATCCTGGATCTATCAACCCCTCAAATGCATTCTTGTCCTATGGGTTCAAGTGAAAGCAAGAGTTTCTATTTCGTAATATGGGGTACTGCCCGCCTCAGTAGCGTAGATGGTAGCATGTCTGTATCATGTTCAAGAGCTCCCGAGTTCGAATCTCGGTCAGGGTAAGTTAGCTGGACAAGGTTTTTCCAGGGTTTTCCCTTATCCCAAAAGACGAATGTCGAATAACTCTAAGCTCCGTGGACCCTGGGCCCATTTGAGCATCATTTCAACCATTCCATTCATCGTCCGATATGACTTAAAATGTTAAAGGACGTATTTATGTATATATGTATTTATTGACTGCAATTGGGTACTACCCGGTGGCAGAGTTAAGAATACAGATCAAATTACATATACTAGATTTACAACAATAATACAATAAACAATACAAACATGATATTATTTTACTTTAGTCACTTTAAACTTATCTAATTACTTCTCTATTTACATATTATATACCATTATAATTCAAAAGTTAAACTATAAACCATCTAGATTTTTTCTAAATTTCTTCAGCGACAGGGGACAGCCCTGAAAGACTGCTACAGGCAATTCATTCCATTCTTCAATGGTTCTATTAACAAAAGAAAATTTTCCTACGTCAGTTCTGTATCTTCTACCCTTAATTTTATACCTATGATCGTTTCGTCCATAATAATCCGGATTATCTAACCTTACACTAACGTCCACCCATGAGTTTACACCAGCATTAGCTTTGAATAACGCTACCAACCTATGTTTTTTACGCCTAATTCTTAATTCCTCCCATTTATACTCATCTCCTTTTATAGGCCCAAAATACTTGCCTCTTTTTATGAATTTTATTGCCCTCTTCTGTATTTTTTCTAATGGATCGATTTGGTTAGCTCTATATAGCTGTATATTACAAACAAAAAAAGAATATGGGGTACAGTGTAAACAACGTAGTAAACATCTGTTATTGCTTATCTGTTAGAGGTATATTATGACTAACCTCTCCAGGAGTAAAGAATAAGTACAGGAAGCACTGGAGGCAACAGACTGCAGGCCAAGGTGGCACAGTGACTCGCGGAGGTCACTTTCTTTTTGAAGACACGTCCCACTTCTGAGACTGAATAGATTCTGAACGATCCGTTGAAATTGTTCTCCAGTGTCAGGGAGAATACACTTTCCATATAAAGGTGACCGCCATTTATTCGGGATCTCTAGAAACATAACCTCAAATATCAGAAGGAAGTATAACAATACAGACATGAGGTAAACGAAAGATTAATAGATGAGAAGGCATTGGCCTACCACCGAGCGGGATGGCTCAGGCGGTTTCATCTGTGGCCCGCGTTCGGGAGGCTCGGGTTCGAATCCCATGGCTGACCTACCTGTTCCATGGGTTTTTTCGAGGGTTTTCCGGGTCGCTAGGCGAAGGCTGGGTAGGTTAATTACATCCCCCGAATTTACTGTCCCTCCAATTCATTTTACATCATCTCTCATCGGGTGGTGTCTTTCAGGGTAGAAGTGTCATCGGGAGTCTCGGCGGTGCATGGCAGGAAAGCTACTTCCTCTTCCGATAGGTTGGTTGCCGGTCTCCGCTCCTCTGTTGGGACCATTGCGGGATCGCCAGCCAGGGACATTTGGGGCTCGGATCGCCTGCCTGGGAACATTAGGGCTCGGCTGCTGGGCTTGTTGCCATCCCTCTGCAGGGGAGTGACTTCGTTGTCCTGGCCTGTCGGGGGAAGTCACTATCAAAGTAAACTGTAGGGATCCTGCCCTCTGTACTGTCATGGCTCCTTGGGTCAGCCGCCCTCTGTATCCTTCACCTCATCCTTCCTCCCGGGGATGACCCCACTTGGGGCATAGGAACAGTGGGTCCAGCATGGTGGCCTACGTACCGAATCCCCTCCCATTCGTCTACCAACCAGAAACAATCTCGCAACGTCTGAGAGAAGAACAACGAGAGCTAAACTCAGGACTACTTGAATGCGCCCACGAACTTTTATGCAGAGCTATATCTCTGGGTATGATTTAGTACAATAAGATGTAAACTAGTAAGAACAACATCTATGGAGCGAAAAAAGCAAATAAATATTTTTCTCTCTTTGTATAATTTCGAGGTGTTAATCTTCTACAGTAGAAGAAATGAAATTTCATAAGTAAATAGAATAATATTAGTGGACTTTCTCATGAGAACCTTATTCTATTCATACTGCGTAACCAGTAGTTAAGATTAAAAGGAGCGCAATTTCCCTTTTAGCTAGAAGTAACCTACATGTACTGTGCAAGTTAAATACAAGAAAGAAATTTTAGTTAATTGATGGAAATTAATCATTTCTTCACACTAGCCATATATAGGCTAAGGTTTCCGATGGATAGAGTCAACAAAAAAAATCAATGCCATGGTCGGAATTTGAACCACGGATCTTCTGGTTTCCGTCCAGTTGCTCTGACCCATAGAGGTACCATCGTCGAAGTGCCGTCCTAACATTAAATTCTCCATTTGACTCGTATATTTCCCCGGTAGACCACTAGAGGCTCTCGCATCCGAGATACACCGTTTGTGACGACTTACTATCCTAAGTACTTGAGTTAAGAGTTAAATGATGAAGCCTGGGACTCAAGTACTTACGATAGTAAGTCTCCACAAACGGTGTATCTCGGATATGAGAGCCCCTATTGGTCTACCAGGGAAATATACGGGTCAAATGGAGAATTTAAAGTCAGGACGGAACGTTGAACATGGTAGCTTAATGGGTCAGAGCAACTGGACGGAAACCAGGAGATCCGTGGTTCAAATCTCGGCCATGGCATTGAATTTTTGATGTTGAATTTATCCAACAAGAAAGAAAGTTTTCACATTATTCTGAAGTAAAGTTAAAATGGTATGAATTTAGTATTGGAGTTATAAAGCAATTGTATTCAATGCAAAAGATATGAACTCAGTTCTTCCCGAGAGAGACTTGCGATTCTGTAAATGCAGATTGAATCAGATTAAATATTTCTCTAATGAATATCACACTAACGCCTTTTACTGCTTAGTGTGATCTAGGAAAGTGTTCCTCAGTTTTCATTCAATTCTTAAACTGCCTCTGCAAATTTCGCTATAAAAGATTTTTAATGTTCTTGCAAATAAATAAAATATATGAGAGTTTCTTCAAGTCAAGGAAAGAGTAACTAAGTAAAAATTGCTTTTTTCCTCTTATAACATATTTTAAAATTAGAACTATATATATATATATATATATATATATATATATATATATATATATATATATATATATATATATACATATACTTATTTTCTAACTTTAGCATTCAAAAGGACATGTTAACGTCTAAACAAATAAACTTGGAAAAGCATCTTAAAATCTATTTAAATTGCCGTCAACGTTATTGAAAGTAAAACTATTATTGAAGGAAAACACAAAAATGTGATTCGCATAGTCGCAAGACACTGAAACGTTCTTCTGTTTCAAAAATTCTGTTAGCGTCGCAAAATTTAAAACAGCTTTATTCTAAAATTATATACTGCTTATGATTTCACAGTATCACTTATATAACCCATGGCGCGACAGCCCTTAGAGGGCCACGGCCTACCAACCCAACTGCCGGCCTCACGCCCACTTACGCACGGTAGAGGTGGACGATCATCCAACCGATACGGGGAAAAGATGTGGTTTCCGTGACCAGGGCCGCTCACCTAGCGTAAGCTCCTCACTTTCCTCACGATGCTGAGTGGGCACCGGTCCTATACCCGGGACCTAAAATCCCCACCACATGGTTGGGATCGAACCAGGGCATCTTTCCGTAGCCAGGGACCAAGGCATGCTGCGTTAGCCCGCTACGCCACGGAGCAGGACTCACAGTATCACTTGGAAGTATAAATAACCGATAACAATTCAACTGTTAGGTCATTTAGCTAGTAACTGTAAAATAAAGAAAAAGCAGGTGACATTTGAAAATACGCTTGTAAACATGAAAAGACAGTTGTACCTTGAATACGTGTTGCTTTGGGCTCATATTAGAAGGTCCAAAATGTTTGTGTTTACATCTTTGTTAATAACGGACTTTATTTTTTCGTCCACTGCACTTACTCCATTTTTACTAAATTAACATTTCATGTGGCATAAAAAGTGAAAGATTTCTAATGGGCGTGTGTGATGGCTGAAATTTCACAAGCATTCACAAGCATTTAAATTGCTTTTGTGCGTATTATCATCCTGTCTTTGTCTTATGCCGTCAACAGGAGCATAGGACTCTGATATGCCCGGGGGTTGCACCGATGGAATTGCAGATTTTAGGTTCCAGGTGCTGTGATAGGCAGCACGCTGAGCACAACGTCAAGACGGGCTGGAAAGTGGATACGCCACTTAAGCGCGTCAAACCCACAGGGAAGACTAGCGATAACCTCGGTGGGGCCGAATGGTGATCTAGCACACCTTCTACTAGCTCTGCAGGCTAGTACCCGGGACTTCTCAGGCAACTCTCTACTCACTCCGGGCGACCGCAGCCTGGGTGGAATTACCAATTTACCCGTGGGTGTCGGGAACACACTGCCCTTCGAGTCCAACCCAATCCGAACAACTTCCCTACGGGAGGGGCTCGGCATGTTCGGCCCGAGGTTCCTCTAGTAACGTCAGAGGTACCACGAGTGCTAAGGGTCCGCAGCGCCCGTACTTCGGCAGCTGAAGGGGACGGATCCCCTTCCCTACTGCCCGGAGATTATGTGGGCGTGTAGTAGACAGTTGGGTTGGCAGTCCTTTTAGAACTGCAGTGGCACAGGAATATCTGGTCTATCTCTTAGGGTTCGCCACTGTAGAGAAATCATTCAGAATTAAATAGACTTCACAGGCATTTCCAAAAGACCTCAACCTAACTTCCATTGTGCATGAATGTATGCTACACCTATATTTTGAATCAAAATCGAGAGTCTGTGTTTAGGGAAATAGAAAACAAAATGAGTTGACCTGCGTAAATTGAATTTGGAAGAGTTTTTGTATCGTATCCTTTGAAAGTGAACATTAGTACTGTCACATCGGCTTTCCCGAGGCCAGCCGTGAGATTAAGTTGTCATTGCTGTCTATTGCGAAGGGAAAATATCGAGTCGCCAAAGTAGGTCTGCCTCAAAGGAGAAATGGGTGTAGGAAACTTCTGGTTTTAGGCTGGCCAGCTCACGTCACGTGGCCAGCACGGAACTAGATAAGTTACCTTTCTAGACGATATTTCCTGAGGGTTCCAGTTCCAGAAAGATCTATCATGCCCGATCGATACAAGGACGAAAGAATTGAGTAGTGAGTAGGTTAGTGGTGGATGGCAGTTAAAGCAGTGTGTTCAATGCTTCGAGATTTCAGTGGAGTGTGTCTCCATGTGCAGGGATTCGGCGTCGTAGAGCAGTTTAGTCCATTAGTGAAGACTGCATAGAAGTGTGGTGCGTCCCAAGCTACATGGTGAAGAGTCCGCAGACTGCATAATATTACGTTAACTGGTCAACAAGAGTAGCTCCGAGTGAGGGAACGCCCAGTTGTGAAACCGGCAGTTCACATGTGAATTTCGGAGTGGTACTAATTGATGTGTGGCTCCGCATGGGAGGTGCAGTTTGTGTGTATATCGGAAAGATTATTGGCAGCATAAAGGGTGCAAGATAAAAAGCAGGTATTGTATAGAAATTTCGAAGTGTTGCATTTAGCTCTGTAACTTTGAAAGGCTGATTTATTGACAAATAAAGCAGATTGAAGTTAAACATTTTCGTCTTTTGTCGCAATACCCAGTTTGGTGTTAGGAATTCACTACACACTCACCCCCACACACACCCCTACACACAGGGGTTTCTTTTTCCTTTCTGCTAAAAATGGTTATTTTGAATACACGTATCTCAAAATGAATTTTTATCATGACAGCTCAATATCTAATTTTGGAGTGTATTTCACTTATCGTGAATAACCTTTTGCCAGATCAATTGCAGATATTGGAGGGCATGCTTTTTAAGTATAATGTTAATAATTTAACTCTACTTGTAATGGTGTAAGGCCTCGCTATTATGTAACGGCGGCAAGGTTCTTGTTGATTTAACTCGGTATTACTACGCGCCGCCAAAGGTTGATTGCCCCTTTATCCATTTGGTAAAGGACCATTATATTTCACTCAAGTGGCCTTCCTAGCTCCGAATGGCCTCTGGTGTTTTCACCTTGATATCTGCGTTGTGCAGTTTTTCATATGAGAATGCCTTATGCTGTTCATCCCTTATATGTAAATAAGTGACGTAAGAAGAGGAATCAAATGACAGAGATCAAATTGAGTCTGAAACTATAAAATCCGCAATCATAAGTGTCCATTAACTATCGATATATTCTGCAATGCCCTCACAAATAAATAAATAAATAAATAAATATTTGGATAATTTGAAGACAAACGAACGTCTAAAACAAAAGATAGATTAAAAGTTAAGGAAAATATTTGCTTTTAATTCACTATATGCGTAATAAATATAAATGTTTAATATACATTTACTTTGTTTACTCCTTATAACAAATAAAGTATTGTATTCCACCCAAAAATTCCAACCTAGATTTGCGCGAAAGTATTGAATAAATAAAAGAAAGAAAAAAGGGGAAAGTACAAATTATTTTTAGCAAAGAAGAAGTGGGAAAGAGGAGAGAGAGAGAGAGAGAGAGAGAGAGAGAGAGAGAGAGAGAGAGAGAGAGAGAGAGAGAGAGAGAGAGAGAGAGAGAACCTGGATTTACGTTTAGCATTTTTTAGGAATATGGAACAATGATATTCAGGAAAATCTCTCATCTGAGACTATTCTTTTATAAGCAGTTTCTCTATATTCTATGTACAGTGCGATCCATATAAACCTGAACCAATTATAGGACACACACACAACTTTCGGAGGATATAATACACAATTACAGTATTTACATACCAGAGAAAATCTTGAAAGTGTCCTCCACCAGCATCTATACATTTTTGTACTCGTCTCACCATATTCTCTGAAGTTTTACGGAGAGTATCCTCGCCAATGTTTCTTATTTCAGTTCTAATGGATTCCTTGAGAACATCAATTGCCCGTGGCCTATTCTTGTACACTCTATTTTTGTAGATACTCCACAATAAAGAATCCGGTGAGGTTAGGTCAGGGGATCTGGGCGTTAGAGACCTTTTGAGGTTATTTGATTATCAAAGAAACTGTACAAGAATAGGCCACGGAGATTTGATGTTCTCAAGGAATCCATTCGAACTGAAATAAGTAACATTGGCGAGGATACTCTCCCTAAAACTTCAGAGAATATCGTGAGACGAGTGCAAACATGTATAGATGCTGGTGGAGGACACTTCCAACATTTTCTCTGAGATGTAAATAGTGTAATGTAGTCTACCAGTTGTGTATTATATTATCTCAAAGTTGTACGCGTGTTCCATTATTGGTTCACTATATCTCAACCTTGCGGACCATAAATGTAATTATTATTTTTCTCCTTTATATATCTTTTACATTTTTTATTTTTTCAAAAATTCCATATTTTAATACGTAGAATACCACATGTCATTTAAATGATAAATATTGAATTTATTTATACAACCTTCTATTTACAATATTACTATCTAAAATACATACATTTCCTTATTATAGTTGTATATATGTTGGTGTCATTTCCCTTTTTAAACTTGCTAGCACAGCCTGCTAGGCTCTAAGCCTTTTAGCCCTTGTGAGTAGCATAGTCACCTCACTTCTACAAAAGTTTGCTATCTGCTTTCTTCCCCTCATCCCAGCATATTTTCTTTTCCACTCGTCTACTCCCATTGCTCTTTAGCTATTCAAAACAGCTTCCCTATATCTCTATTTCTACTTTCAGTTTTCCCCGTAACCTTCTCGGGAAGCAAGCGAGGTAGAAAGGCGATCAGAAATCGACGTTACGGGAGTGTACATCTTTCCCATCATCAGGATATTTTAATAAATATTATAACCACAAATGTATCACTGGATGCAATGCAAATATAAGCAAAGACAAAACACTATCAATAAATTAAATGCAAGTTTAGGGGATGGCGTGAGGATAGTATACCACAGGAAAAAAAAACTCTCCGGGTGATGAGACGGAAGGAGGATGGAAAAGGTTCCTACGCCGTCCCTCGGTAGTTTATGACACCCCATGTCATTAGAGTTAGAGCCTATTCAAAAACATTCTGATGACGTCTACTTTTGTGAATGAATCTTCTGGGTTTTAGTGTACATAGGAATAGTTAGTTTATTTCCAATTTCTTATTACACTATCTAGCATATACAACTTCAGCCTCAGAATTGCCGCCCCATTAGTCTCCTGTCTACTATTGGTAAATCGCTCGAAAAAATAATTCTCTTTCGACTTCAGAATCAAATTTCGTCGATTGACTTTAGAAAAGGACCCTCAACAGACCTCCAACTCTTAGGATTAGCAGATGACGCTACCGAGCAATTTAACAATGGGGCTTCAACGTTGGCGCTATTTTTGGACGTAGAAGCCGCATTTGATCGGTGCTGGTACAACGGCCTGATTTACAAACTGCACCGAGAGTTTCCCGACCTCCAAAATTCTCTACCATTGCTGCATAATTTCTTAGAGAATCGGCGCTTCTACGTCCAGGTGGGTCGCTCGTCCTCAAAGGAGAGGTTGATGCAGGCTGGCGTACCACAGCGGGCCATTATGTCTCCCTTCCTGTACATACTGCTCACCAACGACTTTCCCGTGTACGCCAGATGCAAAGTTGCAATGTATGATGACGACACTGCAATATACAACCATCGTTATGGACTTTTAGATGCAGCGGTTCATTGACCGCTTCCTTTCATAGCTTCATGACTGGAAAATTAAAATTAATGCGAACAAATGCCAGCTTATACATTTTACAAAGCGGCGCCCTTTGGCAATGGACCTAACGGTCGATGGTGAAGTATTGCACTGCCGTCAGCAGGTCAAGTACCTCGGCGTGACCTCGACACGCACGATGCAGTGGACAACCCACCTAAAAGATAGCGCCAACAAAGGGCGGCAGCGATTAAAGATGTGCACCCCCATATTTAGGAGCAAACAGCTAAAGCTGCGCTCTAAGATTGTGCTCTACAAATCTTTTATTTTATCCGTGCTCCTGTACACCTGCGTGGTATGGGCCAACACTTCCAAAACCGACCTAAAATACCTCCAAACGTTACAAAACCTCTCCGTACGTAAAATCCTATCTGTCCCTATCCGCACGACTACTGCCAGCCTTCATCAAGAAACCCATATCCCCTACATTCCCGAGGCCGTAATAAAACGAGCCTCTTCCATCTGGGTGCGCAAACGGCAACATAGCAATCCAAAAATTAACAACATTGGGAAAGGTAAACCAAAACACCGTAAGCATGCACGCATAAAGATGTTGTAATGCCACCGTTACACCACAATGTGCGCCCAAGTGCTTCCGGCCCAAACCTTTCCCCATACGCAGAGGCCGCCGCCAAAGCAGCCCAGGAGACAGCAGCACGCTGCCGCACGAAGCAGTGTCAATACTGAAGTGTGTATGTGTAAATAAAAGTGCAAAATAAGCGCGTGTAAATATTGTACATAACAAAAAAGAACACTGAAAGGCACTAACTTAGTAAAACTGTTCTCGGTGGGCTAAGAAAGGTCACCGTATGGGTTTTCTATATACCCACGTAGACAATAAGCATTTAAATCCCAAAATATAACCTCAATGAAAATTTTAGCCTGTAAGCCGGGCCCCTTTTTACCGGCACCAGGCCATGAAACTGAAAATAAAAAGTTGAACCTATACAACTTAATACATATATAAATAATTAATATACCATAAATACAATACCTTAAATACTGCTTATTTTGGAGTTGCATATTCCCTGCCCCATTATAAATAGCCCAGGTTGTGTATATAATGGAGCATTTTAAAACTTCGGATCTATATTTTTGTTTCCCTTTATATTTTCTGCTATTTTTCCTAGTTGTTCTCATTAGTCTTCCCTGTTTTTCCAAAACCATTTTTGTCTTACCTTGCCAATAAATTTTCCCAGTTGTATTATGTTTTCTTCTGATTTTAGAGTCAAGATTCCTTTGCCTCTTATTTCATTTGAAATGTTTTCCCACTTATGCAAAAAAGTTCCTCTCTCCAATATTTCGTTTTTGACACTCAAAAATATAATGCCAAATACTGTCTTCCTTTCCACACATTGGACATCTTCCCTTAATATATCCATTCCGCATACCCCTTAAGTATATTACTCTTGTTCTAAACCATGCCAAACCTTCTCTTCCCATTTTATTACAGATGTCAATTAATTTTTCTCTGCCCCAAGGAGTAAAAAAGGCGCATGTTTTTTTAACGGTTCTGCTCTTTGTGTGGTTTGCGTTCTCCGTCACACGCATTCGCTATCCTTGTCTCACTGTGTAAGGGGGTGTATTCCTTTCAGAGACTTACTTTTCGTTGGTGGACAGTATAGAAAATTAATTGGGTCAAAGAAACCGGTGAAAGATAAACTTGACTTCCAAGTTCCGAGAGTGTACCGCATTATCTGTGAATGTGGGACACGGTATATAAGACAAACCGGAAGGACCATCGCTACTAGAATAAACGAACATGAACGGAACATTTGTTTAATGCAACCTGAGAAGTCTGAACTGGCAGGGCATTGTTTTGATAACAACCGTAGAGCCAGCTTCCGGGGACGACCATCTTGGAAAAATGCAACAGTTACTGGGAGCGGAGCGTTAAGGAGGCTTTGATAATTTCCTCCGAAAGGAGCATGCTTGATCGTGATGATGGATTTCAGTTCAGCTCCTCTTGGAAACTGGCCTTAGAAATGGAAATCCGCCGACTTATGACGCACAGATTTATGCAGCTTGATAATCAAAGTTAGGTAGTTACGTTACGCTTTCACCCAATTAATTTCATGTACTCACGCCATCTCCTGACCTGGCATTTAAGTTACTGAAAACAGTCTTTTGTTCAGTGATGCCAGTATTGATAGTCTTTTGTCTTTGTTTATATTTGTGTTATATCCAGTGAAACATTTATGGTAGTAAAATTTATTAAAATATCCTGATGATGGGAGCGAAGTACGAAAACGTCGATTTCTAATTCTCCTTTAGCCCGGCTTGTTCCCCGAGAAAATATGGAACATATTTGCCGCTAGGAAAGCTTCAGGTGTTATTTTTATGGCTATCAGCTCGCTTTGCATCTTTTTCCATTTGTTCTACCATATTTCATGTCTCCATGCTGATAGCTCTTTACACTCTATCGAAATATGAATTGCACTTTCTGTTTGCCCCTCACGTTCAAGAGGTCCCGAGTTCGAATCTCGGTCAGGGTGATTTACCTGGATAAGGTTTATCCGGGGTTTGCTCTTATCCTGAAATACGAATGTCGGGTAACTCTAAGCTCCATGGAACCCGGACGCATTGAGCATCATTTCACCCATTCCATTCATCGTCCGATATGGCTAAAAGTTGGAAGACGAAAATTACAAAATCTGTTTCGCATAATTCTACAATATTACTTCGTAGTCCCCTAAAACAACGTTGGTACTATTCAAATCCAAATCATTCATTCCCTCTTCTCTCAGTTACTTTGGTCTATTAAACGAGATACTAATGTATAAGATACTTTATTCTGAACCTGGTCCTTTATTATGGAACACCTTGTGTAGGTCATAGCTATTGACGCATTCTGAAAAACCCCGTTAAGGTGAAGGATCCATCTTCCACGCTTTTATGTGCACATAGCGAATGTTTTGTTCTGTAAACAGGAAATCGGTTAGCAATGCGTGAGGATTTGATAGACCGAGAACTTATTTCAAGCTTGAATGCTTCTCCCGAAGTACAAATTCCCCTAGGGTCTATCATTTCTAGAGCCCATATTTCTCGACAACGTAGCTTTATGAAGACCTGTTGAAGCACAAAGATAAATGTCAAGTACAGAGAGAGAATGCTTCAAAGGATACTTTGATTATATAACTTTACATTCGCGGTCTGCAGAAATTAGAAACCTTGCGAATATACCTTCATGTAAAGGTGTCTTGTTGGTGAACACTGCAGAAATCGGATTGGGTGTTTCTTGCATATTTAAACATAAGTCATAGTCTGCATCCACATACCCTGAATACCAATCAATTCTCTGCTTTCTCTTTTCTTTTATATTTAACCGAAATTCGCTTTGAGTTATGCTTTCACTATCGGACCAACGCTCGCACACATTCTCGCACTCAAAGGTCCTTTTCTAAAATTAGTTTTTGGACTTATCTCGTTATGAGACTTTTTTGTTGGAATGCATCCCTCCTATATCCCCTATATCCGAGGTACAAAAAATAAGTTTTGTGTGACAGCATAACTCAAAAATTAAACTTAGGACTTGAGCTGAAGATGGAATACAAATATTTTAAGGTAAATATTCTGTTTAAATTACGCTTAAACGCAAAAAATTACAATATACTTTCTTTTACCATAATCCAGTTGAAATACCTGACGTTGGCGAAGTAGTTTCACGATTTGCCCACAACTTCTACACTTAGATTACACTTTTCTAAGAAGCTTCTGTTTTTTTGGAAGTTTTATAAAATATATTACTTAATAAACCTAAACAAAGTCTTTGGGCATGGTAAATAACAAAAATAAACAAAATAAACTCCTAAAGCAGTAGGAGAACCCTATGCAACAGCGCCATTAAGCAACTGAAACTATTTTAAGAAGAAGTTCCAGTTGATTATGAGACACAACACTCCTGGGTTAAGAAGTAAGCTGTCACCTTATATAATTTTTGCACCACTTTAAGCAAATGATAGTTCTATATAAGCATTACTTGCATAACCAAAAAGTATGACCAGGCGACGTTTGGTTATCGATAGTTCAGTTCCTGTGTTATAAGTATCAGGAAGTGACGTTAATTCGTTTACCTTTCTTATGGCATCAGGTCCTTAAAATATGAAATCTTTTCTTTTACTATTACATTATAGAAATTTACACCATATTTACACTATATTGCCATTGTCTAGTACACTTTCGTTTCTTTGGAGGCATTTAAAAATATTACACAACACAACTAAAGAATTAATTAAAACTGTCATGACATTCTAAAAACAATGTATAATAAAAATGCCCAGAAAATTTGCACGGAAGCACTGTTGATGAATCAGTAAAGACACAATATCCAACTGTGACTTCTCGTTGGTGCATTTGAATGACTTATGACAGAGAAAATCTCATTATGAAGAAATAGAGGCAGTTTAAATAATACCAGTATAACTTTCATTTATTCTCAGTAAACAGCGACCACAAGAAAACAAAAGAAGGTGAATATAGAAAAACATAAAGTAGTATTACTCTATGAACTCTTTATTCCTTTGTTATTTTGTGAGGTTGAGTGTTTAGTGTTTAATGTTTAACGCCCGCTTTTACTACATATGGCACCACAGGCTGTGACACTGATGATACATGAGATGAAGATGGAGCACCGGTGGAATGAGATGGCAGGGGAAACCGGAGGTCCCGGAGAAAACCCGCCCCAGCGCCGTGTTGTCCACCACTAACCTCACTTTGCGGTCGCCTGGGATCGAACCCGAGCCGCCTTGGTGTGAGCCAAGCGGTCTAACCACTGAGCCACGGCGTGGCCGAGGCTGAGATACTTAAGTACTTTATTATTATTTAGGCTGAGATATTTAAGTACTTTATTATTATCTTGCGAAACTTTGGATTGCTTGCGAGTTATTGTGGACATTACACAAAATTAAATAATAGATCATGTGAAATCCAATGGAATATCGAATTCGATGTCATTTTCGTGTTGTCGAAGATTATTTGGATCAATACGGAATATCTGAAAGAACAAGTCTTTGCAATAATAGTCAGTAATTGAGAAATTGAAAGTAGTGTAAACAAATAATTCAAAAAAACTTAGAATCCTTAGGGACCAGAAGTGGATAATGCATTTTGCCTGGATCAAAGCAGATGTTGGATTTTTTGGTAAGTAAATAGCAGATAAACTTGCTAAGGAGGCTGAACTTAATGATGGGACTGAATATGTGGACAACAAAAATCTAAAAACAACATTTGTCAGTGAAATTCAAGAACAATGGTCCTAGAAGTGGCAAGAAGAGTGGACTAATACAACAAAGGGAGCAATCTGCAAAGAGCTCATTCCATCAAAGAAAGAATGAAAACACAAATTAACTTAAATTTCGCTCTGACAGCAATGATTACTGGTCACGGATTAACAAAATCATCCCTGCACAGACTTAGAGTAATATAGGACCCAACCTGCATCTGTCTACAAGAAGAGCAAACAGTATAACACCTAATATATCGATGCTGCAAACTAAAACAACAAAGGGGCGTAATGAGTGAACCATCGAATCCAAGAGCTACAAAAGGCCAGTGACTAAAAGTCAGTTACTCACAAACAACATTAGAGCTTTCAAGAGATTTATTCAAAGCATTAACTATGATAAATTAAGATGAAATATTGACGTGACAACAGGAACATAGTGATGTGCTGTGAAAAGAAATAAATGATAAACTATGAACAAGAGAGGAAGATAAACTCAGTAATAAATGAGTGTGTACATATTTACTAAAACAAACAGAGCAGTTATCAACAAGGCATGCAGTATTTCAACAGCGATTAGCCATGCCCGCTTGTACAAACAAAACACCTTATTTTTTAAATTAAGAGATACAAACATAAGTGGCTGGCCCAGCTCAGTCGGTAGAGCACCTGCCTTCTGTGCTAGGGGACTCGGGTTCTATTCCTGGCAGTGGGAATGGGGATTTTTCTCCAACCACGATAATTCCTCTTCTTCCCCAGATTCTGGAAGTATGAATGAGAGGGCGAATGTGTACGTGAGTATGATTAAAAACCAATGGATATCAGTTAACACCTTCGATACGCTTCTAAGAAGAACGGCCACCGATATGACAGTTGCAGGCAAAGGTGGGGTATAAATGTAACAAAACATCGCACTTAAAGTACACCTTTATAAAAGCAAATTTACCCAAACCTTAAATATGTGGAAAGTATAGACACTGTTTTTGCCGTATACCAAACTGCTGTGCATGGACAAACATATAGGTATACATTACAAAACCTTCCGTGTAAATATCTATATATTTAACTTAATATAAACAAAATCAGGCATAGTTATAATATTGAGGATATGGTTTTTGGAATGCGTTTTAACAGTCTATCCAGTTAGGATCATCAGTAGCAATAATCTGGGTTACCAATATACTACAAAACAGTTAATTTCTCTAACGAATATACGTTACTTTATAAATATCTAAACATAGCGGTGTCATTTGAACATTCAAAGAGTGGATGGTTGACATGCAGTAGTAGAGCAAAAAATTCAATTAACCCTAGTTTTATACTTCCCACTCAATACATAAATTTCCCTCAATTTTGCTTCAATTATTATCAAATAACTAGATATGATAGCTTTGAAATGAAAACAATGGACTGTGCATTGTGTCAATCCTAGGATAAAAATCTGACGTACTGAATTGATATCATATCTGTATTCAAAACTCTTTATTTCTATATATCTCTAAAAATTTTACTGCAAAACCTCTTATGTAAGTGTAAATTTAATTGAAGTAAAAGTTTTAGACATGGATTCATTGCATTTTACATTGTGCAAAGCTGACAGACGAGGCTGAAGTATTCAGGTGGTAAACTTAGTTTCTCTTTATCCTGGTTTTGAAATACCATATTTTATTTACAATATCATGACAAAAAGGCAATGATTATTAACACATACAATGTACGATAAAGAAGCACACAATTTGGGCTAACAACTACCTAGGAAAATAGCTTCCAAAGGTTATAAAAATGACATTTATGCTGTAAAAGAGATCCACGTTTGGTATAACCTACATCTGGCCCATCTGTTATGGCTTGCAAACATACATATATAAATTCGTTTATAACAAAGATCAGTTCTCAGTATATTCACAGAAATTTAAAAAATGATTTTTATTTTTCGTGCAAATGTGTAAAGCGTAATATAATCCAAAATCATTTGAGAAGATAAATCAGCTATCATTTTTTTACCTGCTTTGTTGGCGTAGATGGTAGCGTGTCTGCCTCACGTTCAAGAGGTCCCGAGTTCGAATCTCGGTAAGGGTGAGTTACCTGGATAAGGTTTTTGCTGGGGTTTCCCATATCCTTAAAGACGAATGTCGGGTAGCTCTAAGCTCCAGGAACCCTGGAAGCATTTGAGTATCATATCACCCATTTCATTCAGCGTCCGATTTGGCTTAACACTGGAGGACGTAAAATTACAAAAAGAAAGGAAAATGAAGAACTATCATTTTTAATACGTTGTTCACACACACTTTACAGACTCTACTACCTATTGAAAATAAGTGAAGGAAGTATTATATTTCATGGAAAAGTTCAACACGTACGTTTTACTGGAAATACACATTGTAATAATCTACGAATAAAAGACGGAATTTTTAGATGAAAGTTTCCATGTATACTTGTGTGCGTGCGTGTATCTTTCTGCCTTTGAATAAGATAACTTAAAAACAAGGAATTTTTTTTTAAGTTGCAAACTTGGCATTTCGTTTAGCATCTAACAATGAGTCAACACGAATATTTTCAACATATTCCCCACCATCTACAGCTATCCTGAAATGAAAAATACTGATTGAAAGTACTGATTTTCTGAAAATGGTTATAATGACATTATGCCCGAATTTGCCGACAGATGTTAAGATTTAACACGGGTTTAACAATTGTTATAACGAAAATTGCATTTCACCAACAAGTGTTACCTTAACACTCATGTTAAATCTCTTCTTAAACTAACAAGCCAAATTTCTGATGTTAAGTCCTTAACAATTGTAAATAGTCAAGATGGTGGGCGTGAAAGCAGTTTTTGTCGATTTGCTATACTTAAGATTGTCTAAATGGCATTCGTATTAGAGTATAGCTTATGAGGAAAAATTATTTTGAGGAGTTATCGGAATAAAATATTCTACAGAGGTATACACGGTCAAAACAAGTTGCTATGAAGGTTAGTGCGGAAGTACAAGAGAGGTTAGAACATGCATTGAAAGGAATATGCCAATATCACCTTTGCTTCAAGTTTGCTTTACTTTACTTTGCTTTGCTATTTTAAAATTCACTGAATTATGTGAATAATATACCGTCCACCTCCCGACTTGAAACGTTCAAGTCACTCGTCACTTGTCCTTCGCTCTTCGTTTTATGTTTACGCAATACTGAGTTAGAATATGCATGGAAAGAAATATGCCGATCTCGCCTTTGCTTCAAGTATTAATAACTTTGCGATTTTATAATTCACTGAATTATGTGGATAATACAGTGTCCACCTCCCGTCTTGAAACGTTCAAGTCACTCGTCACTTCGGTCCTTCGCTCTTCGGTTTACATTCACGTAATACTGAATTAGAACATGCATCGAAAGGAATATGCCGATCTCGCCTTTGCTTCAAGTATTAATAACTTTGCAATTTTATAATTTACTGAATTATTTGAATAATACACTGTCCAAATCTCGTCTTGAAACGTTCAAGTCACTAGTCACTTGTACTTCTTCGCACCTCGTTTTAAATTCACGTAATTCTGAAGAATATGTTTTGTGTTTCTTGTAATGACACTTATATTCGAATTAAATTCGTTTCCAAATTTTTTCCACGTGACATCTTTCTCTTTTACATTCACCGCATCTGTCCTATTTTCTACGATATCCTTATACTTTGTCACTAATTCAATCAACAATTCTTTCTCCATCGATGAGAAATTTGTTTTATGGCTTTTGTTTTGTTTCTGTTTTGTTTCATGTCTTACTGTATAAAATATGTAGATCGCATTAGAGGGCAAAATTTATGGGAAATGATTTTTTAAGTAGGCCATGTTCGTGATTTTCCTCATTATTGATTTGAAATTTCTGGAACCACGATCTTCCGATTACGTATCATACACTTGGTATACAAGTTGTACTTATTGATTAATTCATGGTTGTGGAACCACCACTGCATGTTTCCTTCTTGTGCTGAGACTTTGAGGCATTTAAGCTTATCAGGCAGACCCAGCAGAACTAAAAGCATAACCAGCATAAGAAGCTTAACAGGAAAATAAACCAAGACTCCACAAACATTAAAAAAAATATGCTACACCAAAACATTTGCTTTGTCAGAAAGTAACAGACCAATACATGTCAGGGCGACACCATTACATTATAGTTTCATAATTTATACAGTTGTACAAATCTGCTTTTGTGAGCAGTGACGTGTGATATCTGTTGTGGTTGGAAGCAAAATCACTTGGCTGTACTTTTAAAATATGTAAGTCTACTACGGCATAAATATTATCCTAAGATGCACATATATATTTTTAATTTTGGTTTCAAATTCTTCTGCCTTTTTTGATTATTTACTTTTCTTGTTTATGTAGGTAAATGAAGACAAACCACGATTCAGAATGTCGTACAAAATATAATACTATTTATTTACTCAAGTTTGTTGGTAAATGAAAATTCTTAAGAACTTTTGAGAAAGGCGATAGAAAAAATTTATGACAACTACAGAGGAATTAGTCTACTGTGCTCATTGTATAAACTATATGCTAAATTAGTTGCAAGAAGAATAAGTACAATAGCGGAAGTACGGCTTCATGAGGCCCAAACGGGCTTAGAAAAAAAGATCATCCATGGATAGTATATTTATAATTCAACAACTAATTGAAAAACACAAAGAAATCAATGTTGACACATTTATGCTTTTTTGACTATGTTAAAGCATTCGATTCGGTTTTAAGGGATAAACTTTGGATAGCGATGGAAATTGTGGAATATAATACTAAGAATATAATATATATATATAATATAATAAGAACAAGATGATGAAAAACGTAAATAATATAGATCAGAAATTTGTGAGAATTTTTATGAAAAGTTAGAGAAAATGGAGACAAATGTGATAGTACCAAATTGGTAATGAAAGTACATAGATTTACTGTAAGTGTTTTGAGTTTAAGTAAATTGTAATTTAGTAGATATATTGGAGGAATGTATCTATCAATAACTAGGCTGTTGTATTAATATATGACAAAGGCAACTCAAGAGTAGAGTATTGTAAATGTAAACAGTTCTTATTGAATGGGTGTTTGAAGTGAAAACTTCTTTAGGCGCGTTTAGCACTTTTTGTAGGTAGTGAATTAAACTGAGCGGTCATGCTGGAATATGTGACGCTCATTCGCGTGAAGTGTGCTCCAGTCGGAATGGAGGGATTCTTACAAACATCTGTCAAGTGCCGGTAACCGATCCGGTCAGATAACCTTCTGTCATTTAACAAGTCGACAACATGTCAAATTCCACTTTAAACAATAATAATAGTCAAAAGGAACGGATAATATCACCGAAGTTGGGTATTTGAATAATTAAAACCATAATAACGAAAAATAAAACGAGTGTGCTAATTGGAAATAAGTGTTAGGAATTCGTGAAAGAGATGTTTCATTTAAGAACTGGTTATTTTTATCGATAATTTCTCCTTATTGTGAGTAGTAAAACGCAAAACATCTATAAGTTAAATGTAATGACACGTAAATAATAAAATTATCACGTATTAAATTAACGTTTTGCGTTTATTTCTTTTTACAACTTTTAGGTTATGTTTTTCCATAAACTGAAAGACCGACCGAGGGTCAAAAGATTTCATATATAAATTTGATTTTTTATAAAAAAAAAATTAAATATATATTATTTAGTCTGGAAAATAAAAACTTAAAGACAAAACAACGGACAGAAACATTGATGTTATAAAAATATCGACCTCAATACATTGATGTGAAAAACTTTCGATGTTTTCCAGTACACATCGATGTTTCGTAAATATCGATGTCGATGTCGCAGCCCTAACACTAACGGACGAAAATAATCCTCGGCCAAGTTGACAGCGGGATGACCGACGTTTGTCAGAACGGACCTTATACTAATTAAAGTGTTATTATATACGAATTTATAAATATTTTATGTTATACAAAATGGCCGTAGAAAATCAAATCAGTGACAGATTGCAATGGAAAAGGGAACTGACCAATTACTGCACGAAGAAATATCGTATATAATAAGACGTAAATTAATATAAGGGCCGTTCTTAAAAACGTCGGTCGTCAAGCTGTCAATTTGGCCGAGGATTATGACCGACATCTTTTGTGTATCAGCAAGAAACAGAGTATGAAGAATGATTGTGAAATAACATGTTTTTAATATAAAAATAAAAGACATGTAAAACAGTATATTACGTGAATTTATTTTACTTCCTTTATAGATCCTTTATACATAACCCTCTTCGCAAGGTCACCAGTCCGTAGTCATTCAGTTTTTTTTTTTTTCGGAATATTTTCATTTGCGAGCATACTTAGCGTATAAGGCATGAAATGTTCAGCTCGCAACTGACTCCTTGCGCAAGAATAAGTGTCAAAATTATTTTTTTTTAAGATAATGTTTAAGAATAATTTATAGTGAATAGTTTTTCTAAGTTTTCTCCTCTTCCGTCTGGTCTTAAGCACACACAATTTGGTAATATTGTGTAAATTCTAGGGGCATCATCATATCTTCTGGTTCTCCAGGTCCCGGGTTTAAATCCAGGGCAGGACGATGGATGTTTTCGGGCGAAAATACCTTAGCATGCATTCCTTCTTAAGGATGGTTCAGGGTAACATTAAGTGGTCGTTCACTCCCAAATACGAGGGCTATTCAATAAAGAATTATCATAATTTTTCGCACTAAAATTCAGTCTTATTATATTCTGTTAGCTTAATGTGAAACAAACACGCCGTAGTAGTTTCATTGTTGGTACTCCTGGTTCCCGCCTGTGAGAACCAAGCAAGTTGAGATATGTTCAGTATCGCCTACCGCTGCAATGAAGGTAACGCGCAGTTAAAGTCGATGTTAGAGGAAGATCCGGAGTTTCTTTCAAACGTGATCACAGCTGATGAAACTTGGCTACATCATTTTGATCCTGAGATCAAACAGCAAAGCTCAGTGGGGAAATCTCCTTCATCACCAACCCCCAAAATGGCAAAAGTGGTTGCTTCTGCTGGGAAAGCTATGGTCATCTCATTCTCTGATATTTATGGAATGGTTTATCAGCATGTTATACCTGCACACACATCAGTAACTGGAGAGTACTACAGGGATGTCCTGAAAACATTGCAGGTCCATATCAGGCGCAAAAGATGTAGGTGCAAAATTCAACGTGAAGTGCATTCCTGACCCTCCCTATAGTTCGGATTTAGCCCCATGTGACTTTTTTTTATTCCCTAACTCGAAGCAACGCCTTCGTGGGAGGCATTATCCATTATCAGAAGCAGTGGTGAAGGCTACGGAGGCGATTTAGAAGTATCTCTCAAAAATGGTTTCCAGCATGTCTTTGAAGACTGGCAGAAACGCTGGGACAAGTGCATCGCATTCAGGGGAGACTATTTTGAGAAGGACCATCAAAATTATAAAAATGAGTAAAGGCGCGTGGTCAAAAAAAAAAAAAAAATGTGATCATTCTTTATTGAACAGCCCTGGTAGAGTAAGCTTCTCAGAGCCATGGCATTTAAAGGGCGCACTGAAACAAGTAAGACTGATTGTGAAATCTATATTGTACTGATTAAAGAAGATAAATACATTATTTCGATTATTTTATACCGCACCCATCACGGCACTGGACAATCTGGAACGCGCTATTTAAACCATTACTTGCTTTGCCCATGTTCTCCATGACGATAATTTAATGCAAATGAAATTCGTCTTGATAAGTGCTTCCATTTCCCTCTTCCCATGTCTAAGCCCCTTTAAAATCTTCGGTGGATTCTCTTTATGGTGAAGTGATCAGCGCTCCAGTGTCTCAGGCTATATGTAGTTCACGAGACGGGGAATTCTCTTTAACTAAGTTCACCGTATTCTCCAGAGTCGCAAGTATAATTAAGGAAGGGAATGTGAGTATATGTAATAGTTAAAATGTAATAAAGCTGACGTTAAGAAAACCAACAGTACTGCGATTAATAATACCATACACTGCTCGATAAAAGTCTTAGAACATTAAGCTCTTGTTAACGAAATCAAGGAACAATATGCAACAAGCAGAAGAATTGATGAAAGTAATTTATTTTATGTGATACATGTGATTCTACAATATGGAGCATCTTGTAATAAAAGCTGACCTGAATAATTTTTACTGGGGTGGCCATTCCATCACCTTTAACTTTCCTTCCTCCTGTTTCTTCTGTAGGTAGTTCTTACACAATTTGGACGCGTTTTGGATCCTTGCCATGCTACATGATGAATCTTGGACCAATTAGACGCATTCCTGATGGAACAGTATATCTGCTCAAAATGGAATGGTAGCCATGTTTATCCAAGTTCCTTCATTTTTGTAGAGCTGGCCCACTCCACTAAATGAAAAACATTCCCAGACCATTAAAGAGTCCCACACCATGTTTCACTGTTGGTGTTATGCAGTCAGGATGCATCTTTTCAGCAGGAGAACGGCGAAAATACACACGACGTAGTTATAAAAAAAACTTCTAATTTGGATTCATCTGTCCAAAGAATACGTTTCCTGTCTTCAGTTGTTCAGTGTCTGTGTTCGTATGCCCATGCCAATCTCTTCTGTTTGTTTATGGGTCTAAGAAGTGGCTCTTTCACTGCCACCCTATCCCATAAATTAGCTGACATCTATCGTCGCTTTACAGTACTGAGAGAGATTTCTTTAGTATGACTGGCATTAAAATCAGACTGAATTTCTGGGGCAGTCCGCCTTCTATATCTTTTATATTTCAGAACGATTGATTGGACCTGTCCTCTAGAAGTACATCGTGGTCTTCCACTTCGTTTCCTGTCCTCGTTACAACCAAAATATTGTAACCTGAGAATTGCGTAGTTACAGATAGACCGTGAAATTTTTAGTTTTTGTCAGATTTGGCGAATACTTTACTCCTTACCATGAAGTGTGTTGACTGCTGAACGCTTTTCCATGCTGATGGATGATCCTCGACCCATTTCCTAAACTAAGTTGTTAAATAAAGCCTTATTTATAAGCTTTTCTTTCGAGGTATTCATTTAGAATGCAAGAAATAAAATATAATAAAATAATGCAAGTTATTCTGATAAATAACAAATACTCAGCACTACTAAGTGAGTATGCCACAATAATATTGGTAACACTATTCCAATTGCAATAAAGCCTTTGTATATTGTAAGACCACATTCTGTGTGAACTGAGAATGAGGTTATGATGCCATATCAGTCTTACACCTAAGCTTTATTTATTGGTGGTTATGACGCCATAAACATTTACTTAAACATCAGCAGCTGTTTATATAAACAACATATGCACAGTGATATTTCCCCATGATGAAGTGTCTTAATTATACTCTTTGTTGACATAACCACAGGATTCTACAAATGTGCTATCTTAAAGCAAGTGTCCAAAAATATTTTACCGGCAGTGTATATAGCAAAATACCCTCTTCAAGCTACCGTTTTATAGAAGAATTTTCTATGTGTTTGGTTTCCTCAAAAATAGCTTTAAAGATTTAGACTAAAATACGTTTTTTGCCTGACGAAAGTGATGTCTTCTTCAATCAGAAAGAATTCTGTAATGTTTTGTAAAATAGATAAACCAAGAAATAAGCAAAAACGTATCAGAAAAAAAAAATATGCAGCTCTTTAAATCGCGTTAGTTAAGTATTTAAAATAACTTTTTCTGTGATAAAATATTTTCAAGATATTCGTGATTATTGGTTTGAACTTTCAATGCTTTATCCTTCTCTTAAAACTATGCACACTTCTATTAGCTGGTTCTCTCAGTTAAATGAAAGAGTAGAATGTCGTGCAAGGACACTTAAAAAATTCTGCACATCATATCTGTTTTTGTATCTGTCTTGCCTGTAGTAAGAAATGTGAAACTATTTATGCACAGGTTTACTTTGATTACATTAAGATAGATAAACTCTTCAACAGTAGTTTGTATAAGTCATTGTATGTATAGAACATAATGGGACATAAAAAGAATATTTTCGTAAAGTAGTGTCATATGTGTATAGAATTACCTAACCTGGAATGTTATTTTATAATGTGCATACGCTGGTAAAACAACGATAAAAAGTAATGAAATTGCACTTAGAGGTTATGAATGGAAAGTAGTAATCACAGTATAATCAAACCGTTGTGTCAGATGGGATAAATGATGTCTTCTTTCACACTCCAAACCTTCAATAAGCAAGTAACGAAGCGAACAAAACAACTGAAACATACAATTAAAAGAACGTTTTATGATGAAAGCATAGCGTTGCTTAGATAAGTACCAGAATTACGGAGAATTGAATGAGAAGTTACGTAATCCAGAACCCGAAATTTAGGCCATTCAGTGTGGCCACGCTATTGCTAATTACATGGATACTACGCTCGCTGAAAAAGAATTTAAAATTTTGGATCAATGTAAATGCTCGAAGGCCTTTCGTAGAAACAAATGAATCACCAATAGCCTTTATACAGTTTAAGATCCTCTGTAAAATGGTTTACACTGGAAACATATTTAATATTGCAATTCAGAAGTAAATTAACGCATATACCAAGATAAAATAATTCAGTGGAGCATATTCTCGGTATACGAAGGCTCTCGGATGCGAATCCCAGCTGGATATGGAACTTTTATCTAGCCAGCATTACTTACTATTCTCTGCGCAGTCTGTACTTATGAATGTATGACCAAATATATAAAAGAAGAGAATTGGAATGACAATTGTATAAGACCTAACATCACAGCATAGTTATATAGTCCCAAGGAAGGTTATAATATGACCACCCGTTAAATATCGGGATATAGATAAATAAAATTAAATTGCCCTACTGTAAAATTATTAGACTTTGAGAACGAAATTAAAGTCAGGTTTACAATATTAAAAATCAATAATAAATAAACCTTTGGAAAATTTCAACACACTTTCTGTATGACCGACTTATAATAAATAGAGCCAGCTTGTACTCCACCCGAAACGTCTACATATATCACAGCGGAATATATATTTTCGGTCGCTTGAGCCTTCAAAAATATTTTTAGGAACAAAAAGTGCATTTATCTGTGGCGTTTCTCTCTGTGCAGCATAACTAAAAAAGAAAAGATGGATAAACACCAAACTGGGAGTTTAAGTCAACTTGTACCAACGATAGAACACCAAAAATTTGAAAGAAGTTTTCCAAATAAAAATACTTTCTAAGAATAACTTATTTAAACATTTATGTTTTAAAAATGACTCAATCAATATTATACGTTTAACACGTTTTCATGACAATATTTTATGTATATCTAATGTGCTGTGCCGTGGCGTAGCGGGCGCACGCAACATGCCTTAGTCCCTAGCAACGGAAAGCGGTGCGGATTTTAAGTCCCGGGTATGGGATCACTGCCCACGCAGCATCGTGAGGAAAGTAAGGAGCTGATGCTAGGTAAGTGGCCCTGGTTATGAAAACTAACGTTCCGGCTAGAGGATGTCGAGACGCTGACATCTCCTCCCCCTATCGGTTAGATGATCGCCCACCTCTGCCGTGCGTAAGTAGTCGTGAGGCCGGCAGTGAGTTGGTAGGCCTTGGCCCTGTAATAGGGCTGTTGAGCCAGAAGTTAACTTTCAATATACAAGAGGTGTCCAGAAAGTAAGTTCTGTTTCAATTTACCTCCACTGCAGCGCTGCGATCGCAGTTCCGCACATGCGCGGTAGACGCTCTGTATCAAGGAGAAGAAACGTGCGCCATTCTGAGATCGCTGTCAGCCACGTACGCTTTGTTGTGCTTGTCTACAATGTCGATGTTGATTGAAAATCCCGCCGCCTGTGATATCAGGTCTGTGATTGGTTTTCTGAATGCTAGGATTGCGCCCTGCAATAACGAATAAGCGCCGAGGAATGCTGTCAAAAGTTGTTGTGCTTCTTCACGACAACGCACGACCACACACTGCAAATGAGACAAAAAACATCCTACATGGATTTGGCTGGGACGTATTTGACCACCCCCCGTAGAGCCCTGACCTCGCTCCTAGCGACTTTCGTCTGCTTTTGCATCTCAAATCTTTCCTTGGCGGTCAACAATTCAACAATGAAAGAAAATGTTTCCAACTGGTTGAAGACACAGACGGCAAACTTCTATGAAAAAGGTATACAAAAACTTGTGCCTCGCTATGACATATGTCTGCAAAATTTCGGCAGTTATGTGGAAAAGTAGCTTAAGAGTTGTAGAATTTTGTGTAGTAAATAATTTTTCTGTGTCTGTACACAATTTAATTTTATTACCAACAGAAGTTTCTTTCTGGACGTACCTCGTATATAAACTGGAAAATTCTCTAGGGTATTTCATTTTCCAACTTCAGTCGTTTACACTTTTTTGGATATAGGATCATTTTTTAAGTAAATCTATAATTCTTATATAATGTAATTACATTTAAAAGTTGGCAACTCCGCGTCACTCCTGTTATGTTTGTTTATTCTGTACTAGGGTCCGGAAATTTAGCCGAAGAAAACAATACAACAGGTTAGTAGGATGGGATTATACATTACCTGCGTCTCGGTAACATAGGGAAGAAGTTTGAGGGCCCAACAGTGACGCTCGTAGTCATACAACCAAGGACACGGACAACGGTAATCTATCAAACGAAGTCACACGACAGACGCAGTGTCATAAAATAAATTACACATTTATTCATAAATTATAAAAAAACAAACTTATCTTTCACAGATAAGCTAGAGATAATTATTTCTCCTCTTGCTGTATATTTATCTGCTCATCCTTTGGATACAAAAATGCGCTCAGCCTGACATCTCTGCTTTAAACCGAGAACTTCCATTATAACAATCGGTTAGCGTTTAAAATCATGGAAGAGGAAATCCAATATTCAATCATTGCGGTGTGTAGCGCAATTTTATTGTTGATGCAGACAGTAACGAGCGTAGTTATAAGTTCATAGCTGTTTGAATTTATTTCCTGTTCTGAAAGGAAAGCATTCAAGCAGAAAAAATGTCTTCTACCCTGGAATCACGATAAATCAATTGCCGTTAATACAAGCACAGAACGTCTTCTGTTTTCATAGCAACCATCCGTAGCAATTGTAATTTGCAGAATATACAATATTTTCCATTTGAAGTAGTAAGTACTTCAGGGTACTTTGGAAAGTAGATAACGAACTGGATTAAGGAAACGCTCTTCAAATCTATTCTTCAACTGTACGTTTTAGAATGTAGTTATGATACAATTTTTGCACACTGGTAGCAATCTTTGGGATGTCTTATATATATTGGGGCCACTTCATAGTATTTCCATGGATATTAATGAGCTGAATTTGCAACCAGAAAGGAGCTGAATTCTTATTAGACGAATGGGAATAAACCAAACATTTTCTAATGCAATGAAATATTCGTAAATGCAATAAAGGACATCTGGTGTCTCGAGTTGCATTTATTAATGAAATGTAGTATGTTTTCATTGTGTAATTGTATATTTCTACTATGGCCTTGTTGCTCACACCGCTCTGACCCCTAGTATTGATAGTGCTGCAGATAGTCAGCAAAATAGAGGAGCATTTATATATTGATCGACTTTCACCAACAGATCCATAAACGTAGGTACCGGCTGCCTGTTGTTTTGCTTGTCCGCCACCTCGGCGATCAGTGTAAACCTGCGGATAACGGTGGTGGCCAGTTTTAGCATCTCATTTAATTACATAAATAAATAAAGCATTTCAAAGTAGTTTTAAAAATGTCGCATGGTTTCACCCGCGTCTCTCTATAATGGCGGCAGACGGCAACGAGCGCTGGGGGCATGGAAAGGAAAATCACCTCACAGCCGGTTCCTACGTTTTTGGGTCTCTCGGTATATATTCAAATCAAAGACTTGTAGTTATTGCAGTGATATTCTCTACTCCGTAAGCTTATTTCATGTACTTTGTAAATATACTGCAACATTTTGGTACAATTTTAACCTATAGTGGGATCAATGTGAACCTGAACCACTTCAATACACCATCGCTTTTGAAGCAATTGTAGGACATACGTACAACTTAAGGAGAATATAATACAAAGTTTGGAGATTACATTACACTATTTACATCTGAGAGAAAATGTTGGAAGTGTGCTCCACCAGCATCTATACATGTTTGCACTCGTCTCACCATATTCTCTGAAGTTTTAGGGAGAGCATCCTCGCCAATGTTACTTATTTGGGTTCAAACGGATTCCTTGAGAACATTCAACTGTTCGTGGCCTATTCTTGTACACTCTATTTTTAGATACCCCCCGCAAGAAAACATCCGGTGAGGTTAGGTCAGGGGAGTAATCTCAAAAGGTTTGTGGCCGCCCAAATCGTTGTAAAAACCTGAGGATTTGGAGGAAGTACATCGCCTTATTTTCGACGATGATGCGCTGCCGATTGACGATAAGTTTGTAAAAACTGATTCCGAATATGAAGACACAACTGAAACACGATCTGTTGACACCAATACAGATCATGATGTTGATGAAGAGGAAAGTAATAAAGTGCTAGAGAATTATGAAAATTACTATTTTGGTGAGTACAAAAGACACAAGATGATAACGATAAAGATATCGATGATGATCATAATAATACTAACTTATCTTTTATTTTAGATAAGGACGGGACAAAATGGAAAAGGTCCTTGGAAGGCAATACAGGCTCGTCCTCATAACACACTGTTACTAAACTGCCTGGAATTGTGAGGAATGCCAAACTATAAAAACTGAATTTGACTGCTGGAAGCTTTTCGGCAGTGATGCTGCATCTAATTGTACAACACACCAACAGACGCACAGATGATTTCAAAGTGAAATATGAATGTGAGAGTGATTGCAGAGACACATACATAAAAGAAATGAAAGTCTTAATTGTCTTATTGTACCTTGCTGGTGTGTTCCTCTGAGGCCGACAAAATATTCACGACTTATGGATAACAGAAGTCAATATTTTCAGAATAACTATGTCCGAGAAACGCTTCTGATTCATAATAAGGCGCATTCGTTTTAAAACAATCGAAAACAGATACCAGAACACAACGTCAAATGTATCCAGCGGATACATCGCGACTAACGGCGTCACGAAAGCTAATGCGCCCAATGGAAGGTTAAACTATAATCTTGGCTTGTATGTTTATTTAAATTTATAAATGAACAAACAGAGATGTTCATAAGGCCTATAAGAACGACGTAAAGTATTCAGCGTTATACTGGGAATAGTATTGTAGTGATAGCTTTTCGGCTCTCCTGTAAAAAAGCAAAAGTGGAGTTGTCCAATTTTGACACCAATCTCCTCATATCATCCTGCCATGCAACGCCAAGACCACCTCCGACACTTATACCCTGAAAGAGACCACCAGAGGAGAGATGGCGTGAAAAGATAACGAAAATTTAATTGAGTGACAGGAAATTTGGCGATTGTAATTAACCTGACTGGGAAAACCCGAGAAAAATACCCTGGGTCAGATGGGTTAGGCTGACCATGTGAATCGATCCCGGACCTCCCGAATGTGAGCACGAACGGAACCGGCTGAAACATTCCGCTTGGTTACACATTGTTAGACACGCACCATCTTAGTGAAATTGCCTTTTTTGGGTTCAGAGTCCCAATCGTGCGTATCCAATCAACATTCGCTATCAATATTTTTGTGAATACAATAACTCACTACCTTCTATGTACGTGCTAAGAATGCAAAGCTGGTGGAAGCTATAAGACGTTCGCAACAAATATGTCAAGGGAGCTTATGCTTTACGCTTCATTCCAGTAGCATATTCAATTCGTTTTCAACTCGATCGTCAAAGAAGCAGAGAGTGAGTGAGAATGTGTTTTTTGTTTGTGCGTGTGTATGTGTAAAATCAAATTTCAAGCTTCTGATACACATGTGCATACAATTCCATCTCACAAGCGAAGTCACTATTTTAAAACTTCAACTGTTTTATTCACATATTGTTATGAATGATTACATAATATACTGCTTACTAGAATTTCAAGTGATACTTATGAGGTCGAGAATGCATATTCGAATTCTGATAAGTAGCTTACAGTTGAGGAGCCTAGTTTCAAGGATGGACAAAAGCCACTGACATTATTTTTAACTAGAGAGGTAGTTGTGCTTTAGGTACAATCGCAGCTCCATTTTGTTAACCCCAACATTTTTGTGTGACATATTTGCAGCTCTAATAGCACAATAATCAAGATCTCTACTTAAAAATATTGTTTGAATACAGTATAAAACCGGTGTAAATTATGCAATGTCTGCATTTGAAACTAAACTTGGCTTATATCCATTTTTTAAATCAATATAGACACAAGTTTCGGGTTTTGAAACAAAGAATTCCCAGTTTAAGAAAATGAATTGTGATTGAATGCAATTAATTTCAGGGTTTTATTGCAATTATTATAATAGCTTCAGTTACACACATAGCATTTTAGACTTTCAGAAAGCATTCTATTCTATAAATAGAAACAGATTATGATACAGAATGGACAAAAGGGGATATCACCCTCATTTAGTAGAAATATTTAAAGGCTTATATAGGGACATAAAAGTTATCATAAATATAGGCACGATAAAAACATAAGAAGTAAAAAAATAGAAGTAAATCAAAGAGTAAGACACAATATTTAATATATACTTGTACGATTTGATAAAAACTTGGAAAAACAAGTGGATAAAGGAATACAATTAAACATAAATACAAAATTAAATGTGACGCACTATGCTGATGATGTAGCAATAATACAAGAAAATGAAGAAAGCCTTCAACGTTCCATGTATAAAATGTATTTACTGATAAAATAATACAATCTAAATATTGTATAGCCACAAAGAAAATGATGATAATGGCACATAGAGGAAAATATCCTGTAAGATCAACAATAAGAATTGAAAATAAATGCCTGGAACAGCTCTCGAATTTCAGCTGTTTGGGCTGTGATGTAAACGTTGACTTTGACAAAGATATAGAAAACAAAATAAACAAATTTCAGCACATATGTGGAACTGTAGCAAGAACATTAAAAACAAAGCAAGAAAAGACAGAAAGTTAACATTTTATAAAACGGTGGCAGTTCCAGTGCTTGTGTTTGGAAGTGAGTCCTGAATATTGAAATAAAGAATTAAAAGTTTGGATAAGATAAATGTTTTTGGATGTTTTTAGAATTCTTTTTATTTCCCCATGGATAAGTAACTTTTTTTTTAAAATAAAAATGTTCAAAGTTTCAAAAATAGTTTTAAGAAATTACTTATAATGCATGGGCAAATAAAAATTCCAAAAGAACTTCAAAGACGTTTGCCTAATATTGGCACCTCAAAATAAATACAACATAAACGATTACTACAATTTTCCTAAAAACGCAAAATTTCAGACAGCAAAATTCTGGTATTCATCAAGTTAACTGTTTAGAATTCGATAAGATTTATATTGGTAGGATCAAAAGTAATTTGGAAAACAGAGTGAAGGAAAATTTCAGAAATATTAATTAAAAACAGCCAGATAAGTCGGCAGTGGCTAATCATTTTTGGTCATCTAATCATGAAATAAATCCAGAAGTTAAATTATTAAAACAATTGAACGGGCCGATAGATTCCATAGTTTGGGAGAATATATTTATTTTCAAAAATAAGGATCGCGTCATGAATTTTTATATCCCACAAGTAGATGTCATCAATAAGTTTGTGTTGTCCCCGGTAGATGGCAGTAAGGTAGGGAGCTATTCCTCAAATTCCGGAAGTGGTCAAAGTCTGCCGGTCAGTGTGTCAGTGTCGTCCGTGTCAGGCTGACAGGTTGAAAATGAAGTAAAATTGCTTCGAAACTTGTCCCAAAAGATTGTGAATAAGATAAGTAATAGTGAAGTTGTGTTACTATAGTGTTTAGTTATTCTTAATAAGCTACATTATGTTAAAAATTATAACAGAGAAGAAAAAAGTCTCTGAGGTTTTCAGTGCATTCCTGAACCAAATGCTTGGTCATGCTTTAGTTTTCTCTTGCGTCCTCTTCTGTGCTGCATTGCCCTCTGCTCCATTGCTCTAAATGCTTTATTACAGGTTGTAATCCTTTTCATTTTAATAAGTTACAGTATTGCTCTTCATTGTCCTTAGGTTTCTTGACAGAGCTACTTATGTTAGCTGGAAATGAACCAAGTGAGTTGATGTAATTAGAGGTTATGATTACATATTCGTTGAGACAGCTTTTCAGGCTTAGCAACATTCTTCCTTTTCAGAAACACTTTTAAATTGATTCTTCTGCCCATTTTAACCCTTAAAGGTCACTTATATAGTACAAAGGCAAGATAAAAGTTCACTATTAAACTGAATCCCTCAAATCACGCGTAATAAACAATATTACACTAAAAAAGAATAACGTGCTGCTATCTGTGGTGAAATCACTAAACTAATAGGCCCAACAGGCTGGCCAAAGCTAAAGCATCCCTTCTGAACATTGATTTCCCTCACTATTGCAAAATTTGATTGTTTTATCACAGTAAGTTCAATGGTTTGCAATGGTTTATGAGTTTTCATTCGGAAGTACCACGCCCACTTAAATTAATTTCAAACTTATGTTAAATATGTTTGAAATTGAGTCAACCACAATAAATCGTACATCATTTTAAAGCTGAAATACCATAGATATTCTGGCTTTGCTGTATATGTGTAGTGTTTAACGCCCGCTTTCACTACATGCGGCACACTACATGTAGTGTTTACGCAGGCGGTAACACTGATGATACGCAAGATGGGGATGAAGCACCGGTAGGATGAGACGGCGGGGAAACCGGAGGTCCCGGATATAACCCGCCCCAACGCCGTGCTGTCCATTGCAAATCTAACTTTGTGATCGCCTGGGATCGAACCCGTTGGTGAGATCCAAGTGGTCTAACCCGGCTTTGCTGTGGTGATTTTGTGTGTACGTAATGCAGTAAGAAGTGTAAATAACTAAAAGGTAAAGGGGAAATAACTAAGGTTAAAAAGAAAATAGAGAAAAGTAAATAAAAGTGTGGGAGCTTCAAAGGATAGCGCGGTAAAATATATTTAACGTAATAAACACACTAATGATTCCGACGAACTACTGCTCTGTTATAATGTCCCAAGAGATGCAGGAATATCCTATTTTTATTTAACTTAGCCATTATTTTGATTTACTACATTTTGAAACATCATTTTAATTCTTTCGTAATCATGTGCCAGATGTTATAGACCCAGCGGTTATCAGTTTCTCCAGTAGATGGCGGCGGTTGTTTATTAGGTATGCTTATTCTGTGTTAATATGACTTAAAGCTACCTTGTCCGAATTTTAAAGAGCTGCTTAATAAAACTGGTTGATTACGGATTTACTACATACTTTAAGCATATTCAAACAACATATTGTTTTTGTGTATTAGTCGGCAAAAATTTAAACATTTTGCTCCCGGTACAGATACATTTGTTTGTGGATTTATCTATCACGGATGGAACATTTTTATCTATTCATTCGCGGATTCGTCAGGGAATCGAATGCTCGGGCTTACCCGTCTCGACTCCCTACTTGAGACCACCTGTCGTCGCTAGGGCTTGCGACAGTTCTTCAGGGCACGAGCACGTGGATGTAAAACGCGTGCTCTGGACTGTGCCCGTAAAGGAAGCAGCAGCCCGGCGCAGCAGTGCCTTCTTCTATCGACGCAAAGTCTTGCCGAAGCTCATCACAGCCTTTCCACTGGCATCTACAAAATTTCATAGCGGGCCCCGGCCCTGCATAAGAGCATAAGCCAAGAGCAACTCCCCATTTCTTACTCCTCTTTTACTGTCTGCTTTCTTTCCTACTAAACGGACGGACTGACAGACAACGAAACAGCGGGCTGGTAAGACCAAAGCCAAGGGTAGGGGCCTCCGGCCCCGCACCCCGAGTCGATATGGCTCGCGTAGGCGCCTCACTAGAGGGGGTCCGGTCCTCTGCCAGCAGCCGGAGGGTAACCGCGCCGACTGCAGACGGCGCTAGACAAAGACCTAAAACTGACCCTGCCTCTCCTGAGAGTGCAGAGCCTGCGCAGAAGCGCACAAAGCTCACGGGGCAGCAGGCTGCTGCCCCCAGCCAACCATTGGCTCCACCAGCACCTGCCCATCCTTCACAGGTCCCACTACCTGAGTCAGACGACTCCGACACCGAGAGCTTCGTGCTCGTAGAGGGACGGAGAAGGAAGCAGAAGGGTTCCAAACCACCACCGCCCCAACCACAGGGCCATCATCCACCCCCACCCAAAGGGGGCCCTAAACTGCCACCCATCGTGGCAGACACCTTCCCCAACCACGTGGGAATCATGCGTCTTCTGGCCCAGCGCCTGAAGAACAAATTTGAGGCACTCAGGAGACCTAGAAAGGTTCGCATACTCACCTCCAGCGTGGAGGATCTCGAGGCTGCAAAGGCTGTTCTGCGAGAGCAGAACATAGACTTTTACAGCTACTCGGCGAAACGACCACACGTTGAGAGGCGTATTATCAGAGGCTTGGACTCTGACTGCACTCCTGACGACGTCAGGCTGGCGCTCCAAGAAGAATACGGCATCAAAGCCGCCTCAGTCGCCCAATTGAGGAAGACTGTAACCTCAGATGAAGGCACCGTAAAGGTCCCCATGCCTCTTTTCCTGGTCCTTGTGGATAAGGTGCGAGAGGCTCAAGTACAGCCCATTGACCTCGTCAGTAGGCTCATCTTTACCGTCGTGAAGGTGGAACGCTTTCACGGCAGGGAAGGACCCGTGCAGTGCCATCGGTGCATGGGATTCCACCACTCAAGCGCTATGTGCGAGCGTAAGCTCGCATGCTTGAGATGCGCGGGCCCCCATGCCCTGAAGGACTGCCCTAAGCCGCCCGAGGAACGTCAATGTGCTAACTGCAAGCAGCAGCACGTCAGCGTGTACAAGGGCTGCGAAACAAGGCTACGGATCATTGAGAGCCGTCGCCAAGGTAACCCGGAGACGGCTACAGTCCGCCCCGGTGTGTCCTTCGCGGCCGCCCTCAGGAAGGCCGAATCCACCCTGCAGAGGGCAGAGACATCCGTCGCCCCTGCAGCTCCCACTCCTGCACCGGCAACAGTGGCCGTACCCGCTGTACCCTCCACAAGCGGGGGCAATAAGAGCGGGAAGCCTAAATCCAAAAAGAGCGGCAGAGGCAAGAAAAGTGGGAAACCCACTAACCCGCCCGCCGCAAAGGAGCAGCCAGCAGCCACCCCAGCTCGTGCCCCGAAACCAGAGGCACCAGCTACACCAGCACCGCAGGTCCCGACCCCGGTCCAACCTGCCCCACAAACACCGGCAAACACCGGCGCGACTCCAGCAGCCTTCGGGGCCACCGTGTCCCAGGCTGATATGGACGAGTTCCAGGCCCTCTCCCTGTGGTTTGGGAACCTCATTCAAAGGGCCCTCCCTGCACTGCGAAATTGCAAGCTGCAGGTAAACAACCCACAACTCACCCCAATGCAGAAACACTCTGTTGTGCTTCAAACGCTGGAGGAGCTGTATCCAGGATCAGCCAAGTGATGGCCTCTCGACTTGTTCGGAGGCCATGGCGCGCCGCGTTTTGGAACGCAAATGGCATCCGGGGTCATCACCCCAGCGTACTTGAGTTTGCACAATCCTTCGGGATTGACATTCTAATGGTCTGCGAGACACACCTGGATGCTGCCTCGCAATTTTCGCTGCCAAACTACGCCACCCATCGATCCGATCGCGTCGGACGACGAGGCGGCGGCACAGCCATCTTCATTCGAAATCATATCACCCACACCCCCTTCCCGCTTCCCCCACTCCAGCACGTGGAGGCTTGCGCCATCAGGCTTGCCATTGGCGGACTCGACACGTTGCTGATAGTGGCATACGACCCTCCAGACCACCGCTTCCATGAGGCGGATTACACTACCCTCCTCAATCTCCATCCTGTGGTCTGCATCGCAGGTGACCTGAACGCGAAGCATGCTCACTGGCATAGCCGCACCTCAAATGCCAAGGGGCGCGGGCTCTACCGCCTCATCAGCGGTAACCCAAACCTCGTCGCGCACGGACCGAGAGGACCTACGTTCTACCCGGCCCGCGGCAGGCCGGACGTTCTCGACATCATGATCACCAAGAACTTCACATACCATCTAGACCTCTCTGTAGTCAACGAACTCGACTCCGACCACGACCCAGTCGTGGTGGATTCGAACGTTGATATGCCAGCTCTGTTAAATCCAGACTGGACATACGAGGTCGACTGGGATGCAGCCGTCCTTGACCTAAACCAAACCATAGACCCGCGACCACGAATCGATTCTATCGAGGCGCTGGAAGCGGCAGCCACATCCTTCTCTCAACACATTCTAAATGTGGTACGGGCGCACACGTACCGCATTCCATCAGAATACCATAACCACAGAATCATACCTCCTGAACTCCGGCAGCTGCTTAAAGCTAAAGCAGTCGTCCGGAAGCTATGGCAGCGTTTCCGCCACCCCAGGATCGAAGCAGTCTACCGGCGGTTCAAGTCCCTGGCAAGAAGACTGCTACGTGCGCACCGCTCAGCGGCCTGGGAGCACACTATGCAGAGGGTCGATCTCACAGAGAAGCAACCCTGGCGAATCATCCGCTCCCTCAGAAGGGACCGGACTGAGCACCGGCATCCACTCCATGGCACTCGTGGAAGGCTCGCGTTTGAGCCCCAAGAGAAAGCCACGTGTTTCGCAGACTACTTGGAGAGTCAATTCGAACCAAGGGAAGACCCCCAAGACGACGAGTTCACCGAACATGTGGAGGACACGGTGGAATACCTCTACGAGGCAACACCACCTCCACATGCGGAGATCCACATACCCATCGTCACCCCTAAGCAGGTGACCGCCCATATCAATAGCCTCAAACCCAATAAATCCCCTGGGCATGATGGTGTCACCGCCACCATGCTCCAGCACCTACCCCGGAAAGCTGTGATCCACTTGACGCGGATTTACAACGCATGCCTCACCCTGCGCCACTTTCCAACTTGTTGGAAGGAGGCAAGGGTGGTGTGCATATTAAAACCGCGCAAGAATCCTGTCTTTCCGGAAAGTTACCGATCAATTAGCTTGCTCCCAATCGTGTCAAAGATCTTTGAACGATTGCTCCTCCCCCGCCTTACTCCTCTCTTTGAGGAAAGGCACCTACTCCCGGATCACCAATTCGGTTTTCGTCGGGGCCACTCCACCACCTTGCAGTTACTGCGCTTGGCAGAGAAGGCTGCTCTGGGATTCCAGGACGGCCTCAAAACCATCGCTGTACTCTTGGATGTGGAGAAGGCCTTCGCCACCACGTGGCACCAGGGGTTGTTGTTCAAACTCAAAGAAGCACAACTCCCCCCTCCCTACCTATCACTACTCAGCAGCTTCCTCAAGGACCGCACCTTCAGAGTGCGGGTCGAGGGGAAGCTATCCTCTGTCAGACCCATAGCGGCCGGAGTCCCGGAAGGCAGTGTCCTGTCCCCGCTACTCTTCGCCGCCTACATGTCTGACCTACCCATGGAACCGCGCACTGTTTTGTGTCAGTATGCCGACGACGTCCTCATACTGGCGCAGAACAAGAACGTCCGCTATTGTCTCCCCCCTCTACAGCGTCAGCTCCACGCCATCGGCAGGTGGAGTGAGAAGTGGAGGATGGCCATTAGCCCGCAGAAGAGCTCGGCTCTTATGCTGGCTAAGACCCGTAGCTGGCGCCCAGAAGGTGACCTGCGGTTAAGGCGGAGAAGAATCCCCTGGGTTCGAACCGCCAAATACCTGGGAATCCAACTGGACCGCGGCCTCACTTTCACTCCACACGTCAGGGCGAAGGCGGGCCTCGGCCACGCTGCACTCAGGCAACTCTACCCGATCTTTAGATCCACAATGCCCATCCGTCTCAAACTGCGGACATACCGTGCGATCGTCCCGCCTCTGATCCTGTACGGATGCGAGGTCTGGGGTTCGGTGGCTCATACCACCCTCCGCAGGCTGCAAGCCGTGCAGAACAGGGCCTTAAGGATGATCTACGGTACCGACCGCAGGTTCCCGTCCCACTTCCTGCACACCCAGTCTGGCATACCATACGTCGTAGACGTCGTTCGCGAACGTACACGCACGTTGTATGCCAAGATCACCCCTCACCCAAACCAGCTGGTAAATACTCTTGGTCAATATGACCACCGTCTCCCCAGGAGACGGAGAAGCTATCGCCTACCCAAGGACGCCCTTGGGTGGTAGGTTCTGCCTCTCCTCCTACCCCTAACATTCACCACCAGGACAAAACGCGCCCTCGCCCCGGCTGGCAGATAAACACCTGCAGTCGTGCCCTGGGCGCGCGCATGGCCTGGAAAAACCAACACTTGCAACCTAATTACCATCTGGCCTCTCGCTACTGGTTCCACCAGGCTTGCCGGCTCGCTAGCGACCGCAAAAGCAGGGTGGAACAGGCACTGTTCCCCGAGGGGAATACCCTGGCACCAGAAGCAGCAGCAGAGGCCCACTGCGCCGTCTAATACAACGACACGCAAGCTTGCGAAAAACTTTGTTCTATATTACCGCACGGGTAAATCCGCACAGCGGATAGGTACCGTGGCGCGTAACCCTCCGCCCGGGAGAACCCGGGCGACCTGCACCTGCTCTTGGCTCTTGGCTCTTTTATCTATTGCTGAGGTTCAGAATTGTATGAGACGTAACTTGCGCTAATGTCACAGAGTAGTTCTCCAGATTGCACTAATTAATCTAATCAGACATGGCTATTACTCAGCATTTTAGGGCCAATCGGTGCTACAAAATTCTGGTATAAAACTCTTGATTACTGTACACACTAAAGAGCTGGCCTTTGTACACTCCAATTAACTTGAGGTGGCAGCTGAGTAAAGATGCGCACTAAAAGAATTAGTCTGATACTAAACTTGAAAGAAGACTGAAGGTGATTTAAACATGTGGAGATATTGATGGTACATATATCAACTACTGCACATGTATAAATCACCTTCAGTCTTCTTTCAGCTTTAGTATCAGACTAATTCTTTTAGTGCGCTTCTTTACTCAGCTGCCATCTCAAGTTAATTGACCTATATGATGGGCTTCAAATCCAGTTCTCTCTGTTTGGTCAGACATAAAAAGAATGAACGACATATTTCAGGAAAGTAAAGTATTTTAGAATTAAAAAGGTGTAACAAGTAATACCTGGAAAATCTTTGAGAGATATTTATTTTAACGAGATATATGCTTTTGTGTAGTGCGATCTTATCATACGGTTTACCAGTTATGCATACGTTACTCAGAGGATATTCCAAAATAATGAAAGATATGGCTTTTGTGATGAAAATATTTTCAAATTATGTAGTTCTAGTGAAAACCTTTAGGAACTGTTAGAGAAAACGTAATTTTAAGTTTAAAGTTTTGCCATATTTTGTAATCATAATAATCTTTTATTTAAACATTTTATAAATAATTTAACATTCGAACAATATTTCTTAAAAATCTACACTAATATTACCATAGTTAAACACATCAATAAAATTCATTTTCCTTTGCTTCTACCTCTTCAATAACTATTTTACCTTCAATTGTTACCTTTATTCCTCCTTCCTTTTCTACAACACTTTTAACAACTTCCATTGAATTATTTTTTTCAATGAATTCAAAATAATAAAATCAAAATATTTAAAACTCTTATGAGATTTGATCTAAAACAACTGAATTACCTTTTTTGGACTCCTGAGTCTCAAATCGCGCATTTACAATGACAATTCGCTATCGATGTTTGGGTGAATACAATACCCTGCCTATCTTCTATGTACGTGGTAAGAATATAAAACTGGTAGAAATCAATGGCAGAATGGATAAGACGTTCCCAACAAATTTGTCAAGGGAGCTTATGCTTTACAATTCATTCCTGTAGCATATCCAATATATTTTGAATACGATCTTCAAAGAAGCAGCGTCGGACAGAGAATGTATGCATTGTTGTGCGTGAAAAGTCAAATTTAGGCAATCATGCTCTGATGTACGTATGCATATAATCCTAATTCCCTAAAGCAACTATTTTTAACTTTCGACTGTTTTACTGACATTACTATAGACAAACATTTATATTTAAATTCTGTAAAGAAGGTATAAATTCCTAAGGGCAGAAAAGCAGTGCACTCAAAACTAACGGTCCTTTAAGATGTCTCTATATTCTCGTTTTTATCATTATTTTTAATCATTTTTATATTAAAGATACAAGCTGAAATAACTGGCATTTCCAATAGTTTGACGATTTTTATGAACATCGTTTAGACTTAGCCCGCTTTTGTTCTATTTACTTGTGTTATTTTAATACATTTAAAAATTACTCAAGGCACTTGAATGCATAGTTCATTAAAATATTTATGACACTAAGAAGAACAAAACTAAACAAAATAAATACGATTATTTGTTTCTTCGAATTCTAGAAGAATCTCAAGTTTTATAATAACACCTGAAGTAACAGAATCTGCATTTTCCTAAATAGGAGAAAGGCAGCTGAGGATCTAACTAACAAGCCTAGAAAAATCAAACTTTTCTTGATTTGCAACCACTCATCACTGAAAATAAGCGCGTAATTCTTTCCAGTGTTTGTGTCCGGTTATACCTAACCAAATACTTGTAGATGCACTATCACAGATGGGTGTTAAAGTTATGTCATCCATAACCCACATACGTGCTGGGATTTCTGAGCCAGGGTTTTCACATGTGCTGAGTTTCGGACGACAGCTACATTTGTCACCAAACGATCTAGATAAACTCCCAGAGAATATGCAGTTCCTATATGAAGGCATGAAATATTGGGTTTATATACCATCTGACTGCCCAACGTGTTTCATATGCAAAAAGGGGGGTTACTTAGCTAAAGAGTGCAAAACACCAACAAATACAGACCTCCAGATATTTCTGTAGAGAATTTCCCTGAGTTACGTAAGCACACTACCAACACCAAAGCACAGATACCTCAGGGAAACAGTGACGATGACATAAGGGCTCCTATGAACGCACCCACTACATCTACTGCAGCAGCAGAGCAACCTCCAGTTAGGGAAAAACGACCGCCCTCCTTCACAAGTAGCAGTGCAAATAACACTGGGCAACAACGAAAATGTTTCGGGCTTTAAAGTAGTAAATTTACATGTATTTCCATCCGCTGAATTAAAAAATCACCATAAAAATGATAGATTAGCTCTTGCTTTGAAGATAAAGTGACATTTCATTTTTTTAGAGTGAAGATTTTAAATTTGGGGGAATTGTTTTGGGGAGTTCGCACACCTGTTAAATAACAAAACACAATCAGAGAGAAATTTTGGAAATTAAGGGATGCAAAAGTTAAGGAAGGCATTTTTGACGGACCACATATAAGAGAACTTGTAAAGGATCCTGCATTTGACCAAGTTTTTGAGGGGAAATAAAAGGAAGCTTGGAAAGCCTTCAAGGGTGTTCTTTATGGATTTTTAGGCAACAAAAGAGATTAAAACTACAAGAATTTGGTGAAAGTTCTCCTGCAAAAATACAGTAACCTTGGATGTAACATGTTCATTAAAATCCATTTTCTCCACTCCCACCTAGACTTTTCCTTCCTAGTTGTGAAGCTGTTAGTGATGAACATGGGTAGAGATTTCATCAGGACATTTCTGTTATGGAACAAAGATATCAGGGCCGTTGGAATGAAGAAATGCTTGCGGATTACTGTTGGTTTTGTATAGGGATTCTGCGGAACTCCATCACAAGAGGCAAGCTAAGAGACGACGAAGTCAATAGGGCACCACATGAGTCTCTTCAGACACGCAGCAATTTACAACTCTTAGAATGTAATTACCAGTTAAAAAATCAAATGCACTCTCATTGTTGTTACCAGGCATGTAATTAGAATGTATCCTTTTGTCTCAATCCGTTAATATGTAATGCTCCCACCTTGTGTATATCATAGAAACTAGAGCTAATACAAATTTTTCATTGTCATATTTGTTTTTCTCAACCCAAAATTAGTAGGAATTGCCTCATGAAGTACTCGAAACATTATTTTTTTTTTTTTTCGCCCAGGGTAATCAATGTAAGAAATACAATAAAGTCAAAACAAGGGGAAAACAAAATGTGACTGTACTACTACTCTGTTATCGATATCAGAGGAGATCGACGAATATTCTATGGATATTATTTTCATTTTCTGCGATTCTAAATGTTCGAGCTACAAAAATATTGGTCTTGCAAACTTCTTAGGCAGTACGTAAGTTAAATAATAAGATGTATGAGTGGCATTTCGAAAACAGACAATTTATCATTTCGGTAATAGGGCGTTCTGAAAATTTTCGGACCTCAGCATGAAGATGGCAAAACTCGAAAACAAGAGCTAGTAAATTTCGTTGCTCATCTATTGACGTTATTCATCAAAGTTTCTGTCATTTTGGACGCCCATTTGTTATGTAACAGTCGTTTGGGTGAGTTGATGTGAGTGTTTTTATGAAAATCAATAAAATCAAGTATCCAGCTATCACTAATATTTATTTTCTTAAGGGAATGCGACTACGCAAATCAAAGATGAGTTGGATTCTGTGTATGGGGACTCTGCATCATCATTTACCACAGTGAAATTTGGACAGCTGAATTTAAACGTGGCCGTAAGAGCTTGGGAGACAATGAACGTACGGGACGTCCAAAAACTGCAAATATCGACGAAAAAATTGCCAATGTTCACCAAATGGTGCTGGACGACCGCCGAATTAATGTGAGAGAGATAGCAGAGGCTATCAAATTGTCAAAAGAACATTTAGAAATTAGAAAGCTGTCCGCGCGTGGGGTGCCGCGTTTACTCACGTTAGACCAAAAACGTGTTCGAATGAAAATTTCTACCAGTCTGTTGGCGCAGTTTAGGCGCAATTAATCCAAAATTTGGCACCGATTAATTAGTGTAGATGAAACTTGGGTACACCGTTATACGCCCGAAACAAAAATACTGACCAAGCAGTGGACCACAAAGGGGGAACCGCCTCCAGAAAAATGCAAAATCTTTTTTTTGGGGGGGGGAGTGATGGCAACTGTTTTATTGGATAGTCATAAAGTTATTTTAATCGATTATCTTAAAAAGTAAAAGCCATATAGGAGCATACTCCGTATCATTACTTAACAAGCTGAAGGCAGAACTTGCGGAAAAAAGGACATATTTGCAGAAAAAGAAAATCCTATTTCACCAAGACAACGCATCGTCTCACATCTCAGCGGTTGCAATGGCCAAATTCCACGAATTACGTTTTGATCTGCTTAACCACCCGCCTTACTCACCAGATCTAGCCCCAAGGGACTTCTGTTTGTTCCCTCATTAACTTTTCAGACCACTCTCGGAAACAGAGAAAACTAAGTGCTTTGAAAATATAATTGTGTCGAAAGTAAAACATTTTGAAATAATTATTAGGATAAAAATGTTATTGAAAGTTAAAATCAGACACCATTGGGAATTTGAAAACTGCTAAATAAAATGTAATTCTTCAGTGTAAAATTCAACTGTCTCGAATTCACATTCAACTCACGCCATTTTTGAGGAGATCTGAGCAATTCAAAATTGTTTAAATTTTTTCTTTTAAAGGGCAGTTTAGGATGGAGATGCTTTTAAAAATATACATGTCGTGTTCTTGGAATGTGTACTTAACTGAGTTTGAGCTATACTGCTCACAGATGAACACACAGAGAGAGGCCTGTGTGTAAAAGTGACTGTGGAATCCGGGAACCTCAAAACGTGTATTTCAAGGGACGTGAATTTTTATAAAATACATCTACTACTGTAAATATGTATTAGAGAACTTAAAAATCATGTAAAGAAGTTCTGAACTCTATTAAGCCTTACATTTCCACGTTTTAGTGGATTGCTACCTATTGTGTAACCACGTAGTGTTGTAGAACAAACCAGGCTAGATGTACGCAATATGTCATTTCGGGGAGTAGAAGCCCACATGCCCGTGTAACTTGACCAGTGAATCGTAATCCTAGTCCACTGGGAGTTGTAGCACATGCTCTGGTGATCTGCAGCTGCGGTTGATAATGCAATTGCACTAAACATTCCCCTCAAACCTTAAGGTCCTATCCTCCTAGATCAAGTGAATTACTACCAGCTATTTCACTCTCACACATTTCCTTCATTGTCCGTCCTTACTTTGACTGAGGTCACCGCCAACACAGCTAGTGCAATGTATGGTCCGCAGGAGATTATTACGAGCTAATTAAAGCAATGAATGTTAATTAGTTTGATGTACTAGTTTGGCCATTTATATACCTCTGTGAAACGGGATCTGTGTCCGAATATCAAGTGTCCATTTATAGTAGAGAATTTTGTCTAATTAAAACCAAAACAAATTGAAACCTAGTTTAAATTAAGCTCTTTTTTCCATTGTCTTTAAGCATTAAGAACGGGTGGATATCATTTTGTAACGGTTCTCATCTGTTCCCTATTTCTGAGGTGGAGGCTCCCATACCCTCCAGTGGCAAAGAGATTCGAGTAAGGATGGTTTGACCGAGTGGGATAGCTCAGGTGGCTTCGTTTGTGCCCGCATTCGTGAGGACCGTGTTCGATTCCCGTGGCCGACCTATCTGAACCATGGTTTTTTTTTCTCAAGGGTTTTCTTGGGTCACTAGGAAAATTCTGGGTGGTTTAATTACATCACCCAAATTTCCTGTTCCTCCATTTAATCTCCATTATCATCTCACATCATCTTCCATCTGGTGAGGCCGTGCCGTAGCTCGGTGGTTACACCGCTTGGCTTTCACCAAGGCGGCCCGGGTTCGATCCCAGGCGACCGCAAAGTGAGATTTGTGGTGGACAACACGGCTTGGGGCGGCTTTTCTCCGGGATATCCGGTTTCCCTCGCCATCTCATCCCACCGGTGCTCCATCTTCATCTCATGTATCATCAGTGTCATCGCCTGCGGTGCCGTATGTAGTAAAAGCGGACGTTAAACACTACACATTTCACATTTCAATTTCCCATCTGGTGGTTTCTTTCAGGGTAGAAGTGTCGGCGGGTGTCTCGGCGGTGCATGGCGGGATGATATGCTCTGAGGAAAACTACTTCCTCCTCCGGTAGGTCGGTTGCCGGTCTCCGCTCCTCTGCTGGGACCATTTCGCTAACACCAGCCGGAGACTTTTGGGCCTCGGCTACTGGGCTCGCTGCTCTCTCGCAGTAGGGGAACGTGTCCGTTGTCCTGGCCTGTCGGGGGAAGTCTCTATCCAAGTAAACTGTAGGTACCCTGCCCTCTGTACTGTCTTAGCTCCTTGGGTCGGCCTCCCTCTGTCTCCTTCACCTCATCCTTCCTACCGGGGGTGCTCCACTTGGGGGGGCATAGGAACAATGGCCTACGTACTGAATCCCCTCCGTAATGAAATCCTAATCCTAAGGATAGTTTAGAATGAGAGGACCTACAGCTTCTACTACACACTCCGAACCACAGGAACAGCTGACATGAACTAGTCTAAGATGAAGGTTTGATAAGTCCGACTTAAAATCGTAACCCCAGAGCCGGGAATTCTAGCCATAGACCCCCAGCATAAGACAAAATGTAGTCAGTGTGCTTGTCAGCAACCGCATTAGGAACTTCATATGTTTACGTTTGGTTATAATTTACTTCAGTACTAATAAACTGATCTTTGATTAAAAAATTCTTAATCTGCGAGTTACATTTTGTATACTGGCTGAGTAAAGTACGGAACAATGTATGTAACCCCCCTGTTGCAACTCTGTGTAGTGATAATTTTATTTAGAAAAGCTGTAAGACATCAACTTGCCCTCGGATTATTATGATTAAAATAAATGATGTGAGTTGTTTTATTGTTAAATGGCAACGTTCCTTTTTTCTGCACTCCATCAGTCCTCAAGTCTCAGAATGTACAAACAAATAATAATCTTTCAAACCGCAATTTAAATTTATTAGGATCTTACTGCATGTGTACTGAGCAAAGGAAAACAACACATTAATAAATAAATAGCCCATAGCATCCCTTAAGAGCAAGGGCATCCCACCTACTGGTGTGGTCAGCTTGGCCGTTTCTTACAGGATTAGCAAATCCCTGAAAGATCCCAGTTCTTTGTCTATCCTTAATTAATACTGTATCGTTATATCTAGAACCGACTGTTCAATTTCACTGTCACTTTCACTTTAGAGCTTCTACTACTTGTTTCCATTGATGTCTGTCTTTTGTCGTTCTAGTCCACTTTGCATCTAGCCCATCCTTGAACTCTTGGGACCATCGTAGCCTCGGACGTCCTCTGCTTCCCCTCCCATCTGTCTTGAGGCATTCTAGCCACATGTCCTCCCATTGCCATTTGATCCTCTTCGCTATGATGGCTACTAACACATTAGATACTATATGCACGCTATAAGAAGAGCGATCGCGCTCCAAGTCCTCATTCGGTAAGTTTCGTTTACCTCCGTAAACATAGATGACAACTTTGAAAATTAAAATGCGCTATACACTGACATCTAGTGGCTAATACGCTAAATTTTATCATGTCCGCCAAATTTTGATTTGATCGATTTCGAGGTTAATTAGCCAACAGTTTACAACAATCGCATATTAGAATTAGAATTTTAGTTCGTTCTTGGCAACATACACATATTATGAGAAACGTCAAACTGTATAGATACAGTATATACATAAATTCAAATTGATTACATACAATATACACTGAACGCACCGTACTGTGGTGTTTGCATAGACTAATTTACTACAAGAAATGTCATAATACCAATGTTACAGGTTTGTGAATGCACTATGTTCCCAGTGGTCATTAAAATGGTTATAGTTCTAAAAGTGGGCGCCGGGGTAGCGCGGTGGTTTCGTTCGCGGCTCCCGTTCTAAGGGTCCCGAGTTCGATTCCCGGCTCTGGGGTTGGCGATTTTAAGTCGGCCCTATCCACGCCTTCACCTCTGTCTAGCACACGTGAAGTATCCCCTATGCCCAACGTGGTTCGGAGTCCACGGTAAAAACTGTAGGTCCTCTCACCTCACCGCCATCTTCACTATCACCCTATCATCGGAGGTAATGGACACCGCCCTCTGGGTGCCTCCACCTGAGAAATGGGTCCGGTCATCACTTGGTGGGGTGAGGTTACCCCGAAGGCCAAGGTTGCCATGTGGGGAGTGTTAGTAACTAACTAACTAGTTCTAAAAGTTCATTCGTCATATAAAACAGTGTGCATTCAAAAGTTTCTTAACCTTATTCTTAAAGTATTTTAATTATGCAGCTTGTTTAAATGAATTTGGAAGTTTATTGTATAACATTGCCCCTTTGTAGTAAAAGCTTCCTTAATAAAGGCTCGTTTGGTGCGCTCGAATTGCCAATTTATCCTTGTTACGAGTGTGGCGGTAATGTACATCGGCATTTACTTGAAATGACTTATATTTGTATGAACATTTGTGGATGTTATAGCTCTCGAAAGGGGACACATTATTATTCGTCTACCTCGGTATAACTGTGATCTGAATACAATTGAGCTGGTGTGGGCAAAACTAACGAATGTTTTCAGAGGATGCAATGTTACTTGTGATATCTTCACTTATCTTACACGTTATTTTGCTAAATTTCCATAAATCCAGCGCTCAACTTATCTACTTCAAATTGAGTAGGTTTTGAATTAAACAATATAGTAGGCTTCTTCAATATATGGCTTTGGATTGAACAAATAAAGATAAAAGCTAAGCTAATAAGGACCACAATTCTTACTTCATTGCATAATCTTCCTCAAAGTAAGTAGTCATGGCACAACTTACAGAAAGACAAACAATTGAAATACTAATAATGGTCAGCTATAGGACATGGAACCAAGAAGAGGTTTGTGTCTTGTTTAATGAAATGCATCCAGAACGAAGTATTACTCACTCTACGGTAAGAAACGATTTGAAAAAAATATCCAATATACTGGAAGTATTAAAAAATAAGGCAAAGTCTGGAAGGCCAATATGAGTTACAGGCGGTGATAAAAATCTTGATATTTTACTAGTAATGGAAGAAAACCACGTTTGTCTACTCGCCAGCTTGCAATGAACTACAATGTCAGTCAAAAACGGATCTACCTGTACCTTCCGAGATATGAGAACCAAAACAAAAAAAACAAAAAAATGAAGAAAAAAATGTTGCCATTAAAAAGAAGTCAGGCCCTATTCAAAATCATAGAATATGAAAACATGTTGATATCTTACAACTTTTCAAAAACATCTGTTGTACTTCTCAAAAGTACAACAACAAGCATTGTTGCATACCTGAGACTCATACCGTATACTCTATATTTCATAAACATCTATAAAGTGTTAGCAGAAATATGTTTATTTGATTAAAAATACAGAACTGCAAATTCTCACAACTTGATCACATAAAATATAACCTGACAGTGGATAAAAACTTGTTTTGTTTTTTAAGTCTGCGTTTGAAGCCCTTTGAATAAAGAATTATTGATACAAAACTAAGGGAGGTTTCATTTTACTGCGCCCTAAATATCTTATGGTAGCAATTATTTGTCAAAACGGCTTATTATTATGATGATTATTATCATCATTATTATCCAAAGATATAAAAACTGGAGAGATTCCTAAAACCTGTCCGAGCTATGACAGAGTGCATAAAAACAAAAGACACCAGAATGTAACTAAATATGTACAACATGAATGAAAGAACAAAAGAACATCAAAATACTTGCATTCTCTACTAAGAATGGAAGACCGGATTCCAAAGCAACTACTAAAGCACGGAAGATGAGCTTCTATTTTAGAAAAGTAGGTTTAAAAGCCGAGTGGAAGCTAGAAAACGAGAGAAAGGTGCATTCCATTCAGCATACCTGAAAGAACGAACTGCACACAATAGGCTCAGAGAGAATCGATTCCTATGCGTACGGAATAGATTCACGCTTCAGAATCTTGCTCTCATTACTGTGCATATGGAGCCACACACGTATGAATGGTCGAATTATAGATTCTCGTGGTCTAGGGGCAACACGCTTTGTTTCCAGAGGTTCAGGGTTCAAACCATGTGGTGAATGGTGGATGTTCTCTGACGTAAAATTCTTCAGCGTGGCTTATTTCAAAAGGAAAGTAAAGGAGTGATTCTCAAGCCAATAAAGAGATATCTGAGATGAATTAAGAGATGCTTCACAAGTAATATAGAATGGGATATTGAGAATAATAGAAACTGAAGAGTGTATGTAAATAAAGAAATCCTTGGACTGCTATATCCGGATGATTTAATGGTAGGATCTATAATGGTAGTAGGATTGCAGAAGGCAATACATGAAATCCAAAAGCTAGGGAATAACATAAAAAAATAAGTCGCTTCAAGAAGGGAGTTAAACTAAAAAGATGAAAATTGTTACTTAATGACAAAAGGGTAGAAGTGTTCAATGAATTTAAATACTTAGGAGTGAGGTTGAATAACAATGGAAAATAGGGAGCACAGAGGAGAAAAATTGAAGCAAAAGATATGGCAGCAATGAATGGGATATGAATATGCAAATATAAGGTAGAAATGACAACCAAGTGGCTATAAAGACTGTATGAAGCACTAGTGGAATTCAGTTTTTTTTATTTTTTTTATTTTTACGTCCTCCAACGTTAAGTCATATCGGACGGTGAATGAATTGGGTGAAATGGTCCTCAAACGTTTCCAGGGTCCATGGAGCTTAGAGCTACCTGACATTCGTCTGTAAGGATAAGGGAAAACACCGGAATAAACCTTATCCACGTAACTCAGCCTGACCGAGATTCGAGCTCGGGAACTCTTGAACGTCTTCTTCTTCTTCTTCTTCTTCTTCTTCTTCTTCTTCTTCTTCTTCTTCTTCTTCTTCTTCTTCTTCTTCTTCTTCTTCTTCTTCTTCTTCTTCTTCTTCTTCTTCTTCTTCTTCTTCTTCTTCTTCTTCTTCTTCTTCTTCTTCTTCTTCTTCTTCTTCTTCTTCTTCTTCTTCTTCTTCTTCTTCTTCTTCTTCTTCTTCTTCTTCTTCTTCTTCTTCTTCTTCTTCTTCTTCTTCTTCTTCTTCTTCTTCTTCTTCTTCTTCTTCTTCTTCTTCTTCTTCTTCTTCTTCTTCTTCTTCTTCTTCTTCTTCTTCTTCTTCTTCTTCTTCTTCTTCTTCTTCTTCTTCTTCTTCTTCTTCTTCTTCTTCTTCTTCTTTCTTCTTCTTCTTCTTCTTCTTCTTCTTCTTCTTCTTCTTCTTCTCTTCTTCTTCTTCTTCTTCTTCTTCTTCTTCTTCTTCTTCTTCTTCTTCTTCTTCTTCTTCTTCTTCTTCTTCTTCTTCTTCTTCTTCACTTCATGGCATAGGCAATCAAGTCCCTGTTCCGCCTTCGAAGTCCTCCAGACATCGTTTCCTGGGTCTGCCCACCGAACCTTTAGGATGATACTGTAATATTTGTTTTGTAAGTCTGTTATCTGGCATTCTTTCAACATTTTCCTTCCATTTTTGTTTGAGATTTCGAAGGTTTTGAGTAAGTAAATTTCCCCATTACGGGTTACCAGTCCGTAGATGGGTAAGTCATGTGAAGGGTTTGCCTCCTCACGGCTCATGACTTCCGGTAATTTTCAATCAAGGTTGTCTTCCTTTAGCCCATGGCAACCCAATACCTAACTAGAGGGCAGTAGCGCCGAAGATGTCTTCTCCGCCTCTTCAGTCATTGAGATTCCAGATCTTCTGCCGTTAGAGCCGTTTGACATCTTCTAAGGTGTTTCCGGCCGCCCAATCTGGGTACAGTCGTCAGATCCCTGGTTGCGGACTATGCTTGGTTCTCCTCCCCTCTTACCAACCAGCAAGCTAGCAAAGCTAGACTTTCCCAGTATGGTCGTCTGGTTCATTGGATACTAAGCCGGCCGCGCAGTGGGTCAGTGGTTAGACCACTTGGCTCTCACCAAGGCGGCCCGTGTTCGATCCCAGGCGACCGCAAAGTGAGATTTGTGGTGGACAACACTGCACTGGGGCGGGTTTTCTCCGGGATTTCCGGTTTCCCCGGCCATCTCATTCCACCGGTGCTCCATCTTCATCTCATGTCTCATCAGTGTCATCGCCTGCGGTGCCATATGTAGTAAAAGCGGGCGTTAAACACTACACATTTACACATGGATACTAAGCCCCCCCCACCGCGACAAGGTGATAGCCCCGGGGGGGACCTCTTGAACGTGAGGCGGATATGCTACCACCACGCTACCAAGGCGGGCCCTACGTATTTTTGACTAATTTTCGGGTACTTCCTGCTACACTCCGCAGCCTATATTTGGCACACAGGCCTAACACAGAGCAGAGATGATGCCGTCAATCTCTCAAGCGAATACAGTTATAGTTCTCCTGTGAGGAAAGGTACTCGTGGTGGTGTTAGACGGCTTGTTCGAAAAGACGGTCATTAACCTCTCTATGGAGCACACTTTATATAATAGATATTTTGACTTTGTAAGTTCGAGAAATGAAATGTCCAATTGCACCACTCAAAAATGTTCTTTATTTCCACCGACTTACAGTTAAACACTTGCCAATTACACAGAATTACGTAATGCACACAATTACAATTCACCAGTTCGTCCGTTACAATTCCACTTTGCTCTCGCAATTACGTACAATCCTCCGATGCACGTACACAGTCTTCTCGTCGTACACTAGCACTGCACTCTTACGCTGCTCGCCAAGAACTGACAGACTCAATTCACTCACTGCAGCCCTTTTTATAGGGATATCGCCGTTTTCTCGAAGCCTCTAGTTTCCGTGAATCACCACGATGGTTCCAGACGGCAGTGGAAGGGGACGAAGAGGCGGCCAGCGACAAGTGACACTTTCCAAATCATCCAGTCAGTTAGTGACAGAGACTAATGGTTGGGTGTGGCTTGGCTGCCTCTGGCCACTTACTCAGCTGTCGTTGGTTGTGCTTTCCGCTAATTGGGTGACAATATTATGGGAATACTTGATTTACAAATACACATATTTGCATTTTAATGTTACTTTACTAAAATTAATTTAATAAAATAATTTCCAGGAAATTTTATCTCCATTAACGTGAGGCTTTTTAAGTCCAGCTTGTTGAAAAAGTGTTAAATGTAACAGAATGTTTATATAGAGCAAGAGGATCCTAAAAGAATGGCAAATTAAAGTCTTCTCTTAAAGATAACAAATATTAGAATGGACACCATGAAGAGCGGATTGTTAACAATGCTGTAGAGCTTCAACATCCTTTTTCGTACTTCAACAAAACCGCAATTAGAACTCGCAACCGGACAGCTGGTCTCAAGTATAATTTGGGGCTGCATTCTCTACACATTCAGCTCATTTCGCACTGGCGCCCTGACGAAACAACTGGAGAGATAATTGCTCCAGCTGGAGTTCCATTTTTGCTCGCGGTGTTGCAAATTGTCAGTTTATTCTCAGGGATGTGTATTCCCCAAGCTTCAGCATATCTCACTCCCTGCTATTCTTATGCATAACCTTATGAGAAAATTACACCAGCGGCGTCAGAGAGAGTTAAAAGATTTAGGCGACACGGCGTGGTAGTTAAAATCTTATTGCGAATAAATGAGGTAAATAATTAAATGAACGTGATGATTTCGCAATCAAGGTTTAGATTACAGAGGTTAGGCGTATGCAGAAGTGCGTTGCTGAACAACGGGTTTAACACTTGGCTCTGACTGGCTATTGTTTTGTTAACTCCGCTTTGAATCAGAACAAGTAATGCATTAAATATTTTTGCTACCAAGTGTGGCAGTTTCGTTTGTGGCTCGCATACGGGAAGCGCGGGATCATTTCCCGTAGCCGGTCTACCTGATCCATCGGCTTTTCTTTGGGTTACCATGCGAATGCTGGATGAGTTAATTCCATTCCCTGAATTTCCGATCTCTGTATTTCATCTCCATTGTCATTTCCCATCATCTCTCATCTGGTGGTCTATTCCAGGGTAGACTCGGGGCTGGATGATATGCTTCTGGTAACCACTTTCTCCTCCGAAGGGACGGATTCCGGTTTCTAGGCCGACCTGATGAGCCGTTTCAAGACCATGGTGGATGGGATATTTTTATTTATTTAGGGGCAAGGGTATCTATCAGGCAGCCTTCACAAAGCAAAACTGACCTCCCTGAATAACCATGGAGTTACCGAAGCTGTCCCCAAGGTGCGCCCGGTGCCTCCAAGGCTCTTTCCATGGGGCAAGACCTACTGTGCTCCACAAATGAGAAAGTCTCCGAGGCCTGTGACGCGGGGGGGTTGGCGAAGGTTCCACACCCTCCCTGGACAGGTTTATGATACCCCATCTCAGTACAGTTACAGAGAATTCAAAAACATTCGGTCGGCTTCTACTTTTGTGAATGAATTTTATCGGTTTTAGTGTACAGAGTGAATAGGGCGCATGTATTTTAACGGTTCTGCTCCTTGTGTAGCAGGCGTTCTCTTTAATACACATTCGCTGTCCTTGTTCCACTGTGTAAAGGAGCACATTCCTTTCAGGAACCCTCTTTTCGTTGTTGGACAGTAGTTGCTAACAAGGCCCCCCCCCCTCCATCTGGTCTGAAAACACAAGACGGTTGGAAGTGAATACGCCACATACGCGCGCCAACCCCAAAGGGGAAGGCTACCGAAAAACCTATTTAGGGCCGCCTGGTGATCTGGCACACCTACTAGCTATGCTGGCTAGTACGCGGTAATGTATGGCTTCCCTCAACCCCATCCGGAGACGTACCCGATCTCCCACCGATGTCGGGAACACACTGCCCCCTCGATTCCAACCCAATTCGAACAACTCCCCTACGGGAGGGCCTCAGTAGTTCAACCCGATGTATTTCTAGAACCGTCAGAAGTAAAGTCTGTTTAGTTAACTGGTGTGCACGTCGGCCGCTGCCTTTGAAGAACTTTCATAATCGTTTTACAACCCCCGACCCTCCTTCACCCAGATCTTTCTGCAAGGTTGCCACCTTTCTCAACACCTCATGGCTGTCGTACGAAGTTTCGTCTAAATAAATTATCTTATGCCCATTACTGCAAAACTTCCTTAGTTTTGATAATATACAAGCTACAATTCTACTGGATTCTATAATAACCCTTATCTTATTCAAAGTGCGGTATTTGAAACCCAGCTCATTAAAGAGGCCGCACAAAGTGCAGTGCCCAAAAGAAAATCACAAATTTCTTGCAAATGTGCCACCAATTCGTCTAAGGTGGGTACTCTCCCTTTTGCACAGAATCTACATATTTCTCGGTGAATTAAATCGCATGTGAAATTATCCACTTTAGAGAAACGTTTTCTTTTGTTTTCACACTTAATCTGCATCTTTGGTATTCCTTTCGTCACAATTTTTCTACTGTATGTCAGTGAATACCCAGAATTTACCATCAGGTTCATTGCACGACCCCTTACCAAGATTATTTGTCAGCACATATTTATGTGTGTTCAAAACAAGCGCTGGAATTTGCTTAGAAACAGTTCCCGTTATAACTTTGTTTTTTTGAGGCCTTTCCAGTAACATAACTCGGCCCAGTTATTCACACTATTGTCATCACTTTATTTTCACTTGACTGAAAGTTATCTACTACTTCATTTGCATTAACCACTGCATTACCCGCCCACGGTCTCCACATCGTGACACACAACGAATCTCTGCACGTAATGAAACAGATCAACTGGAAGTTGGAATTTTGGCAACTGAGACTCCACGTGGAGTAGACATTTCTGAAGTGTGGAGATAAATTTATGACGGTCATTAGTGGGTGGGAGGGTGAGTTTCCTTTGAGCCTGAAATGCACAGCCGTTGACTAGACAGGCTTTACTGGCTATGCTGGCTAGTACGCGGGAATGTATGGCTTCCCTCAACCCCATCCGGAGACGTACCCGATCTTCCACCGGCGTCAGGAACACACTGCCCCCCTCGAGTCCAACCCAGTTCGAACATTTCCCCTACGGGAGGGGCTGGGCAGTTCGACCCGAGGTTCCTCTAGTAACGTCAGAAGTACCACGAGTGCTAAGGGTCCGCAGCGCCCACACCACGGGAGCTGAAGGAGACGGATCTCCTCCCCTATGGGATACCAGTTCCAATGTCCTGCGCAGAGGTATCCAACAGGTCGATTGTAGTGTCCCTGTCCTCTGCACTGTCGTAGCTCCTAGAGTCGGCCGCCCTCTGTCTCCTGTCGTCTCATCCTTCCTCCTAGAGGTGTCCCACTTGGATCATAAACATAATAAACCCAAGTGCCGATTCACCTGCATAGCATATCCCAATCCAAATGTTTTTGTTTGAAAGAGATAACCAAACGCAATCGAACCATTATTTAATAACCTAAAAGTTGCTTCGTAAAATACTGGGACTTCTGACGATTTCTGAATTGGTTAATGTAAACAAAACGGTTATTTGGTATAAATAAAATGCAACTGAAGATGACTTAAGGAGTAACATCTTTGGCCACATTCTGTGTGTGGAGGGGGGGGGGGTTAGCGTGTCTATCTCATATTGAAGATCATGATGATGATGATGATGATGATGATGATGATGATGATACTTGGGTTTATGGGCGCACAACTACAGGGTCATCAACGCCCTTAAAAGACCAATAGGGTGACTAATTAAAAGACTAACGGGCCAACAAACTAAAACTCAGTCGATTAAATACAGTCAAGGAAAAAAAACACGCACGACGGTGTGGCAAAGACTAAAACGGGAGTTAAAACAATAAAAAGTTTAAAATACCGAAAGTCCTTCGGCTTAAATTATAAAATTTGCATCTAAAATGAACTCTAAAACCTTGGCCAACGCCGTCTCGTCATTCGCGATTATCTCTGCCAAGCTGTCCAGCAGCTGGAGAAACCTGCGGAGACGTGCTAGTCTAAAATCAAATTCAAGATGTCCCGAGCTCGAACCCCAGAGAGGATGAGTTATCTGGCTAAGGTTTCTACTTATTCTGAATGATGAATGCTGGGTAGCTATGAGTCTTGTGGACCCTTAACCCTTTTGAGTATTTTATCACTTACCTGAATGATGTTATATAAATAAAACAGCCCAGTTAGTTTGGAGAGTGAGCATATATATTCCAATTGTTTAAATTTAAATATACTGATCAAAATTTTGTCTAGGTACTTGTCGAAACAAATGAAGTAGGCAGGTCTATAAACAGCCTTAGTATTTAATTGTGGAGAAGGTTGCTTTTCCTTTTTATTGTGAAGCTTCTGAATATTATTATAACCTTAAATTGTAAATATTTATATCTGTTTCTGTTTACAGTATGCATATTCCTGCGTGAGTGTAACGTTTTCTAACACATTTGTAAGTAGCCATTGCATTAAATATAATTATTTGACATAGATATTTCACCAGAAATAGATATTTCAGAACCCTTAATCTCCTTCAAATGACCAACATTATTATTTTGTTTTACTGAAGCTTTTGAGGAAAAGCCCACTTAGCACAAATTATCGTTTATATGTAATACTTTTATAAATTTTAAATTTTACGAAAAGTGATTCAGAATTTCGATAAAAAAGCATATACTAAAAATATCTCCATGAGGAAATATAGCTTTAACATATGAAAATGGCCTGTATAAGCCTCTTCAAACGAAATCGTTTTATATGTATATCGTGTAACTGGTAAACCTTCAACGATAGAAGGAAAGGCACTCAATGAAATTTGAAGATCCATTCAAAACATACAATTTGGTACAAATACAATTTATTACCATTTCCAAAGTATATATAAATACATTATTAATGATTCCCATTCTTCAATACTTTTTCTAATCGCTACAGTCCTGTCAACATTCAATTATTTTATCGTAACATCATGGAAATATTAAAGTAGTTGTTAAATATTGGAGTATGCAATTCTATTTTATTTATATTATTATAATAAAGATAGTTCGTCCGATATGACTTAAAATTAAATGACATAAATTACAAAGAAAAAATAGAAACATAAAGAGAGAAAGTTTGTTGTTTAGGATAATCTTAAAAAGTAGTCAACCGATTTCGATTGTACTTTACCGTTGCAAAGCCCACTTTGTTCAGACGTACATTTCATAAATTAAGATACTAGAAAATTAAAATTATTTACAAAGCTGTTCCTGATTAAAATATATTTGATTAGAAAATAACATGCTTGAGAACAAGGCCTTAACGTCCAATTGAAAATATGGAGAAGTAAATAGTTTTACTCAACAAAAACAAATATTGAGAACTCGTCAGGGCATACAAACAAAATACGGTTACGTTTCCTGGAAAAGAATTTACATATAGATGGTCATGATGTAACACTTCAACACAGTTTAAAAACAACACTCGACCTTGTCTTATGTTAGCATCTTTGTCATTTATTGTATAAAATAGATATGTAAGAAGGAAACAAGTAAAAACTTCTGAAATATTAAAATGTTATAGATACATGCCCAGCATTTTATGGATACTAGTCTTTCTACCTTAATGTAAATAGCTATTTCCTTTGTAATAATTGGATTTGTGTTATAATTATGTTTGTTGCAAGACTGCTAATGAACAGAGCAATCTCTCTCTCTTTCTCTCTCTCTCTTTACATATATTACAAAAATATTTATTTGGTTTCTTATATGATAAGAGTTCAACATTACGTGAAAATTGCAAAATTTATATGTTTTAATAAATATGAGAGTAAAAATGAATGTTAAATGCGATTAAGTGGCAAGTTTATGTTATCAAAATTTAATCTACTATAATTACCCCAGTATCACCTGTCGATTTCACCCGAATATCTTGTAATGGTAAAGAGTAGGTACTCATGGACTATTGTTGGGGAGAGGCTAAGGAAATCAGAGATTCTTTTTATGTCTCGGATCATTATTTGGGAGGGGGGGGGGGCGGGGGATTCATTAAGAGATTTTTCGCCTACTATTTCGAATAGCGGAGGATGTAAAATGACAGTTATAAGGGTTAGAGGGAAGGGCATATAACAAAAATCACTTTTGATCATTAGACAAGAGTTTCGTAAGGAATTTAAAAAGGAAAATTAAATTAATTCGTATTTGGAGCTTACGTACCCTAACCATGCTAAATCAGCTATGTCAATTTGTGTGTAATACAACTGTATCTCCTAAAGTAGACAGAAAGCCTAACTTCTAAACTGAAAACAGCACAGTAAATAAAACTTTCTACGCTATACAAGCATGCAGAGTGATCATGTTCTGACTGGATTTCACTTTAAACTCCTATTTTTATAATTGAACTAACAAATTTATTTTAAATATGTCTGTATTTTTAATGATGTATATATTATTACTTCCTTATAGCAAGTTATAGTAGTTCTAATGAAGCTCAAGAAATGAAGTACATGTTCATTTATTAAATAACTGCTAGAAATTTTTGTGTATGAAAAAATAGTTTTGAGAAACTTACTGAATAATTTTTATTGCAGGTAAGCTTGGATTCTCATACATGCTTGGCTGCTCGTAAATCCCAGTGGCTAAATCCCATGGATGTCTTTGGTCATTGGATGTTAGATGCTTAGTATATCCCTGAGGTAAGTAAGGTCAATTTGTAAAATAGCAGCAACTCTAATAGTGCAATTACTACATACATCTTGTTGCATTTTGATTTCGTATCGATATTCTTATTATAAAGGCATTCATTACACAAACTTCATACAAAAATCATTAGTAGATAAACAGTAAAGTAGGGAAACATTACAATAAGCAAACTGGACCTAAAAATTTGAAGGTATAATGACTGCTGTATATAATCCATGTGCACCAAAAATCTTTTGCGGAGTAGAACAGCAACGCCCAAAACTAAAGTCTGGAAGGTGTCGCAAGCGACCGCTTACATCTCTCGTCAGCTTAGCACTCCTTAAGTATCCATGTTTTTTTTTTTTTTATTTATTTATTACACTGCATGCTCCGTTACATCGCAACACTACATGCATTGCTTAAACCTATTACAACGAGTTGTAGTAATTGGAATTTTTACAAGTGTTACAAGTTCTCATTATATGATACAACTTTTTGGTTATGCTTTTAACTTTTTCAAAGTCTATTTTGTTTATGAATTTTAAAAATTGTTTTTGGTAGTGCTTGATTAGATCACTGTTTGTCGCCGGCCACTGTCAACCCTCAGTCTAATGTTTTGTTTGAGTTCTAGTCTTTCACTGTTCAAAAGAGGACAATTGTATATTAAATGATCCACTGTTTGGTTTTGTAGTTCACATTTGCACATTGCACTTTCCGATATTTTGAATCTGTTGTGGTAGTCCCTTGTCTTCCCATGTCCAGTTAGGATGGCGGTAGTCTGTCCGTTGAGTGGGATCCTCACTTTTAGTCGTTCTTGCACAGAAGAGAAGAACTTTTTGCTGATTCTTCCTTTTGTTGTGTTCTCCCATTGGTCTTGCCACCTTCGCAGTCCTTTCTCTTCTGCTTCCTTGATTATGTGTGTCCTAGGTATCTCGCTGTAGATAATCTCCCCGTTGTCTTCCTGTGCAGCCTCCTATGCCGTCTGGTCTGCTATTTCGTTCCCGCGAAGTCCCGCGTGTGCCTTTACCCATTTTATGTGGATGGTCCAGCCGTTGTCCAGCAGATGCTTGATCTTGGCCTTTATTTATTCTATTATTTTACTTCGGATTTGACTGTTCTTAAGAAGGTCTACTGTAATCTGGCTGCCCGTGTTCACTACGCCTAATTTATTTCCCACTGTAAGCTCTAAGCTGTTATCGGCTATTGCTCGAAGCCCCTCTAGAATTGTTATCTGCTCTGCTTGGTTATTGGAGCAGCACTCACCGAGTTTATACTTGAGCATTTTAACCTCTTCCCCATTTTGGAAAATTACTGCTGCTGCTCCGACTTTTCCGTTTATCTTGCTTCCTTCGGTATAAATCTCTATGCTGTACTGTATGTCTTCCTGTGCTTCTTGAACACGCATTCTCTCTGAAGGATGTGGCCACTCGCTTAGTCTCGGGACTTCTTCTGTTAGTGTCGATTTTTCATTTTTGAATTTATGCACCTCTAGTACTACCTGAATATTTATATTTATTGGCTTGATTGCTGCCAAAACACAGGACGCTTCGTATGACACAGTTCTATATGCTTTGGCAATTTTTATGTTCATTAGTCTTTGTAGGCCACTAACCGTCAAGGGTGAACAATCCCTCTAGCATAATGCTGTGTTATTTTGAATAACTACTCTCAGAAAGCTCAAGATATAAATTTTATTTTTCATAAAAAATATTCTATATACAGGGTATTATAATCAAAAGATCAGTCTTTTTAATAAAATAAAAAGAATGGAAACATATTTTCATTTCATTGTAATCTTGCGTGGAAGAATTTTCTTGACATTTATGTTGCAATTTTGAGTTTGTAGTTGACTAATTTCTTACGTTTTAGTTGTGCTAATCACAGTCAGAAAATAAAACGGCTGAACCTTGATCTATACAGTCTGCCCACTACAATAAGGCGAACTAGAGGAATGTGTAACGTACTCACTTCTGCTGTGCGCATGATATTTTGTACACGCCTTCAGGTTATGATTAAGGATGTAAAGTACTCTATGTAGTCACATAACTCACCCATGCGTAATACCAACCACTGCAGTTACTGAAACGAGGATTAGATCTGGCAGAATGGGTGACTTACATGCACTCTCATTCTCCAATTTCGTAGTAGACAGAGAGCACATAAGCAGTGGAAATCCACTCCTCTCTCTCTCTCTCTCTCTCTCTCTCTCTCTCTCTCTCTCTCTCTCTCTCTCTCTCTCTTCACGCCCCGCTTGCCTTGTTGTGGTGGGCAGAGAGTATAAATTCATTTGTCTTATTCTGAATTCAGTAAAGGCCAAAAAATATATTTAAGGTAAAATATTACCACCGAATATTAGGCCCACCTTTTAGTAATTAGTAGTAATTTATTTCCTTTTACATCAACAAATGGAAATACAAATCAAGATTACAATTATAAAATCCATACTGAAATATGCCATATATTCCTAAATCCTGAAAATCCTATCATGTTATCATGATGCCCAACATTGAATAGTAATTCGGTCCCCATACACCTAACCCCAGGTTTTTGTGTATTGGAGGCCCTCTGCTCCTTTTTACACTTTCTGCCATTTCACCTATCCCACTCTACATTTTTCTCTTAATTGTTCTTAGCCAACTCTCTTTAACTTTCCCTAAATAATTCCCTATATTTCTCCTGTTCTTTTCTCCTTTTACCGACAACATTTTTCTAATTACTACTTCACCCCCCAAATTGTCCCATTTACGTAGCCAAGCCTGCTCTCTCCATATCTTTGTTTGACTACAATTTAATATACAATGGAAATTTGCATTCTCTTCTCCACACAATGGACATTTATCTAGCTCCCTCTCTTGACCTGTACCTTTCAAGTTTCTCACTCCTCTTCTCGCCCAAACAAAACCCTCTCGCCCTAACTTACTACATATATCTATATATCCTTCCCTTCCCCAGGTTGTTTTAATTTCTCTATATAATCTCAGTGAGCTTTTGTCACTTGTATTGGCAAAAATGTCTTGTCTGTCAATATCTTCTAATCTTAGCTTAACTTCTTTCCAGAAGCTCTATACCCATACTCTGCATTTATCCAAGAATGACCCATACCTATCTGCTTCAACAAGTCATACATTTTATGTGTCCAAGACCCATCCCAGTTACTTCTCTTTTGAATATGAAAACATTCTTTAATAATATTGCCATCTTCCAAGTTAGTGATTCTGTATAAATATTTCATTGCCCTTGACAAGATTTTAATTTTAGTAGAATGCCTGCCTAGTTCTAATTGTGCTGCCCCATTAGGTGATGCTATAGGCCCACCTTGGTAGCGTAGATGGTAGCGTGTGTGCCTCACGTTCAAGAGGTCCCGAGTTCGAATTTCGGTCGGGGTGAGTTACCTGGATAACGTTTTTTCCGGGGTTTTACCTTATTCTGAGAGACCAATGTTGGTTAACTCTAAGCTCTGTGGACCCTGGGCTCAATCGAGCATCATTTCACCCATTTCATTGATCATGCGATATTACTTAAAGTTGGAGGATCTAAATAAAAAAAAATCGAACATTAGGATTCAATAGAAAATTTATTTTATTACTTACTATAAGTACACAGTAGAAAAGGTAACAATGTAATTACGTGTACTATGTTCGCAAGGTTTATATGTACTGAGAGAAAAAAAAACGATAAAGAGGTTAAACAATAACACATTGTTTAAAGTCCTAATTATGCATTCGTTCTTAAAAGTTTCAGGCATAGAGATTGTTACACAAATGAAATAATTATTATTTACAACGTGTAAATGGATAATTAATATTAAGTGTGAGGAAGGAATCTAGTTCAAAAGCACAACCAAGAGCCCCAAATAGGACCAAAAAGGAAGCACTCCAAGAGAGAGATTTCTAAAGTACTCGAGAGAATGTTACGTGCCATAAACTCACAATTGCATTCTTTCTAATGTAAATTTTAATAGTGTGCTTAATTTTCTCCAACATTCCTCCCCAAGGGTTTCACTCCATTTAATTCTTTCTCTCTTGTTTGCTTCGTTTTTCGCGCTCTCATGAGCGCATTATCTTGCATGATTAAACGCTTTCTACCTTTATCTCTTGTTCCCATTAGGACAGTCGTTTCCCCTTTAATAACCCCCAGATTATATCTTACAGCATTTTCGCATGTTGACAGAAGAATAAATATGTAAGTAAACCATTGTGGCCGAAATGAAACCCTCAAGAATAGCATCCGAGGCATTTGTAGTATGTGAAAGCATTATAATGTGTGTCTTCAGACAATGGAGAGCTTATTTATTTAAAATGTAACCTATATAAGCAGCAATGCATGATTTACAGGGATTCTATGCAGAGATCTATTCAGTGAGAAACATTACTATCAAGATGAGAATAAAACTACTATATCCCACAATGGAGCGACATTTCCCAGGTATATCCAACCATAAAACAAGTTAATGAGATATAGAATGTCATGGAAATATCTGAGAAAGATAAGAAATGAAATATTCCAATGTGCAAGTGCGGTGTGCAGTCGGACTCTACCCTTTCTTACTTGTTATTGTTATTAATTTTAAGAATATTATACTTTTTTCAACTAGGAAGTCCCTTAATTTTCACTCCCCCTTCTCTCTCTCTCGATCCCTTATTATATTATGTTGTACTAGGTTTTCTATCCTAAGACATAGTTAAAACTACCAGCTGCGTCTTCTTGGCTCCTTTAACAGCGGTGGACAGCTCAGCAGTTGCTTAGCAACCCAACAAAGTGAATGATTCATTCATGTACCTTCCTGTGTGTTTATTAAATAGCACTTAGATATTTGGCCACTATCCAATTTCATCCACAGCCAAACATGGTTTACTACATTTAGAATATCCCATCTATAAACCTAATTTGCTCTCTGTCAAGCTTGGGTTATTGACTTGTATAATCGCTGTTTACTTGTAACTTAATTCAAGTAATTCTAGCAGCTTTAGTTGACGTATGCATGCTTTCCAGAATAGTTAACAGTTCTTTTACATATCTAGTTTTATTGCAATTAATTTGATAACGTCTTTAGAAAAATCACTCTTGTCTTCTTATTTCTTCTAAATATATTTATTATAAGTAGAGAAAATATTGCATTGCATTTAAATGCATATATATTGAGATATCAACTGAATTACATATTTCTAATTGCCTGAAACAAAATTATAATTTTAAGGAATGCGTTTGCCTCACTGTGAACAATATTGAAAAATAAAAAGCTGAATAATGCCATACTTTTATTAAAATTAAGAACTCCTAAGACTAAGACAGTAAAGCATTCAGGAAAATTTATTTACTGCGCGAATAATTTATTTTAAATAAAATATGTACTGCATGCTTGCATCCCCAGAAAGGATGGCTTCAAGAGATATCAAACCGTAATTTATTAATATCTAGAAGAATATATGCTTAAGAAAACGAGCATGTAAAACAAAATTTTGCTCTCATATATTGTACAAACACGCGTTAAGGCTTTCATCTAATAAAAATATTGTGAAACTAAATAAAATGTAAACAGAAAAATAAAAAACCTTGAGGAAAGATTAGGCCTTTTTTCAAAACACACAGTTTAACTTGGAAAAACTGTGGTGCTAACGATTTCTGATGTAAATTAATTTTTCTTTCACACTGGCCCTGTGTAGGCTAAAGTATGGAAAGATAGATTCAGACTATAAAACTTCAATGCCATAGGCGGGATTTGAGCTACGGATCTTCTGGTCTCCGTCCAGCCGCTCTAATCCTTTAGCTACGTGCCAACGTGACATTAAATTCTCCAACTAACTCGTGTTTTCCCGGTAAACCACTATAAACACATGAGACAACTACCTTAATGGTGACTTACAACATGTAAGTACTTTAAGGCCCGGGCTTTATAGTTAACCACTATTAGGTCAATTAATGGAAATTCATTTTTATTTCACACTGGCCGTGTGTAGGCTAAAGTATGGAAAGATAGAGTCAGACTGAAACACGACTCAGTTGGAAAATTTAATGTCATGTTGACACGTTGGCCATAGTAGCTCAATGGTTAGAGCGGCTGGACGGAGACCAGAAGATGCGTGGCTCAAATCCTGGCTATGGCATTGAATTTTTCAGTCTGATTCTCTTTCCATACGATTTCTGATGTATTTGTAACTGATTACTAAAATGTCTACTTTTATACTACGCTTTTAACAGTTACCTACAACACGCTTTCTCTGGGTCAGCGTGTGTCGATATTTTGAGGGAATCAAAAGAATTAAAAAATACCTTCACTGTACAGGTAGCATATGTTAGTGGGGTTTTCTTGAAAATAATTGGAAGATACCGATAACTAATTTATTCAATCAATTTTTGTTTGAGTTATATACACACATGCTAAATTCTATGAGGACTTTTCTCGGATAAAATGGTCTCAAAAACCTGAGATTTCTATATTTATTTTGGGAGTATGCAGTGCTTTCTCCTCGAGTTCTTCCGTGGTCCAGGGATCAGTGAGTGCGCAGATCTTGTGTTCAATTCGCGGCCGTTGATTGATAATGTTCCTTTAAGATAATACTCTACCTTCATAGACACCGAAAGTGTGAATATCAGAGTGAAAATAACTAAACCGAGGAAGAGTTACAAAATGTCATGTAATGTTGAAAGAGCAAAATCGTTGAATGTTTTAGTAAAAGCTTCCAATATATCCTTAACAATTACTGGGAGTTACTTGATACAGGTAATCGATAATGAACTGTCTTGAATGTGGAATAAACTACTGGTAAGACATTTTTTTCGAAAATTAATAGATTATTCTTATTCTACAACCCTGTCAACGGCTAACAGAACCCCCATACTTAGTAAACCCCCTCCCCTTTGTTGGGTTATGTCATCGTCTTTGTATAAGCTTCTGCAAGGGAAGTTAACCATGCTCAGAGTAAAGGGAAAATGTGCGACAAGCTGGTTCAGTAACTGCTGTAGGCTATTAGAAGATGAGATGAAATACATGCTCCTCGCTCGGGGTTACAAGGTCAAGTCCTTAGCTGCATAGATACAAGGAAGAAGAAGAAGTTAATAGAGTCACAGCTGGCGGCTATGAAGAGGACTGCTGTATCAGAATACCCAATGTAGGGTTAAATAAGAAAGCTGTGCTTGCCACATGGGTGGGTGGGTAGAAAGATATGAAATACTTAAACAGAAGCATTATTACATAGTGTAGGAAATAAACGTATAACATTATACTCGACTGTACAGACGTGCATGAAAGGTGGCCCCTTTGGCAAATGTGTTTTTCTCGGTATTAGCTTACCACCTCAAGGAAACCAGTCAATAATAGTTGTGTATGTGACTACTCAGTTTGCTTCCTTGTGCTATTTATTTGGTCTCTAAATCCCAACAGTTGTTAGAAACTATCTATATATTTTAGCGTAATGCTTATAATTCCTTCACAGATCCAGTTATTGCCTTGTATCCTCTCCACCTATATTGTTTCAGCACTGTCTACCTCAGGTGATCCTCGTTTTACTTTACCTATTAACTAAATCTAGGTAGGAGAAGTATTGCATTTCACCCTTAAATGATATTACGAGATTTTATCAAAAATATATACTTTTTCCTTGTTCCAGCCTTAAATCCACAGGCGGCCGTTCGCCTTTGGAGCATATCGAAGATATTAACTATTATTCGTTGGGTTTTAATTATTATGTCACGCACACATTCGCAGTCACATTCATACTTCCAGACTATGGGGAAGATGAAGAATTAGTTTGGTCGGAGAATTATCCCGCCGGGAATTCAACCCAGGACCCTTAGCGCGGCAGGCAGGTGCTCTACCGAGCTACGCGGTCAGCAAAATATGTTTTGTGACAGCCTGAAAATATAAAAAGCGTTTTCAGAAAAAGTTCCACGGTTATGTACGACTTGTGAATTGGCGTTTAAGCTTACCACCTTTCAACGGTGCGACAAAAATATTCTCAAAAAGTTCTTCTACCCCAGACTGCCTTTTACAAAGAACGTTCAAAAAAATTGTTATGCTCTCAAAATATTTGTAACAGTATTTATTAAAATCCTATATATTTAACATATTTTCATTAAAAATTAACTGCACATCTTGAATCTTCTGGGAATGTCCTCAGAAGTCGCGTTCATTCTACGAGGGCTGTTAAATAAAGAATGATCATAATTTTTTTTACGGTCACAAATTTTAACACTAAAAATTCAATCCTATTATATTCTGTTAGCTTAATGTGAAACAAACACGCCATAGTAGTTTCATTGTTGGTACTCCTGGTTTCCGCCTGTGAGAACCAGGCAAGTTCAGACATGTTCAGTATCACCTACCACTGCAATGGAGGTAACACGCGAGGTACAATATGCGGCTCTGAAATTCTGGTTTCATCTCAACAAATCTTTATCTGAGGCCTATACAATGTTACAAGAGGCCTATGGAGAGTCTGTTCTTCCCTACAGCTAAGCTCGAAGGTGGTTTAAAATGGTTAAAGAGGAAAGACAATCAATTTCAAAGGAGGGTGGAGCCGGTGCTCCAGTTTTGCTCTTACGGAAGAAAACATCAATACTGCTGCTGCTGCCATTGTGAGAGAGGATCGACGAATTACCTTAAAATCACTTTCTGAAATACTGAACATTTCATTGGGTGTCATCCACATGTTGATGACAAACATTACACAGGAGACGTGTTTGTGCGTGATGTATTCCAAGACTGTTGATTCCCCAACAAAAGGACATTCGCATGCAGGTCTGCATACAGTTAAAGTTGACGTAAGAGAAAGATGCGTAGTTTCTTACAAACGTAATCACTGCTGATGAAACTTGGCTGTATCATTTTGACCCTGAGAGCAAACAGCAAAGCTCAGTGTGGAAATCTCCTTCATCACCAACAACCCCCCGCCCCAAAAAGCAAAAGTGGTTGCTTCTGCTGAGAAAGTTATGGTCATCTCATTCTTTGATATTCATGGAATGTTTTATTAGCATGTATCTTCTGCACTTACAGCAATAACTGGATAATACTACAGGGATGTCCTGGAATCACTGAAAGTCCATATCAGGCACAAAAGACCGTATTTCCATGAAGCAGGCTGGATGCTGCACCACGATAATGCGCGGCTGCATATTGCCAATGTTGTTGCTGAATATCTTGCAAAAATCAACGTGAAGTGTATTCCTCGCCCTCCCTATAGTCCGGATTTAGCCTCATGTGACTCTTTTCTGTTCCCTAACTGGAAGAAACGCCTTCGTAGGAAGCATTATCCATCATCAGAAGCAGTGGTGAAGGCTGTGGATGCGATTTTGAAGGATCTCTCAAAAAGTGTTTTCCAGCATGTCTTTGAAGACTGGAATAAACGTTGGGACAAGTGCATCGCATTCAGGGGATACTATTTTGAGAAGGACCATCAAAATTAGGATGATGAGTAAAGGTACGTTGTCAAGAAAAGTTGTGATCATTCTTTATTGAACAGCCCTGGTAGATTACCTTTGTATTGGTAAACTCTAAGAGATACACAAAATCATAATAAACAGAAATGAATCAGTAATTCATTTGTGGTTATAAAATTTAATAAACATCCCGATGATGGGAGAGATTTACGCTCCCGAAACGTCGATTTCTAATCGTCTTTTTACCTGGCTTGCTTCCCGAGAAGAACTTGAAAAATATCCTTCGCCAGGAAAGCTTCAGATCTTATTTTAGCTGTATTTGTGTTTAGTCACTTACTGTACACCAGGCTACACATATTTCGTTCTTCTACTAAACAAAAGAAAAGCGAATGCAGCGCTGCGTGACTTTAAGTAAAGTCTGCAAGTAAAAACATGGAGTTTTGGTTTTTTTTCTGTTTATAAAATTATAAATTTACCACGCTGACGATCTTGATTACAACATACAAAGAGAATAAATAATTTTTTGCTTACTTACTTGACGGTCATTAAAATAAATTGAAATTTGCAGATTTCATTGTAGTTTGCTTTATTTAACAACTCTTTTCTATCCCATCTCATTCTGAATTAAAAAACTAGTCTACTTGACAAGCTCTCTCCTTCACAACAGTAATCTGTTCATATTTAAATACGATGCAGCACTTGCTTGTTTGATATTTTGATATCCAAAACGTTTGGAGGAGTCCTCTGCAGTTTGCCGATCGGTATGTGGAAACTGAATTCCCTCTCTTAGTATTCCGGAAAATCTTTTCATATTTACATACGATATTTTTTACACGCGTCGGTTATCCTTTTCAATCCTCAAAATCAACATTGAGACATTACAGACAATTGTGCTCGAGGCTTCGTCTGTTTATTGCCTCTCGATAAACAAAAGACGCATTTCAACAGCTTTCCAACGAAAATAATAACACAATATTCCGTCTACAGCGCTTCTGTTCCCTTTGCCTACACCGGCATTATCTCTGTTTCAGTGTGAATGTTGGAAAGTGAAAAAATTTAAACTGAAGTAGCCATTTCATGCAGCTTAAGTTATTAGCCAAAGCGGTTTGGCTTATTTTATTTGATACTACTGTTGTTGCCTTTCAATTAATTAAAACTTTCTATCCTCGGTATGTATGCTGCCTACAGCTTCAGGATTATGCGGCTTTAAGAGCTGCTATATTCTGCGCTTTAGTTTTCTAATGCTTTAGTAACCGAACACAGGGAGAGATTTATATCGCCGATTTTAAATGCATAGCCGATTATGTCCTATTCATTTCAGATGGGATAGAGCGGGGCTATTCCGCTCATTTCAAATTTATGGTGTTATAAAACAAATTAAAACACTATTTTTATGTTAAACATAGAGCAAAACATCCTTTATTAATCCCTTAAATCATACAGATGTACCAAACATATATGTTTTACCTCTATAGTCGTGATGAAATAAAACAGCGAATGGTGTACAGAAAGGAAACTTCGGAATTGAAGGGGCTATTCCGCTCGGTCCTGGGGTTATTACCGCTCACAGTACCTTTAATTAAATGCATTTGCCACAAATGAAGAATCAACGCACATTTCGTGAAACTCATAGTCCACATTTCTGGTATTTGATCCAGTCTAATTTGGCTGCTGATTTCGGAGAGTAAAACTATAACCTACCAAATCATATGGTGCATCTTCCTCATCACTGTATTCTATTTGGACTGGAACCAAGTCATCACTTGACTCACTCTTCCCACGATTTTGTTTTACAATATGTTTACGCTTCTTTTTCCATCTGCAATTTCTTTTGATCCGGCTTTGTTGAATATTAAAGTCTGACGTCAAATGTTTGGTTCCTTTCTGGAGTACAAATAATGGTAGAAAAGGGAGATGCTGTTGTCAGCGTTGGCAATTGTTGAAGCCTTTTCTGGAGTTACTGGCTGGAAGTGCTGTGAAGGCAGAAACTTGTCTTCAAAGGGGTTGAACAGAAATGTGCATGTGCATTCAAAACCTTTGACAACGTTTCCTACTATTGCTCCTTTACTCCATGCTCTGGACAAGAGTTTCCCAAAATCAGATTTATTAATACAACCAGTTGGGTTTGAAACGGTACTCTCTTCCTCGAGTTGATTAATTAACTGTTAAGGAATATATAGTAGATTAATTGAATGTTAAAGGAATATATACATGTACTGAAACAAATATTTTGTTTGCAGTGTCAAGTTTGTTACGGACTCTGAACGGTGGGATTTCTTCTCCCCTAGGAAAGCTGACTGCAACCATAAATAATGGCCCGCAACCCGCGTTTAGTTTCAAACATAGTTTGACAGGAAGGGGACATTTTGGGTGGTCTAGGGTGAGATTCTCGTAACTGGGACCCTATATGTGTTCTACCGACCAACTAATTAAAAATAATGAACTGAAGGGGGAAGCGAAGTGTCATATAACCATCTGGTAAAAAAAAGACATATCTAAAGTTCAGTCGCTAGTTGGGGGTCGAGCTAGATCGTCGTGCGACAGCACGAAGGCAGAAGTCGCGTTCTTTAAGGTTATTTTGGCTACTGTAGGCTAAACTGAACGGACGAGTAGGCTAAAGAAATCGCGTTCAATTAAAGGTAGTTAGTAGCTGGGTGCTAATCCGACGACTCGTGTTATTTACACGGGATTGCAACCACGCCCGCGCGAAGCCTACCATTCAGAGTCCACCTAATTAAGATGTATTTCGAGAGTAATTGAAATACAACCGATCGTCATAAGATAATTAACCTGTGTTTCTTTCCAAGTACCCTAATTGATCCACCCAGAACGCCCTGTATCAAGAGATCCTTGCCACTGATCCTATATTCATAAATATTAGGACAACTCCGAGAGCAGCCGAGGACATCCATAGTGTCGCCCTGGCGGTAGACTCGCGAAGCCGAAGCCGAAGCCGGTGGAGATTCGGAAAACTTCGGAACCAATCGTTACCGGTAGTGACAGACAGTTGAAGGTAGATTTGGAAAAAATAAACAGTTTTAGGTTAGCTAGCAAATTGTGATGTGACGAATGTATTTGCTAGGAAAATAAAGTGGAGCTTTGTATTTGAAGCCTCGACTTTTGATTTTCACGAACCCACAAAGTCACAACTGGTGTCAGGAGTGGGATATACGACAATGGAAGCTGCATTGGCAAAGATTTTAGAGAAAATGGAAGAAATGAAGACGGCCAACGACAACATCACCGAAAAGATGCAAGAACTGAAGGCCGAAATAACAGCGAAAACGGAAGCAGCAAATAATAACCTGGCCGCGGAAATAACAGCGAAAACAGAAGCGGCAAATAACAGCCTGGCCGCGAAGCTGGAGACTACAAATGACAACCTGGCCGCAAAGCTGGAAGAAATGAAGGTTGCGAACGAGGACCTCGCCGCCAAATTTGAAGAACAGTTGGCCGACGTGAGGGATAACGTGACGGAGCTGGGCAAGCTGATGGGCCAAGTGGACGAGCGCGTCGAGGACCTGGCGAGCCGCGTTGACGACCTGGAGGGAAAGGCCGACAGCAGCGTCAAGTCCCTGAACGCCATAGTAGAGGACGTCGTCGGCAGGAAACTGAAGGATTTGAAGGCCGACGCGCCGGGACGCGAAACAACATCTGCGCGCGTCAAACCGCCGAAATATGACGGCGCGTCAACATTTGAGGTCTTCCGCCGCCAGTTCGACACAGTGGCCAAACACAACAGATGGTCACCGGAGGAGGCCACACAGCTAATAGCCAGCCCCCAGGGACGGGCCGCGGAAGTCCTAAACGCGGTGCAGACAACGGTGGCGCCCAAGGACATCTGGGAGGCCCTGGAGAATCGTTTCGGGAACCACCGCTTAGCCAAAGCGTACCGCAGCCCACTAAAGGCAAGGTCACAGCAGCCGGGGGAGACGCTGCAGGAGTTAGCCATAGCGATTGAGCAGCTAGCTAGCAAGGCCTTGGTTGACCTGCCACTGGAGTTCGTATCCCGGGAAGCCGCCTACAACTTTGTCGACGGGGTACGGGACACGGAGATTCGTCAGCGCCTAATGCTCGGCGATTATAAAACCATCTACGAGGCGCTGACAGCGGCATTAAGGATGGAGGCGGCCAAGGTAGCATCTATCCCGACGTCGAGAACGAGGAGTGTCCACTACGCCGGAGACAGAAGACCAGCTGTGGGACGCCAGCGAACACCTAGTAACCTGTGTTGGGGGTGTGGACAGCCCGGACACCTGCGGAGAGACTGCCCACACCAGGAAGAGCAGCCGGAAAACGAGTAAGGGCCGTCGTGGAGAGGGGCACGTCGGCGCCATTACCACCATCCCCTCGAGTGACACTGCGCGCCGTCAGCCGGCGGATGGATGACAACCTCATCGCGGACGGCTGGGTAAGAGGAAAGCCGTGCCGCGTGCTGGTGGTCACCGGAGCGGCCGTGACCATCATCAGACCTGACGTGGCGAAGGGTTTGCCGACGAGGAAGCCGAGCCGACCATACCAGCTTGTGACAGCATCGGGCGACACCATGCCTGTGGAGAAGGAGGCCCTACTGGAGCTGAACTTGGGACGGAGTGCCGTGCGTCTGTGGGTGTTCGTCGCGAAGGTGGCTGAGGAGGTGATTCTGGGACTGGATGCCCTCAGGAGCCACGAGGCGACGGTCGACGTCGGCAGGAAGGTCTTGAGGCTCAACGGAGAAGAGGTTATACTCCGTCAACCAGAAGAGCGCCTTGGAATTGGCAGGGTCGTCTTGAGCGAAGACGTGGTTGTCCCCGCGAGGAGCGAAGTGATAGTGATGGCGCGACCGGAAGGCCAGACAGCAGGTGGGGTCCAGAGGCAGCAGGAGTACGACTTCACCTCGGAACATCGCAGAGGTAGAGTCACGGTAACGCAGGCCTATGGAGGGAGCAGCTGGCGGACGCAGACTTGGGGCCCCTCTTGAGGGATGTGGAGAACCTGGTGGACCACCTCCACGACATGCACGAGATGGCTCGCCAGAACAACCAGAAGGCGAGCGACCGCATGAAAACCCGATACGACAGGCAAGCCAAAAGCCAAGGGTTCCAGCAAGGTGATCTGGTCTGGTTGTACCGCCCGATCCGGACCAAGGGACGCTGCCCGAAGCTTCAACAGTCACGGCAAGGACCGTACCGTGTGGTGAAGAGGATTAACGACGTGGTCTACCGCATCCAGAAGGTGCCCCGAGGAAAGATGTTGGTGGTACACCTGGTTCGCCTGGCCCGCTACGAAGGCGCTGTTCGGGACGACCAGCCTTGAGGAGGGAGCAGTGTCGCCCTGGCGGTAGACTCGCGAAGCCGAAGCCGAAGCCGGTGGAGATTCGGAAAACTTCGGAAACAATCGTTACCGGTAACGACAGACAGTTGAAGGTAGAGTTGGAAAAAATAAACAGTTTTAGGTTAGCTAGCAAATTGTGATGTGACGAATGTATTTGCTAGGAAAATAAAGTGCAGTTTTTGTATTTGAAGCCTCGACTTTTGATTTTCACGAACCCACAAAGTCACAATATTCTTCAAATGTTATTAGCGATGCTGTCAACCCTAGGATTCAAGCCCCTGCCAAATAATTGAGCCGAACTGCGCGGCAAAACTACTCACTCGACACCCCGACCTGCCGCAGGTTTGAGTGCATATAATTTGTTGCCTCCTGATGGTAGAAGGACTTTATTGGTTTAAAACTGTTCGATAAAGAGTCTAAGAACGTGTGTCATATGTGGCGATAGACACAACATCTCAATTTCATTTTCTTGGCAGTGATCCAAGCTCTGCAAAGAACAATGTGAACCATGGCCATCAAGAGGCAAACACTTTCCTTGTGCACGATGTTTCTGAAAGTGCTGGATTCATTCAAGAAAAATGTTTTAATTGATGTAGCTTGAATCGCTTATGGCCACTACTGCTTTTCTATTTAATCGCTCTGCCCTTGCTTTAGGGAGAGGCTTTTGTTTCTCCTCATAAATCCTGTGAACCAATCTTTACCAGCAGATTTTGGCTGTGTGCTCCATGGATGATTTATTTTCCTAGTTGCAGCATATACAAATGCTACTCTTCGTATTTGCTCCGGTGTACATACAAAGCGTCGTGCTGCCAAGTATTTTAACCTGGAAGCTAAATCTTACCCCTCCTCCAAACTGAACACTGTAGGATGACCAACTGATTTATACACTACTCCTCCTCCTCCTCCTCCTCCTCCTCCTCCTCCTCCTCCTCCTCCTCCTCCTCCTCCTCCTCCTCCAAATGCTTCTTGACGTTGATGTGCATGACCACGATCCTTGAGTGTAGAGTAGAGCACTCTAAAAGGCCCCGCCCTAGCTATTGGATAAAAGTGCTTAAAGGATGTAAATGCATAACGTAAGATTATATATATTTACTATTTCTTCTATGTATTTATAGCACGCAGGGAAAGTATTGTATCACTTAAAGTTCCTGCTAAAGGTGCATCAGAAGTACATGTTTTGGATCACCTGAATAAAAAAGAAAGATATGTCTGTGTGTGAGTGCGCATGCGCTTCTATCTATAACGGATTTGACAAGGAGGTCCAAAGGTGGTCTATTATATTTATGCCCCACATCATTTTTAACGTCAAAATTAACGATGTATATTACCATCAAAGTTAATTTATTATGGTATTTACAGATGAGTTTTGTCATCAAGATTTAAATGCGTGACTGGAATAGTTTCTGAAAGAACAGGATAATTTAAGCTACTAAATGCCATTAATATGCTAAGATGTCCAAAGAAAAACTGAATAAAATAATAGTTACGAGCAGTTATTGCCAGAGGTTCTACTCCCATTTGTTCTGGACCCGTAGGAAGAAGGACCCGGACCTCCTTAAACCAGGGAGTTACCGAGCTGTCCCAAAATGGCGTCTGGCGCCTGCGTGGGGCTTTCCATAAGGTAAGACCTAGAGACTAACAAGTCCCCCCATCTGGTGCTGTGGACTCAAGACGGATGGAAGTGGATACGCCACTTACGTGCGCCAACTCCAAAATAGGAAGGCTACCGAAAAACCTCGATAGGGCCGCCTGGTGATCCAGAACACCTACTAGCTATGCTGGCTAGTACGCGGGAATATTAATGGCTTCCCTCAACCCCATCCGGAGAAGTACCCGATCTCCCACGGGTATTGGGAACCACTGCCCCCCTCGAATCCAACCCAATCCGAACAACTCCCTATAAGGGAGGGGCTCGAATGTTCGGCCCGAGGTTCCTCTAGTAACGTTCCTGGTACCACGAGTGCTAGGGATCCGCAGCGCCCGCACCACGGCAGCTGAAGTGGACGGATCCCCTCCCACGAGCAGTCCGACGCAGACCGGAAGATCCGTGGTTCAAATCCCAGCTATCACTTTCAATTTTTAATTCTGACTTTACCTATCCATACTTTGGCGTATTAAGTGATCTAGCAGTGGGCTGAACTGTAAAGCCTGGGCCTTAAAGTACTTATAGCAGAGTAATTTGCCATTAAGGTAGTTGTCTCATGTGTTTTTTTCCGTAGGGGAGGGGATCCGTCCCCTTCAGCTGCCGTGGTGCAGGCGCTGCGGACCCTTAGCACTCGTGCTACCTCTGACGTTACTAGAGGAAACTCGGGCCGATCATCTGAGCCCCTTCCTCTGGGAGATGTTCGGATTGGGTTGGTCTCGACGGGGCAGTGTGTTCCCAATACCCGTGGGAATCGGGTACGTCTTCGGAAGGGGTTGAGGGAGGCCATTAATACTCCCGGGTACTAGTCTGCAACGCTAGTAGGTGTGCTAGATCGCCAGGCGGCCCCACCGAGGTCATATCGGTAGGCTTCACCTTTGGTGTTGGCGCGCGTAAGTGGCGTATCCACTTCCATCCCGTCTTGTGTCCTTGGACCAGATGGAGGGGGGGCTTGTTTGTCACCCAGGTCTTGCCCTATGGAAAGCCCCACGGAGGACGCCGAGCACCCTTTGGGACAGCTTGGATAACTCCCTAGTTTTAACAGGCCCGGTCTTGGTCCTACGGGTCATGGACTGATGGGAGTAGACCCTCTGGACTCAACAGTCTCATGTGTTTATGAGAACTCCTAAGTGGTTTACCGGGAAAAACAGAAGTCAGTTGGGGAATTTAATGTCATGTTAGCACGTTGGCCATGGTAGCTCAAAGGTTAATACCAGCCGGACGGAGACCGGAAGATCCGTGGTTCAAATCCATGGTTTTGGCTTTGTATTTTACAGTATGTATACCTTACCATACTTTGGTTTATGCATGGCTAATGTAAAAGAACAATTAATTTCCATGAATAAAATAAGCTGACATGAATTAGCAAAGAAATAAAAGCATGGAGAATCTCCTAATTACATCCGAATGGAATGCCGCTGGGGATAACGTCTTTGACCCGCTTTCTGGGGATGGCATTTCGATCCCCGAACGGCTAGGCGTTTGCACAGGCTGTTTTCCTTCTCTTCCCTCTTTTAATAATTTTTCATACTTAAGTTTGGTTGTCAGCAGGTGTTATGCCATATGCAGATAGCTGATACTATTGCTTGTACAGTATAAACCTTTTCCTCTGGCCTGACTTGAAACATCTGCGAATCGGCACGACGAACTGTAGAGTGCTTCGTACCTTCTCTCTGAGTAGGGCGAGGGGTTTCAGAGATTTTCTCCAGTCTGTATAGGACTTCTACACACCTCCGTGGCTTTTTCTATCCCCATCCTGTGTCTTTTTATCCTACGCCTTAGGAAGGGATGACAAGCAAGTTTAATAAAGTTTACGAGGAATTCATAGCAGATTATTCAATACGTAAATTTTGTACTGTATGTCAGTATCTCAAAATAAGGAATAATGATGAAGATGCTATGATGATGATGATGATGATGATGATGATGATGATGATGATGATGATGATGATGATGATGATGATGATGATGATGATGATGATGATGATGATGATGATGATGATGATGATGATGATGATGATGATGATGATGATGATGATGATGATGATGATGATGATGATGATGATGATGATGATTGGAACTACAGGCCATGTAGGCCCTTGGCCTTCCTACCCACCCTCTTTCATTCTACTCGGTCCTATGTTTTTCTTCTCCAATCTTTAACTCCCAACTTTCTTAAGTCATCTTTAACATCATCTACCGATCCTCTCCTCGGTCTTCCTCTTAACCTTCTGCCATCCAGCTTTCCTATGAATATCTTCTTAACTACACTGGTTTCCAGTATTCCCTGCACAGGGCCAATCCACCTTATTCTTCTTTGTTTAATTTTCACTACTATATTTGTTTCTCCAAATAAGCACTGTAACTCCAAGGGCACACATTCTCCATCCTCCAAGTCCCTTTTCGCTCCAAAGATATTTCTTAAAACCTTCCTTTCCCATCGTAATAGCCACTGTTCGTCTCTGGATGTCAACACTCAACTTTCTGAACCATACACATTATTCGTCTCAGTTGTATATATTTTAAATTTAGTATTTTAGTATTCCTACTAACGTTCCTTCATTTAAACATATTCTGCAAGGCATAGAAACATCTGTTACACATTGCTATTCTTTCTGGAATTTCCACTGATGTTTTATTGTTCTACTGTTGCTATAGATCCGAGGTATTCAAATATTTTCACTCTTTGATATTCTTTCTCATGTAGTTTTAACTGTAGATTCTCTTCTTCTTGCATCCCCATCACCTCCCCTCTTCATATATTTGGTTATACTGACGTTCACTAACAATCCTAGATCCTGTGCTTTCTCTTCCAACACTACATAACTTTCCTTAACAATAACGAACATGCAATTTTAATCTTAAATCCCAGAATATTTTTTCCATAATAAAATAGCTAAAATTTTTCCTTTCCTCCTCTCCTCCTTGCCTCTTTTGCTCTTTCTTTTTATTCTGTGTTTAGAATAGAGTACCGCTTCCAAGCTACATGATTATTAAAGACTTACTTTATTTGGAGAATGCTAATAATCAAGAGTAACGGTGATGAAATACTTTAAATTAAAATGAGCTGTTAACAAATTGAATTGTGTATAGAAGCAAGTTCACACCTGTCTGTAATTGAGTAAAATTATCACAGTTCTAACATTCCTAAACATATGCTGACTGCATTTTCGTTCCACTTCAGTCACCTGTACCTATGTTAAACATTACATTCCGGTGCAGCTTGGGCCTCGATTATCGCGAGAGGTGTCTTAACAGACCGACTTCTGATTGAAAGCACTGGAAGAGATATCCTCTGAACCAGCGCAAACACTAGAAGGGCTATCGATAGATAAGGGGATTGTAGCGTAATGTTCTTTCTCCCCACCTTTACGAACGTTATATAACTCTCTGGAAAACACCAGCGTCTGTATATATATATAGGCTTGCTCACGAAAAGGCAAGTCAGCTCCTATACAAATTTATCCAACTGGAGCTACCCACTCACGTCATACGTCTTCTACATTATTTTCTAAAACATAGATTCTTCACAGTCACAGAGGCGGGAAAAACAGCTACACGAAGGTCTCTCCGCGGCGGAGTCCCTGAAGGTTCTGTGTTATCCCCGACGCTCTATAGCGTCTACGTGGCTGATCTTCCCACTGAACAGCACGTCAACATAGCGCAATATGATGACGACGTGCTGCTATTTTCCACAACCCCATTCAACGATATCTAAACCTCTTCCAGGATTGGTGCACGCTTTGGCGATTGTCCACTAACACGGAGAAAAGCCAAGCGATACTGTTCACCAAGCACCGCTTTCCCGCCAACTTACCCATATTCACCTACTTTGGGCAAGGGATTAGGTGGGAGAATTCCATCAAATATTTGGAAGTCAAGCTGGACAAGGGCCTAACTTTTCGGAAACACATCCGGGAGCAAGCGTATCGGTCGCGTGGTGCCGCGGCATCACTATACCCTGTGCTTTCGTCTGCGATGTCTGTTTCCCTAAAGTTGCGCCTCTTTATGGCTCTGGTCCTCCCTGTCATGCTCTATGCGTGCGAAGTCTGGGGTATGGCCGCAGGCTCAAACCTTATACTGCTCTATGCACAAGGTTCCCCGTGAGACTGCTTCACGAGGCTTCATCCCTCCGGTATGTGGAGGATGAAATTAGGCGCCGGGCCACCAAATTTTTCGAGAGTTTGCCTCATCATCAGAGCGCCCTAGTCAATTCCCTTGGGGAGTATGTACCTCGTGAGCGTCGGATAAAGCGACACCGGCTACCCCGCATGTATTGCGGTCATTACCGGTAACCAAGTGATCCCCATTCCTGCCTTAAGTAAATTACAGACACCCAATATTAGTCTGGAAAATTAAAAATTCTATCTATCTTCTTCCAAGTTCATTAACTTATTCACCAGCGGTGCACGATGACTGTAGCATCCGGTTCATCATTCTTCGAGGAGCAACAAGCTACCTCCCTTCTCTACACCAACTTAATTCTCACCCGTCATCCTACAACATCCGCATCCCGTCACTACGTGGTTAAGCTCTTTCCAGAGCAGGTACACGATTTACCACCCTTCGGGCTGTTCCAAACAGCCTGCCAGCCTGCAATGAAAGAGGCAAGTCAGTGCTAGTGACTTGCAAGTGTTCGTTGTAACTTATATAAGTGCTGCTACTAGGACAAATTATGAGGGTTTTGTGTTGGACGTAGCAGCAAATGAAGCAGATGAAGGAAGAGGGTACTTCGCGCTTTATTACGCCACTACATCAGGGAAAAGGTAAGTGATAGTGAATATTGAACTACATAAGATTAATGAAGCAATAGAGAGAACTGTGGTAATCACATCGTTGAAGTCATAGAACTGAAGTAGATGACATGATGATGTGACAATGGAAACTTAATTACATCACTGATGAAGGCTTAGAAATGAAATGAAATGTGTAGTGTTTAACGCCCGCTTTTACTACATACGGCACCGCAGGCGATGACACTGATGATACATGAGATGAACATGGAGCACCGGTGGAATGATATGGCGGGGGAAACCGGAGATCCCGGAGAAAACCCACCCCAGCGCCGTGTTGTCCACCACAAATCTCACTTTGCGGTCGCCAGGGATCGAACGCGGGCCACCTTGGTGAGAGCCAAGCGGTCTAACCACTGAGTCACGGCGCGGCCATGAAGGCTTAGAGAGAACTGTACGTAATCACATTGCGAAGTGACAGTAAAAACTGAGAAAACTGTAATGTTATTACATTTATCAGAGTGCTTGTTTTACATGAGAGAGCTATGCTCCCAATCTCGTTACTATTGATATACCAAAACATTCGAAGTTTCCAAACTTGATTTCCACAAAGTTTTCTCCTAACGAAAGACCAGTGTCGTGTGTATCGATAGGAGATGAGTTTCAGAACAAAGTGATAGTTGTACGGTGCACGGTTGTTACAAGATGTGCTGGGGCCACAAAATAAACTAAAGAGAAAGAACGGAGGAGGCAACAAACACAAAAGTATCTTCGCCCGAACTAGTTTCTTGTCCTAAATTGATTTTTTGAAGGAAAACATTGCCCTCAATTTCCTGCAGGGCACTGTGGTAAGTCAATATACTCTGATAGCTGATGAGAGGGGATGTTGACATTCCGCAATGAAGTAGATATCAAGTGGAAACGGCTGTGTGTAATTTATTTTGATAGGTTGCCTGTGTTTTGTTTCAAATAGGAGGAACTAATATTTGAAGAACATATTTTCTCTAAATAAAGTATCTATGTAGAGTATTTTAGCAGTTAAATTACATCAGTATTATTAACCAGTAACAGATACCTTTCAATTCTGTATTATTATTATTATTATTATTATTATTATTATTATTATTATTATTATTATTATTATTATTATTATTATTATTATTATTATTATTATTATTATTATTATTATTATTATTATTATTATTATTATTATTATTATTATTATTATTATTATTATTATTATTATTATTATTATTATTATTATTATTATTATTATTATTATTATTATTATTATTATTATTATTATTATTATTATTATTATTATTATTATTATTATTATTATTATTATTATTATTATTATTATTATTATTATTATTATTATTATTATTATTATTATTATTATTATTATTATTATTATTATTATTATTATTATTATTATTATTATTATTATTATTATTATTATTATTATTATTATTATTATTATTATTATTATTATTATTATTATTATTATTATTATTATTATTATTATTATTATTATTATTATTATTATTATTATTATTATTATTATTATTATTATTATTATTATTATTATTATTATTATTATTATTATTATTATTATTATTATTATTATTATTATTATTATTATTATTATTATTCCTGTTGAATCCTTTCATTTTAACGCGCTACATTTCGTTGGAATAGCCAAGAGAAATACGTTTCGTAGCTTTCAATATCTGTAATGAACATTACGATTATGTTTTTTTTCTTTTTTCCTTTTTGTTTTTGTTGTAATTTAGGTCCTCCAACGTTAAGTCATATCGGACGATAAATATAATGGGTGAAGTGATGTTCAAATGAGTCCGGGATCTATGGAGCTTAGATTTATCCGAAATTCATCTATCAGGATAAGGGAAAACCCCGGAAAACCCCTTCCAGATAACTCAACCTAAACGAGATTTACACTCGGGACCTCTTGAACGTCAGACAGACACGAATCTACACTACCAGGCGGGAATTATGTTGGTAGGTCACAATCAGAAAATCTTAGATTTTTTATGATTATATTCCCCGTAAATTATTCTGCCCAAGCTGTTTTCAACTCCACTATTTTTAAAACTCCAGCATCCTTGAGCTATCTCTTAATCCTGGACCACCCACTTTCCTTTTCTCAGTTTTAAATGCTGGTGCGGTATTTTTGTTCCTTACATCTCGCGTTTACTCTGATTTGTATGTAAGCAAATGTGATATCCAAAGACTAAAGACTGCATTTTACGACTTCTGTACTCATTGGTTAAAATAGTTAATTTCTAATAAAAAGAATTGCAACATCCAAACTTCACAAATGCAACATTGTCACCTCTACAACTTATTATACCAACTACAATTAATTTAATTCTTTACAATTAATAACACTAACTTCAATCAACAACATGTATGCTTATTGAACTAATGTATTAGTTAATTTTAATTAAGCCAAATCATACTTGCGATACAGCGCCTAAGTAAGCCGTATGTCACGATTCCTGGAAGCCTCACATCCACCATGCACATCTATCTCTGCCGCTCCCATCACGCGTATATTGTATTCACATTGATCGCTCTGTTCAGTATTAAATAAACTATTTTTTTATAAAAACATACTCTTCTGTCTGATTACTGGTGAAAGAGATAAATGTCCATTACATATTCATTGTGGCTACAAGGACGATGCGCCCGCCCTGGTCAGGTTGAGTTACCCGGTTATGGTTTTTTTACCGGGTTTTCCCTTATCCTAAAAGACGAATGTTGGGTAACTCTAATCTCCATGGACCTTGGGACCATTTGAGCATCATTTCACTCATTCCATTTATCTCCGATGTGACTTAAAAAGTTGAAGGACAAAATTACAAACAAACAAACACATAAAAAAGAGTAAAACGATGCGAGACAGTCAGATCTTTTAAAGGCAGATATTGCCATGTGATGGATTTCGCACTTCTCAAAAATTCGAATAAAGTTCAAACAAAATATAAAATAATACTTTGGGAGTGATTAATCATACCTAAATATTCTATTTTATATAGTGTACTTTAATGAGACCTAACGTTTGCTACTGTCAGATTTTGAATGATTTTTGTAGTTAGAAAATTATACCAAAATCCTTCTTATTTCTCACGTCAATATCTTAATCACAAGTTACTTTAAAATGTAATTACAGCGCATTATGATAAAACAAAATTATATAACAAAATTGTTCCTCTTAAAGGTAAGGCATTATTTTTTAGTACCTCATTAAGATAAGTGTAATATAAATAATAATTTATAAACATGAGAGGGATATATGTATATATATTGTAATATTGTAATAAATGAGTTGATAAATTTTCCATCGAAGGAATGTTTCCACTAATTGGAAAGCTGTTTAGGTTTCTCAAAAGACATTCCTAACGGTGCATAGTGGGACGAAGGCTTAGTTTGGTTCAATGCACTCGCCCCTTACAAAGAGATATAAGCAGGTAAAAGGAACCCAACCCAGGGTTGAGCCAATGGACGATGACCATGCTGACCTCGTGGAACGAGTGGTGGAGGACTTCCTAGAAGCACCGCTCCCTGACCACGAGGAGTTCCACATCTCCATAGTTACCCCTAGAGAGGTAGTAACCACGCTTACCTCTCTAAGAAACAACAAAGCCCCTGGACAGGACCGTGTCACAGCGGAAATGCTCAAGCACCTTCCACGTAGAGCCGTGATTCATTTAACCCGGATTTATAATGCCTGCCTATTCATGCACCACTTTCCAGCTCTCTGGAAGGAGTCTCGCATGGTGTGCGTTTTAAAACCGGGAAAAAATCCGATCTTCCCTTCCAGTTACTGTTCCATCAGTCTTCTACCAGTTTTGTCGAAGGTTTCAGAAACACTGCTCCTCTCCCGTCTCCTACCTCACTTAGAGGAAAGGGCCTAATCCCAGTTTGGCTTCCGTTCTGGCCACTCCATGACCCAGCAACTACTGCGGTTTGCCGAGCAGGCCTCCCTGGGATTCCAGGAAAGGTCTAAAACGGTAGCTGTATTGTTAGACGTGGAGAAGGCATTAGCCACTACCTGCCACGAGGGGCTCATTTACAAGCTCCTAGAGTATGAGATCCTCCTTCCATACATTTCCTTGGTAGCCGGTTTCCTCGGAAACCGAAGCTTCCGAGTGAAGGTGGAGGGGGCGCTGTCCACCGAGCGGCCCATTGGCGCTGGAGTGCCGGAAGGCTGCGTGCTGTCGCCGGCACTATCTACAGCTTACATGGCCGATATTCCAACGCACCACAAGACCCACACCTGTCAGTATGCGGATGATCTCATGATCCTCGCAGTAAATGGGAACACACGGTACAGCCTCCGGCAAATCCAAACCCAGCTCTGGGCCATTGGCGAATGGAGCGCAAAATGGCGAATGGCAATTAACCCGGAGAAGAGCTCCGCAGCTCCGGTTGCAGCAGAACTTCGTTTTACGGCGCCGTAGAATCCCATGGGTGCAAACGGCGAAGTATCTCGGAGTGACGCTGGACCGTAAGTTAACTTACGTTCCGCAAGTCAAGGGCAAGGTCCAGCTGGGGCACGTCGCACTACGGAGCCTATACCCTATTTTCCGCTCAGCTATGCCCATCCGACTCAAACTCCAGCTGTATCGGGCGATCATTCCGCCTATGATTTTGTACGGCTGCGAGATCTGGGGAAGAGTGGCTAATACCACTTTCGTCAGGCTCCAGACGCTGCAGAACAAGGCACTCCGTATCATATACGATACAGACTGGAGATTTCCTGCTCATATCCTACATGAGCACTCCCAGATCCCGTACATTGTCGATGTCATCCGCGAGAGGGCACGATCAATGTACGATAAAATCCAAAATCACCCCAACCCTTTAGTGAACTCCCTGGGCAGGTATGACCAGAGGGATCAAAGAAGCTTGCCATCCTTCAGACTACCAAGGGACGTCTTGGGACCCCTTGTTTAACCCAAGAGAAACCCCAGATGTCTCTGGGACCCATTTTTACGCCTGATGGATCAAGCGATATACAACCCGTAACCAAAACGGAGCAAAAAATTTAAATCGTGTCTCCCAAGACGGGGGAACCCTTAAGTGCAGCTGCCTATGAGAAAATTAAACATGGGCATCCCATTCCAAATTTTACCAAAAATTCAAACACCCCAGCAGAACATGAAACCAATTTGCTCATTTCTCAGGTTAAGCTGCAAAGCGGTTAGGTACTGCGGCATAAGACACCCGGACGGAGAAAAAGAAAAATAGCCTTGCCCAACTAGGACCACCTCTGGACCTCTGGGAGACAAAGCAGTGGCCAGTCTCAGTGCGAAATCCAAGGTGTGTGAACATGTAAAAAAATTCACGGTGCGTCAGATTGTGGAAACATTTTCATCGGGGACACTAATGAATGGTGTAAATTCGAATAAACAGTGATTAGTCTACAATTTATTGCTGTTGTCTCTCGTCACACTGCCCTGAAATCTCCATATCCAACATGCTCCATCTAAACAATAGCAGATGAGCAGCCGTGGACACGACCAAAGAAGAATCCCAGCACAAATGAATGAACGTAGTAAACATCAGCAACCACAAAAACAAACAACGCGATTTGCAAATTTCCTAAGGTTCCCGCCAAATTAACAAGCGACCGGGGAAACGCTGCAAAGGTTACTTTGCATTAGCGATATTTTCTTGTAAATCCTAGAATTGCATTACCATCATCTAGTGGCGTTTCGGTTTCCAGTTTATGAATGTATAGTACAGCTTATAAGTTTAAGGTAAGACATGAAGAGTAACACAGCAAGTGGATGTCAAAAGAGAAATAAACGAAAGTGATAAAAGCAGGTAGGTCTGGAATATGGTTAGAAGGGAAATGAAGAACAGGAAAATGGGAAAATTTAGAACATTTACTACGGAAATAAACATTAACAGTAGAGAAATACTAAGACAACTAGCACTTATTTAACAGGAATTTAGAACAGTAATTTGCTGATATATTGAACTATGTTCAAAATATGTGGACAGCCAAAACAGTAAACTGTATATTTAGTCCTTAATAAGCCAATTTCAGATTCAATATTTTTGTTCTATGTGTCTTCCATTACTTTGGAGTTAATGTTCTTAATAGATATGTAGGTTAAAGTTTTTTAACGAGATTAAAACCAGTCTCATAGCGTGGCTCAGCTACGAAGTAAAGTACAACTCATGCTTACAAACAAATGTTCGCAAGAGCTTGCACATGGAGTACGCAAAATGCTTTTTAACACACACTCTTTAAATTTCAAGCGGAGAAGCGTTTTTGTTTGAGATGTTTATAAATTGAAGCCACAAGAGAAAGCAGCAAGGCTGGAGTAATATTACTACTCATAAAAAGACCACCAAGTGTGCCATGCTGTGTTTGGTTAAACATACGCATTTCTCTATCTCACTCACTCCAGAATATGAACAAATTCCTGCAGAACTAAACCTCATAAATTCAAATACATGTTCACGATGACAGCTGCTGTTATGAAGATTAATGCCTTGCCATTAATCAGATGATATTTCAGCCTAGCAATGGAACAGAATGGACTGCAATATTTTCAGACGAATTTAGACCTCATTATTTAAAGATGGTATATATTATCATCAGCATCATCATCATCCTTCTTCTGACAGTAATAGGCGTATATAATGCTTGACCTTCCACTACACCATGCAAAATCCATGCTCACTGACTTACAAGTAACTAATGCAGTGATTAAATCAAATGAATGAATATGTTAAGAAACAAAAGAAAGCTGTTTACAAACCTGTGTGCTTAGATTCGCCTTAATTTCTCCACAAATTCTTCAAAAACTATCTTCTCTTCTTTTCGTTTCAGGCTCTTTGGGATACGTTGAATCTGTCATTTCCCTATGTGACGTTCCTTTCTTATTTCCCAATAATTCTTCAATCTATCTTATCCTTTTTTCCTTTTTTCTACAGAGATAATGGGTTTGGATGTTAATGCAGATTTATCTTTGAATCCTATATCTTCGTTTTTAGTTATTACTTTCGCTGTCGCGTCAAGTAATGAATGTTCTGTGGTTTTTAATTGAGCTAAGTCTTTTTCAGTTTTCTTAAACCAGTTAGGCTTTATTTTACGGCTTTGGAAGCAATCGAAGATTCGTTTATTAATCTGCTAGAGTTCATTCTGAGGAGATGACCCTAAAAATTAATCCTCCCTTTTTCGCATAGTATCTGACAGTTTTTCAATTTCGTTTTAGAGAGTTTCATTCTTGATGTACATTTTTTTATGATCATTCTTAATATTTTCCCTTCTTTTAATTCGAGCTTCTCTATCTGACCCTAGAAATTCATGTTGAGTGTTTCTGATGTGTACAGTGCTTTTGGTTTAATCACTGTTTTATAATGTTTAATTTTGGATCCCCATCATAGTGATTCCTTGCTAATCCATTCTCCAAGATATTTGAGCTCTTTTACTATTTAAGCCGAAACTGAAAATGCACAAAATATTGAAATTATGTAATCTGGAAATCAGCGCATGTTAAAAAAGTACAGTTATTGGTGACTTAGTTGGTGTTAAAAGTGACAAGAATGGGATAAAATTGGGCGAGCAGGTAAGAAGGGTCACAGGCCATGTACTTGTCTTACTCCCCGAGACCGGTTTTCTCGGAAACTGACTGCACACCTGGTCGAGGAAAATAAGTGAAACGTCTCTTGGTTGGCGTGACCACGTGATGTTAAGATGATGATCAGAGTTAAAGTATCTCAGTAGATATTTGGGCACTCCAGATAGCACTTAAATCACATGTCAAGGATTTTGGTCAACTCAAACCTTTTTTCTTTCCCACGAAACCGGTCTGTAGCAATACAGGATGAGAGTTCAAGAGTAAAGACTAATTATGGAGTTCAAATCTCTAAGTGCTCCCATTCATAGCCGAAGTGAATAACGAAATTACAGTCTCCAAAGATAAAACTGCTATTGCGGATAACACGCTTGAAATATAATTACACAATTAATTGAGACGTAACCTCCTATCACAGCAGAAAAAGTGGAATATGTTTCCCATCTCCTGCTTCCAGTTGAAGCATTCCTGCTTTTGTGTGCAACAGAACCAGTCATGAGAAATATCACATATCCTTCGCAGTTGTGATTTGTTTGGATTGATGAACTGATTCTTGTCAGTCTGATGAACGTATTTGTACCCGAAATTTCTACATAGAAGTTTCATTTGATACACCTTATCTCAGAACGTGTATATCTAATCATTGTCATCATTATTCAAGCAGTCTTTAAACGTGCATTTGCGTTAAATTTCCTTACCGAATTCATGGTTGGAATGCATGCATTTGCTGTAATCATGCGTTAGATAAAGTAGAGATGAGGATGCAGAGCTATTTTAATAGTAGTTCTAAACAACTAACGATTAGCCATACAAATTACACCAAAATCAGCAAAAGATTTGAAACATTCACATGTGAGCAAAAGTTGAAATTGGGGGAAGAAGTCATCAAAATAAGCATACATATCCAATTAAAACTTAAATAAAATAAATTAAAACGGAAATAAATAATATAAGTTTATATATTTTTAATAAATTCCTCATGCCGGGGACATTAACAAAGAGTAACTGCGAATGTTATGGAAGAAAACAGAATATTGGTTTCAAAGACAGGTATCACACGTAGACCCGGAATTCCTTAAAAAATAATTAAAACTTTTCCTTTTCAAATTTCCAAATTTGGGGCTATAACTGTGATCAAAAGGTAGCGAATTACTCAGGCGAGGTCCACCCTTAATGAAAGTAGCAATGCCCTCTGCTGAGGACAGGAGTGTTGATTGAGGACCTCTTGTGAAATCTCTTCTGGACATGGCTGTTTTAAAGTACTACTTACTGCAGGTACCTCTTGATCCGAATGAGAGGCCATAGTAACGTCACGATGGCGCGCCTGCTCATGTTTCTGTGGAGCACCTGTTAGCGTCAGGCTTTCTATCTACGGTCCGTATCAAATCAATCAGAAACCACTGAAAGTATGGAGTTCGGGAAATTTGCTAGCATTTCTCAGATTTGGTCGAAATTTGATACAAAAATAAGGGCGGTAGTGACGAGGGCAAATAAACTGCACCTCTTGATAAGTGGATATAACACCTTCAACTGTTCATTCATTAAACTTCAAACGCCGGCAGAACATGTAAAACATCAAATGCTGAAGATGATGAAGATGACGACGATGATGATAAACGAATTGAACTGGCCACCCATTGAAAGTGATAATGAAATCATCTCTGAATCAAAAGTGGCTGTATTAAAAGATGGGGAGGACTCAGGTGAGTGTGTACGTGTGTCACGTGAGTGCGTGATGGAGTTAATTTAGACAGCACTTGCATTTGTTTTGTTTGCATTTTTATTAAAAGTAACAGAAAATAATATTGAAAAAATAATATAAAATGTGCAAACACTTTATTTAGTTTATAGGCAGCTACAATATGAAAAAACACACAATAAAGTGATTACATCTATTAAAACTAGTAATTTTTCAAAAAGAGGTTATATAGGTAAATGATCCTCATTTCTTCAGATAAAAGTGTTACAGTGAGGTTTAAAGTAGTTTTTATTGGACACTAAAGAATGTTGCAAAATGAGGGTGGATCTTCGAACAAACTGCCGTGCTTTACAATATACTGTTAAAAAAATCACCAAATTTTAGAAGCAGTTATATAATGGAAGTTCCACCCTTAATACAATTGTGAATGTGCCCTTTGACCTTATGCATGTAACCCTTATGTCTACAGGAAACAAAGCAACATTCTCAAAGGGAACTTGGACTCTGTCACGTACGTTTACAACCCTCCTAGAGGACAAATAAGATTTACTGTTTTGTGTGCAACTGAAGCTGTACCCCACTTGTTTGTAAAATACTAAACTAACATTTTATTACTTCACAAAGGGCGCTAAGTAAAAATATTACTAAGAGTGCTCCAAGTTGAAATTATTTACTGTCAAAATTTTAAGGAAAGGATTTTATTACTAAAGCTCGAATTAGCGTCTATTGAGATTCTGCGAACCTTAGAAGGCAATGGGTGAAACGAAGGATTCTGTGGGTAGCAGGCTAGAACGTAGATGAAATGCTTAACCTCTTCAAGTACTATATTCTGTCACCGATGGGACTGTCCTCCGCAGAACTACCTCTCTGCATGCACCTCTGCCACGTAAGCACCAGGAATGACACACAAAACAATCTCCACCATCCACTCGCCTGATCCGTTGGTTCTGATACACAACGGAATAAAATTTGATGAAATGCAGGTAATTTCGTGTGATTTTCGGTAGCAGGTGTTTTGATTATAGCAAACCTCATGTTGGACTCGAAGACTACCAAAATTGCAACGAGTGATAAATGAACGTGAAGGAAACACAGGCAGTAATAGAAAGACTGGGTGGAGTTTAGAGAACAACGGCGAGAAAAGTCCTGCTGTGCAAAAATAAAAGATTTGTAGCTCCTAAGTGATTAGGATGAGGGAGTCCAGATCGTTTGGTGCTACCTTGTTTTCTCAAGTACGACTCGAGGGAAGTCGAATAAACAACTTTGACTGAACTGTGTAATACTCCTTAAAACTCTTATGGCTATAAATCTCGAACTTATAGAAAAGGTAATTGGAAACATTTCTTGCAGAGCTTTCAAAATAAACAGTTTTTCGATGCATTGTAATCATGTAACTTTTTCTACCCATTGACTATTACCTTTTATACTTTCTGTAGTAATAATGACTTATCTATGAAATTTATTTTCACAAATCTACAGCTTTCTTACAAGTTCTTTAAATCTTCATTTAGTACCATGTACGTCGAATATCTTTCCCAGATTTATTTTCAATCCTTTCCTTTAGCAACTTGGGTATTCTGTTATATCTTTTCCTTCGCTCCTCTGCCTTCTGGCTTTCCTTGTCCACTTGTTCGGGAGCTTCTTTAAAAACCTTTCCAATTCTTTTTATCCTCTTATCTTTACTTCTTAAAATGTGCATTTCTAAATATCCCCTTTCCTTTGCAATATCACTTCCCTTCAATATTTCATCCCATATTTAACTAGACAGAATCATATTATGACTGCACGGGTCACATAAATACCGAGATCTGATTTGCAGAAATATAGAACTTCTCTGCAGTAAAAAGATGCAAAATTGACAATCAGCTGTCTTCGAGGCTACCTCGGTGTTTTGCTGCACGAAAACAAATGAAAGAAATCACTGCGGTACACTTCAATCGTCGACTGTCACAATAACTAAAAATAACTGCCGCCCTAACACCTTGTGGCTACCTCCCAAGCCATTGTTTCTAGAATGCCACAGACCTTTCCAGAACTTTAGGGCAGCAACAATGGGCAGAACATTCTGGAGCCTCTCTCTGTCTTGCTCTCTCCTGTCGAGCGCCCGACTCCTGTCCGTGGCAGCAGCACAACAGTGTCTATTAAGTAGGACTATTTTCAAAAATTCAATTTGGAAATTTTATAGTAAGTTAACTGATGGCGATTAATAATTTATTCACACTAGCCGTATACAGGCTAAGGTATCGGATTGGTAGAGTCGACAAGAAAAATTCAATGCCTCGGCCGGGATTTGAAACACGGAGCTACTGGTTTCCATCCAGTCGCTCTTACCTATTGAACTACCTTGGCCAATTTGCCGTCATGACACTAAATTCTCCAACTGACTCATGTATTTCCCCGGTAAACCACTAGAGGCTCTCGCATCCGAGATAAAACATTTGTGGCGACCTACCATTGTAATTACTCGGTATTTTATGATAAGCATTTGTTTTGATATCGCTGAAAACAGAAAAAAATAATGATAGCAATAAATTTTAGAAAATTATCTGTTAGAGAGAGAGAGAGAGAGAGAGAGAGAGAGAGAGAGAGAGAGAGAGAGAGAGAGAGAGAGAGAGAGAGAGAGAGAGAGAGAGAGAGAGAGAGAGAGAGAGAGAGTTTGGGGTGCACTGCGAATAGCACAACTTAAAAACGAAAAGTAAGTTAAAAATAAGATTATTATTTATATTAGCATCTCAGAAGATTTAAAATTATCTTCTACCTTGAACCACCCGTTCAGTAGAAAGTCTTTAAATATTTACAATTGTATTATACCTTAAATGCCAGCAATATTTTTGTTCATTGATGGAAACTAATCATTTCTTCACACTAGGCATATATATGCTAAGGTATTTGATAGATTCAACATGAAAAATTCAATGCAATGGCCGGGATTTTAACTAAGGATCTCCTGGTTTCCGTCCAGTCGCTCTAATCCATTGAGCTACCATGGCCAACTTGCCGTCTGGATATTAAGTTCTCCATTTGACTCGTATATTTCCCCGGTAGACCACTAGGGGCACTCTCATATTGACTATCTATCAAAAACCTTAGCCTATATACGGCTAGTGTGAAGAAATGAATGATTTACATTAATTAACTAAAATAATAAGAGTTAAATGATGAAGCCTGGGACTCAAGTACTTACGATAGTAAGTCGCCAGAAAGGGTGTATCTGGGTTGCGAGAGCCCCTAGTGGTCTACCGGGGAAATACACGAGTCAAATGAAGAATTTAATTTCCTGACGGTACGTTGGCAATGGTAGCTCAATGGGTTAAAGAGACTGGACGGAAAGCTGGAGATCCGTGGTTCAAATACCGGCCATAGCATTTAGTTTTTAATGTTGACTATCTATGCCAGTAATAATATTTATCTATCATATTCTTAAGATTTTCCATCTCAAATTAAATAAACATCATGAACGTTGTGGAAATAGTCTCTGAAGTCCTGAATGAGACTTCCATAACTGATAAACCCTAAGATATTAAGAAACTCCTACTACACAAAAAAATGCGTGTCTCATCAAGGCACACAATTTGCGTCAAATATATCCACAACAACTATGCATGTAGTATTATTTCCTTCCGTTCTAGCTTCATTGTTTAGGAATTCCTGTGCCTGTTCACCTTTCGATGTCGAGTTTCTTCACAGTGTAATAACGCTCTCCTCAGGTGTGGCTTATTATACGGATTTGCCTCGTAAATCGCAAGAAACGGTGGAACAGACTGTCAGTTATGACTTCAATCTGCTGTCTTTATTGCAGCTGGATGAGCAAAGTTCACTACTACACTCACAACTCTTAATGGTTAGAGTGTCAAGGTTAAATAAATTACAACAGCGTTGTTGTTTTAAATTCCTCTGCGTATTTTGCTCTTTCTTTAAGCCGAGTCCGTTTAACAAGGTACAATTACAATGTAATGGCTCCTCTAAAAGTACGTTTTCTATTAAAGGGAAACTGTAAATTAAAAACTGTTGAATGTCATCCCTACTGCTTGCTAAATGTTTGTAATTTTTCCAGCATTCAATTTTTTCTAATTTAAGTGAACGAAGACTATAAAAGTCTTGTGTTGCACTCAAATGAGTTTTAGTGCACTTGTACACGCTATTCTTAGAAACACCCATCTACTTCATTTCAATCGAGATAAAGGTTATACTATTTTAGCTGCGGAGCAAAACGTAAATAAGTAATGGTCAGCTCTTTAAAGAAAGTCTGTTCTCTTCGCTTGTACAAGGGATAAACGAACTGGATTACTTATCAGCTGAAATGCAGGCAAAACTGTTGTAAAAATAGAACAAGAAATTTCGACCATTTATTTTCATAAATTGTTTATTGATAGTAACGCACGACATGGTTTGTGTCCTAAAAGTGAAGATGGCTACAGTAAGGCCCTTGGATTTGCAGCCTGACGTTTTGTGGCTGCAGGAGGCGGAGGGGGAAGGTTAACAGTACCAACATAAATTAATGAGCATTTGAAAACAGATCCTCCAAATTATGTTTATAATGAACACGTATATTAACATGTATATTAACTTTAAAACATTGAAATCTAACTGGCAATTTCATTACCATGCACTATGTTCATTATAGCGCTACCCTATTCGAATACTTCCTTCACAGCAATTACGCGCACTAACTGCTTTTGTTGGTAGTACTGGGAGTATCTAAATCCAGTGTCGTGGTCAGGAAGTTAAAACTGTCAGCATTGTCGCTGCTAGCCGTGGCCTCCAAGTCCGACATCGCGTTGCCAGTTTAATTTTGTATGGACCACGTGGATTCAGTTACTTTTGGTGCTTGCGCTGGTGAAGTTTGTTTGCTATTTTGCGCGTGCGTGAATTCCGATTTTTGGTGTCTAAGTATCATCATCGTTGTCGTCGTCGTCATCATCATCATCATCGTCATCAACATCATCATTATTCAAAGGTAGAGTCAGACTGAAAAATTCAATGTCATAGCCGGGATTTGAACTACGGTTCGTGTGGTTGCCGTCCAGCCACTCTAACCCTTGAGCCATTATGTGCCGACATCGTAGCTTATAACTTAACTAGTCCGTATTTCGGTGTCGCAACTTCGCAGCATTAAATATTATATTATTTTGTGATTAGGCAGGGCAGGAACCATTGGCGTGCGAACTTCAAAAGTTGTTATTGGGACGTACCGGCCACGAAAACAAAAGCATTGCTCCTTGCTCTTTATCAGTGACCCTAGGCTCACTTTCAGGTAATGGGGCAAAGGGCAGTAACTTGTGAATAAGTCGACAGTGGCTCGAGAGTTGCAAGGCTGTTCATTTTGCCTTGAGCTTAATTGTACAATGCTTTCAGCTACTATAAAATCAACATCTTCCATTTCAGTTGCAAATGCTTTATTATTATTGAACACAGTGGAATAAAATTCTTGTATCATTGCATAAGGCATTTAGTTATAGATTAGCTTTATCTACAATTCTTTGATATTGTTCTCTGTTCTTTTAATCATTTAATGCCTCCATCCTCAAGTTTACGTGCATTAACTTCCCTCTATAAGGTTTAAGTTGCATATGTCCACCATCTTATTTGCCGTCATCGAATGCTATAATTAACACGTTAAACACCCATAAACAAATAACTAAAAATAGCTTCTTTATGGCGGTTTCATAAGCCAAAGAAATTCTTTAACAGTTACAGCACGGGAAACGGTGTGTCACCTACTTGCGAACTTCCACAGTGTGAGGCACGCGGTGTTGTTGTTGCCAAGTAATAGACAAAAGGTAATCAATACAACCTGTATTTGTACTAACGAAGTATGCTGTGTGTGAAACACCTCCACAGAGTTCGATTGAGGACATTTTCCAATAATCTTCCGCTCAGCACCTACCTCAACAAAGCTTCGATCCAGAATCCCACTGCGGCAAGTTGGTCTTGTAAAAATAACAATGCTGAAGCAGCCCGTTTCTGTGTGGGCCGCTGGAACACCGTCTACTCCAAATAATTGCCTATTCTTTCTATCTCATTCCCAGTGCTTCTGTGAGGCACCCACTTCGGAAATTAATTGAAAACATATTTCATTCCAGGTACTACAGGAAGTTCAAATTATCATTTTCGTTCTTTGCCCTGATTCAGCAAAGCAATTAAAATGTCAAATCCAGAGAAGCAGATGGTGCATTGCAAGCTTACAAAACTGTGGTTTTATCTGAATAATATTTAGTTAATTAAACGTCTTTCACCTGCTCTGTCCACAAAGTGTAAATCATCCAGAAATAATGTCATGTGTGTCATTTGTATACCTTATATGTACTAAATGTATATTTTATTACTTTTCATCTCTCGTTTTTGGTTTGTTTATTTGGTATTAGAATAGAGGAAAAGTATAGTATTGGAGTCACAAATTCCGTAACTACAGTTTTACATAAAGGTCTGTGTTAGTATACACAGTGTTCATTTTTTTTTTTTTTTTTTTTTTTTTGTAATTTACGTCCTCCAACGTTAAGTCATATCGGACGATGAATGGAATGGGTGAAATGATGCTCAAATGAACCCGGGGTCCATAGAGCTTAGACTTACCCGATATTAGTCTTTTAGGATAAGGGAAAACTCCTGGAAAAACCTTATCCAGGTAACTCACCCTGACCGAGATTCGAACTTGGGAGTGTTCATTTTTATTCGTTATTTCCCACCATCCGATTGAGCAAGAATGACGTCATAGTTGACTGGTGCGTCCATCTTGAAATCATAGTGCCCTCTACGGAGAAGAAACGGTAATTTCTCAGAACAGTAAGCTAATTACAGCGCTCCCAGTGTGGTTGGGCTGCTAACTAATATAACCAGCTTCCCCTGGATATGAACACAGAACAGCGCCTTCATGATTTAATGCTGCTTTCGTACCGGCATTAAAATTGGTACGACATATAAATATATTTTAAACCGCTGCAGCACTATCAAGCATTCAAACAAGTCCCTCGGAGCGTAATGTTGTCAGAAGTGTACAGATCCTGTCTAATTGACATACTGTGACTTTGTGGGTTCGTGAAATTAAAAGTCTAACTGCACTAACTCAAAATGTCATTTATTTCCACCGACTTACAGTTGAACACTTGCCAATTACACAGAATTACGTAATGCACACAATTACGATTCACCAGTTCGTCCGTTACAGTTCCACTTTGCTCTCGCAATTACGTACACTGGTCGTGTACCGACAGTCGCGGCAGACAGACGTGTTTTGTGCGCGCTGCTTCCGTGAGTGTTTACAGTGTAACTGTGTTTAACTGTGGAATACGATATCTTCTAGTGAATTGTATTTTCACAATCAGTGCAAACAGTGTTCTTTTACTGACGTGTACTAGTGCCCTTTGGGTACAGGTGTGTTTCTTTCTCTTTCTCTATTTTTTTCTTTTCTTTCCTCACCTATTATGTCTCTCACGCCGGAAACTACCGGCCATCTAGTACGCTCAGCTATCGATATGGTTTATAATACCTCTAGTGAATTCCCACAGTTACCAGTGCCTCTACAGCAAGCTCAACCAGTGTCTACGCAGCCAACCCAGGTTTCTCGCACCAATACTTTTAATCCTAATTCACCAGTGCGTCAATCACCCTTACGCCCGTCACAATTACATCTTACCACGTCAACTGCTGCTATAGTTACCGCTAAAACTACGAGTGACGTTATCATGCATGAGACTGCCCCATCTAACAGTTCACCTGCAACCAGCTCTAGTCGCGCTGCTACACACGCTGCTGCTGCCACAGCTGGCCCGAGTAAGCGTCGCTGTACAGCTCCCCCATCAGAACAAACAAGTGCCTCGCGCTATGCTTACTCTGTTTCCACGCACAACCGCTTCGCACTACTAGAAAACAACACAGCCATGGACGAGACAAGCAACTCCGAGACACCTAAGGAAAAAGTTCCACCAATTTGCTTGCGCAACATTGGTAACTATCAACTTCTATTACAAGATCTAAAAAATAATGTTACCTCTGAATTTCACACAGAGCTTCGCGGGTCTATCCTTAAGGTTCATCCCTCTACTTCTGACGATTTCCGTAAACTTACTACATACTTCAGCTCCATACAACAGGAATACTACACTTACAGAAATCCGACAGATAAGCTTTTCTCGGTAATTATCCGAGACATCCCTCCTTCGCTCACTGATAAGGAAATCTATGACGAACTGTGCTTACAGAACTACCCAGTGCGGAAGGTCACTCGACTTATGAATCGGTCGAAACAACCCATTCCTCTCTGTGCGGTGGAATTGTTAAATAGCGATGATGGTAAAGCTATACTCAACCTAACTCGCCTGTTCTACAGTGTTGTTAAGGTGGAACATCGCCGTCGTAACACTGACATACCGCAATGCACCCGCTGTCAGAATTACGGTCACACAAAGAACTATTGTCAGCTGACCCCGAGGTGTGTTCGCTGTCTAGAGAATCATCACTTCTCACAGTGCACTAAACCGAGAGACACTCCAGCTCAGTGTGTTCATTGTCATGAAAACCATCCAGCTAACTACCGAGGTTGTCGGCATTATTTAGAACTGAAATTCAGAACACAAAATAGCAACACAAGGCAACAGCCTGGGAATTCTCATCGCTCTCGTCCCCTACAACAATCAGACAATCCTGCACAGCAACCATTACAACCCCCAGCTGCATCACCAGTACCTCCAACTTCTTCACCAGCAACTTATGCCAGTGTAACTTCTGCTTCCTCGACGAGGCGTACTACTGCACAACAAGATCCCTCTGACTCTTCATCTCTCTCGGCTCTGCTAATTAGCCTGTTCACTCAACTTCTAAGTTCTTTATCCACGTTCCTCACTCCTCTCTTACCGCAATTTACACAATGTTTCCAAAACGCTCTTCTAACTACTTTCCGAAATGGTGGCGTGTAATAGGCCATCTCTTTCATCACTCACTCTCCTGAACTGGAACGCTAATGGCATACGCACTAAACGTGCCTCCTTCGCTGCCTTTCTCAGCTTGCACAGTATAGATGCTGCCTGTATCACCGAGACTCATCTTCTCCCGAATGAACGTTTCTCTGTTCCAGGCTACAAGATTTATAGATTTGATCGGAATGCACCTACCGCCTCTGGGGGAGTAGCTATGCTAGTTAAACGTTCTCTGACTCATCATGAAATATTCCTACCTGTGATTCCCGGTTTTGAGGTAGTGGGCGTTAAACTCTCTCTTCGCGATAGCAACGATCTCGTTCTAATGAGTGCTTACAAGCCCCCAAATAGTAAGCTTAATACTCACTATTTCTCTTTCCTTTTCCCAGCAGAAAGCTGCACTCTCTTGCTAGGGGATTTGAACTCGAAGCACACTTCTTGGGGATGTAGAGTCACAAACCCGAATGGACGGCGTCTGTTTGACACTATTAATGCCACTGGTCTTCACATACTGGCTCCCACAGAACCGACTTACTATTCTGGCAACCCACAGGTAGCTCCTGACATTTTGGACATTGGGGTACATCGCAATATACGATTACCTGCATCGATTTCTGCACTGCCAGCGCTCGATTCCGATCACTGTCCAGTGTTGGTCACATTTAACCTCACTCCTAATATTTTGCCACAAATCCCTCGACTCATCGATGGTTTTGTCAACTGGGACATCTTTCGCACACACCTGGATGCTGCACTCCACACATCTTATCAACTGGGTACTGCGGATGCCATAGACACTGCCGTTCACCATTTTACCTCTGCGCTCTCTTCCAGTGTACGATCCTCTACTATCCGCAGTCCTCAACCTCGCCATTTCCCCTCCTTGCCTATCCATATTACTCAACTCATCCAAGAGAAACATCGCATCCGTCGATTGTGGCAACGTCAGCGTCTACCCTGGCTGCGCCAAAGATTAAATAGTCTCATTCGACAAGTACGGACCGCACTAGAGCAACACCGATTTCAGGAGTACCAGCGACAATTAGCCACTATCCGTCCCGGAGATCATACCTTATGGAACATCACTAAGAGGATTCTCCGAGAGCAGACAGTGATTCCACCTCTTCAGGTTGATGGGACCCTTTTGAGTGACTCTGCTGCCAAGTGTGACGCTCTAGCTACTTACTACGAGCGTACATTCACGCCTAACACCTGTCTTGACTCTAATATTCCCTCTTCCGTGGACAGGGAACTCCTTGAGTACCAACTTCGTCCTACAGCGCACAACAGAATTTCGTTCACTACTCCACGTTAATTGTCCCGCTTTATCCATCGTCTTCCCGTTAAAAAGTCTCCCGGTCATGACCTTATCCCTAACGTTGTGCTGAAGAATTTGACAAACAAAGCCCTAGCTTATTTATCATCAATCTTCAATGCTGCTCTGCGCATTGGTCATTTTCCATCTACATGGAAACATGCGGAAATTATAGTCTTCCACAAACCCAACAAGCCAAAAAATCTTCCCTCAAGTTACAGACCAATCAGCTTATTACCTACACTTTCTAAGCTTTTTGAAAAGATTATTCATCAACGTATTTCTCATTTTTTGATCCATAATCAGATAATTCCGTCTTTTCAGTTTGGCTTTCGCCCGAAGCATGCTACCACTCACCAATTGCTCAGAATCACGCAGTCTATTATTCAAGGTTTCGAAAACAGGCAATACACCGTAGCAGCATTCCTAGATATCGCCCAGGCATTCAACAAGGTGTGGCACAGTGGACTACTACTTAAAACATATCGCATTGGTCTCCCTTATTATCTGATACAAATCATAGCAAGTTTTCTCACCAATAGAACCTTTGTGGTGCGCATTGCTGGTTTCACATCCACCCGACGGCCTATTTTAGCAGGTGTACCTCAAGGTTCAGTACTTGCACCACTCCTCTTTAATATATTCACTTATGATCTTCCTGATATAGCTCCAGTTTGTACGGCGTTATACGCAGATGATACTGCTCTCTATTATTCTCACGCCAATATTCTTCATGCCATTCAGAAACTGCAAATTGCCCTAGATCAATTAGCTCATTGGTTCTCTCACTGGCGCATTTCCCTCAATACTAACAAGACAGAGGTTAAGATCTTCTCTTTACGACCTTATAGGGATCCTCCATCACTACGGCTGCTGGGGGAACCGCTCTCATGGTTACCAAGCAATGTGCCAGTGAAATACCTTGGGGTGTTACTGGACACTCGACTTACTTGGAACGCCCACATCTGTCGGTCTGTTACGCTTGCATTTGCCCGGATATCAAAACTGTACCCTCTACTCAACAGGCGCACTTCACTTGGTTATGAATCCTCCCTGCTTCTTTACACATCTCTAGTCCGTCCCATTTTTACCTATGCAGCTCCAGTCTGGGGTGGCACCAGTAAGACTAATCTCCGCCGACTGCAGGTACTACAAAACAGGGTGCTTCGTACAGTTACAAACGCTCCATGGTTCATCCGAAACCAGCAGCTTCATCATGAGTTTGGTCTTCTACCCGTTCACCAATACATCCGACGCCTGGCACGTCCATTCTTTTACCATCTCCAGGAGGTCCCTGGAGCTGTTACCTACCGTCTCGGCTGTCGCACTCGCCAGCCAACTCGCCTGAAGCGCAGACTGCCCCAAGATCTTCTCCTGAGTGACGTCTCCAGCACAGACGACTCAGACACGTGATTACTACCATCAGACTTTAAGTTCTCAATTTGTGTTACAGTTATCCTCCACATTTAGTTAGAGGAGTCGTTCATGGCTACCTCCATTGTTATGTGTCCTGTTCCTATGTATCTTATAACAAACATCTGTAAAGCATAATTGCTGATCGATGGATAAAATAAAATAAAAAAAAAAATTACGTACACTCCTCCGATGCCCTTACACAGTCTTCTCGTCCGTACACTAGCTAGGCTCTTCTACGCTGCTCGCCAAGAATTGGACTGACCCTTCCTCCAGCCCGACGCGTTGCTTATATAGGACCAACTGGCCAATCTGGAAGGTTCCGGATTAGATGAAATATCCTGTATGTTTGAGAACTCCGGGGCAGGGGAAACAGACAGCATAGTGATGTTTTTCCAGCCACCCCACGTTACGCTATAAGACAAATGGGTGAGCGTGGTCGAACGCCTTCCATCAGGCCCCACCGCCGGCCGGCTCCACAGGAAGTCCCGACGTTCGGGTGACAATACTTTTGTTTGTAACATAAACCTCTTATACTTTATAAGTATACGATATGAATTTTTTTTATTCTCACGCTTAATTAAAATGTCTATTAATGTTAGTATTCTTATGTCATTTAAAACCAATAGATGCATCAAACATTTCTAAGATATAGAATCAGTTACTCGCAAAAAAGTGAGACATTGGAAGCTATAAATGGACTAATCCGAATCCAGAAGCAATAAATAATGTTATGACAGAAAGGCCTCAAGCATACCTTCTCGCAATAGAGACAGTGTTTAAGGGAAAGGGAGAAAGGAATATAAGAAAATGGACACATAGGACTATGTACTAGAGATATTTTCTTGTTTACACTTGGATATAAGCTTTGTACACATTGAAACACTAATTTATTTTTCTGTCCTAGAACATGTTCTGCTAATTTTGTGGTTTGTAATGAAGTTACAGTATAAGGAAACCTTGGGTGATCAAATTGAAATATTTCTGTTTTATGTGACAAGTTTACAATATGCATATATGTCTATTATAACAGAAAGAACATATGTTCATTGTGATATCAGTGTTCATTGATTTAATATTTCGTTTATTCTTCATGGTATACTTTTATGGCTGCATAATTAGCTTTGCAGAGCATTGCATTGGAGCATATAGTATAAAGACAATTATCGTATCTACGCACCAGGAAAAATGACGCACCTTTATATTACGCGGGCAGACCCACCTCTCAAATAGTGTATTTACTTGCCGGGAGAGGGAGGCCTCAAAGCTGCTGTCAGCACATCAAATACGATCGCAAGCCGATAGGGGAATCTTATATCAAATTTTGCGCAGTAAAATCACAGATAAAAATGAACACCGTGCAAATATGTCAGGCTGTCTGTCTCTAAGTCTGTATCTGTGCCTACGATCTCGGTCAAATACCGATATTCTATTAATTTTAGCATCTTCCTTGAATTGAAAGATTTAAAAGAACATTCACCAATTGCAGTCTAAGGCTTACATGCAGCGTTTTTGGATTCCCTTTTCCATAATGGTTCTAAGGACTTTGACTGATACCCAATGTTTAGAATTGAGGTATAGAAAATGAGGTATAGATTTTGAATTTTCTAGAGATGGTGGTTCCCTTAATTCTGGATAACTTTACGTAACTGAGACAAAATTTTACCGAGTGGGGTGGTTCAGGCAGTTCAGTTCATATGGCCGTCCTACCTGATCCATCGCTTTTTCAGAACTTTTCCCGGATCGCCAGGCGAAAACTGGGTAGCTCAATTACGTCCCCCAAATGTCTCATCTCTACATGTCATCTCCAATTCATATCATCTCTCATCTGTTGGTCTCTTTCAGAGTAGAAGTGTCAGCGCATGTCTTTGCGTTGAAATGCAGGATGATTTGGTCCTGTAAACACTTTCTTCTTCGTTAGGGCGGTTTCCGGTCTATGGGACGACTTAGTGGGTCTTTACGGAGACAGTGGATGGGATGCCGGTTTTAGTGGCCCGCCGGAGAATTTCTGCAAAACCTGTCCTCTGGCTACCATGACTCCTTGGATAGGTGCCCTCTGTCTCCTCTCGCCTCATTCTTCCTCCCGGTAATGCCCCACTTGGGACTTAGGTACAATAAACCACAAGTTTCGGTGTCGAATCGTATGCGTAATCCTATTTCTAGACGAAGTTTTCCTCCTCAAAAAAATTAAGATTCCGTTGAAACATTTACTTTATATCCAACACATTTATTTGTGGAATGAACTATTTGGGAGATCCTGCTTGTTATTTGCCTAAATTTTCTAGTACTTATACTTTCCTTAAATGGGAGCTCGCTCTTCAGTTCTGTTTGTCATGCTAAGCGAACGAAATTTCAAAGATGTCACACAGCAACGTTTATAGATCTGGCAATCGCTTAAATCATACTGCACACCCATATTCACTTACACTATAAGGAAAATAGTGTTAATATAATTTCTACAAACTTACATACTGATTAGTAAAGCCCGGAAAGACGTGTGCTTAGTTAGCTGGACAGAGAGTATGAATGACGTCATGTGTACAGCACGGCCATCAAATATACAAACATCGCAAACAACGTAACGCAGTTATATGCAAACTATGGGAGCATTGTCTTGTAAGTCAACCTAAAGAATAACGTGACTGTTTTGTTTCCTCTTCCAGTGTGGCGGTCGCCGTGGTCAGGTTGTTACCATGCGTGACTGATAACATTAAAACCCATGTGCAGTATAACTATTGAAAAATGCACATGCCACCAGCCTTTACTGATTAGCATGAAATACATCGAGTAATACCTGTAAGAATATTTTGTAGAAAAGTAAAGAAAGCCACGTAAGTGTATCGTATCAGATATTTTATTATTTGATTAAATTCGGGGTGGGTGCTCGGTGATTGCAGTACCTGATACCTAAAACTTTTTCATGGCATAGACATTAAATAACAGATCAGAAAAATAATTCGATGCTTTTCCGATACCTTGGTGTGATTCTGCTATTTCTATTCTATTTTAAAATCACAAAATATTACTGTCGCAAGTAGAACATTGCAAAGCTCGAGAAATTGCCAGGAATATGGTAGCTTTACAGTATCATTATGTGTCAAATTCAGTTCCAGTTAGCATTTCCCAATACGAAGTCAACGCATATCTCAATGACGATTTGTCACCTCCTGTTTCTTGTGCACTGCATGAACCGAAAAAATTAAAAATTTCCAAATTAAAAATAAATTAGCAGCTAAATGTGTATTCCACCTGCAAAAGTTTCCTCTAAAGAACTGTTTAGCACAGCACGACTCATGTGTGAGAGAAAATGAAGTAGACTTGACCCGAAAGAGTGAGAATGTCAATATTTTTTTTAACAAAAACTTATAAAAAGGTCTTTAAATTGTATCTCGTGAAATATGTGCACCTAATTAATCTCAATGACTCACAGAGTTCTCCCAACAGTTAATTTTTAATGAAACTAGAAGTAGAAATGAGAGAACGAGTATCGATGTGTTGGGTATCATGGAAAATTGAGAAAAACTGGTACCGATCCATGCTTATATTAAATCTTCAAATATTCCATAGACTCTTGAAGCTATAAGGAGCCGTTTAATTTTCGCAAAAGAGATAATTGTCAAGGTTACCATATATGGAGTAGCGTGCTAAGAATTCTAAAGCTTCTTTGTTCCTCTTGAATGTCTTGATAATTTCCCATTTCGTGCCATTTTTACGGTGCTTCATGATATCATGACGTCATTCTATTGACTCGTTCTGCTACCATATAGTTGATACGTCTTGTGCTAATACACCAATAACAAAATACTTAAGAGTTCTGTTAAATAATTGGTTACGAAGAACAAAAGAAGCACGAGAAGATACGTTAAGGTTCATCTGTAAGTCCTTTACAAACGATCAGAAATCAGATATTGTTTACCTCTTGTGAGTTTTGTACTAAAATGTGCAATTACGGCATATGTTCGTACAGTTCACACTCAACAACGTAAACCACGTGATCGCTGGTGGTTACTATGCGGCAAGTGACAATGACATATGCTCACATTTTATCATTGCACATTCAGTGTCATAATTTCTGCACGTCATAATTTTTCAAACAAAAGTGCATATGAATGCATGTGACTGTAACTCGGGGCGATCACTAGTGAAGTGCTAGGTATAACATGTGAATTTGTGTTCTGCCGAAACCGTTAGCTTTCGAGCTATTGAAAAACAACTGACAAGGGAACTGTCACTATGTTCACATCTGTATTCACTTGAGAATTTAATGGCATAATCTCTGCTCTATGTGGGGTCTGTGTCCAGGAATTGAGGTGTTGTAAAGTTTTAATTATCACCTTTTAAAAATAGGATAGAGATTTTGTGTTGATATGTGCTCGTTAGGCTTTCTATACTTAGTCACCATCCAGATTTATGCATTTTTGCCAGCGTTTCTTGACCTTCCGAATACCTAGATTGTAGAAGTCTGCAGAATTCGATTTAAACCACTCATCCACTTCATTAGTGACGTCATTTGTGTTGTCAAATCGGCGACCACGCAGCGGATCCATTTCCGGGTACAAGAAAAAGTTACTTAGTGCGAGACCGGTCAAATAAGATGGATGCTGTAAGGTCTCAAAGCCACATTCTCTTGTTTTGTCAACTGCTACTTAAGATGAATGAGCTGGTGCGTTGTGAGACAGAAGACGAACAACTTTGGAGAGCATACCGCGTCGTTTCTTAATCAGAGCTGCTCCTAACTTGTCCAGAAGATAACAGTAGTATCTGACAATGATGGTTTGACCCCTGGCATGATAATCTGTAAGGATGACTCAACGACAGTCCCAGAAAACTGAAAGCATGACTTTCCCAGCTGACTTTTGTACCTTTGCCTTTTTGTGAGGGTGGAAATCGGCATGTTTCCATTCCATGTCCATGGTTTTTGTCTGTGGATCATACTCATAAATACAGGATTCATTCATGGTTACCAGATGCTGAAAAAAAATCATCTTTATTCTGTTCCAACAGCATCAACATCTGTCTTGAAAGCTCACGCTGTGTGTGCTTTTGGAAAGGGGTTAGCAAACGTGGAACCCAACGTGCAGACACCTTAGACATGCGCAGTTCGTCATGAATAAGTATCCACACACTACCATAACTAAGACGTGTCTCATTCATGATCATTTGGATGGTTGCTAGTCTGTCTTCCAGTATTAAACACTTCACTTTCTTCACTGTGACAGCTGACGGTCTACCAGCTCTTGGCTCATCTGTCAGGGACATGTGATCAATTTGAAAATTCCTTTCCCCCCTCACAATAGTGTCATACGATGGGCAATCATTTCCATAAACAGCCATCATGTCGTCATGGATTTCCCAGGCAGTTTTGCCCTTCAAATGCAGGAACTTTAGCACATCACGAGCCTCAATTTTCTCCATCTTACACCTCAGCCTCTTCTAACACTCACTGTAAAACAAAAAACTGAAATCACTGAAGCTACCAGCTTTATGTCCCGAGGATCAATGATGACACTGAAAAATGTCCAGCAACTACTTGCAAGTGTTAGCATGCGGCACTTTTCAGGATTCAGATTTGGGCATTGTAGCTCTACTCCGCAGCAGATTTTTTAATACAGCAGGCATTATACCATCAAATGTTCAGATGCTTAGCAGTATGAACATACTAATATCCTCTGTGAGAGCATTTGGAATACATAAATGGAGAAAAATAACGAATTCTAAACCAGCGGACACAATAAATTATGCAACTGGTTTGAAAGGATTGGGATGAAAAAGAACAATGTTGAAAAAGAATAAGAGAAAGATAAATGGCTTAGAGTTAAAGGAAAGGAACCTTGCTTGCTGAGATATCGGTGAGAGGAAGAAGGTCAGACAGAAAATGCCCTGAGCATTGGACAGTATTGAGATAAATGGCACATGCAGAAACAAAGATAAATGTAGGGGAAGACGCAAAGAGATCTTGTGTTACATTCAAACGATTTTTGCTACACACTATTCTACTCATTAGTCCTATAAACACTTACTCTACTATCTACTTCTTTAAGTTAAAAATTAAATAAATATTCTGTAACAGGCGCCTAGATTCATCTTCATGTGATGGCCTTAAATGTCCTTATTTATGAATTACCATGAGAATAAACAAACATTAAATAGAGTAATGATTTAACAATTTATAAAATTATAAGGTATTTCATAATCAAACCGTAGTTAAGACTATATCCGAAATGGCAGATATCACAAAATAGTACACAAATTATAAAATTTTAGACATTACAAGTTTCAACGCATTGTACATTTTTATATTCTCTTTTGTCACCTCTTGCAGTTTACAAATTATAAAGATGTCATTCAGAATGTATAAGTTTCCATCGCTAGTGCATGAAATATAATAAATTTATTTTCTTGAATGAATATTTTAAAACAAATGAATCTAAGGGTATCTTGATAAGCCTATTACATCAGCTTATGAGACAATAAGAAAGTAACGAAAACCTTTTCAAGTAAGTGACAATCTGTGACAAAATATTTTCTTTAAAATGTGTTCTATTCTCGGAACACACACATACATGTACACATACGCATACACGAAAAATCCCTCTGTCTGTGTCCCGCAAGCACATATCGTTAATCAAAAAGTTCTTTGCTGACTCAAAAAGATTAATTTAATTTGAAATCGTGGTCTCCCATTAATGGATAGAAGCAAGCAAATGTTTACTAAAGTTATCACAGGCAAATATTGTCACCGTGTGGCATTGTTGTGCTGCTGCCACGGGCCGGAGCCGGGTGCGTAGGGAGGCGAGAAAGAGACAGAGAGAGAGAGGCTCCAGAACGTTCTGCCCATTGTTGCGGCCGCGAAGGTTCTCGGAAGGTCTGCGACTTTCTAGAAACAATGTCTGGGAAGATATAAATACCGTCAAGGTGTTAGTGCGGCAGTTGTTTGTTGGTTATTGTGACAGTCGACGATTGATATGTACTGCAGTGATTTCTTTCATTTGTTTTCGTGCAGCAAAACACCGAGTCAGCTTTGAAGACAGCTGATTGTCAACTTCACGTCTATTTATTGCAGCGAAAGTAGTTCTAAATTTCTGCAAACCAGATTTCCGAATTTACGTACCCCACGGAGTCACAATACTAAATATAGTAAAAGTAGGTATGCAAGCAGAAAACTATTACTGAATGAATGATTATAAATAATAAAATTACACAACATGTTCTTGATTGCACAATCAATGTAGAAAATGAAGTCCTATTAAGTCAATTATTGCACTAATGAACTCCTATAGGAAAATATTAGGATCACATAGGACGCTTTATACATTTCACCTGTGGTTCAAACTTCGGAATCTTATTTCCAAATCTACTAGTGATACAGTTACTTGAGATAAGTTGTGTACTACAGAGAGTTCTATATTATGTAAGGTTCTGCCCAGGGCCGTAGTGGAGTGGGAACGCTGTTGTACCCCGTTCCCCCACTATTTTTCGGAGGGTGACGCAGTCCCCTTACTAATATTATTACGTATTCTTTTTTAATTAATTACATTTCTTATTTTAACATTCAATGGATCTCAAGAACATATTGGAACCCAGAGGATTACATAAAAGAATGGATAAAAAGTCGTACGCATGCTGAGGACAACTAAAGCAGGAAGGCGAATCTACAACTGCCGAATTCTTATCGGTTCTCAAGCATCTGGAAAAACTTTTAGGTGTGCGTCCGCCCACTTTTTTGTTAGGAATACGGCCCTGGTTCTGTCCTCTCTTAAGATTTATCAGCTAATAAAATGCTCAGCTAGAAATAAAACAAGTTGCAGTCAAAATCCTGAACAGGTAAAGAATTTTTAATGTAAATTTACATTGAGGAATTAATCCTTAAAGAATTAATCCTTTTAAATACATTACTCCGGTATATGGGTGATTTTTTATTAATTAGAGCCAACTGAAAAGTTCAATGCCATGGCCGGGATTTGAACCACGGATCTACTGGTTTCCGCCCAGTTGCTCTTCCCCTTCAGCTACCATGGTCAACGTACCTTCCAGATATTAAATCCTCCAATTGACTCATTATATTTCCCGGTAGACCACTTAGGGTTCTCAACCAAAGTAGCTCAAGGGTTAGAGTAACTGGATGGAAACCAGTAGCTCCGTGGTTCAAATCCCGATCATGGCATTGAATTTTTCAATTGGCTCTAATTAATTAAAAATCACCCATATACCGGAGTAATGTCTTTAAAAGGATTAATTCTTTAAGGAATAATTCCTCAATATAAATTTACATTAAAAATAATCTACGATAAAAATCCTGGTAATTAAGTACTTAAAAATAGGAAGTCGCCACAAGTGGTTGTCTCAAATATGAGAACCCTAAGTGGTCTACCGGGAAATATGAGTCAACTGGAGGATTTAATGTCGGGAAGGCACGTTGACCATGGTAGCTCAAGGGTTAGAGCAACTGGACGGAAACCAGTAGATGCCTGGTTCAAATCCCGGCCATGGCATTGAATTTTTCAGTTGGCTCTAATTAATCAGGTAAAGAATTTGTCCAACAATTTGTTATTTAATATAAGCTCCTTTCGTCTGAGTATCTTTGAAATTCTACAAATTTTCATATATAAAGCTAAGTTAAAAGCAGTACCAAAATCTTATAATTCAGTACTTTACTAGTGTGGGTGTGAATTTCAATTCGAAGCTAACTTCCTGCTACAGTACTTTACACCATGAAATATAATGAAACATTACTTGCTCTGTAGAGCTTAATCCTGCCTCTCTCAGTTGAAAGAGTACTTTTATATTCTTGCTTTGTCCACTTGGAGAGCTCAGTGATAAAGCTGGTAGACCGTGAACAATACACTCAGCAAATTTACTCTACCTCTCATCAGAGAGGAAAAATGTGTAACTGTGATGTGACAAAAGAAAATAGACACCTCAATCTGAGGCGAAAATCTAGAGGCATCTCTCTGTATTAGCTTTAAGCTCTTTATTTAATAGGAAGCATGTAGTTTATTCAGAAGTGTAATGCAGTTATTTATTATTCTTTTATACAGCTTTTTACAGACAATCTTGACTATTTAAGAGAGGAACGGTCTGATCTGTGACTTAAATCTAAACATGCTTATAAGGGCATATTGGACGAACAAGTAGAGGATTTCTGTGAGGAATGGTGGTGGAACTGCTGCCTCTTATTACTTCGAAATGTGAAACTTCTTTCTACAGCGAGTCTGAACAGCCACTAGTGCAGTGTGCTGTAGACAACACGTAATTTAATGAAAGGTTACAGCATTTGCTGGAGGATTGTACAGTTTCGCTTCTGATAAACCGAGATTCTAATCAGTATGCCACACACAATTAACGGAAAAACAAAACACTGTACTTAAAAATATAATTATTGATAAAACGTGCATAAAGTATGCACTAATAACTGAAATACGAAAATAATTCATTGAATATTTCTATTCTAAACTAATGCATTTTTACGTCGAATAAGATTTCGTAGTTGCGATAGTGATATAATATTTAGTATTTATATATAATATAACAATTTGTAACTGCCCGCCTCGGTAGCGTGGTGGTAGCATGTCTGCCTCACGTTCAAGAGGTCCCGAGTTCACATCTCAGTTAGGGTGAGTTACTTGGATAAGGTTTTTCCGGGATTTTCCCTTATCCTGAAAGACGAATGTCAGGTAACTCTAAGCTCTATGGACCCCAGACTCATTTGAGCATCATTTCACCCACTCCATTCACCGTCCGATATGACTTAACGTTGGAGGACGTAAATAAAAGAAAAATGTAACTTAAAACTTCACTAATCTTATTTCATTTAAACATGAAATAAATCCAGAATAATATACGCATACCTTTACAACCAATTGAAGTTATAAAAATTATGTACATTGACACAAAAATAAATATAAATAGAAGAGAACAAGTAATAGTTAATGGTGGCGTAAGACAAGGTTGTCCTTTATCAACCGCACTTTTTAATTTGTATGTTGACGATTTGTTAAGGATTTGGTAGAATAAAATCAATGGAGGCATTAATGTATCAGGAGCTAAATTGAAAACTATGTTGTATGCAGATGATCAAATAATAATGGCCACAAATGAAGATGACCTGCAGAAAATGCTGTATAGTCTAGATAAAATTGCTACAGAATATGGAATGAAAATATCAGCAAATAAATCCAAAACCATGGCATTTAAAGGAATTAATCCAGTAAGATCCAAAATAGTGTTAGATAACATAATAATTGAGCAGAAATCACACTTTAAGTATTTAGGATGTAATGTCTTGTACCAAGGGGAAGCTGATATAATAGAGAAAATAAATAAATTTAACTATATAACAGGCACAATAAAAAGAACATTAAAAATAAAGCAAGAAAGGATTCTATAATAAAACTATACAAAACAATGGCAATACCAACTCCGATCTATGGATCAGAAACATGGACACTAACAAAAAGAAATAATACGAGAATACAGTCATCAGAAATGAAATTCATAAGAGCAATAGATAAAAAATTGATAAAAAAAACGTGGTCAGGATATTAGGGCAGAATTAAAAGTAGAAGAAATAAACCATACTATTGAAAGAAATAGAAATCAATGGAAAGAACGTGTTCAGAGGATGAATAATAACAGAATACCAGAAATAACCTTAAACTATAAACCTATAGGAAGAAGAAACCAGGGAAGATCGAAGAAAAGATGGGCAGACCAATTTGGAGCCGGAACGGGTTAAACAATACAAAGCCGTGAGGTAGAAGAAGCAGAATAATAAATGCAGAAGTTAAATTATTAAAACAATTAAATGGTCTGACAGATTTAATAGTTTGGGAAAATATATTTATTAAAAAAAAAGAACATCGCGTAATGAATTTTGAAATACCGGCAGTCAATTCAGTTTTAAATTTTTTATTTTCAGAATTTGGTAGTACTTAAAAGAATATATCAACATCTAGCGTTCGTAACGATGACGACAGTTTTGTTTCCGGCTGAGGATATGAAAAAGTTTCACTGAAATCTCCATCACGGACAATTTAGAAGAAAAATATCATTTCTTACAATTTTTTGTTTGTTTGTTGTAATTTACGTCCTCCAACGTCAAGTCATATCGGACGGTGAGTGAATTTGGTGAAATGATGCTGAAATGGAGCTTAGATTTACCCGACATTCGTCTTGAAGGACAAGGGAAAGCCCCGGAAAAAACTTATTCAGGAAACTCACCCTGACCGAGATTCGAACTCGGGAGCTCTTGAACTGAGGTGCTGATTGCACCTTTCCTTTACGAGGCATATGCCTCAGTTGTTTCGTGTTTCCTTGTTTCCCCGTGTGAGCAAGCGAAGGTTGCTTTGGTTCCTCTCTCGGAGAGCTCTCCGAGCTGACGAGTCAAAGTAGTCGGGGTTCTCCTCTCATAGCGCGCGCACGGTGATTTATAATTGTCTTAGCTCACGGATGCAGTTCAAAATCATGTAATATCAGTTGTTACAGTGAAATTATAATTTGTACAAAGTTTAACTTTCGAGGAAGTTTAAGTTAAGGCACTGTAGTGTAATTGTGCAAGTAAGCTGTCAGTGTGAACAAGATATTTATTAAAGCTTTTAAATTATCAGAGTAAGTCGTATAATTGTACCTTAGCCTCCGGGTACAGTTCAGTTACAAATGCGTTTGCTTGATTGTTAATAGCTTCATATTTTAGGTACTTATTTGGTATTTATATTTAGTTTCAGGCCCGTAACTTTAAGCTGAGAACATATTTAGTTATTCATTATATATAAATATTTATTTGCCGAAATATCCGTTTCCTAATAACATTTTAAAATAGAATCAAATATTTATAAAGTGCTATAGATACTGTCTCACAAGTAATCTCATTTTTTAAGAAAAACAATTACTTGAAATGTGTTCTGACAAGCAGTTAACTAATTTTCAAAGTATTTTATGGTTGTTCGTGCAGTGTTGCATTGTCCTGTTGCAATAGAACTGTATTTCGGTTAACTAATGCTGGACACTACCGTCTCAACATTTCATGAACTCGTTCCAGTTGTTGAAAAAAAAAAGATGCGCATCAATTACCCACCTGTTTGGAACAAACTCCCAGTGAATAACACCTTCAAAATTCCACCAGAGACACATCATTACTTTCAGACCGAACTGATTATCTTTAAACGATGACTTTGGGAGGTTGGCGGGGATCAAGGCACTGTTTCGGTAATTTAGCCATTTTATGACAATGGAAAATTCTCCTGATAAATTTATCATCCATTAGATAACGGATAACCTGATGACAGATATTCACTCGACTTTCAGCCTGTTGATTTCTCAGTTCATAAGGTATGGATCTACAGATTCTGATTTTCCTAGGGTTTTAATGTGGCTACTGATAGTTTATTTTGATACACAAAGTTCTTCTGAAAGCCTACGGTTACTTATTTGTAGATTTTCTTGCAAAAATTGGCGAGAATCCTCAATTAACCATACTTAAGGTCTTCCAGAAGGTGCTAAATGTTTAGTGTTTTTGTCTCCATTTTTGAAACGTTGGAACCGTCGTTGTAACACACGATCACTAACGACACCTTCTTCTTTAGGTTAACGTATTCTTCGAGCTACGACACCCGCTTTATAATCTTGCTTCCGGCAGTGTTTTTAGTTAAGTGCAGAGGTTCTACCCCCATTAGTCCTGGACCCGTAGGAACAAGGACCCGGGCCTCCATCAACCCGGCAGCGATGGATACTCCGGGGCTCTTTCCATAGGGCAATACCTGATTTCTTAAAAAGCCCCCCCCCCCCGCTGAACACAACGTCAAGACGGGATGGAAGTGGATACGCCACTTACGCGCGGCAACCCCGCAGGGAAGACTACCGAAAACCTCGGTGTGTCCACCTGGTGATGCAGCACACCTTCTTACTAGCCCTGCAGGCTAGTACACGGGAATTATTAGTCAACCCTCTACACCCTTCGGGCGGTCGTAGCCTGGCCGGAGGTACCCAATTCCCCGTGGGTGTCAGGAACACACTGCCCCCTAGAGTCCAACACAGTCCGAACAACTCCCCGACGGGAGGGGCTCGGCAGTTCGGCCCGAGGTTCCTCTAATAACGTTAGAGGTACCACGTGTGCTAATGTTCCGCAGCACCCGCACCACGGCAGCTGAATGGGACGTATCCTCTCCCCTACGGGACCGGCAGTGTTTTAAAAGGACTCTAAATACAAACTGTGTTATCTCTATTTTATGATAGCGTATTAACAACTGAAGACCTTTTTTTTTGTAATTTACGTCCTCCAACGTAAAGTCATATCGGAAAATGAATGGAATGGATGAAATGATGCTCAAATGAGTCCGGGGTCCATGGAGCTTAGAGTTATCCTACAGTCGTCTTACGGAATAAGGGAAAACCCCAGAAAATACCTTACACAGGCAACTCACCCTGACCGAGATTCGAACTCTGGACCTCTTGAATGTGAGGCAGCTACCGATGCGGGCAACTCAAGTTTGCAGCAGCACTAGCCAAGACATCCTGTAAATAGCCTTGCCAAACCAAGGACACCCAATAAATTTTCCACAATATCCAAATAAATAAAACCGACTTTATTTATTAGACCACCTAATAACAATGAAAATGTGTTTGAATCTTTATAAATGTATTCAATTTTCTAAACCATAGCATAATAACAGACACAGAATGGAATATTTCAAACCACTTAGAATTCAAGAGAAATTGATTACACAGGTTCAGTTTTTATATTACAGAAGTTATACTTACTTTAAATTGAAATTTCCTTAATAACAGATTTAAACGTGTCTTGTAAAAACTCAATCAAATATTTTAAATCATAATAATACATTTTAGTTTTCAGTTTCCAATAACATGTTCTAGATCTACTGGAAATGACGAATTTGTAGATAAGAAAACAATTTACCACAGCTATACGTGCTCCTCCACTTCCTTTCAGTCTTTAGTACAGTCCTTGATAGAATATAATTCTCCACAGGGGAAAAAACAGTAAGTGAGGTTGATAACATTTGATTCCCAGATGGCCATGGAACAGAACTGCCATGACCGACAAACATATGCCTTCAAACCTCGCCTAAAGTTAATTATGGTTCCTAAATACAATGATACTGCGGACTCCTTCACAAGAATTATATGCCTCCTTGAGAACGATTTGTAATGGAACTACTGAAGTCAATTAACTGGTACCAAAATTGTGGCATGCACAATCGCATGGGAAAGATCAAACAGTTAATGATGCTAAGATGAGAACTAAGTTCTCCCAACTACACTATTAGGAATACATATGGACGCCCAAACTGCGATGCTCTTTTATTTGTTCTCTGTAACACAGAATAACACTTTTGAAACATTTTAATTGATAAGAAAAATAGACTCACCTAGCTGGTTTCACCTTAAGGAGATGAATTTCATTCAAAACAGGTGAAAGTGTAACAAAGTGTTCAGTGATTTTGATTTAAAATAATTAATGTGCTCCATTGCATGTCGACAGGAATACTGATCTAATGAACTAATGCTACAACTTATTTTCATTGATGAATACAAATAGAACAGTCAAGATAAACTTGTAAATAAATTCCTACCACATTTTCAGACCATTTATACGATAACGTTACCCACTTTTTCTTTTATAAGAAATGAAATGTTTATCATAGAGGGTGTTAAAGTTATTATCCCCAGAGGAACGCTTTCTGTGTTCTGCCCTAGGTTATATATCCACGATATTGAAGTCTCTATGTGATAAATGCTTATAGAAATGACCCACAAGTCAGAATAAACTTTTTATTTGTAAATTACTAAAATTTTTAAAATGATTTACAAAACTCCTAGACTTGAATACAAACCTAAAATGTTTTTGTGAAGGAGGACGTGGATTCATTTGAGAACACCACGTAATAGAGAAAACTAGAAGTGCTCCCTCCACAGAACATAGTGACTGTATCAAGGAATATAAATGCAGATGGCCAGTAACACTTGCACACACAGAGGTGTCGTTGAAGATTCATCCTTCTCCTTCGGGACTCTGTTCCTTACTGGCGTTATGATGGATTTATAATAATAGTCGGGGGTTAGATGATGGTTTTTATGCAGTATCACAAGTTTTAGGAAGCAATACAGGATATGTTGTTAACTGTAGAACACCAATGAGGTTATGGTGGCCCTAAGGTGAGTCTGGGACGCTTGTAGTTTTCCCCAACGCCAGTGTCATATTCCCCGAGGCCTCGGGTAAGTTGATTGAAACTGTAAGGAGGAAGGAAATAGAATTTGTGAGAGAGGTTGAGGATACAGTCATTTAATTTAGGAAAGGATAGGCCTGAAAGGATGTTTTCATTACGAATGTACCATTCGGCAGCTGTTACTACTCGAATGTATCGTTTCTGAAGGATTTGAAGTTTGTAAAGGTGAGTTTCTGCAGCTGCACCCCAGATCTGAGGAACACCTTAGCAAATAGCTGCAGACAGAGATTAAGAAGCGACAATAGCTAATATGTTATATTTGTTTCTTCAAGTGTCATCACGTAATGCAGGTTTCTATGTAGTCAAAATAGTCAAAATTTTGAACAATCTTTACTCTAATTCTGAGGAGGGTACTAAGGTTCCTTGACTCTAGAACCTTCTAATAACTCTCATGTAAGGAAGTTTTGTTTTATTTTCCTTTTAGGCAAGTTGGTTAGTATAACATGCTAATAACAATTGTATAAGGAATCTGAGGGAATTATACTGTCGATGGTCGTAGACTATGTCATTTCCAAAGAGGTTAAATTGGCAGTCTATATACATAATCTTTCTACGTTATATATTTTAAGAATTTCTGCATAAACTAAACCTTGTAGTTTTTATTAATATTGATCAAAATAGAATTTCAGAGCTTTAAAGGGCAATATACCTTATCTAAAACATTATTCCAACATTCTGACCGAGGACTCTCCAACACAAAGCGGTACTTATGCTATGCAGCATCTCCTGAAATTTGAATACTGTCGGTAACAGTTAAGGAGGACAGGCATTCCGCCAGTATTTTCCTCTGTTATTTGGAATATTCCAGGCTGCAGGAATCACAATTATACAGAATGGGATTCACTACACAAATCCTCAAGGTCAAGATTAGTAATTTAATAAAATATATGTAATTAATGAATCTCTCACTTGAATTTTAAAACCAAACTGAATAATGCCGGATAAGCAAGCTGATATAGAAACATTTTTTCCTTCAACTAAATTATGGTAAACTGGTTTCAAGTTGACGAGTTCACTATCAGTAATTCCTTCATTTAATATTAGCGTAGGGATGTGGAGACCCCATCGCCCAGTGTCTACTGACACTGCAATCAGCCAGCCGAGAGACTGCCGGAATAAGCGGTCCACCTTGTATATAAGGAAGGTCTTCTGTCGCCTTGGAAACTAAAAGCTCCTAAAGATAGACCCTTGCCTAGGGTTACGGATAGGGTCTTCAACAACAAACCTGACGGAAGAAATTTTCGGTACGGCATGTTTGGTGGAAGAAGCAATTCTACTATTAGGGTTAATACAATAGAGGGGTAGGAGAAAACTCCATAGATTTTGACAGCAATCTCGTAGGAGAGAGCACTCCGAACGTCAATTCTGGTCCTCCTGGTAGGGGTTTTGCGATCGGGCTGGTAACCCATCAAAGTAAAAATGTACTTACTGAAGCAGCTCAGAAGAGAAATAGCCGGATAGTTGGAAGACCACGGAGCCGCTGGGAAGATCCCTTCTGAGCCGAAACAGCCCTATCTGGCCTATCTTGAAGGTTGGTGATGATTATGATGTTGATGATGAATATTAGCCATGAAGTGCCCGCCTCGGTAGCGTAGTGGTAGCATGTCTGTCTCACGTTCAAGAGGTCCCGAGTTCGAATCTCGGTCAGGGAGGGTTACCTGGATAAGGTTTTTACCGGGGTTTTCCCTTATCCTGAAAGACAAATGTCGGGTAACTCTAAGCTCCATGGACCCCGGGCTCATTTGAGCATCATTTCACCCATTCCACTCATCGTCCGATATGACTTAACGTTGGAGGACGTAAATTACAAAAAAGAAAGAAAGAAAAGAAATGCCATGAGATTGCAAGGGCTCTCTGGAAATTAAACTCAATATATTTTCTACTTGCTGCACTATGATATTAATATGAATTTAAAAATTTTAACATACTTTAAAACTCAGAACTTACAATAATAATTTTACTTGTGAAAAGGTACTTAATTATATTAGATAGTACTAACATATCTGTAACAACCATTAGGGTGGATATTATAAATCAAATATTTATGAATATTCTACTTTTAATAGTGTTTATATAGCACTATACCCGGTGAACACTCATGATGCACGAAATGAAGTCAGACTTGGCCAACCAAATATAAGAAGGATAACTTCACATCATATACTAGTTATAAGGACTGAGACAATTCTGGAAAAATTATCAATCAAGGGTAACGTTTTTGATGAGTTTATAATCGTGAACCTACCATTTGTAGTACTGTACTTTCATTTAAAAATATATCCTGTCAACAAAAGCTTCATCAAACATCCTGGTTTAAGATATTGCTTCTTGAACACTCATTTGTTTTACAAATAATATTCATGCAATGTTTCACCTTATTCAAAAGGTCTGTTAAATACTCTTTTGTTCACATTGAGCTTCAGTGGTGAACAAAGCAAAGCCAACAATAATCTGTCGTGGAGGTTCTGAGAATTTAATAGGGCAAGTGACCTGGAGTTGGTATACGGAATTTTATTTTCTGATTAATCGTAATTATACATTAATAGAACCATAATTTGCCTAAAATTGACAATTTGAGTTTTGATAATTCTCCACTCTAGTGAACATCGTGATCACCTCTTGGAGTGGAAGTTCATCTCCATTTTCTTCGTAATAGGTACCTTTGCATAACTGAATGAGAAGATACATATGTGGTTTCAACACGATGGTGAGACACCGTTTACATCTATCTAAATGCGACACATCTAAACAATCCTTAAGGAGACAAGGACGAATCTCATGGCCAGCCACATCACCTGATCTAACGCCTCTGGGTGTATTTAATACATGGGTATGAAACCTCAACGTATCATACAGGTCGTAAATTCTTGACATCTGCCACATTCCATTCAGCAGCGTATTCAGTGTCCTCTTAGCCAGAGGACTTGCTTCGTTAGAAATTCCTAATTTTTCCTAACCACAGCTGATCACTGAAATAATAATAAAATGCCACGGTATCACACTGAGACTATTTAAAATGGTTATTCAAATATGTTTAAATGTAAAAATTATAAAGTGGAATTATCTGGAAAAAGTATGAGAAAATCATCAATCAAAATTATAAAAATTGAATAATGTTGATTCGTCGTCATAGCAACGACCCAGTTAATGTATAAGAACGAGATGAAGCTGTTTCCTACTTCTTCTCTATCAATCTGTTGTGTGAGTAAGACGTACTCGTCAAATTGTAAAATGGACGCTATCGTCAAAAGTTGTTATAGTATAATTGTAATTGTGCTACGAGTATCAGTTATCAATTTATAGTGAAAATCTTTAATTATCAAATGTTAAAAAGTCAAATTATCAATAAATCGAAAAGATTATTCAAAAGTAATTCGATAAAATAGTGTTTCATTCAAAAATCCACCATTCTCTTTACATCCAAAGAATCTTATGCAATCATCAGAGCAGCCGTGGACGAGGTAATACTTCCAGAACATCAGGGAACTGCATAAATTTGATACATATGGTCTACGCAACGTGGGATTTAACCAACCTCAAATACACAGCTAAGTATTTTCGTTACAACTCTTAAGCACGAATTTAAATTGTAACTGAAATTTAGTTTGTAATTCCCTTATTATCCTTGATAAGTTGCGGATGATCCTTATTCCAACTTTACCCTTATGCATATACGTTTCCAATGTTTATCTAGTTGTATCACACCAACGAATATGCCTGAACCACGGCCTAGTAACATAAGGTACGTCCTGTACGTTCACATGTGACTTTTAGATATGCAGACGTGAAATATATCCAAGCAGTAAAACGGTGCATAATACAAAATCGTGAAGAAATAAGGAAGAAATGTATATATTTTCGTTAAAATAAAGATACACATAAATATAGAAAAATGGAAGAGCCATTTGCAAAGATTGGATAAGTGTCGCACTCCAATGCGTTAATCTGCTATAAACCCTTGGGTGTTAGAAGAATAGGAAGACAATAAAAAGATGGGAAGAAATATGCGACGGTAACATTAAGTGCGAGGATCTACTCCCATTAGTCCTGGACCAGTAGGACTAGAGCCCGGGCCTCTCGGGTTTTTACCGTAGGACAGTACCTATTTTATAAACTGCCCCCTCCCCGCTGCACACGGTACACAGGACGGAAGTAGATACGACACTTACGCGCCGGTCCTTAATGAACCGGCTACCAAATAACCTTGATAGGGCCGCCGGTGATCTAGCACACCAGCTACTAGCTCTGCAGGCTAGCGCCCGGGACTTATGAGGTCAACCCTCAACCCCCTCCGGGTGACCGGAGCCTGGCCTGAGGTACCCAATTTCCCGTGGGTGGCGGGAACACACTGCCTCCTCGAGACCAACCCAATCCGAACAGTTTGAGTCCAGAGGTTCTACCCCCATTAGCCTTGAACCCGTAGGAACAAGACCCGGGCCTCTTTCAACCAGGGAGTTATCCGAGCTGTCCCAAAGGGCGCTCGGCATCCTCCGTGGGGCTTTCCGTAGGACAAGACCTGGTTGCCTAACAAGCCCCCCCCCCCAACTGGTCCTATGGACACAAGACGGGATGGAAGTGGATACACCACTTACGCGCGCCAACACCATACGGTGAAGACTACCGAAAAACCTCGATGGGGCCGCCTGGTGATCTAGCACACCTTCTACTAGCTTTGCAGGCTAGTACCCGGGAGAATTAATGGCTTCTCTCAACCCTGTCCGAAGACGTAGCCGATTCCCACGGGTGTCGGGAACACACTGCCCCCTCGAAGCCATCCCAATCCGAACAACTCCCGAAGGAGGGGCTCAGATGTTCGGCCCGAGGTTCCTCTAGTAACGTCAGAGGTACCACGAGTGCTAGGGGTCCGCAGCGCCCGCACCACTGCAGCTGAAGGGGACGGATCCCCTCCCCTACGGGACCCAATCCGAACAACTCCCAGAGGGAGGGGTTCGAATGTTCGGCCCGAGGTTCCTCTAGTAACGTCAGAGGTACCACGAGTGCTAGGGGTCCGCAGCGCCCGCACCACTGCAGCTGAAGGGGACGGATCCCCTCCCCTACGGGACCCAATCCGAACAGCTCCCAGAGGGAGGGGTTCGAATGTTCGGCCCGAGGTTCCTCTAGTAACGTCAGAGGTACCACGAGTGCTAGGGGTCCGCAGCGCCCGCACCACTGCAGCTGAAGGGGACGGATCCCCTCCCCTACGGGACCCAATCCTAACAACTCCCAGAGGGAGGGGTTCGAATGTTCGGCCCGAGGTTCCTCTAGTAACGTCAGAGGAACCACGAGTGCTAAGGGTCCGCAGCGCCCGCACCTTGGCAACTGAAAGGGACGAATCCATGCGACGGTAACAGAAGAATTCTCTGAAACCATGAAAACTTTTTGAAGAGGATGATGATGCATTTGAGTTTAGTTAAATTGAAGCCAACTGAATTTCCTAGCCTGGTAACTATTTCATAAGTCAGTTGATGATTGATCCAGCCTCAACGGTTTCATTAGCAAAATTATTGTTAATTCCTTCTCCCGAATAAATATTTTATCTGCAGCTTTAACTGAAAGTTACTCTTATTCAGCGCCCTATTTGAATGGGATTTGAAAACTTTGTCTGAAACATTATATATACTGAAACACAAATTGGAGCATAATTTTCAAGTGTATTGCAAGAATAAGGCCTTCGTTATTTTAAATACACAACTGAAAGGTATAGATCTAGGTGGAAATTTTCGGCAGAAGACCGTTGTGTTCTTTTTGAATAACTGATACAAATAAAACCATAAATGCAAACATTACTAGCACAGTGAATTTACTACTATGAGGCTTAGCCTGTAACAAACTCCCTTAAAGGAAGATTTTGAATCAAATTCATTCCTTTACCCACAGAAATGCTTATTAATTACATTTAGTTACTTAGCGCGATGCCGTTTTATTTTGATAATGAAGGTATTCTATGCATATTAAAATTTTTATTCATATTTATTCACATTTTGATGATAAACTAGCTAAGAAAGCAACAGAAAGAAACGATATGGCAATAGTATATAATAAAATACCGAAGTGCTAAATAAGTGAAGCCGAGAGGAAGAAGAGCATAGAAATGTGGCAACAAATGTGGACGAACTCAACAAAAGGAGCATTAACCAAGAGTTTCTTTTCATCAGTGCAATACAAGATAAGGATCAAGATTCCAATGACAAACGCCTTCACAGCACAGGCCAGTAATAACATACCTGTAGAATTTCAAGACTTCGTAAAGTGCAGAATGTCCATGCAGTGGTACTGAACAAACAGTCCAACATCTTTTACGGGAATGCTTGATACTGGTTGGACAGCACAAACACTTTAGGGCGGCAACTAGATGTGGACAAAGTTGGCCAATCAGCTATAAAGAAATTGCTACTTAAAACACTTGAAGGAGTTTGCACACTTTACAACCAGTGTATATTTCGATCAAATGTAAGAGTAATTTTGTATATATGTAAACATTGCATTATATAACTCAAAAGATAATATAGGGGCATATTGTCGCGAGCCATTGTTACGACTGGCGCGTCCGTCGCGCACAAATGGACAGATAGTTTAGCGCGGAGATGAGAAGCCTGCTGAAACAGATAAAGATAGCTGACTGGAAGGCTCGCTTTCTTGATTCTTACAGAACATTCCATTAACTTCTGGAACAGTGAGCGGAGATATAAAAGAAACAGTGGCTAGTTTATCGGGACGGTCATAACTGGACTCGGCATGCAGCTGTGATTTTAAAATGAACTATTTTTTAAAAATTATTTTGATAAGCTGCAGCTTAGAATTAATTATTTTAATGTGTATGTACAGATATATTCTTCTTTAATCTAAATTCAGAAACTGGACAATGAATAAATATTTAAATGTAAGAAGGGAAGGTTCTGAAGCGTGTATATGTACATATGTTTTGGCGATTCTTTCTAATAAATTGCTGTTAATTGTGAGGATTAACACGGAATTTTGTTGGAACTTGTATAACGTTATAGATGGCAAACAATTTGTAATGTCACCTGAGCTAAATACATTTGTAAAGTATCTGATAGTTCTGCAGGAATCCGTTTGTGGCTCTAAGTTTATGTATTTATTCATATGACCTTCTCCATTCAATAATTAGAAAGTACACGTAGTATAAAATGTTGGTTTGATATATGGCCTTTCTCAGACATTTTAAGTTATACTTTTACACAAAGAAACAGAAGCGCTCACGGCACTTTTTATGAAAACGGATTACTATTTTGTATTTAGGAAGACTGAAACCACACATTTCCTGTTAATTTGAAGTATTGAACGTTTTGCTGTAATACAATACTTGCTCTACCTGCTCTAAGTACGTGAAAGAGAAAGTGAAATTTAATTAAAACAGCTGATTTATCCTTCAACCTGAGACTGAGTTAGTGTAGCCTTCTATATCAGATGGCAGTTTATTTATTTCATGGTTATTATATTTTAATAATAATATTGTAACAAAAATGACAAGAGAGAGAGTTCACTTTAACTCATTCAGTTGTCACTAAAATCGTGAGCTCTATGATAAGTTAATATCACCTTTTCTTTTTCTACAGATACTCAATGTCAAAAAACTCTTTAATTCCCTCTGTGTCTCTCTTGGACGCGCCAAGTTACGCCGGGTGCTATTTCTCTGACGGACACTGCTCTGGATGTCGTCTGACACAACTCCGATATTCGCTGTTCAACTGTTCACTGTACTACATACACTGTATGTACACTTGTCGCTACTGACCTTGAAGGTAGTACATTCCTGAAGACCGAGTCACAAATCTGGACCGTACTACACTACATTGAAGTTGACTTCTCTGCTCTTGACTGAACTCTCAACTCAACATTGTCTTTTATAGCCTGACCTTACAGGAACACATAACTGAGTGAAGTGATACCCAAGAAATGTGCGCTTTGGTTAAAAAAACGACGTGAGAATTCACAAAAGAAATTAACAGCCACATTTCACCAGAAGCGTAACGATGTATCTGTGTGGATCAACATTATAAATTATAACCGATATTTCGAGTAAATTAACAGTAGTAGTTATATAAAAGCAACATCTTTAAAGCTTGCAAGACTTGCAGTTCTGGAACTAAACATTGCACGGACAATATGTGGGGGTTTCTTATTTCTTATAAAATATATCTAACGAATTGAACAAAATACACAGTATCTGTATATTCTCATGATAAAATGGACAAACTGAACTTTTCGAAGTATCGATTGTAAAGTTCTCTTTGTTCTGAAAGACGTTTACGTATTCTATAATGTTAAATCGTAATATCAAAATCTCCCATTCAAAGCATACACTTCTCTCTAAAACACATACTTTATCTAAACTGTACTTCATCTGTTTTTGCAGAGAGCACTGAAGATTAAAATGAGCATATACCATCCCGATTTTTAAACATTTAACATCCTGATTAGTCTCTCAAATCCCCTTTATATAAAACATAGTATGGAATAAATATATCTTTACTAGTTGAAGTATATTCCGGGCTTGTAGGCCGTGGTCTACTGGGATCTTTCTTCTTCTTCCCAGACGTTTCGTCTGCGACTACGGCAGACATTTTCAGTGGCAGTGGCGAGGTCGAAGTACTCTAGTGGGTATTTCAACAGCGACTGTGCTGTTTGCACCGTGGACCGCGGAAGAAGAAGAAAGGGCCCAGTAGACCACGGCCTACAAGCCCGGAATATACTTCAACTAGTATTGACACCGGCCGTGAAAGCCTTATAACCTTGAAAAATATATCTTTATATACTTTTACCATATGCTTGGAGCAAATACGTAAAACAGTCTTTGTGGAAGAATGTGCTGTAAGAGCAGTGTAAGTGATATCAAGTAACTACATGTATTACATGGATGTCCATTCTTAGTTATATTGCTTCACCCGAGGAGAAATGTCCTCATTGAACAGTGATGAAACAGTACGACCTGCTCCTGTTGTCAATAGATGGCTCTAGCTGTCATATCTTATCGCTAGGAACACAATTTGTGATTGTTTACGAAATTGTATCGCAAACTTTATTTATATTCATAGGATATACTTAAATTTAGTTATTGTTTCGCTCTGTATAGGTAAGTGGTGTCTGTAGTGTATCTTAAGATAATATTTAACGTATAAGTAATTGATTTTTAGAAAGTAAGGCTTCTGACACAAATACATATAAACACGTAATTACACAGCAATATTAGTTTTGTTGACACTTATATATTGTAGAGGGATTAAATGTAGCATTAATATTTTTGCCCTCACTAACGCTAGCTTCCTCACTGAGCAGTGATGAAACAGTAGGACCTGCTCCTGTTGTCAATAGATGGCTCTAGCTGTCATATCTTATCGCTAGGAACACAATTTGTGATTGTTTACGAAATTGTATAGCAAACTTTATTTATATTCATAGGATATACTTGGATTTAGTTATTGTTTCGCTCTGTATAGGTAAGTGGTGTCTGTAGTGTATCTTAAGATAATATTTAACGTATAAGTAATTGATTTTTAGAAAGTAAGGCTTCTGACACAAATACATATAAACACGTAATTACACAGCAATACTAGTTTTGTTGACACTTATATATTGTAGAGGGATTAAATGCAGCATTAATATTTTTGCCCTCACTAACGCTAGCTGAGTCATAAGATTTAACATGTACTCTGTCACGTGTAACAACATTCAATCAATTATCTACAGTAAGTAGATAATTATAATAATTATTTATATTATTATAGTAGATAATTATAATACAGCTAATAATTTCATAGTTATTCAAGCAGTCTCAAACTTGTCATTCCAGCTAAAGATCGGAGTCGCATTTTTGGTTGGAATGAAGTATTTTTTTACATAATAAGCATATGGCAAAAAGAGCAAGACGTGGTCGTGTTTAAACATTTATATCAGTAAATACGTATCTCAGAAGTTGCTAAGTAAGGAACAGAAGATAAAGTGTGACTCTAAGGGAGAATACATCTTTTGTAATAATATTTTGTCCAATCTCACGTTTGTCAGTTGTGTAGTCATTCTTAATAAATCGGAATTCCGAAGAGATTCCCATAATTATGGATATAATTTTATGGATATTATGGTAAACATGTGAAAGTTTAATCAAAATTATTAGTCATTTCTTGTCAAGGAATACTCCATGAAAGGTTTGTCTGTGGTAGAGAGACTTACTTCAGAACCATCCTTGGATGAAGAACTTAAATATCGGGTTAATTATTTAAACAAATGCTAACCAAAAGCAACAAAATTCCGTTTTCTTAAAATACTTGAGTAATGTTCTTTGATGTCTCTGTAATACGTACCAACTTGTACTGCGTACAGCTTTCCCGACGTGAACACGTTTCCCTTTTCCGCAGCTTGACTTGTAATAAAATGTTTGATTTAACCAGAGATATGTTTTATATAAGAAACTTGTTGACTCAGTTTGTGTTTATCAGTTACAAAAGACATTTAGAATGGAGAGCAGTTCAGAGATTATTCAAACCAAATTACACAAATATCTTTTACTTCGCATCAACATTTCTTTAAAGTATACCATGGTAATCAAGATTATTAAGTATCCTTTAAGTGATAATCTCCTTCAAAATAAGATTTCACATTTCACAGGAAAATATACTTCAATGCCAAAAGTTCTGTGTGTATGTTGGTGAAGTATAAATTATCACAGATTTTTGGAATAAACAAACATACCAGTTGTATCATACCAATATATTACAAGTATGCCAGTCTTTCTTAAGGAACTGTAATAATGGCATTTTTAGTTCTACTGATCTTCCGCGAGATGTATTCATTGAGAACAGTTGAAATAGCAAAACCGCGTCCTGCTGTTCATAGATGGCTCTAGCTGTCATATCTTAAAGCGACGAAGAAAAGTTACAATTGCTTAAGAAGTTCTGTAACAGAATTTAATTTTGATCTTAGGTTATAGTTCAGATTTAAATGCTATTTGTTGCATATAGACACAAGTTGTCTGTAATGTATATTAAGATGGTATTGAATGTATCAGTAATTATTATGACAATGTCTCATGCTACGTCAGACAGATTTATCTTACAATAAAGAAATATATTTTCCTGTATACTTCTTATAGCGGGAGAATAAGGTAGATATAAGCAAAACCACGTGACTGTTGATCGTAGCGCGTCTTCTTCACAATTGGCATGATGCTTCCGCCGTGTAAATAGTTCCTTGAAAAAGTACTGCTACCCAGGTGTGGAGTCTTTAGTTTGTTTTGTTAAAGGGCACAATTGGGTTTTAAGCAAATCACATCTATAAAACCATAATAATATATGGTTAAATTAATTTGCAGTTAAAGTAAATAATACTGCGAAGCTGGGAAATGTATCCAGTTGTGAATCATAGCGGAACTGGCAAGTACTGTTAAACATGCGCGCGGAAAGCCTTCACTAGATCAAAATATAATATTGAATGTATTTAACAAATTCTGTGAAAAGTTTCCAGAACTTGCTATCGATGAAATGGTGAAGTAAACATCTGAGTTGACCGGTGTGTCGGTTTCCAGCATTTATAGTGCACGCAAGGAAAAAGCCACATTCGGTGAAGTTTCTACACCGGGCAAGAAGAGATCACGTGCCAGATCAATCAATAAATGAATAGCGACGTTTTCAACTCCTGGTTTCAAAAGATTCTTCCCAAATTACAACCGAATAGCGTTATTGTGTTAGACAATGTCTCCTACCACAGTGTGAGGTTAGAACGTATGCGAAAGAAGTGACATCATAACATGGCTACAGAGTAAAATATAGTTCTCCACGAGGGTCATGTTAAGACGGAATTGCTGGCAATGGTCAAGTCTCGTGCTAAACTGTACTTAAAATACGTAATTGTCGAAATGACAAAATTTGAAAGTCACACTGTTCCCGTAGGGGAGGGGAACCGTCCACTTCAGCTGCCGTGGTGTGAGCGCTGCGGACCCTTAGCACTCGTGGTACCTCTGACGTTACTAGAGGAACCTCGGGCCGAACAGCCGAGCCCCTCCCGTTGGGGAGTTGTTCGGATTGGGTTGGATTCGTGGGGCCAGTCTGTTCCCGACACGCACGGGGAACTGGGTACCTCCTGCCAGGCTACGGCCGCCAGGAGGGGGTAGAGGGAATTAGATTAATCCAGAAAGGTTTCAATACGTGTGTTAACGTCTCAAATAATAAAGACGATTTTATCGCCGACATAGAAATGGCCACACATAACCTAAAAAATGAAAACTTAACCAAAGCCAAAATTGGATGTCTGGATATAATAAAGCAGTTATCCCCAATATACAATAAAACTTACAACAAAACAATAAGAAATTTAAATAGGAAGCCTGTGGTATCCCTAAAAACCGACAAAGGTAAATCTCTAGTAATTATGGAGACAGAAGACTATATTCAGAGAGTAAACCTTATGTTAGACAGTCCAGAATATGAAATAATTCCAAAAAATCCATTATCCAAAAGTATCACTTCTGTTAATAAAGCTTTATCAATTACAAAAACATTAAGTACATCTGAAAAATACAACTTAAAATCTTCCAACCCCACACTACCAAGGTTGTACTCTCTGCCAAAAATCCACAAACAAGACAACAGCATGAGACCCATCATCAATGGCATCAATTCACCTACATACCACATTGCAAAGTGGTTAGTAAGAAAATCATATGACAAATTTCAGAGTTTGGGAATAAAAAACTCCTTAGAATTGATAAATCACCTACAGAAGTACAACATCCCGGAAAATCACATACTAGTTTCTTTTGACGTTAAGGCATTTTTACAAGCATTCCAGTAGAAGAAATACCTACATTCCTCAAAAAATGGCTAACCCAGACTACAACGGACCCCAGAGAAGTAGACGACATTATCAATCTTACAGATTTATGCATAAGGAATAATTACTTCATGTTTAACCAAAAATTCTACAGACAATCAAAAGGGTTAGCTATGGGGAGCCCACTTTCGCCTATTTTAGCAGACCTATACATGAGCTATTTTGAAACACACATAGTAAAGGCCTTCCCACAGATTTATAAATTTTGGCAGAGATATGTTGATGATACTTTTGCTAACATTCCGGAAAAACTTAGAGAAGATTCTCTAAAATTACTAAACCTGCAAGATAATCACATCCAATTTACTATGGAAGTAGAAAGAGACAACACCCTACCCTTTTTGGACCTCAAGATAACTAGAAATCGTCATGGTGTAGATTTTGGAATATACAGGAAGCCCACACACATAGATAATTACATAAAGAAAAATGAATACACAACTAGCTGCCTTTAGAAGTCTAATTCACTGGCTATACAACATCCCACTGAGTAAGGAGGAATTTTTGAAAAAAAAAAAAAAAAACAACACATAAAAGACATAGCGGTGTTAAATGGATTCAACCCAGCCATCATAAGGAACATGATGAAGAGAAAAGAAAAACTGAAGATAATATCAAAAAATACCACTCTCACACCACTTAAAAACACAAATTGACAATATAGAACATTCACCTACCATCCATGGACTTTTAGAAAATTTGAACGAATCTTCAAAAGACTAAACTTAAAACTAGCACCCCAAAACAAATTCAGTCTGAGGAACCTGCTAAACAAACCACTGAAAAATACAATCCCCAACAATTTGAAATCAGGAATTTATCAGATTAATTGTGAAACCTGTGAAAAAAGCTACATAGGAAAAACTGAGAGAAACTTGTTAACCAGTCAAAAAGAACACCAGAAGAACATTAAGTTGAAACAAACAGAAAAATCTGCACTTTCACACCATTTTTGGACAGAAAACCACAACATTGGCCACAACATTAAACTGTTAAAATCTTTAAGTACACCCATAGAATTGGATATTTGGGAAAGAATATTCATAAACAAAAACCATGATAAAGTTATAAATTTTGAAATCCCGGCATTAAATGAAGTATTAAAACTTAGTGCCCCTAACACCAGATGGCAGAGTGATCGGAGCTCCGTAGTAGTGGAAGAAGAGGAAGGTTCACTTAGTCACCAAACAGCTGAGGATGAGATCGAATGATCTTGAAAACGTTTCAATTATACAACAGCAAGTAAGTGAAGTTTGAGTGTAAACATGGTGACTCATAAATCAAACTTAAATATGAAGAATACTTCACTGTTAATAATGCTTCTGCTTTCAATATTTATGAACTCTTTTGTTTAAATACGTGTGCAGAAGTGACGAGAGATTTTGTTAATTTATGTTACGTCAGCTTGCTAACAAGGGGTGTAAAACAGTGTCTTTCTACGGAAGTAAAGAGCTTGAATTTCTGTAAACTTGAATTTTAATTTTGCGAACCCACAAGGTCACAATATAATGTAAATAATGTACAAGGGCGACTACAGAAAATGAGAAATTGTATATAAAATTGTAGAAAAATATGTAAAAATCATTTAATATTACTATACGTAATGGGGCATTGTGATTCAAGTAGTTTACGATATATATATATATCGTAATATTAAGTATACCACGGTTTGATGCAACGCTCCAAAAATTGTCACTAGAAGTAAATATATAAAGATATTGTTAACGATTTCTTCTCGTACTTTCTGTTAAATTTTTCCATTATTGGATGCGAATTCTGAAAAGTATTTAAGTTGAATTAAACATTTTAATATTGTTCACTGCTATAGAAAATTGTAAATCCATGTTCTCGAAAACCTCTTAAACGTTTCAAGCTTATAAGTTATAAACTATGATCTAACAATTTTGATAAAAGTTAGCAAAGGAGAAAATTCGGATTTACAGTTCAGTGTATGGTAGTCCTAAAGGCATTGGACTGATCAAATAACTGTTTGTGGCTTTAAACAATTGTGTAGCATGATAGTGATGTTTATCAGTATAATAAACATTTAAACACACAAATATTACAAAAACTTTACCAAATTTAGCCGATGCATTGGCTCAGTCGAGAATTTGGTGACTATTAACTAAGTTAGCAATACTAGCAAGAAGCCATGCTACCATAGCAACCAGGTGCATAGTTACATACCAGTAATATATCTTTACAATAATTTAAATTATTTAGTTTTTTCATTCATGTATATAAATATTTTATTAATTTTTATCTTTATTTAAGAATAATTCTGGCATTTTTAGTTAGAATACCTATATATTTAGTTCACTTATGACTCCCTAAGGTTCACGTTGAGGCCCCTGTAAGTATATTAAATTGAATCATTTTTTTAACTCCTTATTTTATTTGTTTACCTTTTTTTATAAAATAATAGATGCCAATTTTAGTAAATGTTAGGAAAGGAAAAAATTATACAATCAACTATACGAAAAGAAATGAGAGAGAAATAAGCTTTTAGTTGCTGAATTTAAAAAAGCATCACTGTGTAACTAAGAGGCACCGCAGTAGGAAACACTGTAGAGGCAAAATAGAATTCATAAAATTCGTAAACTCCATTATCCATGAATTTTAATTGATTTGTAGAAGAGACTACAGCAGTTAAAGCAAAATACCACACCAATTTACATACAATTTTTGTTAAGGGACGACGGTATTTTATTTTCTCCTGGCAGACAAGCATCTCCCGCCATTTGAGTAGAGGTTTATTTAGAGCTTACAATCTTTGTCTAAAGGATCTCCATGGCATATTTAATTCAAAACAGTATAGCAGTCATATAGCGGTCAAAACAAGTTAATCTGCATTTGTGTGGCGCCTATTGTCGATTCAATCCACCACAGACCACTGAATTTGCATCCCTACCAGACACTTGTTTCTATTGTAAGTCAGATAACCCACTGCGGATGTAACAGATTACCATATTTATAGAATGGAAATATACATGTCAACGTTCTCTCCATAAGCACCTTCCAGTTAAACAAAAGAAAACAAAGTGCTCTGGATAAGTTCTGTTTGTTAATCCGAGCAGGGTGTTTTCTGATGTGAAAGAGAGATTCATGAAATTCATATATGGCGTGACTGTAGCCATAGAACTGCGAACCAAATAACAAACGAAAGGCGGGATTTATCTGAAGCTTTATTACTAAACTTTTGTTACGTTAACTTGCTGGTTTAAAGTGTAATGTGAAACAAGAATGCATGGAGCACCGGAAGAGTACATTTGGCACAGCTAATGCTAATACAGTACAAGATGTCTAAATAGCAATTCCTTCTGCAGAACAGGTACGCCTGAATGTCAAGCACTTTAGTAAAATATAAATTTTTCTGCCTTGTATACTATAATCGAGGAATACAGCTCGCAAATTCCCACGTTCCTTCCTCAATTGAGGACATCTTCAGAAGAGTGGCAGAAACATCTGACGAAATCTTCCACATGAAACGCCTAAACTTACAAACTTCAGTCCTCTACCATGACTGAAAAGTGGAATATACGGGGGCTGTTCAATAAAGAATGATCATAATTTTTACGGTCATAACTTTCCCACTAAAATTAAATCTTATTATATTCTATTATCTTAATGTCAAACATACACGCCATAGTAGATTCACTGTTGGTACTCCTGGTTCCCGCCTGTGAGAACCAGGCAAGTAGAGACATGTTCAGTATCACCTACCACTCCAATGGAGGTAACATTCAGTTAAAGTTGATGTTAGAGAATGATCCGGAGTTTCTTTCAAACGTAATCACTGGCGATGAAACTTGGCTACATCATTTTGATACTGAGAGCAAACAGAAAAGCTCAGTGTAGAAATATGCTTCATCACTAACTCCCAAAAAACCAAAAGTGGTTGCTTCTGCTGGGAAAGTTATAGTCATCTCATTCTTTGATATTCATGGAATGGTTTATCAGCATGTTGTACCTGCACACATATCAGTAGTTGGACAATACTACAGGGGTGTCCTGAAAACATTGCATGTCCATATCAGGCGCAAAAGACCACATTTTCATGATGCAGGCTAGATGTTACACCACGATAATGCGCGGCCGCATATTGCCAATGTTGTTGCTGAATATCTTGCAAAAATCAACGTGAAGTGCATCCCTCACCCTCTCTATAGTCCGGATTTAGTTCCACGTGACTTTTCTCTATTCTCTAACCTGAGGAAACGCCTTCGTGGGAGGCATTATCCATCATCAGAAGCAGTGGTGAAGGCTGCGGAGGCGATTTTTAAGGATCTGTAAAAACTGGTTTCCAGCATCCCTTTGAAGACTGGCAGAAACTCTGGGACAAGTGCATCGCATTCACAAGAGACTGTTTTGAGAAGGACCATCAAAATTATGAGGATGAGTAAAGGTACGTTGTCAGAAAAATAAAAAATGTTGTGATCATTCTTTATTGAACAGCCTTCGTATTTTACTAATAACGGTGCTCGTAAAAGTTTGGGAGAATATACATGGCTGATTTTTTTAGTTTGGATAACAATGTTATTTCCGGAAAAATAGTTCAGCCAGATTGTTACAAGTTTCACAGGCCCTCGATGTTGTCCCCACGTCGCGTACTACGTTTTCGCAGCGACGCAGGAGTCGCTGGATCCCGTTGGCACTGCCCAATCTATTTATAGTGCGAAGATAGCCTGCTAACGTCTTCAGTGTTACGGTAGCGGTTCCCGCGCATTGGTATCTTCATCTTGAGAATGAGATTATATTCGCAGGGACTGAAGTCGGGAGAATGTGGGAGGTGGGGGAGATACAGCACCTCCCAGCACCAGTGGTTCAACAATGCCGACATAACTCCTGCTGTCTGTGCCCTAGTTTCGAGCCCCTCCCTGAATGGCAGTTTTTCGGATTGGGTTGGACTCGAGGAGGCAGTGTGTTCCCGTTACCCGCGGGAGATCGAGTACTTCCGGTTAGGCTTCGACCGCCCGGAGGGGGCAGAGGGTTGCCTAAAAGGTCACGGGTACTAGCCTGCAGAGCTAGTAGAAGGTGTGCTAGATCACCAGACCGTCTCACCGAGGTTCGTTCGGTAATCTTCCTTGCGGGGTTGACCCGCGTAAGTGGCCTATTCACTTCCATCCCTCTTGACGTTGTTGTCGACGGGGGGACCTTTTAGACCCCAGGTATTGCCCCAAGGAAGGACCCCCGGAGTTTTCCATCGCTCCCGGGTTGATAGAGTTGATAGAGTATTCGGACTTTCGGATAGACCTCGTGATATCTGTGTGTGTGTCCTAGTATTTCCATGCAGAATGATGGGCAGTGTAACCATGTGGTGGTGCCGTTTCCTTCTCAGAGCTCCTCGAAGATGGTCTTGCAGAAACGAAAAGTAGTACGCCGAATTAACGGTTTGATTTTGGGGAACGGTATGGTTTATGATTACACAATCCCAATCATACGCAAGAACTAACTTTACCTTCACATTTGTTGGGGTTGGTTGAACTGTTTGTTTCCGTGGTGATCCGTGGTGCCGCCACTGGTTCGATTAGCATTTTAACTGTTGCATATAAGATTTGACCCACGTCTCGTCAATGGTTATGATACTCCGTAAGAAGGCCTGTACTTCGTGCTCATACCGCTGCAGGTGCATAGGAGAAGCGTCATATGGCAGCCATTTGTGCAAGTCGCTTAAATAATGCGGAACCTCTTTGGATGCAATCTTCCTCATTTTCAGTACGTCCTTCAGAATGTGGAGGACAGTCGAATGCGCCAGTCCAGTATCTTGCTCTAATTGACGAATAGTTATGTTCCGAACCACCTCCACTAAAGCGGACACCAGCTGTACATTTTCATCACTTACTGGTGGGTGATCAGATCGAGGCATGTCCTCCAAACTTTTGAGCCCATCTCGAAATGCTGCAACCTGGAATCGAATTCATCAAATCGTCATTTAGGTCTGAGAGAGATTGTTGGTAAATAAAGACTATTATTTAAGCATTATGCGGCGTATGACAGAACAAATACCAGAAAAAAGACAAGATTTGTGGAAAGACAACTCATGAATTCTGCACCACGGTAACTCCCCAGCTCACATGGCTATCATTACGAACGAATTTCTGTCCAAAAACTCAACAAATCTCATCGAAAAATCATCGGATCCATCTGATCTGGCCCCAGCCGACTTCTTTCTCTTTCCAAAACTCAAGTTACCACTTTGAGACACACGTTTTCAGTCAGTAGAAGTCATAAATGATAATTCTCAGCGACAATTGACACAGATTAAAAAATGCCTACAGAAATGTTTCGATAGATTATTCGTTGGCATAAATGTATTATTTCGGAAGGGATCTACTTTGAAGGCGATAAAATAAATTTGCATGAATAATGAATACCCTGTGCTTCACTGAGCAATTCCCGAAACTTTCTTGAACAGAAGTATATTGTACAGCTTGGTGTTGTAGCAGGATTACAAAGTGCGCAATGATGTTAGACGATGATCGAGTTCTGTAAGCTCCACGTTGTGGTAATCATTTTGTAGCTCCTGTACAAATAGATGAAATTGCTGATCCTAAGATTTACTCGCTGACTCAGATCTCCTGGCTATAATCCTTCGGTTTTCCTTAGTAGCTTGGTGTCATTTCTTCTTGACCTTTGCTTCTTTTATCCTAATCCACTTTTCTCTTCTCCTATATAAGAAATCTCCTATACATTTATTTTTCTTTTCTCCCATTCCTGTTAGCATGCGTACTGCCAATATCTCTTTACTTACACTGTCCCATTTCTTATCCCAAATTTTTCTCCTGTAATTTGTTAACTTCCTACACTCTTTCGGGTAATGAACAGTGCTCTCTTCGTCTCCACAAAATTCACATATCCTGCCTTATTACGTCTCAACCGTTTTAAGAATAACATTCTTACTCTCCTCAATGCTATGCCTTCTCCTCCAGGTTTGCCACATTGGTCTATATATTTTTCCCTACCCCATTCTCTCTTTGGTTGCTTATAAAATTTCAAAGATTTGATCATTTTGTAGCAGAATTTTATTGGGGTGATTGAGGAAGCTGAGGAATTTCTCACCTTTGGTGACCCTGCAACTCTTGGTGTGGGTGGGCGCATCAGTAATTATGGAGCAATGACCCAGGGTTGTGGTAACGGTGCTGAGAAAGTTAGTTTTATTACTGCTGAAGAATGGAAAGTAATTCTTTTTTTTTTTTTCAACATAAAGATTTAATTCTTAAAAATATCTTCAAACTGTGATACTAATTTAAATAACATAAATGTTGTTCTTTCACAAACGATGACAGGTGTATTGATTAACTATTACTTTCTTACACACACGCTATTTGTGCATCTTAAATGCACACTCAAAAATATTTCTGCACAACCTCGGAGAGATAAGCGTACATATTTCTCCTACAACGTTCTTAAGACGAAGAACAAACTCTTTTTAAACATTTGACTACTTCTTCTCATTTGAGGTTGTCATGGTTACATATAACCTACCTTACATTATATCTCTATTTCATTACATAAATATCTAGAATAACTGCGTCAGGGTTCATACACATACTTAGTTATCTCTTTTTACAAGGGGCGTCCAGAAAATAAGTTCTGTTTCAATTTATCTCCGCTGTAGCGCTGCGATCGCAGTTTCGCACATGCGCGGTACACACTCTGAATCAATGAGAAGAAACGTGTGTCCGTGTGTGATCGCTATCAGCCACGTACGCTTTGTTGTGCTTGTTTACAATGTCGGTGTTGATTGAAATTCGCGCCGCTCGTGAAATCAGATCTGTGATTCGTTTTCTGAATGCTAGGATTGCGACGCGCAATACAGAATAAGCGCCGAGGAATGCTGTCAAAAGGTATTGTGTTTCTTCACGAAAACACATGACCAAGCACTACAAATGCGACGAAAAGCATCCTACTGGGATTTGACTCAAACGTTTTTGACCACTCTCAGTACAACCCTGACCTCACTCCTAGCGACTTGCATCTGTTTTTACATCGCAAATCTTTCTTTGGCGATCAACACTTCAACAATTATGAAAAGCTGAAAGAAAATGTTTCCAACTGGTTGAAGACACAGGCGGCAAACTTCTATGAAGGAGGTATACAAAACTTGTGCCTTGCTATGACAAATGCCTGCAAAATTTCGGCAGTTATGTAGAAAAGTAGTTTAAGAGTTCTAGAATTTTGAGCAATAAATAAGTTTTTTATATCTGTACACAATTTAATTTTATTACCAAACAGAACTTACTTTCCGGAACGTACCTCGTACATTCCTTGAATGTCGTTAAAATTTTGTGTGTATACAAAAACGTCAGAGTTAAAGACCGAAAGACAAAATGCAGATCTTGCTACATTTTTAACTGTCGTTTCCATTAGAATTAACCACTTCGAAACATAATTGCTATCGCTTTGAGCTTCCGAATGTTGTTTTAAAATTGGAGGTAATGTACTTTCCTAACATCTGAATGATAAATTAGCTTGCCGTTTAACTCTCGATTAAGGTTTTTATATTCCTCTTTTGCTTACAATACAGTGTTTAATGAATCCATTTCTGTAAAGTTTAGCTCAAATGGTATCAAACACTAAACTAAGCTTTTGTGAAAGTAGTTCAAACAAAAAGTGGATATAGAACGTAATCTGGAAGTTATAATATATTAGATTTCTTATGTTAGGAATGTCTTAAAAGGTACACAAAATTCAGACAGTCGAGGAACGTTTCTCCGTCTTTGAGAACCCGAAAGCACATAAAGTCTCATTAAAGTAAATGAAATGAGAAAGAAATTGCCCTTGGTTTTCATTTTGCTTTTCTCTTTCTTTCTCTGCATGCTCAAGGTGAACAACACAATAAGAAGAGAGACAAGAGCATTAAGAACATAAAAACAAATTTGGCTTTAGCATCTAAGACTTGAATGCTTGACTCAGCGATATCCTTCCGCAGGAAACAAATAGTGCTATCTGTACATACACAGGAAGTTACCCTGGGCAGTGGTGAGAAAAAGCGCAGCCTTGTTTCCTCGGAGGGCAATCTACGTAATTATGATAGCTGCTATATCATTACACGTGTGGTTTGGATATACAATCCAAGGTCACGGACAGAAGTCTATCATACCGTTCTCGAGGTTTCATCGTGTGGTCTGTAATTCGTTTGCAACATTACGAAATCCTACTGCTGATATTAGGTTTCCTCTTTTAAACTACTCTATTTAACTTCAATTATCTTTATTCTTCTCATTATCACACCAGATGATTCTTTTCCTCGTTTTCTGCATTATTTGACAGTCATCTTTTTGGTTTGATGGTTGAATGCCAAAACATAAAAGGAATGCTGAACGAGTAAGAAACAAAAAGCATTTATAAATATTTCAAAACCGTACCCTTAATTCCATGAATAGAAATATATTTACTCCTATTGCGTTATTTCATTTTTATTCTTATTTTTCTCCAAATTTTTTTAACTGAGTAATTAGTTTAAGCAAAGCACAAAGATCGTGTTTTTATTTATTGTAGAATTACTGTTCAAAAATCAGTAAACAGTATTGGAGATGATGATGATGATGATGATGATGATGATGATGATGATGATGATGATGATGATGATGATATATAAGGGCGTTCAACTACGGCGGTCATCAGCGCCCTTTAAAAAAATAGTCATGGCAAAAGCCAGATATAAAACTTTCTAAAAACTATACAAGTGTAACAAAACCTATTAAAAATACACGTACATAAAAAACATCAATCAAAACCTACTAAACATTTCGTTCACTAAATCCTAAACTCTAAACTAGAAAAGAATCTAAAATCCTTCTCCACGGGTCTCCACGCACGGCCTACTCGTGGGTGGGCCCGTTGACCTTCTCCCTCAACCACGAAGAGGAGCCCACACGAGGGAGACTGTTGGCTCGGGACCCCGGGTGCGCCAAACCCGTACCTACCGAAGTAGGCCCCTGGGGGTCAGTATTGGAGAGAAGGGTTTGTAAGTGTTTGGTAGTAAATAATTCCCTACTCAATTACCGTAAAACCTCGTTAACCCGGACCAATTGTGAAGGAAAATTAGTGTACCAAATGAAGACTTGTTTTAGAGATGAAAATTTGCTCTTCTCATTGGGTGTGTGGCGGGCGAATTCACTGCAATCACCCCACACGCCACCGCTTCTGGACCAGATTGAAAGAGAAACTTCTATAGTCATGGAAAAAGTAGTGACCTGCTGTGTGTGATTTTCCAAAAAGCAATATTGAAGAAGAAAAAAACAAAACAAATGGGGAAGAAGATTTTATAGACATTTTTAAAGGTGTCGGTAGCTATTCCGATATTGATGAAGAAGGTATTGACCATGACGAAGTTATAAACCAATTACAAAGGAAGGCATTATTGCATTATGCAGTGTTACTGGAAATAAGAATGAAGTCAGACAGTTTTGATGAAGCATCTGAGGTTAATGACCCACACACAAACAGTAGCGAACATAGAGAAATTAATGCTTTATTTCGAGAGCCAAGCCAAAGTTAAAATCTAAAAGCAGATGCGAGATTGCGCTGCTTATAAGTGATACCCTAAACTGAGACAGCAGAAGCTCACTGCCCCTTTTATTGACTAGTTTTTAGTATGATGCAAATACATGGTCTATTACAGTATATACAGTGTATAAGTGTTAGGTAAACGTGTGCCGATCGGTGACGCTTTTATGATTTTCCAGTCATTTTCTAGATAACCCAGAGTTTCGTATATTCGGATTGACCCTGGTCCCAATTGATCCGGATTAATAAGGTTCTACTGCATTTGGTATAGCATAGGATTAGCCGAACAACATTTACTGTTACCTGTCAGAAGACGCAACGGAGACGTCTAGCAGTGGAAGCTTGCGTAAACCAAACAGATAAGCGGTATGAAGTCATTTCCGCTGCATCTGCCCTTTACTTTTCTGTAATATTGCACTGGAGTCTCTTACAGTGGACTGGTTCGAATGAAGTCCAAATGCAAACACCGCCGAGTGATATCACACGCTCAAAAAATAGAAAATTAATATCCAAAGTGTTACAGTTTTCTAAACAAGAGAAACGTGACTAAACATCGTTAAACGACACTATAAAACGGACAAAAAGGACAGTGAGGAAAAGTAAACGTACTCTGCATAATAGAGTAAAAGAGGTTCAATATTCAAAGCGAAAAAAATGGACGAAAAACTTTCCAGTCCTGGTAAGCATCGTCCACATTCAAAAAGTTAAACTCCCTGACGAGTTTGAAAAAACTTGTAATCAGTGCTTTTTTCGAGTTTTACGAACAAGAAGAGATACTCATGCAGTACAGTACATGGGTGCTGTTAAAGAAAAGGTAGAAGGACATATTCCAATACATAAAGGCTTGGGAGGTTGATTTTGAGGGTAGACAAATGAATGTTTTGTTACGTACACTGTGTTGATGTTTCGATGGTCAGACTGTACTGTATTGCACTATACTCTCGCCTTCTCTAACCCCTTCCATCTTTTAATGACTTTTATGCTTTTTATATCAAATAAATTATTTAATCATAATAATTTCTAATATTCCGAGTTTTCTCGGGCTTCAAGCTAGATGTGGCTCAGTGGTTAGACCGCTTGGCTCTCACCAAGGCGGCCCGAGTTCGATCCCAGGCGACCGCAAAGTGAGATTGTGGTGGACAACACGGCGTTGGGGCGGGTTTTCTCCGGGATCTCCGGTTTCCCTCACCATGTAATTCCACCGGTGCTCCATCTTCATCTCATGTATCATCAGTGTCATCTCCTGCGGTGCCGTATGTAGTAAAAGCGGGCGTTAAACACTACACATTTCATTTCCAGGTGTAGATGTGGTGATGTACCGACGTTTCGGGAGCATACATTGTTCCCGTCTTCAGGATATGCTCAGCGTATTAGGATATACTCAGGATATACTCAGCTTATCCTGAAGACGGGAACAATGTATGCTGCCGAAACGTCGGTACATCATCACATCTACACCTGGCTTGAAGCCCGAAAAAACTTGGAATATTCATGCCGCCAGGAAAGTTTCAGCTCCTATTAGAGTTTCTAATATATTTCTTATCACCTCAAACACACACATAAACACACATACACACAGAGCTTCAAAATGTATATTTTAGATGAAATTCTGTTTCTCGGATTCAATGCTTTCTCTGATTTCTGTGGTTAATGGTGGAGAAAGAAAAGTGTATCATTTTACATTCTCTTCAGTGAATGTCCAAGTAAATTTAATGTCCAAGTTTCTCCTTGACTACGTTACTTTTAATTATTGATTTATATATCTGTAACTTGGTTTATAAAAATATATTATTGTCCCATGAAACTCCGTTCAGCATGGATATTATTGTTCTTCCTTTCTGGATTCTGGATTTAATGCCCTCTTCTTAATGACCGCTTGTCTTCACTCCTAAATGCACACTGTCTTAACTTCTTTTGATACAAATAAATTGTTTCTTTGAATTAATTTTTAATACCCATCTGTTATATTCATCAATAAGTTTTCTATTCACATATTCTAAACCTTCATAGTCTTGGACTATAACGAGTTGTTCATCTATAAAACTTAATATTTTGTTATACCAAGCCTAAACTTCGATCAAGGCAACTAAAGAAATTTCAATCAAAATAGAAATAGATAACAGCAATATTTTTAGGCCACATCTTTTCGAAAACTCTATTTGACTCACATGCATTTGTGCAAAATCCAAAATTCCTTATATAAATTAATTTTTTTACTTCAAAGGTTACACAAACTGTTCTTACGTTTTACAACAACAAAATATTGCAGCAATTTACCAGAAGAAAATTAAGGCACGTATAGAAATGATCAAACGCTTATACCAAGGAGAGATTGTGGTCGTTTTTAATCATGTTATGTGAATGAGTCTGGTTACTAAATATGGGGTCTGACTAGTGGCTTTTCCTTGTGTAAATTGTATCACAACCATGTATGGAGGTACTATTCTTGTGCGAATTTTCAAGGCGCTAACTTCTGTATAGCAGCCCAAGTTCCGTATTGCGCCTCCAATTTTATGTTGAACTCTAAAAAAGGTAGTTATTCTCCAGACACGATGACCTTATCCTGGAACTTGGTCACTGTAATGCCTTAAAAGAAATCTAACCACAACAGCAATGCAAAACTATATTATGGCTACTTCAGAGATGAGGTCATTAAATAAATTAAGAAGTACTAATATGTTAACTAAACTGTTTCTTATATTTGATTTCTCTAATACGTTCTTAAAACAGAGGAAAAGTTGGCATTTCAATTAAAAAAAGGGATTTTAGAATAATGCTAACTTTTCTCTTGAACTAGTGGCATGTACGCATCCATGCACTCCTTTGTCTGTTCTGTGAAAATTATTTACTTACTTATAATGTGAATATTACAGGTTTCCCAAGCTACATTGCTCACTTAAAAGTTGCAATATCATCGTCGATAAAAGTAGAAAAAATTGAAGTAACAAAAGCAACATCAAAATTAATTACAAAGCGAAAAATAACAAAATCAGTGGGAGAGAAGAACAAGAACTCGTAACATTACTTAAAATGTACAAAGGAACAGTTAATATATTATTGGTAATAAAGAATCACAGCAGAAAGTAAATCTTCTGATATATCCCTACTAAATATAACATTGAGTAAATGGATGTATTTTGTTGTATAATAATTGCATAGTTTAAAACTTATGTGAAACAGTACTAAGAATATTAGCATAAAAAACATTACGAGCCTAAGATTAGTATCATCAATCATTGTGTGGTGATTTGTAAAGGAAGAGTAACAAGGGGCAACTTCTTCCGTGTGATCGACTTTTAAATTCATAACTTAAAAGCGACAAGATGTTTAAATACGGAACTTAGTTCTAAAGTTAAGTTTTAAAGGATCCGGCATAAATATCATCAAGAAAATCCTCCTACCCCAGACTCTCCTTTACATGGAACTTTTTTTTTGTGTGAAAATTTTGAACTATGTCCCCAATTACATCTATAAAATATATGATAAAATGAACCTTAATTCTCTGGGTATTTCCTCACAGCAAGTATGAAACTAAACCCTAATGCATGAAACGTGTAAATCTCATGAAGATGCACCTTCTTAGACCCATAATTTTCTTTGTTCAGTTGTTATTTCTGAAATATTCTTTGTTGACGTTCTGAATTTTTAAATACTTCTATACTTTTCTGAAATGGGAAGCCATCCGCTTATTCCAGTTATGAAAGACCATAGCTTCAGCGACCCCCTCTTAAAGAATTTGATTACAGTTCAAACCTTCTGTCTTCTCACATTTCATTTGTAGCTGAAAATGGTAATAAAATTATTAATACAAATGTTTCGAAATAGATTAAGGAAGCAGGGGAATAAGGGTTCTTAACGATAATTTGTACAAGAATGGGTAGGATGTCAAATGAATGCTATAGGACAATGACTTTTCTTGGCCTTCCCTGATTGCCAAGAATATCGCAGTGGTCAAATTTACTTAGGGACTATGCAGTGTTAGTCTGTGTTGGACAGATGACACACATGCTGCCCCTTAGGAATGCTCTTCCCGACCAGGCCAGATGGCAGTCTTCTCAGGTAGGTTGATTTCTCTCTGGTTCACCTCATCCGTTCCTCCTGGAAATGGTATGGAGCAGCGGTGGCCACAACAAGCCGCATACGACTCTTGAGTCAGACTTGTGCGGCTCTTCACAGCACTCTTAGCGTAACATTAATTAATATAATTAATGGAACTAATAACATCTGGAGGCTGGCGGAAAAAATAACTTTCCCTGAACTGAATGAATACCAGTGATGGTTAGATTTCGCTTTGTTTACAGATGTGGTCCAGCAGTTACAAACATTAAACATATTTTTTACAAGGAAGAGAAAAACTTATTTCTGACTTGGCCCGACTGTATTTAGCTTTCATAGCAAGTCAAAGCTTTAGACTAAAATATTTGCTCACTTCAAATTTTTGAAGAAAATTACTGAAAGTCTTCCTGATGTTCAGGTGGAAACTGAAGATTACTTGAGTAAGATCGGGCCTTACTGGAGATATCAATGGCAGAATTAATGATTTAAGATCACTTAAACCTTCATTTTCATTGCTGGAAAAGCCTTTTGCTGTTGATATTCTGGGCTATGGCAGTCCTATTTCGTCACCAACAACGAAGTATAAGGAGCTGTAAAGTTGGGTCTACTAGTGCTGCAAGAGGACGAAGGACTAAAAGACTCAAACGCAATGGAGTTTCAGCCATACAATTTTGGAAGGAAGTTCCAGAAGAAAAATAACCACTAACAAAAGAATGCTAAGAGATGTACTTCAATCCTTCGAAGTAGTTTTGTGTGTGAATCACTGTACTCAACGCTTGGATTCATTAAATCTAAATATCTATCCGAACTAACAGGTAAACATGTAACTGTATTTATGTGAACTGTGATTACAAGTTATCAGAATTCTCAAAAGTAAAAGCAGAAATGAATACTCGCAAAAGTACTTCTCAAAAATGTGTAGGTACCTGAACAATAATGTTTTATCTAGTGCAAAACATAAATGTTGCTTCATTTGCTATGAAGTGAAAAGTTGTCTTTATTTTATAAACGATTTTATAAATATCTCTTACATGTGACTCACTTCAAATTAGCGTCATAAATTTACGATAGTTGACTTGGAACAATATATGGATCAAAAATAGTTTACAGACCAGCATCTTTATGAACTCTAGGATTTACTTTTATTTTTCATGCTGAAGTCAAAGGTATAAATAATGATACATTTCCTATAAATCAAACATCTTGAAAATTTTTCACGCCCAAAATTAAGCTTAGTGGTCACCCCTGGTATATACTGTGAGGGTTTGCGAGAGAGTAGAGAAATTTTGTGTTCGACGCTCTGGGGAGTGAAGCGGAGTGCAGATATGGCTACTTCTTGCCGCTAGTCGCGAAGAAAGGTAAAATAGCAGTGAAAATTGAAATAAATAAATGAGGTCTGAACTAAATTTCATCGATGAAATGTAAATTAAAGAAGAAAAAGTCACAACATAAACGCATACCAGAAACGAAATTTGTCTGAGTATTCTACATTCGATTGTTAAAATATTTCCTTTCTTCTGAAATATTTCTTATTTCCAATTGTACATCTCTGTGACTAAGGAACTGAATATGTAAAGTATATTCTAAGCATGTTTGTGACGTCTTCCAGCAGGACAAGACTTGAACTGTGAGAAGAGGGTAAATCATTAAGCAACTAGTGACAGAAAACAAAAGGCTGACTGACTCGAAATAACATCTTTAACGTCTTCCTTTCATTTTCAAGTGTTTGCTGTAGACAGCTGTTATTCTTGCTCACTTCTTCGACCCCTCTGTTCTTACAACAGGGTGAGATGAAGAAGGAGATGTTCGGAATTCTCAACAAGACAAGTGTTCTCACCTGCTGTACGCACACACAAAGGGGTAGAAAATTTAGTAGTCCATGACCCTATGTCTTTGACTAAAGCAAATAGCAATTCCTCATCATCTTCATTATCAGTTTAACTCTAACCGTCTCTTAAGACGTCCTATTTTTCCTCTTCCTTGTCCCTATTTTACAGTTTATATCGTTGTTTTTATCGTTTCTGCCATGTGTAAAGTAGCAACATAAGATATTGCAAAGTATCCAAATATGCTATGCAAATATTTGACCGGTAAATACACAGTTTAAACCTTATACAATTTTCATTTTGTTTCTTTCTTTCTCCTTTAGTATACATAACATCTAAAATATAAAATTGTTTATACAAATAAAAATGAATAAATAAATTTAAATGAGTTAGAGCCAACTGAAAAATTCAACGCCACGGCCGGGATTTGAACCGCGGATCTCCTGGTTTCCGTCCTGTCACTCTAACCCTTTGAGCTACCTTGTCCAACATACCGACGCGACATTAAACTCTCCAATTGACTCATTATATTGTCCCGGTAACCATTTTAGAGTTTTTATATTCGAGATACTCATTTGTGAGCACTTACTATTGTAAGTACTTAAATACCAAGATTTTTATCGCTGATTATTTTCAATGTAAATTTATATATACCGTGGCATTGAACTTTTCAGTTGGCTCTAATTAATTACAAACACCCATATGCCGGATTAATGTATTAAAAGGGTTAATTCTTTAACGATCAATTCCTCAATATCAATTTGCATTAATAATAATCAGCGATAAAATCCTGGTATTTAAGTACTTACAATAGTAAGTCGCCACAAATGTGTATCTCCAATATGATAACTCTAAGGTGGTCTACCGGAAAAATATCATGAGTCAATTGGAGAGTTTAATGTCGCGTCGGCATTTTGGCCATGGTAGCTCAATGGGTTAGAGTGACTGGACGGAAACCAGGAGATCCATGTTTCAACTTCCGGCCGTGGCATTGAATTTTCCAGTTGGCTCTATTTAATTAAAAACACCCATATACCGGAGTAATGTATTTAAAAAGGTTAATTCTTTAAGGATTAATTCCTCAATATAAATTTACGTTGAAAATTATAAATGAGCAAACTATACAGAATGATACTAACATTTGTCTTTGTAGCTTTTAGGAGTACTTAGGCAACTCTAAAAAAAAAATCTCTGTTGCTGCGGGAATGCAGGGATGACGCTAATATACTCTGAATCCCTCGTAGCTGTTTCTCTGGAACTCCTCAGGCTGCTCTACTACAAGCTGGTGGAATCTTATCTCTGGGCGTAGTCTCGATGAAGAAGAAATTATATGATCCGTTGGGACATCGATCTATTTTCCTTGCAAACTAGTGCTTTAATTATAATAAAACATTCTGAACTTATTGAGGACACTTTACAAACTAATTCTTCTGTTAGTCGATACAATTTTGTTTTCAATTAAAATTATTGAATCAACTTCCTCCAATATTTTACGTTTAGTTGTCCGTTCATAAAGAATGCTTGATACATTAGTTATTTAATATATACTCGCGAACACACGCAAACAATGACTGCTAAATGCATAAAAAGTTTCTGCAAGATTTTGTGAGAAATTCTTTTCAGCACCATCAATACCAACAATAGTTGTGAAATAATGATAAAAATGATAATAACGACAACGACAACGACAGTAATAATAATAATAATAATAATAATAATAATAATAATAATAATAATAATAATAATAATAATAATAATAACAATAACAACAACAATAACAACAATAATAATAACAATAATAATAATCATAATAACAATAATCATAATAATCATAATAATAATAATGATAAGGCTATTACTTGAAAAAATGATATAATAAAAATGTATACACTACGTTCCAATCAAACCAAGAACTGGTTATCCTCAAAGTTCTATTGGCCGCCCGCCGATATGACCAAAAAAAAAAAAAAAAAAAAAAAAAAAAAAAAAAAAAAAAAAAAAAAAAAAAAAAGCAGCTCAAACTTCTGTGCTCCATATGCGCTGTCTGATGTAACCTTGCCGACCGGTATGCAGTGAGTTTTGCATTCTGTCATACAGCCAGAGCAGTGTAATACTACGCCATAGAACATTTCTGACATAAAACCCATAATTCTACCTATAATATCCAGTATTAAAAATTCTATCTGCTGCACGCAGCAAATGCATTCAGGCTGAATGAAGGCTGCCAGCACTTCTGGCAGTCGGAATAAATATGTTAATGCATTTTTATAACAGCGCACCATTTTATAAACATGAAGGTAAATATTAAGAGTCCTGGAAATAGAATTTTGCTGATAATTATGTTTTACGTAACAAAGCTGTAAATTGGGTTTTGTTACCACCCTTAATTTTACAGTCCTCCCAGTGATGAGAATTTACGTTGCAACTGACACACGAATATGCAATATTCATCTCTGAGAATCCAATATAACTTTCAGAACAATAACCCAGTTCCAAGGCATTAAAAACAAGGAAGCAGACAGACAGTAATAAAATGAAGTTCCCAAGTATCAAGAATTCAAGGTTTAAGATTCAGAGGATAGCCATATTTGAAGCTTGTGTAACAACTTAGAAATGCAGATATTCCTGAGCTTCCTCAACTAAATCCTTCTACTGAAGTTGAAGGTTATAACGTCAAGTTGTTTTTCAGGAAGTTGACGGATTAGAATTATCCTTGCTATGAAGGAAACAACTGAAGCAACTATCTTCAGTTACCGCACAGAATACAATGTGGGGAAACTTCATTTGTTTTTCAATAACTTATTAAAGAGGAAAATAGAATAGCATATTGCATTAGAAGTGTGAAAACTATATCATAATAGCAGAGTAAGGATGAGGTTTTAAAAATGTGCTCATTTGGACGCAGATAATTTCATCCACCATTTCACAAATTATTTTTACCAACACTTATTAAGACAAGGCTACACTGAAAATTCGCCGAAAATGTTGAAAATCATGGAATTTTTTTTTGGGCATTTTTGGTAGCTTAGGGTTTGTAGCAATTGCTGGCATACTACTTTTATCATTTGCACCATTTTAGGCTATCACGTAAAAATTTAAAGATACCTTTAACAATCGTTAAAAGTAACAATCATGACTTTAAAATTCATTTTCTGAGAAACTTTTTTTCTAACACTTTTCGGTATACAAATTACCTCATGCGTCAAAGTTTTCCTTTTCACTAGGTGAAACTTCCGGGATAGGTCCATAATATGTAAATAGGGAACTTCACATTCCCGTTTTTTGTTAATGCTCATGTTTTGAAAATGATATGGTGTTAAGCAATAAAATAAGTTAATATTTTCAAAATTTTGAGAGCTAACACGTGGAAAATATTTTAGAACAAGTACTACAGGAATATTCCAAAAAATAAGAATGTGGGTCATTTAAAATTGCCTTTTACTAGCCAGAAACAAAGATTCAGCTTAAAAGCTCAAATTTTTTGACGCCTGGGACATTTTTAATTTTTACAATATTTTTACAAAAATAATTAATAATTAATTATTTGGTGTAGCAACATAAAAATTTGCATGCTAGTTTAAAATGATACGTTAATAATGTAGCTAAATTTTTATAATGATAGGTTTATTATTATTATAGAATTTGGAATTTTCAATATAGCCTTGACTTAAAGGGCAGAAAGGGGAATTATTCAATCTGTGTATGAAGCAATAGAAAAGCATTAAGGACACAAATAGTTGGTGGTCGGAATTGGAAAAATGGTTTCGAACATAGCTATGAGAAATTTATGGAGTGAGGAGTCAAATCATAGCGGTTTTTGGAAGGAAGTGAGAACTAGACTACAAGACATAGATGGACAGGAGATATGGAAAAGTATAGAAGAAAAGAAATCTTTGAAACTCTATAAGAAATTTAAGACTGAATGGGGTAGGGAAAAATATATAGAGCATTGTGGCAAAACTGGAAGATAAGGCATAGCATGCATGAGAGTAGGAATAATATATCTAAAAAGGTTGAGAAGTAATGAGGTAGGGATATGTGAATTTTGTGGAGATGAGGAGAGCACTGTTTATTACCTGATAGAATGTAAGGTTTAACAAATTTCAGGAGAAAAATATGACATAAGAAATAGGACAGTGTGAGCAAAGAGGTGATGGCAATATGCATGTTAACGGGGATGGGTGAAAAGGAAAATACGAGGGCCGTTCAGAAAGTAACCTCCGGTTGATTGCAAAAAATTCACCAAGTTAAATAAAAATATTTTAATATATACATCTTACAACTACATCTTTGCACTATTCTTCTACATAGTCTCCATAACGATTGAGGCACTTATCGTATCTGTTTACAAGCTTTGAAATTCCTTCTGCATAAAAATCACCCGCTTGTGCCTGGAGCCAGCCTGTGACCGCAGCTTTGAGCTCTTCATCAAACCGCTGGGACCCAAGCCATGTCTTCATATTGTCACCCAATTAGCGAAAGGTATGACGGCACAGCTGTGAGGAAACCAGAGGGAGCCGAGCCACGCCTCCCATTAGTCTCTGTCACTAACTGAGGGGTGATTAAAGGAATGTCACTCGTCCCTGGACGTTTCTCTCCCCTTCTCCTATCATCTGGAATCTTCGCGTGGAGACTAGAAAAGCCGAGAAGACGGCGAGATGCCTATAAAAAGGGCTGGAGCGAGTCAGACAGACAGTCAGTCAGTGACGTGTTAGCAAAGGAGCGCCGTGTTAATGAACGAGAAGATTGTTCAACGGAAGACTTTACGTAACTGTGTATGTGCATCGGAGTTTAGAGTAATCGCGAGTACAAGTGAAATTGTAACGGACGTACTGGTGAATTGTAATTGTGTGCAGCACGTAATTCTGTGTAATTGGCCAGTGTTAAACTGTAAGTCGGTAGAAATAAAGAACATTGTTGAGTTTGTGTAATTGGACTTTTCATTTCACGAACCCACAAAGTCACACTGGTGTCAAGAAGCGGGACGATAACATCACCGAACATTACAGCCATGGAATCCGCATTGGAAATGCTTTTGGCGAAGATGAACGAGTTAACAACAAAAACGGAAGCGGCAAATAACAGCCTGGCTGCGAAGCTGGAGACTACAAATAACAACCTCACCGCCGAGTTGAAACAAATGAAGACGGCCAACGACAACGTCACCTCGGAACTGAAGCAAATAAAGACGGCCAACGACAACATCACCGAGAAGACGGAAGAAATGAAGGCCGAGCTAACAGCGAAGACGGAAACAGCTAACAACAACTTGGCCACGACAATGACCTCAAAGATGGCCGAACTGACCACGGAATTGAAGGTGGCGAACGAGGCTCTCGCCGCCAAATTTGAAGAACAGTTGGCCGGCGTGAGGGATGACGTGACGGAGCTGGGCAAGCGGATGGGCCAAGTGGACGAGTGCGTCGAGGACCTGGCGAGCCGAGTTAACGACCTGGAAGGGAAAGCCGACAGCAGCGTGAAGTCCCTGAACGCCATGGTGGAGGACGTCGTCGGCAGGAAGCTGAAGGATTTGAAGGTCGAGGCGCCGGGACTCACAACAACATCTGCGCGCGTCAAACCTCCCAAGTATGACGGCGCGTCAAAGTTTGAGGTCTTCCGCCACCAGTTCGACACAGTGGCCAGGCACAACGGATGGTCACTGGAGGAGGAGGCCACACAGTTAATAGCCAGCCCCCAGGGACGGGCCGCGGAAGTCCTAAACGCGGTGCAGACAACGGTGGCGCCCAAGGACATCTGGGAGGCCCTGGAGGATCGCTTCAGGAACCACCGCTTAGCCGCAGCATACCGCAGCCAGCTAAAGGCAAGGTCACAGCAGCCGGGGGAGACGCTGCAGGAGTACGACTTCACCTCGGAACATCGTAGAGGGAAGAGCCACGGTAACGCAGACGCCATGTCCCGAAGACCCTGTCCAGAAGAGTGCGACCAGTGCACAAGAGTGGAAGAGAAGGAGCGTGCCGCAGCAGTCCGAGTAGTTGTGGCAGTGCCTGCTGAAGGCTGGGATAGCGCAGGTCTGAGGAGGGAGCAGCTGGCGGACGCAGGCTTGGGGCCACACTTGAGGGAAGTGGAGGCAGGGATGAGACCAACCTGGGAGGACATCGCACCGAGGAGCGCCACCTACAAGTCGTACTGGGCCCAATGGGACTCGTTGAAGACCAGAGAGGGCGTGCTGTTCCGGGTATGGGAATCACCCGATGGGAAGACGCAGAGAGAGCAGTTGGTACTTCCCCGGAGTAAGGTCCCGGAAGTCCTGGAGGAAGTGCACGCCGGTACTTCGGGAGGACACCTGGGAGCGAACCGAACGATTGACAAACTACGGCAGCGCTACTACTGGCTGAGACTCAGAGCAGATGCTGAGAGTTGGTGCCGTCAGTGTCACGTGTGCGCGGCGAGTCGCGGCCCCCAGACTAGGAGCCGGGGTCGCATGCAGCAGTGCAACGTCGGAGCGCCATCCGAACGGATCGCCGTTGACATTGCTGGACCGTTCCCAGTTTCCGACCGAGGCAACAAGTACCTAATGGTGGTCGTGGACTACTTCACCAAGTGGCCGGAGGTGTATGCCATCCCAAACCAAGAGGCAAAGACAATCACAGACTGCCTCGTGGAGCAAGTGTTCTGTCGATTTGGGGTGCCGTTAGAGTTACACAGTGACCAGGTTACCAACTTTGAGTCCAACCTAATGAAGGAGGCACTACAAAGTCTTGGGATGAACAAGACTCGCACTACGCCTCTACATCCCCAATCGGATGGCATGGTCGAAAGGTACATCTAGACCTTAGAGGAACACCTGAGGAAGGTCGTGGCCAGCCATCAGCGAGACTGGGACGTCAAGGTGCCACTGTTCTTGCTGGCCTATCGCTCGTCTACACACGACACAACTGGGATGACGCCAGCCAGCTTAATGTTCGGTCGAGAGTTACGCCTCCCTTGCGACCTGGCTTTCGGAAGCCCTCCGGAGGCGAAGCAGCCGGTGACCGAGTATGTGGAGAACCTGGTGGACCGCCTCCACGACATGCACGAGATGGCTCGCCAGAACATCTAGAAGGCGAGCGACCGCATGAAGACCAGATATGATAGGCAAGCCAACAGCCAAGGGTTCCAGCAAGGTGACCTGGTCTGGTTGTACCGTCCTACCCGGACCAAGAGACGCTGCCCGAAGCTCCAGCAGCCATGGCAAGGACCGTACCGGGTGGTGAAGAGGATTAACGACGTGGTCTACCGCATCCAGAAGGTTCCCCGAGGAAAGATGTTGGTGGTACACCTGGATCGACTAGCCCGCTACGATGGTGCTGTTCGGGACGACCAGCTTTGAGGAGGGAGCAGTGTCACCCAATTAGCGGAAGGTATGACGGCACAGCTGTGAGGAAACCAGAGGGAGCCGAGCCACGCCTCCCATTAGTCTCTGTCACTAACTGAGGGGTGATTAAAGGAATGTCACTCGTCCCTGGACGTTTCTCTCCCCTTCTCCTATCATCTGGAATCTTCGCGTGGAGACTAGAAAAGCCGAGAAGACGGCGAGATACCTATAAAAGGGGCTGGAGCGAGTCAGACAGACAGTCAGTCAGTGACGTGTTAGCAAAGGAGCGCCGTGTTAATGAACGAGTAGATTGTGCAACGGAAGACTTTACGTAACTGTGTATGTGCTTCGGAGTTTACGTAATCGTGAGTACAAGTGAAATTGTAACGGACGAACTGGTGAATTGTAATTGTGTGCAGCACGTAATTCTGTGTAATTGGCCAGTGTTAAACTGTAAGTCGGTAGAAATAAAGAACATTGTTGAGTTTGTGTAATTGGACTTTTCATTTCACGAACCCACAAAGTCACAATATGCATGAAGAGGTGATAATCGCTTGGCGCCAGATCTGGGCTGTAAGGTGGATGGTTGACAACGTCCCACTTGAAGTACTCAAGAAGGGCTGTAGTTCTGCGAGCAGAGTGAGGACGGGCGTTATCGTGCAAAAAACGATACCGGAAGTTGGCATACCACGGCGTTTGTTCTGTATAGCCCGTCGTAATTTTTTTAGTGTTTCACAGTACACGTCTTGATTAATGGTCGTCCCACGTTCCATGAATTCAACCAACAACACCACTTTTGCATCCCAAAACACCGTTGCCATCAATTTTCGGGCAGAAAAATCTTGCCGGGCTTTTATTGGTTTGGTTGGCGAATTTGAATGTGCCCACATCTTTGATTATTTTTTTGTCTCAGGGTTCTTGTACTTAATCCAGGTTTCGTCCCCGGGCACGATTCTGTTTAACAATGGTTCACCTTCGTCCGCATAACGTGGCAGAAAGTCTAATGCAGAGGCTATTCTTTGAGTTTTGTGGTGGTCGGTAAGGATTTTGGGCACCCATCGTGCACAGAACTTACGGTAACCCAATCTTGCTGTCACTATCTCGTACAAGAGAGTCTTAGAATTCTGTGGAAAATCAGTAGACAACTCGGACATTGTGAAACGTCGGTTTCCACGAACTTTTGCATCAACTGTCTGAACGAGTTCGTCCGTCACCAATGATGGTCTACCACTCCTCTCTTCAGCATGAACGTTTTCTCGTCCACTTTTAAATAAACGTACCCATTCACGGACCACTCCTTCACTCATAACTCTTGGTCCGTACACGGCACAAAGCTCACGATGAATAGCTGCTGCAGAATATCCTTTGGCTGTAAAAAAAACCTTATAACAGCACGCACTTCACATTTGGCGGGGTTTTCTATTGCAGCACACATTTCAAACGGCCACAAACACTAAACTAGCGCAGATACGACGTTCACTCGACTACGGCTTGATGCAGACTGACCTGCTGAGTGCGTGAATGCACAGATGGCGTCGCTACTCCCTCCACTACCCGCACTGTAACCGATCGGAGGTTACTTTCTGAACGGCCCTCGTAGATGTATAGGAGATTTCTTATATAAGTTAAGAGAAAAGTGGATAAGGGTAAAAGAAGCGAAGGTTAAGAAGAAATGACACCAAACTGCTCAGGAAAACCAAAGACTTATAGCCAGGGGACTTGAGTCAGCGAGTAAATCTTAGAACCAGCAACTTCTTATATTCGTACAGGATGTATAATAAGTGCATGTACGATGTTAGAGTCATTGTAGTGAAATTGTTATAGAAATGTGCAAATAAATATCAAATATCATATTATTCAAATTGAACATGCTCAGGAATTACTTTATTACTCCCTTGTAAGTTCAAGGAGAATTTATGAGTATAGTATTTCTTTTTTTCTTTCTTGCTTTCTTTCTTTCTTTCCTTTTTTTTTTTTTTTGTAATTTACGTCCTTTAACGTTAAGTTATATTGGACGATGAATGGAATGGATGGAATGATGCTCAAAGGAGTCCGGGTCCATGGAGCTTAGAGTTACCTGACATTCGTCTTACAAAATAAGGGAAAACCCCGGAAAAACCTTATTCAGTTAACTCACCCTGCTACCACCACGCTACCAAGACGGGCGAGTATAGTAAACCTTTAGCAACAGTTAGGTCTGTTATGAGTGCTTGAAATTCTGTTCTCTTTCCATTGCCAAGAAATGAAGAAACGTAGAGCGACTACCATTAAGAAAAAAATATAGTAAAATTCAAACACATAGCAATGAATATCTCTGAAATATATTGTAAGTATTTAACACAATACTCAAGTACTTTAACACAAATTATTGCAATAAGATCTTTAATTTTTCCGTAGTAACACCTTACGATTTACCAGTTATGCCAAAGAACGAAGAGCTCTTCGGGAGGGCAATAAAAGAAAAATAAATAAAATAAAAATATGCATTAATCACTATAATTGATACAAATATTACAAGTATTTTAATACCTTTGTCCACATATTTAGAAGTATTTACACCCTAAAAATTCAGAGCATTATTTATAATTGACTGCTTTATTTTCGCGAGCCTAATGCATCATTACACAGAACCATAAGATAGGACGAGATTCATCTCACGAAAATCCTCGTGGTAGACAATCTGGAATGTGAGGGTGGCCGTCTTGCCTTTACATATTTTCAGAATTTATCGACTTTTGACCCAAGAGTTTAACTTCAATATAAGCACCTGGTACAGACAAAACATTGCAACACAAATGTGTGATTTATTATCAGTCGTAAGCATAAAGTAGATATAGTCAAATTAATTTAAATACATAACATACATAGTCAAATTTGTTCAGGCTCAAAATGTTTAATCCAGTTATGAAGATTCTGTGCTTACTGTCAGTCTTTAATTAGGAATTTTTCATAACGCTTGTCAATTTACAGCTGAGGAATATCATACAATGCAGAGTTTCTGAAGCCCCACCTTAAAATAATTAGAAACAGAATGAAACGGAAATTACAAAATATAAATCGTTGATAAATAATACTTGAAGCTTTCCTGCCAAATTTCTTCAGAAATTGAATTCAGAATAATCGAGCATAAAAGGAGAATTCGTTTAATGCAACATGAGAAGGCTGGGCTGACACAGCATTGTTTTGATAACGACCATAGAGCCAATTTTAGGGAGACTACCATCTTGGCAATATGCAAAAGTTACTGAGAGCGGAGAATTAAGGAGGCTTTGGCGATTTCCTCAGAAAGGAGCAGGCTTAATCGTGATGCTGGATTTCACTTCAGCTCCTCCTGGAAACCGGCCTTAAAAATGTAAATCCGTCGGTTTAAGAAGCAAAGAACAATACAGCTTGATAATAAAGTTAAGTAGTTACGTTTCCTTGACACAATTTTCTATACTCACGCCATTTCCTGACCTGGCATTTAATTTACTGAAAAGTCTTTTGTTCAATAATGCGAATTTTGATAGTGTTTTGTCTTTGTTTATAGTTACGTTATATGCAATGTTTCATTTGTGGTTATAACATTTAATAAATATCCTGACGAAGGGAAAGATGCACACCCCCGAAACGTCATTTTTTAAGTTTACGTCCTCCAAAGTTAAGTCATATCGGACGATGAACGGATTGGGTGAAATGATGCTCAATGAGCCCAGGGTCCTTAAGGCTTGGAGCTACTCGACATTCGTCCTTCAGGATCAGGGAAACCCCGGAAAAACCTTATGGTAATTCACCCTGACCGAGATTCGAACTCGGGATCTCTTGAACGTGAGGCAGACGCGCTGCCATCTACGCTACCGAAGCGCACGAAACGTCGATATCTAATCGTCTTTTCACCTGGCTTGCTGCCCGAGAAAAAATTGAGCAAAATTGTTGTTGATAAGAAATCATCTGATCAGAGCAAACCATAAAAATCGGAAGTGAGAAAAAAATGACAGTGGTCGTCAAAGAAAATCTAACACGAGAGCTGCTTAATGGGCAAACAGATACTGTGGAGGTGGATGGAGAAAATAATTAATATAGCATATTTAGAAAGAGATTACAACTCTGGGGAGAAAGGGAGAACTTTCTCTTTGGAAATGCTGAGCAGCCTGCGACATGAAAAATGCGACTTCCTGTGTGATAATTTACAGCTGTTTGGTCCAAGACGTAGTGATGATAAAACGTCTTCCTGCGCTTTTGGGGCCAATTAACTTCATACATTTGATTATTTTGTGTTCATTTTCTGCACTAAAAGCAGGTCAGTTCGGTAAAATGTCGTTTGTGATAAGGCGCTGCGTTGTTTCTTCCTTCTAACTCTCTTATCGTATAAGAGAGCCTTCATTGCTTCGACTATGTCGTTAAAAGTTCAGTTTTAGATTTTCTGTTCTTCTTTCATTACAAGCAACACACGTTGAAGCTGCTTTTGTGATAAATGCAACCCCTAAAAATGGATACTGGCTTACACGCTGTAATTACTAAAAACATGCAGGCATTTTCTTTGATGACTGTGTCTCTTTAATGTGAAAGGGGGACGCGAAAGATGTAATTAATCTTTCTTCTGAAGTAAATAAAAAAGCTGAATGTAGGATTTCTTCTTTTGTTGCTGCTTATGGATTGTTCTAGACCGTTAAGAAAATTTAGCTTCAAAGGAGATTTTAGATTTTGTGCCACAGTATTTAGAATTAGGATTACTACGCAAGGAATTCGGCACTGCAACCAGTCTTGATCGGTTGTTCCTATGCCCCCTAATACGGCATCCCCAGGGAGGAAGGATAAAGTGAGAGGAGACAGAAGGCGGGCGTCCTAAGGAGTCATAGAAGTACAGATAGCAGGGTCCCTACTTAAATTGGTCTCTATCTAGATGAAGACACACTTTCTGTAGTTTTTGTGCAAATTGTTCTTACAAACGCGTGCTTCTCTGTCTAAAATTATTTGCGAAAATTACCTCATTGCTAAATCTTTTGTAGGTGCAAAACGAATATGAATCTCACTAAGCTTTAAGTGGTAGTTAAATTTTTTAGAACATTTCGTAGCTATTTCAAGGCTTTGGAATTCACCTCTCTTTCAAAGCTATAGACGCAAAAATCTTATGTGTTTCTGTATTCTTGTAAAGCTTCAAAGCTTTATTCCTCTTCTACTTCATATTAGTCCAGTGACTTATATTATTGTTAATTTTCTAGGAATATGAGAACATGTGCTTGGCTTTAAGCGATAGTCAACTGTTTAAAGGGATGGTCGCTATGTGATGGACAAGAGGTAAAAATTGAATAACTGCACATCTGAGAGAAGTATAAGAACTGGACAATTGTGGGATATGTCCAAAATGATCTTATAAACAAATTTATCCGTCCCGATTGTGTGTTTTGACAAGATCTACATTTTTGTGCTGTAAGATATAGTTAATCTAATACGGTTTACCAGTTATGCAAGATCATCACGAATGTAAGGACCTTAGAGGAATCCATACAAAATCCAAGTATGCCTTTTATTTGTATTAAAGTATCTTTATCAAATGCTATACTAATCTCAATTGTTACAGGCATTAAAGCTTTCTAAACATTTTCCACGTTAAGGGTAAACCAGAGCGGAGGACTTCTGTATAATCATCGTGTCGCATCTTTGGAAAATTCTGTACCTAACACCAAATTTAATATTTAACGCATTGGATGCTAAAAGAGTTTTGTTACTAACAGGAAGAAGTGCTTCCAATTCATTTAATTGGAGGCTTAAAGGAACTGACCTGGACAAATATCTAATGCCCTAATTCCTCACCTTAACGCGATTCGCTCTCACCAAAGCCGCGTGGATTCGAACCCAGGCGACAGCCAAGTGGAAAATGATGGACAACAAAGCACTGGGGCGGATATTCTCTTGGATATCCGGTTTCCCCGTCAGCATTCCACCAATTGCTCCATCTTCATTTCATGTATCATCAATGTCACCACTGGTGGTGCCTCATGAGGTAAACGGGGCATTAAACACTACACATTTATTCACGTGGTGTGGCTGTTAATAATCACAAATTACTTTTGCTATAATAGAAAGTGGCCCTTTAATTGCTTCTATATTCTGAAGACTTAAAGGACCCGATCAAAAAATATGTGATGAACTAATAAGCTCAACAATAAGTACTGGTCCGCTTGATGAGCTATTGACCTGGAGTGATATTTCTTCCTTTCCATGTATTAGATCCCCTCTTTCACCTTTGCTATCCAGCCAACCTTGTCTCAACTCTTGTTTTCTTCAACTCCGATGGTATTTTAAACCTAGGGGATCATTTCATTTTCTTCCCTCTTCAAACGGCTGCGCCGTGGCTCAGTAGTTAGACCGCTTGGCTCTCACTAAGGCGGCCCCGGGTTCGATCCCAGGAAACCGCAAAGTGCAATTTGTGGTGGACAACATGGCACTGGGGCGGGTTTTCTCCGGAAACTCCAGTTTCCCCCGCCATCTCATTCCACCGGTGTTCCATCTTCATCTCATGTATCACCGCCTTCGGTGCCGTATGCAGTAAAACGGGCGTTAAATACTACACATTTCATTTCACACACATTTTCCTCTTCAAACATTCTCTGCTTAGGGTCATGTAACCAAAATTTATGGTGCCCGATCACATAAATGTTAAATAAAAACCTTCAGATAGTATGTAACCTTGGAAAAATAAATATTTAACATCAAAATACTGGAGTGAAGGAGAGCGAATGGTTTCACTGTCAATTTTTATACATTAGATACCAACCAACAATATTTAACGCTTTTGTCACCTTTGAATTACAAAGTTACACACGCACACACACACACACACACACACACACACACAAACACACACACACAAACTTTTCTAAAAACATATTTTTAAGCGCATTCTGGGGGGCTGAAAATATAAATTTACGGGGAAATTTCGGGATCAAATTTCTGGAAGAAATACCATTATATTGATACACGAACTCTAATTGCTTTTTGTAATGCAAGGATAAAATCATTTATAGATAGCCACAGGGCATTGTCACCAAGCACAATTCTACAGGCCATAATTAGCTCCTTGGAACCACCTGGAGTTATTACTTCAAGAAGAAGTGGCCGTAAAGGTGTGTATATCATATAGAATGGACACTTTGAAACTTTATCATCAGGTTCAGTGCTCTAGCTTTTCGCCGAGTTCGCTATGGTAGAGGAAGAAAAAGGTTTTATTTGTATTCAAGGAGTCCCAAAGTAATGTGACTTTGTGGGTTCCTAGAATTAAAAGGCCGAGTTGCAGAAATTAAAAATCTCTTTTATTTTCGTAGAAATGCTCTTATATATTACAGGAGCATTACGTTACGTCACCATCAGTCTACCAAGGTCGATCCCAATAACAAACAGTGAGAGCAGATTAGCTCTCGTTACAATAACACTTCCAGCTGTCTCTCGTTCACAACTCACTGTTTTACAACTAACTTTACGAGCCATCACGTCCTTAAAGACCTAATTCGTAATTCTAGATAGCTCTAACATAAACCAGAACCCGAACAATCTCTATCAGTCCAGAAATTTCCCGAAGAATAAAGAAACCAAATATTCTATCACATTCCAGAAGCGTAACTTAATCTATGCCGGCAAGTCCTTTATCTCAGTTATCTTTTGCTTGCCGGCTCTTTTTTACAATAGCCGCGCTATCATCAACTGCTTAGCAAGGCTCATTATTACCATGAAACTGTATCCGCCGACTGTTTTTTTTTATTTGTGCCGAAACTTTTATGCCTGTTGCCGTGACAATATGATTTATGTGGAGATAGTACAATACTTATTGTAAGTACGTGGTAAAGAAAATATGAGAGACTAGATATTGGCGATTTTCTTAAATAAAGTGTTTTCGAACGTTCATTAGAATTATCATTGAACTAAAATACTGAACCGTGCGTATAGTGACAATATAGCAATGAAAATTGTTTTATCAGGTACATCACAGAAAAGCGATTATACAATTCTCATTAATCACTTTCCATGAAATTTCTGGGGAGCGTCTCCCTCTTTCTGAAATAGAATTGAATTCATTCAGACCACTGTAAGGCATTAGGGAGTTCGTTTCATAAATCGTTTAAGGGTAGATTAAGGGTTCTATACTGACAGTGTTGAATTTACTAACTTCGTAACTCATTACCATATAAACTACTTATATTGGTTTGAAACATTTAATGAGTTTATACAAATTCATCGTAGTGAGATTGAAAACATATATTAGGGACTTCTAAGATGTGTTTGAGGGAAGGTGTAAAGAATATACTGTTAGTTACTTTCCTTAGAAATTTCTGAATTTAAGGTTCTATCTCATATCATTAATTTGGAGCATATCAATTATTTTCTGCCTGTGATGCTGAAATTTCCACCTAAGATAAGTGTACTATACTCAATTCCATTTTAATGTCTTTTTACTAAGTGATTTCAAATGGAGTATGACAGCCTTTTAAATCATCCAGTCTCTGATATCTCACGCATTGCATTATTTGAAAACGGTAAAAGCATCAGGTCAACCTTCACAATGTCCAGTAGCGTTAAGTGATATATAAATATTGCACATCAGGAAAGCTACTGTGCATTCATAAGACTAAAAATTTTGACATATTCTATAGCAAATTATAATCCTCAATACACAGAGAATTAGACATCAGATATGTTCTAGCACTACCTTGCAAATAGTAATTGTATATTTTCGCGAACCCATTGCGGCTTGTTTACTCAAAGGAACTGATAGGCGGGCAGTGTGTACACAAATAGCCTGCAGATAAAGATAACACGCAGATAGGGGTCTGCCGAAGCAAACAAACTGAGATAAATGTAAATTTCTGGTGGCTTCTTGACTGGTAGAGGTTATTCGGTTTCTGGTTTAATGTAGAACAGTCTAGAAGTTATCAGTGAGCTGTTTAAGAGATTGTGACACCCTAGCGGACAGCTTTGTAACAAGAGTCGCGAGTGAGTAAGTAGTAAACAGCTGAGCTGATGTTGTAAACTGATCGCTGTTTGTTATTTTCATCGACCTTGGTAGATTTTGTGGTGTAAGTGACTATCTGTTGTTACGTGACAATTGAACTGCTACTGTGAGTGTATTTCTAGGCAAATAAAGAACGTTTAGAATTTCTGCAAATTGGACTTTTAATTCTGCGAACCCACAAAGTCACAATATCTATACTTCATTTGTTTCCTTTATGTGAGCTACCACATTGGAAATCAAAATAGCTTTATGGGAGGGAAAGGTTGCCCGTAGATGTATGCTGACGCAAACATTGCTAATGGACGAGGCTAAGCAAGTCTGTATTTCTCAATTTCTAAATGTGCTAAAATGCTAACAATGTGACATTTTACGATGTGTCCATCTGCAATTGCAAAAACTGCTGCGTTTGGTTTCATTGACTAGCACTTGCCAAAAGAAGAAAATCAAATCATGTTCCATTATTTCAGAATCTTTTAATCTGTCAACAGTAAACTTGATTTTCAGCTCTGTTAGTTCAGATATATTTTAAGGCTACTTCCTCCGGTATTTAAACATCGGAAATGACACTATCCCTTTGTAAGAATTGCTACTTAAGTAATTATAACTTTCCTGTAAAGTACATCACCGAGTCAATGTCACGCTATAAAAAAAAAACCGCCTCGGTAGCGTAGATGGTAGTGTGTCTGCCTCACGTTCAGGAGGTCCCGAGTTCGAATCTCAGTCAGGGTGAGTTACCTGGATAAGGTTTTTCCGGGGTTTTCCCTTAACCTGAAAGACGAATGTCGTGTAACTCTAAGTTCCACGGACGCCGGTCGCATTGAGCATCATTTCACCCACTTCATTCATCGCCCGATATGACTAAATGTCGCAGGACGTAAATTTCCTCGTGATAATCTTGGCAGTAGCTAAAGCTGAGCTTCACATAATTCTTCTAAGCTGTTTGGCACCAAAATTTTAAATCTAAATCAAATTTACATAGAAAACCAGAGTACATAAGTTTTTGCATCCATTCCTACAACCTGAGGTATATAAAATTTATTTTACCTTGAAACAAATTCTTCCTAAATACCCACATTCCATCCGATAATATAATGAAAAAAAAACCTATCTTAAAATTTGGGCACGCAGCAAAACGCTTCTAGCTTTATATCGCCAGCAAACACCTCAGTCAGTCGACATTCTCGTGACATGCTATGACATTGAGCCAGTTTCAACATGGTTGCTTAAAATGAATATCCAATCCAATTGGCTTTTGAAATAGTTAAAATACTTTAAATTCCAGTGAATCAATTTATTCATAATCAGGATTAAGTCCATACAATTTCTTGCTATTAAAAGGAGGAAGAATTAAATTTATTTTACACTTTCTAGTATTTGGAACGTTAATGTTACTTCCTAACCGATTCTTGGGGTTCCCTTTTCAGGACAGAAGTATTTGAAAAAGAAGACTTTGACCGAGTTAGCCTCCATCACATCTGTTTTCAAGAGCTGATACTGAAGTTTCTGTTCTTTTTGTGATCACTTTTAGTAGCGACGGATCAACTTAGTTAAGGTTAGGGAAGAAAAAGTAAAGTGAATAGGTATGAGACGGAGATAATCTGGTTTGTTCTTCTTCTTGAAGTTACACTTCTTTTCTCTTCAAGACTTCGCTAACTTTTGAAACATCCTTCTTGAATGTAATCTACAACTTTTTATTGATATTAAACTACCGGTGATTTTAAATCGCAGAATACCATTTAAGAATCGATATCATGCAAATTTCTGATATCCGACTTGTTGCTCCACGTGTTAGGTTATTGTTGTTCCTGATTTCTAAAGGACATAGAAAGTGGCGGATGCTAAAAGTACTCAACATATGAAAAGTAAACGGTATGTTTGGCTATACAAATCAAAGTAGAATGATGTATCAGATGAGAATATTATGCACACATAGCGGTAGCCACAGTCTACTGTAAATAATGACAATTGTTATATGAAATGGCAGACGAATAAGCGAAGTTAATGAAAAGGTCTCAGACAGTTTACCGAAGCTAGCTTTCAATAATATCCCAAAGTGAAGACAAGTTATGGAACGGTCGAGGATCAAATCGACAGACCAATTAAAATAAAGTCCTTTTGATGCAGGATGATATTAAATTTCTAAACCTGGAGAACGTCAAAGAAGAAGAAGATGGTGGAACATTTCAAACTACCGGCGTATAACTGGGGAGATCTGACTCTCCTCTTGCGAAGAAAATCAATGTCCATGACCTCAAGGTCTTTCTTTCGTTTTGTTAAAAGACGGAAATATTATAATATATACGGAGGGTTTTGAAGCAATAATTGTTTGTAAACAATCTACACACCCTTGAAGATTTCAAGATCCTGCGAATGAAATTATGTTTCCCTTTCTTTTCTTCCTCTAAACTCCTAGACTTTGCAACCATGAAGATGGATATGTTCAGTTTAAGCTTGTGAAAAGCCAAGTTCACGTTACGTTTTCTTATTACTTCCTATACACCAGAGGAAAGCAGCTTCCAGAGTTGTGACGTATTTTAGCCGGAGCGAGGACTGCAGTGCGTGTGACGTCAGGCAAGAGCCGTGTAGTACCAAGTTGTTTATATAAATGGCGCTGTGAGTACAGAATCGGAGGTTTCAGTCAGGTGTAGCACCCTGGATGAGAACAAGGCAGCTGCCGCGTACCTAATGGAATTGTTAAATTTAAAATGTCACGATTTATTGAAGCAAAAATATACATAAAAGTAAAAGTTGGCTGATTTTTACAAGAATCTCACAAGGTTGTATTCACTTGTCTCATGGACACTGAGTATGTTTGGCGTGACATATGTGTGTCAACATTTTTTTTTTCTGTTATGAAGTTAGAAAGGCACCAGGAATAGATGGAATGAATGGAGAACTTATAAAATACAGTGGGCTAATGTGCAAATTAAGAATACTACATTTAATTAATTGTTGGCAAAAATGTAAAATACCTGAATCATGGTCAATAGCTCCAATTAAAAACATATTCCATAAAGGAGATAGCAAAAACTGTGTAAATTATAGAGGAATAAGATTAATGAACAAGGGTTACAAAATATATACTAAAATAATAAATAATAGGCAGCAAACTATTACAGAATGCCTTATAGGAGAAGAGCAGAGTAGGTTCCGCAATGGCCGATCCTTTACAGATAACGTATTTGTCCTTAATCAAATAATTGAACAACGAAGGGAAAATATTTTGGAAACACCTATCACATTCATTGACCTGGAAATGGCTTTTGATAGAACAAATAGATCAAAACTGTAGCAAATATTAGAAAGTAAGGGTTACCCACCACATATTATTAATGCAATAAAAGACATATACACAATTACAACTATAAAAATTGATACTGGGATAGATTAACAGAATTTTTTTACCAATACTGGACTAAGATAAGAGTGTAGCTTATCACCTACTCTTTTTAGTATATATAGTATATATGGATGATATTCTAAATGAATTGAAGATTTTAGAAGACCCAGGAATTAAAATAAAAGAAATATTTATATTAATGCCCTACTGTTTGCGGTTGACCAAGTATTGATTCTTCGGAATGAAAATCAACTGCAAAAATCAATGTATATTCTATATAATATAGTACAAAAGTATAATTTTAAAATATCAGAAGAAAAAACAAAAATAATGGCTTTTAAAGTAAATTATAATGTAAGATCAAAAATTGTTTTAGGAAATCAGATTTTAGAACAAATATCGAGTTTTAAATATTTAGGATGTAACATAAGTTTTAGAAACAATGCTGACAGAGAAGAAAAGGTAAACAAATTCCGAGCGATAAATGGGACAATCCAAAGAAGTTTTAAAAACAGAATGAGAAAGGATACAAACATGAAAATGTATAAGGTAATGGCTATTCCAACTTTACTATATGGAAGCGAAACCTGGGTGCCAACACAAAAGGATTTAAATAAAATACAGACTGCAGAAATGAAACTTTTAAGAAGTGTTAAAAGGTTGTACAATATTGGACAAAATAAGAAATGAGGATATTAGTATGGAATTAGAAATCGAACCAATCCATGAAAAAATATCAGAACGAAGGCAACAATGGCATGAACATATATTAACAATGGAGAATGGAAGATATCCAAATGCAGTACTAAACTCTAATCCAAAAGGATGAAGAGACAAAGGACAACCCCAGGAAACGCTGGAGAGATCTATGAAACCGAAACGGCGATCTGCCCAAACCATGGAGTGAAGAAGAAGATGAAATTAGCTAAGTCCAAACCCCAAGTACCTTGTCGGTTCAAAATCTAACATGCAGCGTTCGATTACAAATTTCCGACATTAGTTCCTGGGGCTGTTAAAGTAGTTAAAGAGAAACGAAGCAGAAAGTGTCGGAAAATGTCCACATAATTTTGTTCTGAGTGGTTCTCCTCTAATTTGCAGAGAAAATTACTGTATGTTTTATTCTATTTACTTTATAACATGCCTGACCTTCACATAAACTACCAGTTGAAGTTTTATATGTTTTCTCATAGCACAGAACCAATTACTGTGAACAATTGTGTGATTAAAGCAGTCAGCAATAATATTACAACACCCAAGATGTAAGTTGTACATATTATTAACACCCGATACGTTTCCTGTCTTTCCTAAGCTGTCGGAAACCCAACATATCAAACTATTCCTTCACCTTGAAGCTGATATTGCATACACGGACATATTAAATAAACATGGCCATCTGTAATTCAACTTAAGTTAATAACCAAGCAGGCCATATAGATGATACAACAAATGCTTATGTTTACTGAAATCCCAAACTGTAACGTAGGACCAATCAGAATTAAGTATTACGGTAACTTAGCAACCAAAACAGAAAAAAAGAACCAATGATTTTATTCTTAAATTTTTTCTTCTGGCTTTAACTCTCGAAGAGGTTAGACACGTTTTCGGTAAAAGACTTCTTGTAACTACGAGAAGTTATTGGAGTTCAGCATTTATGAACGTTTAGTAAACGTTTAAAATATACATCGAATACGCGACGCTACGATAAATAATTTAAGTAAGGAACCGTTGCATCATTTATGGATAAAAGGAGAAAATTAATATATAGTAAAGGGATATATACATCAGTGGAAAAAGTCGCATGTAAAGAAGAAAATGATGTCGAGAAATATAATTCCAAGGAAAGTGAAAAGGTATTAATTATTTTATTCCAGAGTTGCCCAAAAATGAAATCCCTTTTGTATCGATACCACGCCTGAGAAGTTTCACATCTCATCGCTCGCTGCAGTTGCCCGAGAGAGGATTTATAGAAATCTTCGAGAACATCATCTTCACCGCTTTTAGACGAAAGGTTCATCGCTTCTTCATCAAGGTAAGGTTTGGCTACTACATGCGTCGCCACACCGAGGGAGCGCGTAAACCTCACGAAGGGGCGAATCCAACTTCAGATATGTAACCGCATCGTGTGATATAAATCCAACTCACAAGAAGGGGAACCGCTCCAACCTTAGGCAGCAGCGGTGACATTGCACGCTAACCTACATTTCGTTCGGGAGCATATTTGGCGGTTAGAGCTGACAGAGCTACGTCACCCCGCTACTACCTGTCTTCCACTACTATACACCATTTAATGTAGCAGATAAAGTTTCTGGATCAACCTCTTTGCAGTGCCGGAATTTCATTGTTTATTTGAATTTAATTATTGGCTCTAGCTTTTAAAGAACTTTATAATGCAAGTTAAAGAAAGCATTTTGAAACAATACGTAGAATTATCTCTTATCGTAATTCTGTTTTCGCAGTCAGCATGAGCAAATGGTTAGATTACTCACGTATTATCCAAGGGACCGTATTATAGAATTTTTGTTTGGCAAAGTGAAGTCTAGGGTTTTTCTAAGGGTTCTCCGGATTTCCCCGTTATAATTCTCACGAACTATTTCATGATCACCTTTTCTTTCATCCATTTCTTCCTCTTTTCGTATCATCCTGTTCCTCATTCTCATACCAGGTTTCCAGCTGCAGATCCTCCATTTGCAATATTCTCTCTTTTCTAGAACTTGTGTGCTCCTTAACAAACACTTGACTACAGATACCTACGTTTCAGTCCTAGGGAGGGTGATTCTCCATATGAAGAGGATAGAAAAAGAAGGAATAAATAATCCTATTATTCATATTTAAGTTTGATTTATGAGTCACTATGTTTACACTCAAACTTCACTTACTTGTTGTTGTATAATTGAAACGTTTTCAAGATCATTCGATCTCATCCTCAGCTATTTGGTGACTAAATGAACCTTCCTCTTCTTCAACTACTACGGAGTTCCGATCACTCTGCCATCTGGTGTTATAGGGTGTTACAGAAGTACAACATCCCGGAAAATCACATACTAGTTTCTTTTGACATTAAGGCACATTTTACAAGCATTCCAGTAGAAAAAATACCTACATTCCTCAAAAAATGGCTAACCCAGACTACAACGGACCCCAGAGAAATAGATGACATTATCAATCTTACAGATTTATGCATAAGGAATAATTACTTCATGTTTAACCAAAACTTCTACAGACAATCAAAAGGATTAGTTATGGGGAGCCCACTTTCGCCTATTTTAGCAGACCTATACATGAGCTATTTCGAAACACACATAGTAAAAGCCTTCCCACAGATTTATAAATTTTGGCAGAGATATGTTGAAGATGTTTTTGCTATCATTCCGGAAAAACTTAGAGAAGATTCTATAAAATTACTAAACCTGCAAGATAATGGCATCCAATTTATTATGGAAGTAGAAAGAGGCAACACTCTACCCTTTTTGGACCTCAAGATAACTAGAAATCGTCATGGTGTAGATTTTGGAATATACAGGAAGCCCACACACACATAGATAATTACATAAAGAAAAATGAATACAACCCAGTTTCACATCAACTAGCTGCCTTTAGAAGTCTAATTCACCGGCTATACAACATCCCACTGAGTAAGGATGAAATTTTGAAAGAACAACAACACATAAAAGACATAGCGGTATTAAATGGGTTCAACCCAGCCATCATAAGGAACATGATGAAGAGAAAAGAAAAACTGAAGAAAATATCAAAAAATACCACTCTCACACCACTTAAAAACACAAATTGGCAATATAGAAAATTCACCTACCATCCATGGGCTTTTAGAAAATTTGAACGAATCTTCAAAAGACTAAACTTAAAACTAGCACCCCAAAACAAATTCAGTCTGAGGAACCTGCTAAATAAACCACTGAAAAATGCAATCCCCAACAATTTGAAATCAGGTATTTATCAGATTAATTGTGAAACCTGTGAAAAAAGCTACATAGGAAAAACTAAGAGAAACTTGTTAACCAGGCAAAAAGAACACCAGAGGAACATTAAGTTGAAACAAACAGAAAAATCTGCAGTTTCACACCATTTTTGGACAGAAAACCACAACATTGGCCACAACGTCAAACTGTTAAAATCTCTAAGTACACCCATAGAATTGGATATTTGGGAAAAAATATTCATAAACAAAAACCGTGATAAAGTTATAATAAAACTTAGTGCCCCTAACACCAGATGGCAGAGTGATCGGAACTCCGTAGTAGTGGAAGAAGAGGAAGGTTTATTTAGTCACCAAACAGCCGAGGATGAGATCGAATAATCTTGAAAACGTTTCAATTATAGAACAAGTAAATGAAGTTTGAGTGTAAACATAGTGACTCATAAATCAAACTTAAATATGAAGAATACTTCACTGTTAATAATGCTTCTGCTTTTAATATTTAATCCTATTATTACTTATGTAAGCGGCAGCAAGCATTCCCCGCACACATGCTTTCATATAGTGCAGAAACAATCTCGCATCTCCCCAACAAACACTTGCATTAGAGTCTGTAAATACTCATAAACATGATGAAAACTTGAGTATATGTGAAACGATGTAGCCTTAATTCAATCGTGATTTATCTAGAATACTCACTAGCTGTCCTTATTGACTTTAATCCCTGACCTATAACTGTACCTTCTCTGTTTAATGTATCCATTACCAATTAGTGTAGTGTCGCGGTAACGTGCATTAAAGTTTCGGCGCAAATAAACAATAGACTGCATAAACAGATAAACAAGCGCAGGCAAGCAAGATAACTGAGGTAAAGGCTTCGAAGGCATATAATAAGTTACGTTTCTGGAATGTAATAGAATATTGGTATTACGTCATTAGATGCCTTGTTTTCCACAGGCATCTAGTGATTGACAGAACACTCTGGTAATCATGAATTGGTCTATAAGAAGAAGCCATGGCTAGTGATGAGTCAATTGTAAAGCAGAGTGAGTGTGAAACAGTGTTGTGAAATGAGAGACAGCCAGCTGTGTTGTTGTAACCATAGCTAATGCTGTAATCTGCTGTCAATGTTTACTATTGTGATCGACCTTGATAGACTGATAGTGATGTAACGTAATGCTGCTGTAATCTATAAGAGTATCTCTACGACAATAAAGGAAATTTTTAATTTCTGCAACTCGATCTCTTAATTCTACGAACCCACAAAGTTACAGTATTCTATCCTAATTTCAATGTGGCCACTTCATGCGAAATGAGACAAGTAAACACAAATAAGGCATTCTTAGAAAAATATCTGTGGCCATGCACTGATGCACGGAGGTGTCTGTGAACATGATTCAGAAACGAAATGCATATAAGTCCCAAATCTGATATTTAAAGTTAGTAATATCAACAATGTAACAAAAATTTTCAGGAAAGCTGTGTCCTAAAGTACGCTTTCCACATAAAATTCATTGATATTTTATTTTATTTTCTAAAAGGTATACTAAGAATTTTAGCTAACTGACGGAAATTAATCAATTCTTCACACTAGTCGTATATAGGCTGAGGTTTCTGATAGAGTCAACATGAAAAATTCAATGCCACGGTTGGGATTTGAACCACGGATCTCCTGGTTTCCGTCCAGTCACTCTAACCCATTGAGCTACCATGGCCAACTTGCCGTCATGACATTAAATTCTCCATTTGACTCGTACATTTCCCCGGTAGACCATTAGGGCTCTTGCATTCGAGATACACCGTTTGTAGCGACTTACTATCGTAAGTACTTTAGTCCCAGACTTCATCATTAACTCTTATTATTTTACTTAACTGAATGATATTAATCATTCCTTCACACTAGCCGTATATAGACTAAGGTTTTTGATAGAGTCAAATGAAGAATTTAATGCCATGACGGCAAGTTGGCCATGGTAGCTCAATGGGTTAGAGCGACTGGACGGAAACCAGGAAATCATTGGTTCAAATTCCGGCCGTGGCATTGAATTTATCATGTTGACTCTATCAGAAACCTTAGCCTACATACGGCTAGTGTAAAGAAATGATTCATTTTCTTCAGTCAACTAAAATAATAAGAGTTAGTGAGGAAGTCTGGGACTCAAGTACTAACGATAGTAAGTCGTCACAAACGACGTATCTCGAATGCGAGAGACCCTAGTGGTTTACCGGGGAAATATACGAGTCAAACGGAGAATTTAATGTCATGACGGCAAGTTGGCCATGGTAGCTCAATGGATTAGTGCGACTGGACGGAAACCAGGAGATCCGTGGTTCATATCCCAGCCATGGCATTGTATTTTTCATGTTGACTCTATCTATAAACTAAGACTATAATTAATATGTTTATGGCACTTAGATAACAAATAAAACTTATTTATAATCGAAATCTTGCGAAGTTATTTTGTACAACGCTTGTACAACTATTATACTATAAGAAAGCAGTTTACTAGAAAAAATGTAATGCCTTTAATAATTGTAAATTTCAATTTCATATATACCTACGTCAGGGGAAGAATTTGAATATTGCCAGATTAACACACTTATAAATAGTCAATGCGATGCTCATTTCAGCCTTCCAAGCTGTGCATCAGTACGTGGGATGTGACTGCCTCACGTTCAAGAAGTCCTTATTTCGTATCTCGGTGAGGATGTGTTATCTGTTCAAGGTTTTTGTTCAGGGTTTTTCCTTATTCTGAAAGATGAATGTTAAGTCTAAGATTTACGGATCTTTGGGTTATTTGAACATTATTTCACCAATTTCATTAATCGTCCAATGTGATTTAATATTGGAGAACGTTAATTAAAGAGGGAGAGATAACTGATGCGTTCGCAAAATTAACAGGGTTGTTAGTAAACCTGGATTGGCTACAATGGCATAATGATGATCCGGTTAGCTGGATTGGTTCGTGGTGAATGCAGCGCCAAATAGCAAGATGGCAAATATGATGGTCACCAGGGCAAGAGGCGCGGATTGCAGTAGGACATATTGAATAGGAGAATCCGGCAGTTCACAAAAGGAGTGACGTAAGCAGCAAGATCGGCAAAATTTAACCATATGTGCAGTTGATATTCATACTGCCGTGTGAAGGAAAAGGAGAGCATATTCAGGGTCCGGCGCCAACATAATGGCGAGTTTAAGCAAGAGAGCTTGTATAAACCTTGTTACTGTTTGAAGTTCATTGCTCCCTCCCCATAAAGAATGTTTAAATAGTGAGGTTTAGATCCACGTCATTTCAATGCTAGAATTGTAAATATTTTGCACACACTGGAATTTATTTAAAGATTCACCTATACTGCTTGCAGCGGGAGAACAAAGTAGATGTAAACAAAACCACGTGACTGTTGATCATAGCGCGCCTTCTTCACAATTACCATGATGCCTCGGCCGTGTAAATAGTCTCTTGAAAAAGTACTGATTCTGAGGTGTGGATTCTTGAGCTCGTTTTTCTAAGGCGCACAAGTGCGTACTAAGCATATTTCAACTATAAAAGACTGTATATTGATAGATAATTAAGTTAGTTTGTAATTAAAGTAAATCATGCTGCGCGCGCATATTGAAGGAACTCCGTAAAACGCGGACATTTTGTTATTTAGACGAGACGAGGGTAAACGAGGGACACACGACAAGCAAAGTATGGACTGACATCACAATGAAATAAAAATAACATACATTTCGATCTGGTTTCATTGCAGAACTTAGAAATCCTACGGGAAGGAATAAGCGTCTTATAGTTTTGCACATAGGAAGTGATGATGGCTTTGTCGAGGGTGGCGAGCTTGTGTTCGTCTCCAAAACAACGGAGACTATCATGAAGAAATGAATGGCGAGGTTTTCAAATCCTGATTTGAAAAGATTCTCCCCTAATTACAACTGAATAGCGTTATTGTGATGGACAATGCCCCCTACCACAGTGTAAGGTTAGAACGCATACCAAACAAGTGACATCATAACATGGCTACAGAGTAAAAATGTAATTTTCCAAGTCATGTTAAGGCGGAATTGCTGGTAGCGTTCAAGTCTCGTGCTAGAGAATACGAAAAATACGTAAGTAGCAGTAAATTTTCATGGATATTAATAGCGCTGTACGATAGTTAGCTCGAAAAATGTGCCTTTAGTGTCGAAAATTTATATTAATATTATACGAGGCCTTTTTTTTTTTTGACAACGTACCTTTACTCTTCCTCATAATTTTGATGGTTCTTCTCAAAATAGTCTCCCCTGAATGCGATGCACTTGTCCCAGCGTTTCTGCCAGTCTTCAAACATATGCTGGGAACCATTTTTTGAGAGATCCTTCAAAATCGCCTCTGAAGCCGTCACCATTGCTTCTGATGATGGATAATGCCTCCCACGAAGGCCTTTCTTCAAGTTAGGGAATAAAAAAGAGTCACATGGGGCTAGATACAGACTATAGGGAGGGTGAGGTATGTACTTCACGTTGATTTTTGCAAGATATTCCACAACAACATTGGCAATATGCGGCCGCGCATTATCGTGGTGCAGCATCCAGCCTGCTTCACGGAAATCTGGTCTTTAGCGTCTGATATGGACTTGCAATGTTTTCAGGATATTCCTGTAGTGTTGTCCAGTTACTGATGTGTGTGCAGGTACAACATGCTGATAAACCATTCCATGAATATCAAAGAATGAGATGACCATAGCTTTCCCAGCAGAAGCAACCACATTCGCTTTTTGGTGGTTGGTGATGAAGGAGATTTCCACACTGAGCTTTGCTGTTTGCTCTCAGGATCAAAATGATGTAGCCAAGTTTCATCAGCAGTGATTACGTTTGAAAGAATCTCCAGATCTTCCTCTAACATCAACTTTAACTGCATGTTACCTCCACTGCAGTGGTAGGCGGTACTGAACATGGCTGAGCTTACCTGCTTCTCACAGTCTTGAACCAGGAGTACCAACAATGAATCTAATATGGCGTGTTTGTTTCACATTAGGCTAACAGAATATAATAAGATTGAATTTTAGTGCGAAAAATTATGAGCATAAAAAAATATGATCATTCTTTATTGTACAGACCTTCGTTAGTCGCGCATTTATCTGTGAGATACATTACCTAATTTTGTTTCATTATTATGGCAATAAATGGAGGCAAGAGCTTGCCGAGCCAGGACATCTTCCATCACACCTTTGTTATTGTTTCCTGTAAGTTTCAACCATTTCTTCTTAATGGTAGGTTTGCAAATGAGGCAAATATCACGGGTGAGCTGTTGTATATGTCAGATACATCGTGACAACTCACGTTACACATCGTCGCCGCTATCGGATCCAACCACGTCATTGTTAGAGAATGCTGATGGAAGTGGCTGTGTTGTTGCAAGGAAAATGAGAGTGCCTTTCTTTTTTACCGTGAATCGTAGGCTTGAAAATGTGTAAGTATATGATTTGGAAGAGGTGCTAGAAAATGATGAAAATTACTATTTTGGTGGGTAGAAAAGACACAATATGATAACGATGAAGATATGGTAATGATGAAGATATGGTAATGATGATAATGATGATTAATAATAATGATGATAACGATTTTCTTGTAATTTATGTCCTCCAACATTTAGTCATATCGGACGATGAATGAAATGATGCTCAATGAGTCTGGGGTCCATGGAGCTTAGAGTTACTCGACGTTCGTCTTTCAGGATAAGGGAAAACCCCAGAAAAACCTTATACAGGTAACTCACCCTAACCGAGATTTGAACTCGGGACCTATTGAAAGTGAGGCAGACACGCTACCATATACGCCACCGAGGCGGGCATGATGATGATAATAACAATGACAGTAACAATAACGATAGCGCCAGCGATAACGATAAGAAACTGCCTGGAGTTGTGGGGAATGCGAAAACTATGAAAACAGAATTTGACTGGGAACCTTTCGTCAGGTTTTTTTTTTTTTTTTTTTTTTTTTTTTTTTTTTTTTTAATTTACGTCCTCCAACGTTAAGTTATATCGGACGTGAATGGGATGCGTGAAATGATGCTCAAATGAGTCCGAGGTCCATACAGCTTAGAGTTACCCGACATTCGTCTTTCTGGATAAGGGAAAACCCCGAAAAAACCTTAACCAGGTAGCTCGCCCTGACTGAGATTCGAACTCTTGAACGTTAGGCAGACACTACCACCACGCTACCGAGGCGGGCACTTTTCGTCAGTGATTACATTCTGCATCTAATTGTACAACACACCAACAGAAGCACAGATAATTTCAAAGTGAAATATGAATATGAGAGTGATTGCAGAGGCACAGACATAAAAGAAATGATAGCCTTTACTGCCTTATTATACCTTGTAGGTGTGTTCCACGGAGGACGGCAAAGTATTCCGACTTCTGGACAATTGATGACCTTGGTGTCATTTTTTTTAGGTTGACAATGTCCGAGAAACACTTCCGATTCATAATAAGGTGCACTCGTTTTAAAACAATTGAAAACAGATACTAAAACACAATTAACGTTATATGCATCCAGCAGATACATCGCGAATAACGGCGTCACGAAAGTTGACGCGCCCAACGGAAGGTTAATACATATTATTATTGTACTCTACGAAGTGCTAACAGTACTGCCATTCCGAACGCATGTGGACGCGGAGTGATGCGGTACTTAACACTTCCGTTGGACATAGTATACGAAACAATTATGCAATCCAATTGAGCTTCAAGTTCTAGAGATACTTCTTATCTTGTTTGCTCCTTGCAGTTCAACAGGATACAATAAAATGACTTTTTAAAAGCATTTCTGTGTATTAACTAATATGACACTATCCTACATATCTGATAACAGTAGCTTATCGTGTTTACATTGGGCAAGCGCGCAGCTTTTCTTGTTTGCTGTTGCAGTGCACTGTGTTTTCTCTTGGGTTTAGCACTGAAAATATTTATTATGTCGTGATACTGGTTTCATGTGCCTTATAGTATAAATTTGTTGGAAAAAATGGTTTTCGTAACCCTTATTTATATAGTTATGCAAGGCTACTTGTACTTTATTGAATAAATATAGTTTCACAGGTTCAGCCGCTTCTCCCAGAGCAATATCATCTCCCTCGCAATATGCCAGAGGTGTGTTTAAACAAGAATGATTATCAACTGCGTAACAGGATGTAGATATAAAGCCGGAGAGAATATGTCGCTCATTAACCCTGAAGAAATAAGTTAACGAGGCGAACAAGGAGAATTACCAAGCAATTTCACGTTCTAGTGATGTAACTGCAAACAGTTAAGAACAAAGGTTTGCTCATTAAGGAGTATCACGTCGGAAGGGAGAAATGATGTGAAAGGCAGCCTACAATTTCCGTGGTGTGCCGCATCATTAGGCTGCGATCTGTGAAACATGAGTGTTAATTGTAGACAAAGGAGGGTGGCAGCAAGAATCGTCATCGTGCATATACACACTGTATGTATGAGATATATATGTGGTTGTTACAATAAACATCTGACGACGTTCTTCTAAAATACCACTCTTCTTTGGAACGTTTCGCTATACGATGACTTTGAAATGTAATGTTTCCTACATGGCCAAAAATAAATACCATTTGAAAAAATACAGGTACTTACGAGGGTGGTCTAAAACGTTTCCGAACTCAACATGAAGATGACAACACCGTAAATAAAAGCTAGTGAATTTCGTTGTTCATCTGTTGACAGTTACTCAGCAAAGTTTCAGACATATTTGACGCTCAGTTATTATGTAACAGTCGTTAGAGTGAGTTGATGTGAGTGTTTTTATGAAAATGGACAAAATCGACTATCGAGCAATCATTAAATATTTGTTTTTGAAAGGCAATACGCCTACGCAAATCAAAGAAGAGATGGATTCTATTTATGGGGACTCTGCACCATCATTTACCACAGTGAAACTCTGGACAGCTGAATTTAAACGTGGCTGTAAGGGCTTAGGGGACGATGAATATTCCGGACGTCCAGAAACTATAACTACCGACGAAAACATCGCCAAAGTTCACTAAGCGGTGCTAGACGACCACTGAATTTAAGTGAGAGAGATAGAAGAGGTTATGACCTTGTCAAAAGAATGGTTTGTCACATATTAACTCAACATTTAAACATGAGAAAGCTGTTCGCGCGTTGGGTGCTACGTTTGCTCACGTTAGAACAAAAACGTGTTCGAATAAACATTTCCAACTCTCTGTTAGCGCAGTTTAGGCGTTATAAATCCGAGTTTTGGTGCCGATTAATTATTGTAGATGAAGCTTAGATACACCATTATACGCCCGAAACAAAAATACAGTCCAAACAGTGGACTGCAAAGGGGCAACCCGCTCCAAAAAGAGCAAAAACTGTCTGGGAAAGTGATGGCGACCTTTTCTGGATAGTTATGGAGTAATTTTAGTCGATTAGCTTAAAAAAACCATTACAGGAGCATTTTGCGCATCATTACTTGATAAGCTGAAGGCAGAACTTGCGGAAAACGGCCACGTTTGCAGAAAAAGAAACCCGTTTCACCAAGGCAACGCACCGTCTCACACTTCAGCGATTGCAATGGCGTATATCCCGGAATTACGATTTGAACTGCTCGACCATCCCCCTTACTCACCAGATCTAGCCCCAAACTACTTCTTTTTGTTCCCTCATCTGAAATTTGCCCATGGAGGACAGAGATTTTCGTCAAATGAAGAGACAATCACCTTCCAATTCAATGATGACGAGATGTAGTACGAGTAAGAACTTATCAAGGCTGTCATACAAAAGAAGTAATAACAGGTTTACGATGAGGAATAATCCTAATTATTGTATCAGAAGTATCTTTCTTCGTATCATTCTTTTGAACTTTTTATAATAGAAGATTAGTGAACAATTATTTTGCAGAGACAAACGCCGAGTACTATTTGGACGGGTTACAGAGATGAGAACATCGCTGGGAGAAGCGTGTAGAGTTACAAGGAGATTATGTTGAAAAATAAAATAATGTTAAAATCTGAAAATGTCGTGGATCTTTATTAGGTTGGAAACTTTTCAGATCACCCGCATAAAAATTCAAATCAGTAACGAAGAATATCTTGGTAGTGGTTGTTATCAATTAATATATTATAATCTAGAATAAAGCTAAATATTAATACTTTATGAAGTTGTGTTAAACGTTTAGGAGTTATATGTATACTTGGTTGCCGTGCAAGGGTGTCATATTAGGTATGAAATTGAGAATTTTGGAATGTGGGGTAGAATTTCTTAGAAATATACAGATGGTCTCCGAGTTGTAAAACAATAAGTATCAGAAAAATAGAAATGACGCGGCGATATCGCATTAAAGTCTAACAAAGGTTTCATTAGGAGAATTTGAACACCACATTCTGTGCATAGTCCAAGTTATTTCTGGTCTGATGCTGCTAGGAAAAGAGGGTCATTCCTGCCTCTGTAGCAGAACCATGTGTTATCGCCTAGAAGATAAATCAAATGCCTCTAACACCGGACATTCATATAGTAGTTTGCATTGGTCGAAAGTTTGGTCGAAAGTACTGTCCTCAACAGGAGAGAAAGTCTCCGAGGTCTGAGACGCAGGGGGTTTGGCGAAGGTTCCCACACCCTCCCTGGACAGGTTTATGACACGCTATGTTACTTCAGTTACAGACCATTCAAAAATATTCTGAAGGCTTCTACTTTTGTGAATGAATCTCCTCGGTATTAGTGTACAGTGAATAGGGTGCATGTTTTTTAACGGTTGTACTCTTTTTTGTACAACGCGTTCCGTCACACACACTCGCTGTCCTTGTCCCACTGTGTAAAGGAGCACATTCCTTTCAGGGACTTTCTTTGCGTTGCTGGACGTTGACGCGTTTGGTGTGTGGCCTACCTTACTGTTTCATGTTTAATGTCTTAGGATTAGGATTTTGGATTCGGTAGGTAGGCCACCATGCTGGGCCTATTGTTACTATGCCACCAAGTGGGGTACCCCCGGGAGGAAGGATGAAGCGAAGGAGACAGAGCGCGGCCGAACCAAGGAGCCACGACAGTACAGAGGACAGGGTCTCTATAGTTTTCTTGGACAGAGACCTCCCCCGACAGGCCAGGACAGGGACACGCTCCTCTACAGCGGTACGGCAACGAGCCCAGCAGCCGAGCCCCAAATGTTCCTACCTGGCGGTCCCGAAATGGTCCCAGCAAAGGAGCAGAGACCGGCAACTGACCTATCGGATAAGGAAGTAGTTTACCTCAGAGCATATCATCCCGCCATGCACCACCGAGACACTTCTATACTGAAAGAGTCCAACAGATGGGAGATGACGTTAAATGACAATGGAGTTGAAATGGAGGCACAGGAAATTCAGGGGATGTAATTAACCTACCCAGCATTCACCTAGCGATCCGAGAATTCCCCGAAAATACCCATGGGTCGGGTAGGTCGGCTACAGGAATCCAACCCGGGCTTTCCGATTGCAGGCTACAGATGAAACCGCCTGAACCATCCCGCTCAGTATAAAATATATTACATAAGCAGTGGTCCTTAAGGATTATTGTGCAGTAGGAGTTTGCTCTCTCCTCACACAAAACTACTTCTCAGATATGTATGGAAATTTCTGTAAATCCTTTTACTTCTCAGGAAAATATCTTAATTTCTATTAGAATTCAGTTGGTTAAAACAATTGTATAATAATGTCGCAGCGACGCATACAAAAGGTTCGGTGCAGAGAGATAAGCGCGGCTTGTGTACACAAAGAGTCGGCAAATAAAGATAGCGGAGATAAAGGATTTGCCGGCACAGATTGAGTTACGCTTCTGGAGGGTTCTGGTTTCGTCTAGTGACAGAACATCCGATGTCTTGGTTTCTTTTTTTTCTTCAGAAATATCTAGTGATTGTTACAGAACAGTCTCGAATTATCAATGAGATATTTAAGGTTGATAGATTTTGATTGTGTATGTGACGTAATGCTGCTACTGTGAGTGTATTTCTACGGAAATAAAGAATATTTGGAATTTCTGCACCTTGGACTTTTAGTTCTATGAACCCACTAAGTCACAATAATAATTTATAAAATCATCAATGACACCATCGACACTACATAATGAAATATATGTATCTTTCACAAAGGAGTAAAACTCTGCGGAACTATTACATCAACATGTCATCTCATTAACACAAAAAATAACCTTCTCATAATAAGAAGTTTCTACCATAAATTACGTATCAGATTTTATGGTCTCTGGATTTTTATTAAGATGAAAACTAAAAGATATGGGCTGTCGGCGATGAAATACAGATCTGATATTCATTTTAAGTGAAATTGAATAATAATTTGAAGAATCAAAAGAGAAAAATATATTGATAAATGTGGTGAAGGATATTTAAGAATGTTTCACCCCAGTTCTCGCGAACTGCAATGAGAAGTTTCTCAAACGATCCCTTGGTTTACAGCACTTCACTTAAAAATGATCGATTGGTCATGGTAAGTCGAGATACACAGAGCACATCGATCTCCTTTCGATCTATCAACTTCCGTGATGAATGGGACTAGGTAGTTAGATTAGAGGGAAGCTGTTTTTATAGGATATCTACTTTGAATAATGACGTAGGACAGCTCAGGTTGGCCTGTTAAAGCAATGATTTACGTTTTATGCTAAAAAAATTGTGATTCAGGTAAATTTATCAAACGGTAATTTAGCTCTGTGTCTAATGTAAATAATATACTAATGATATAAGGCAAATTTACACGTAATTGTTTAATAAGGCAGTCGTCATTCTTCACTAGGACAAAAACTTACTCCATTGCACGAAAAAGCTAACAAAAACAGAAGTGACGGTGGATGTTCAAAATTTAATCTCCACTACTATCATACTTTAGCTTACTTGAAATTTATCTTCGAAATGATGTAAATTGCGTCACTAGATATTTGCAATATATAAAGAAAAAAAAGCTTCTTAGAAAATTACGTAATATTCAAAATAATTAAAGTGATGAACACTGCTTTAATTATCTGATGATTTGGCTCATGTTATAGAAATTACTGTATCCAATCTAGTACATAGATTAGCGGTTCTCAAACTGTGAACCACCACCGTTTACTCACTTGGATGTTTCTTAAAGATAGACGCACTTTATGTCATATATACTAGATACAGAATCGAAATAAGGTCATAATTACATAGTATTAATAAACGTGCTATTGGTATGAACTCTAGGCAGACATTTGCAGATAGAAAATGTGATACGAGGTGTGTCCGTAAGGTCTCCTAGGCGCTGGAGCCGTGAGGAACGCTATTACCCGAGATCCGACAACACTGGCCTGTAGCTTGGTTTTACCTCTTCAAATCTCCACGACCACGAACCCGTTGCAATAATTAGTCTTGGCTGGGTAGCCGTTTGCGATGGAGCTTCCTATCACATCCGCCACCACGTGCTAGTAGCGTGCAGTGATCCGTTTTTTGAGTGCCAAGGGCACTACTCCCATTGAAATTCATCGTCAGTTATGCGAAGTCTATGGGCCATAGTGTATGGACGTCTAAAATGTGAGAAAGAGGGTCAGAGAGTTCAAAGACGGACGTACAGGCGTCCATGATGAACAGAGTTCTGGTCGGACTTCGGTTTCAGCCGAAACAATTGCAAAAGTGGAGCAAGAAATGCTTAAAGATCGGCGTGTGACAGTTCGCGAGCTGTGCGAACTTATCCCTGAAGTCAATATGACTACGATTGACAAGAGTTTTACCGAACCTTTACATTATCGCAAGGCTAATCTCCTGAACCATTTCGGATGGGACATCCTCACCCATCTCCCCTGCTGTCCAGACTTAGCACCTAGTGATTACACTGGGCAACAATGAAAATGTTTCGGGCTTAAAAATAGTGAATTTACCTGTATTTCCATCCACTGAATTCAAAAATCACCATAAAATGATAGATTAGCTCTTGTTTTGAAGATATTTTTAGGGTGAAGATTTTAAATTTGGGAGAATTTTTGGGGGAGTTGGCACACCTGTCAAATAACAAAACACAATCAGATAGAAATTTTAGAAATTAAGTGATGCAAAAGTTATGGAAGGCATTTTTGTCGGGCTGCAAATAAGAGAATTTCTAAAGGATCCTACATTTGACAAAATTTTGGAGGGGAAAATAAAGGAAGCTTGGGAAGCCTTCAAGGGTGTTGTTCATGGATTTTAGGCAACAAAAGAGATGACAACTACAAGCATTAGTGCCAGTGCTCCTGCAAAAATACCGTAACCTTGGATGCAGCATGTCCCTTAAGACCCATTTTATGCACTCCCACCTAGACCTTTTCCCCCCTAGTTGTGGAGCTGTTAGTGATAAACGTGGGGAGAGATTCCATCAGGACATTCCTGTTATGGAACAAAGATATCAAGGTCGTTGGACTGAAGTAATGCTTGCGGATTACTGTTGGTTTTTGTATAGGGATTCTGCGGAACTCCATCACAAGAGGCAAGCAAAAAGACGACGAAGTCAATAGGCCACCACATGATTCTCTTCAGGCACGACTATCTGCGAAGTATTTTTCCAGCAATTTACAACTCTTAGCTTGTAATTACCAGTTTAAAAAATCTAATGCACTTTCATTGTTGTTAGCATGAATGCAATTCTTTCAATCCGTTAATATGTAATAGTTACACCTTGTGTATATCATGCAAACTAGAGCTAATAAAATTTTTCATTGTCATATTTGTTTTTCTCGACCCAAAATTAGTAGGAATTGCCTCATGAAGTGCTCGACACATGCAAAAATTACTTTTTTTGTTGCCCGGTGTTATCATCTGTTTCCTGAGTTGAAGTCACACCTGGATGGAACACATTTCCAGACCGACAATGATTTGAAAAACGAGGTTGAGTGTTACCTGCGCAACTTGGCGGGAGAGTGCTATGCAACGGTAAAACTTCCACGGTGATACCGTCCCTGTTGGGCATAACATTGTCATAATAACCCCGAAAGTCTTATTAAAGGCATAATTAAGGGCGGATAGATACCACAATATGAATTAAACAAAGTTATAACAAATATAGAGGATAACGATTAAATATACAAGTGCAGAAACTAAACAGGCAATCCCGATATATATATATATATATTATTGAAAGCACGAGAACCCAACGTGTCAATATAGCGAAGTGAATGGACACTTTCCCTCACAGGTATGTTGTTTGTGTTCCCAGCCGACAAAGGTGCCATTGTCCAGGCTAGACCCTCGGCGCCAGCCCATGTCTTGGCCTGCACATGGTGCGTGATGAGAGAATAGACACCGGGGTTTAAGATACACATTTTCAAACATGCTTATGCATTAATTAGTTGAAAGGTGGGAAGGTGAAAGTTGCGTGGAATACATGCTTTAGACACTAAAAATTGCTGTTAAATTTAAGAGTAGGGAGGAAACACAACCTATAAGGAACAAGTAACAGGTCACATGACCCCTAAAGTGTGCAAAGTTCGGCGAAACGAAGGGGAAATTTGTGCAATGGCAACGTTTGATGTTTGCTAGGAAAAATATTCTGTTTCGGCGAGTGAAGGGGGCAATGAGTACTAAAGGTTCATCAAAGTCCGTGTTCGCGAATGGACGGAGTAACACACATTAGGTGGTTATCGAACACCCTGTGTTAGGGAGTGAGAGAAACTGCATATGTTACAACATCATTAATATTTCACCAAAATCCGTTGTTGAATAAACTCCGAAAATACTATGTTGCGCGAAGTAATGCTCTCGACTTTCAGGAACAACGCGTACACTGCTACATACAACACTCGTCGTGTCATGCGCACAACTTCGGACGAGTCTCAAATTGCGAGCCTATCGTGCGAATAACGTCGAAACAACAGTGACGAGTGGAGAGGATTACATGTATCAATAAACTTGACATTCAACGGTTGTGGTGTCTTCTATGTGATAATACCCATACACTGTCCGGATGCACCCACTCCCTGAAACTCAACAGAGAGAATTCATGCAGATCTACCCTGAGAAAACCTCCGACCTGTTGGAAACCTTCCATTCGTAATCCTCACCCATCACATATCTTTTCATATGAGCTGTTGAGTTCCTGGAGGGCTCAACGAGGTACTTAACGGGCAAGGACCGCCTCAACGGTGCATGCAAAGGTGAATCGATCCCAATGGTGATTACGTTGAAAATAGCTGTAAGTTCCTACTTTCCATCAATGTAACATTCATTGACAATAAACCCTGTAAATCTAGAAGAAAAGGGCTTTATAAATTTTGCAATTAAAATTAACTTACACAATATATACCTCGATTATTTACAAATACTTGAAATTAGGTAAATGAGTGGAAGCGTGTCGGAAAATATGTGAAATAACGGAGTTGTTTACGTAAGCTTATCATACATAGTCAGCCAGTCAGTGTATATATGTTCTATCTTTCATATCACATAAATCCACAGTGTTCTATTTGCGTTTTGTCACATACTGTACGTCAAGTTAGTAACATTTCGCTCTTCTAGTAAACACGGTAAACTAATGCACCAGTCACTAGTGAAGGTTTATATGCCTCGATTTTTGCCTTGAGGTAGTAATAGGAGTTAGCAATTTCCTTCAAAATATAACGACCATAAGCTACCTGGTATTTCAGTTATGTTTTTGTAAGTTTTAGTTGTAGCACAATTTACTAATAGGCACCTTACACTGCTGCATATTATTTTAGATATAAACTCTATTTTCCATTGAGGTTCAAAATACCAACTCACGATTTCAATCTCCAACGCGCCCTTGGTGTGTGCATCAAGCGAAATCTGGCATTCAACTGATTTCTATAGGCCTTCTGCACACAGAGCATTAAAGTGATCCATTGGATGGGGGAGTGCATTGCCAGTCACGGCCACGTTTGACATAATTGCTTGTTCTGTAGTGTTATAACTAAATCTCTCTTCCCTTAATTTATCTCGAAACTCTTCAAAGAGAGCAAGAGGGAAGTTTTGTGTTTGTTAAAGTTAATATAAACGATAACCAAGCACCTAAGGGCAAGAAGTTAATTGGCTGTCAAATGCCAGTCTACATTACAAATTCTATCTCGGATCATGCAAGAAGGCAAAGTTACGACTGCTTTGAAAGAGTAGTAGCTTCTGGTATAGAGAATGTGCATGCTAGCATGAAATAAAGTATTTAAAAAGTGAATGAGCACTTAATTTTCAAACCTTTTCGTGCTTCACCATTCGGCAGCTTATGTGATTTAATAGAAATGGAGAAAACACTATACAGCTATTCAATTTCAATTTGGATATGATATATCTCTCCACTAATGTGTTCTTTCCCCCCTTCCCTCAAAACTGTTACTGTAAAGGAATAAAAACTTCTAAAAAAACACAAAATAGAGCTTTTGTTCCCTTTAATGTCAAAATCAGATGTCTGATATTCATAGCCATTAATTCTATAGAGTATGCAAGAAAATGTGTTAAGGAAGTGCAATGAAAATAAATTCAAAATACATCCCAAATTTAATTTACTCTACATGATTCCAACTCGACTTGGATGATTGCGAGTCTCCGGCGTACTCGTAGCCCACTGAAGTGTGACTGTGATAGCCAATACTTCAACCAGAAGTTTCTCAGCATCCTGACAGACTCATTTTTCATAACCTTTGCCGCAACGATAATCCGGAGAGGCTTAGCGCAGTGTAAGGAACAATCTCGAAGGAACAGTTTTGTTAAATTTAATAACGAAATGGAACGCGCAGCGTCAATAAATGCAGCACTTTATTTACTAGTGACAGCATGCCCCAATGCCGAGCTGTATTGCATGGTGAAGGAAGACAATTGCGAAGCGTAATATTCCGTTGCTCGCTTATGGTATCCTATCTGAAATGAAATATCCTATTTTTACACTTTATACTCTTGTCTATTGCATACAGAACAAGCAAGCGAGTTGCCTGAAGGTAGCTCATTACATTTAATCGGTTTGTAAGATTAGAGGCGTCATTTTGACTCGTAATTTGTAATAGTTTCATGTGTTTTAATTCAGTTCTAAATAGTTGGTTTTGTATGAGAAGAGGCCACGAAACTTAATTGGTTTCATGAAGGTCATTGATGTAGCGAAAGCTACTTTCCTGCTTTGCTAAATACATATCAATTGTAAAGTTGAATAAAGTTGAATATTAGACTTTAAGTTTATAAATGTCCGATATTTTTTTAAAGAAAGTTGTGCTTCCCTGCATAAATGAATTACGAGGTGTATGCCACGGCATTGCAACGACTGGACTCTACAGGAGCCACAAGATTATGCGCGGCTGTTCGCGTAGCTCAGTCGTTAGAGCACATGCGGGTCCCGGATTTGATTCCCGTTCGGGATTGGAGATTTTTCTCAAACCAAGATGATTCCCCATCTTCACCATAGTCTAGAAGTAGGAATGAGAGGGCAAATGTGTGTCTGTAATTTAATGATACAACCCAACGTTTGCACCTTCGATATGTTCCAAAGGAGAACGTCCGCAATGACCATTGGAGTTAAAGGCGGGATATAAATGGAACAAAAGAAAAATTGTGCGTCTAAAGTGTGCCAGTTTCGACCCCTCTGGTCGATTATTACTTTAGATCATAAATATAGCAGAGGATATTGCATTCCAGTAAAACAAAGAAGTGTATATGGAAATTTCATCGGGAATGTACGTTTTGGGGCCTGAAAAATAGTTCACCTTTAGCCTCTGTGTATTTGTGTGTGTATGTGTGTGTGTGTGTGTGTGTGTGTGTGTGTGTGTGTGTGTGTGTGTGTGTGTGTGTGTGTGTGTGTGTGTGTGTGTGTGTGTGTGTGGAAACGTAGCTCGAAAACGGAAATACCCTATTAAATACCCTTCAGGGAAGAAGACTTTCCCGTGCAAAAACATGTTGATGTTTTAACATACTGCATTTATGTATTTACATAAAAGATAACTGCTTTAGTTTTGTGAAACCAGAACTGTGAAGCCTTCTTCAATCGGAAAGAATGTTGAATTTTTGTATAAGGTTTAAAGTATAAGAAATGCACACGTATTACACAAAAAAATGTGATCTCCCAAAAATATACAATTTATATTAAGTAATTATTTATGTGGCATAAGCGATTTCTTTTATAATTTTTTGTTATTGGTTTTAACGTTTTGGTTCTTCATTAGAGTTTGAACTATTATCAATCCTCAGATGTTTCTTTCCAAATTATAGAAAAAGCATTGAGTTTCAAAGCATATAGTTGTGTACGATGATCAGGTTTAAAGTTAATTAATTAAAAAACTTCTATAGTCATAGTGCATAGAAGTTACACAAAAGTAAATTATATTAATTGAAGAAAGCTGTCTGAATGTAACAGATAAGGCATTTCTTTGCTATTTATTGGAAACATATAAATGTGTAAATCCTTTCATGGAAGTGTTGAAAACAGTATTGTTGTATAAATTAAATTAAATTAATTGGGAGTCGATTAATGACACAAAACAACACTTACTTTTAAATTTTCCCGGAACTAGTTTCAGAGGCCTTCCCTCTATCTTCAGCCGGACATCGACTGGTTCTCATTGGTGTAGCTGGCAATATTTTGTCATCGGTCTCCTCTGGTGGTGGTTCGAGGAACTTGCTGAACAAATCATTCTGGGGGATGTCGAAATTGAATACTTTGTTTCTATTTTTTTAAATAAAGATTTGTTCCCATGTGGACAGTTCTTCTTTTCCTGTTGTATGTTTTAGTAATTTTGGTTCTGGATTTTTGTTGTGGTTTTTTTCCCAAAAATGCGTGGCAACTGCTGATTTTTCTAATTGTTTGTAGTTTATGTTCCTAAAGTGTTCCTTTGCTCTTGTTTCTAAATTTCTCTGGTTTTTCCAATATAAATTTGACTACAGTCACAGCATTCAATTTGATATATACCAGATTTTTTGTTAGATGGAATGGCATCTTTAATGTTTGAGCAAATTAGGTTCTTTAAGGAGTAATGGTTCACTGGAGCTAGTTGAATGTTTTGTTTTTGAAAACTTTTTTGAATTTATCAAAGGCACATGGATGGTAAGTGAATTTTTTGAAGATCATTTTAGTTTCTGTAGCTGAGAGGGTTGTGGTTTCCTTTAGTAGTTTCTTCTTATTTGCTAAGTTCACTTTTTTGTCTACTAGTGATTAGGGAAAGTCATTTTTCTGTGCTATTTCAATAATTTTGTTGTATTCTATTTTGTATTCTTCTGCTGTGAGAGGGATGTTGACCAGTCTGTGTGCTAAACTATTAAAGATTGCCTGTTTGTGGGATCTTGGATTGTAGCCATTAGCTTTTATGTAGATGTCTGTCTGTGTTGGTTTTCTGTAAATGCCAAAGTTTATTCTATTTTTATTTATGATTATTTTTAGATCTAAAAATGGTAAATACTCATCTTTTTCAACTTCTACAGTGAACTTGATGCTTTTTTCTTGAATATTTAAAAGTTTTAGTGCATCACTGATGTGTTTTCTGGCACTATGGCAAATATATCATCTACATATCTTTGCCAGAGTTTGAACATCCATGGGAAACCTTTAGTGATCCTTATTTCTAGTGCACTCATGTACAGATCGGCCAGGAAGGGTGATAAGGGGTTGCCGATTGCTAAACCAGAATTTTGATGGAAATATTTTGTTTGAAACTGGAAGAAATTCTGTTCTATGCATAATTTGGTTAGTTCGATGTAATCTGAAATTTCAAGTGATGACATTCCAAGTGATTTGAGCCATTTTTTATCAACGTTGGGAGTTGTTTAACTGGTATGCTGGGAAACAGTGATTTAACGTCAAATGAGACCAGTGTGTCCTCTTCATTTAGTTCAGTATCCTTAATGTGTTCTATAAGTTCATAGGTGTTATTGATGCTTAGGCTATCGAATTTTGGAAAGGAGTTGAATTTGTTTATTAGCCATTTTGCAAGTTTGTATGTTGCTGAATTTATACTGCTAACTATAGGTCTCATTGTTATGGATGCTTTGTGTATTTTGGGTAAGCCATAAAGTCTAGGTAAGATTGGGTTATCTGGTTTAGCTGTATATTTGTTTGATATTATACTTGATTTTGCAATTGTGTTTTCAAATGATTGTATGCAAGCTGTTAATGGATTTTTGTTAATGGTTTCATATTCACTGTTAGTTAGCATTTCTTCCATTTTTTCAAGGTAATCAGATTTATCCATTCTGACTATTTTGTTACCTTTGTCTGCCTTGGTGCATATGACGTTTTTTTGTTTCAATGAATGGATAATATTTTGTTTCCTCTTCTGAACGGATCTGGTTTTTATTTCTTCCAAAATATTTTCACATTGGCTTTTAAGTAGATTTTGTTTTGATACTGGTGGACACTGTGCCGAAATGTTTATATCTGCAATGTAGTCCTCAATTTCATTTGAAAAACTTACGCAAGTTTTTAATCCTTTGTTTAGAAGACCTAATTCTTTTGTGGAGAAATTTTGATTAGATAGATTTACAACAATTAAGTCATTAATCGACTGCCAATTAATTTAATATAAACGTCTACTTAATTCGAAATTTCCTTTGCGTATATATCTTCAAAAATAAAATTTATAAATTACAGAACTTAAGCTCCTATGCCCCTCAAACTAGCGTCTGATGTTTTTACATCATCCAAGGTGTCTATAGTTTCTAAACTACGCCAGTTTTCGTGTATTATGGACGGCATAGTATAATATGCAATAACACAATACTTAGATGGAACACTAATATCTAAAAGCTTACATCTCTGCCTTTCATGAAATACGAATGTTAAGTACGTGAGGAAAAGGTCACATGGCTGCTGAATTTCAATTAATTTTATGATTCATACAGGAGTTGTGCCTTGACTCATTTCCCCCCCTTCCTTTCCGTTTCCCCTTTTACTCATAACGTAACTGCCGACAACAACTTTAGTACAAATAAAAGAACGTACATTGATATTTCACGGTGGACAGCCTTTCAGCCTTTGTTTTTTATGCTCTAAAATGGAGATTTATCCTATCGTTATTCTTTCCGTTGATTCAACATGCTACGTGTTTTACGAACTTCTCTGTGATTGCATACCATTAAACTTTTATTGTTTTCATAAATTCAGAAAGATGAAATATATGAGCGGGAGTATACCGGAACAAAAAATAAACCATACAGAGTTTGAAACTCAACATCAGTGGTAGGGTTGTTGTATACACAGTGTGCTGTGGGACCTTACTTGGTCACCATATACGCAGTTATTTCTTGTATATCTTAGAAACTAATACTACAGTACAGTATCTATACTTTAAATTATTTATAGGCAATACAGTTTTAAGTCGTATGTACTTGCTTCCCGCACAGACTTGATGCATAACGCCTCTATACATACTTATAAGCTGTACAGGGTGATTAAGAGTATTGCGAATAAACGGAGGAGCACTGTGTTGTAGGATAAGTTTACATATATAGTCATTAGTTCTAAAAATCTGTATTAGACTTACTTGCACGTGTCAAACTTGTGCTCTGTCAACGAACTTCTATGTAAGTTGCTTCGCCGCTTTCGATCTCTGAGTAGCTGATACGTAGTGTGAGGTACGTTCAAGTTATAACATCTCCGACTTCTTTCGGGAGGCCGCGCCGTGGCTCAGTGTTTAGACCACTTGACTCTCACCAAGGCGGCCCGGATTCGATCCCAGGCGACCGCAAAGTGAGATTTGTGGTGGACAACACGGCGTTGGGGCGGGTTTTCTCCGGGAACTCCAGTTTCCCCCGCCATCTCATTCCACCGGTGCTCCATCTTCATCTCATGCATCATCAGTGTCACCTAGTAAAAGCGGGCGTTAAACACTACACATTTATTTCTTTCGGGACTGGGACCAGCTAGGAACTTTTGGTTTCCTTTAAAAAAACACGTGAACCCTTTGTGAATGCGTGACAGAGATGACAGCACTGTACAGTGCATAGAATTCTAGTGGCAGCGACGAGAGTTAGGAATGGTTTTGATACATAAAATGGTGACGTTTTCAGTGCAAGAACAGCGTGTATTCATTCGTTTTCTCCATCTCTTGTTGTAACATCTATTGAAATTCATCGCCAGTTGAGTGAGGCATGTGGTGATGGTACCATGGATGTGTCTAATGTGCGTTCCTGGGTGCGACAGTTCAATGAAGACAGAACATCGTGTGACAACAAACCAAGACACTCACGGCCTCGCACCAGACGATCTGACGACATGATCCATTGAGTAGAGAACGTTGTTTTGGAGGATCGCCGATTGAGCATTTTCAGATGTTCATCCAGGATTGTGTGCACAGATCCCACAGAAATGCCAATTTTGGAGGCAATGTCTGCAGATAATGGTTTTGAGATAGAAACTATCAACTTAGGTGTAAGACATGGCTGCCCAATGCTGCCAACTCCTTTTAATATTTATTTCGACGCAGCAGTTGCCGAATGGCAAGCTCAGTTGAAAGTAGATTTTAAGTTAGGTCGTACAATCTTAAATACAGTGCTGTTTGCAGATCAGGTTATTCTGGCAGATACTGAAGACAGATACAAATAGCTTTGTACCAACTCGACAAAACAATGTCAAAGTATAATTGTATCATTTCAGCAGAGAAAACGAAATTGATGGCTTTCAATAGTAATGGTCTTCAAAAACAAAATACTAGAACAAGTTAAGTATTTTAATATTTCATATGTGATATCTCCTAAGAATGTGACAGAGATTTTAAAAAAAATATCTATAAATTTCAAAACATGTGTGGCACTATAAAACGAACATTGAAAACCAAAAAAAAAGAGGTACTATATTACAGTTTTATAAAACTGTGGCAGTGCCTGTTATATCTTAAGGAGCCGAGACCTGCAGCTTGAAAGAACTGACATAAGAATAATTGAAACGGCTGAAAGGAAATTTTTGAGGTACGTAGCTGGCTGTAGTATTAAAGATCACATTAAAAGTGAAACAGTAAGAGAACAACTAAAAATATTTACTTTAAATGACAAACTCAGGGAGTACAATCTGAAATGGCATGATCATCTTTGTCGAATGCCAGAAGAAAGAACCCTCAAACAGGCCTTGCAGTATAATTCAGTTGGTATTAGAGATGTTGGAAGACCACGGAGACGCTGGGAAGATTCCTTCTGAGCTCAAACAGGCCTATCTGGCCTATCTTGACGGTTGTTGTTGTTGATGATGATGATGATGATGATGATGATGATGATGATGTGTGTGCAGATGCCTTGCTTTGTTTTCACACGATTTTCTGCCTTCATTGAACTGTCGCACCAACGAACGTACATTAGACACATCCATGATACCATCACCACATGCCTCACTCAACTGACAATGGATTTCAATAGGTGTCACACCACGAAAATGGAGAAAACAGATGATTACACGTTGTTTTGCAATGAAAACTTCGTCATTTTAAGCATCAAAAAGAGTCCTCACTTTCGTCACTGCCACTAAAGTTCTATGCACTGTACAGTGCTACCATCTCTGTCACGCATTCACAAAGAGTCCATGTGTATTCTTTTTTTTTTTAAAAAAAAAGAACAAAGTTCGTTTCTGTTCTCAGACCTGAAAAAAATAGGTGTTACAACTTGAATGCACCTGGTACTTTTACGTTAGCATTAAATGCAAAGGAGTGTGTGTGTGTGTGTGTGTGTATGTGAAATGCGTGGTACATTTTTTTCTGTTGTACGTTTGAAATTTTCTAAATGTTTACAAAAATTACTTAAATATTTAATTTCTTCACATAACCCCAGTTGCCCGCCTCGGTAGCTTAGATGGTAGCATGTCTGCCTCACGTTCAAGAGTTCGCGAGTTGGAATCTTGGTCAGGGTGAGTTACCTTGATAAGGCTTTTTACGGGGGTTTCCCTTATCCTCACATACGAATGTTGGGTAGCTCTAAGCTCCATGGACCCTGGACACATTTGAGCATCATTTCATCCATTTCGTTCAGTGTCCGATATGACTTAACGTTGGAGGACCTGAAATTACAAAAGTAATAAATAAATAAAAAACTAAACTAAACTAAAATAAATAATAACCCCAGTTTATACATTAAAAATTATGGAAAGGGTCTTTCCGCGGAATAATAGTGCTAAATAACTGTGTTTAACCACTTTGGCAAACACTTGAAAATTCCACTGGCATGCAACTGCAAAAACAAAATATTACGTACATGATTGAAATCTGAAAACGGCAAATCTTTAAACGACTTCCAATTCCAAATTTTCCTTTTATAGTTCCTACGCCACAACAGTATAATTTTACTCTCAACAGTTATATATTTTTTTCAGTTTCTGTTCAGAAATTCAAAACTTGGGTCGTGAAGAATGCTGTAGTAAATTGTTTTTGTAAAGCTAGGCAATTCAGGATTCTTGTTTACTGCTTGAAGCACTTTTGTAATTGTGGTGGCTCGTTTCTTTCAAAGAAGCTATGCATCTTGCACGAACAGCACTTTCAACAAATTCATCACATTCATCTTACACGACTGGCTTCTTTTTCTATGTTTTCTTGGGTTAGAGGGCTGGCCCGATTTCACAACTTCGCTTCGAGCGTCATTAATACTTTCGCGAATCCATTATTACGACTGGCGGCGTACGCGCTAAAAGGTTTCGCGATAGCGATAACCGACGGAGATAAAGCGTCTGTACAAGCAGATAAACATAGCGCGGAGATAAAAGGCATGCCAATACAGATAACGTGAGGTAAATGGAACATTCTAGTGATATCTTGATTGACAGAGAAAAGTCGATTTATTATTTGTTACAGAATATTCCAGAAATATCACTAGTGGTATATGAGAGGTGACACGCCAGCGGAGAGAGTAGTTGTAAAATAGTAAACAGTTGTAAGGACAGTAGTAAAGAGAGCCGTAATGAGAGAGTGTAATCAGAACTGAATTGTGTGCACGCTTTTGTTTGTGGACGGCGACCTTGGAAGATTGTAACTGTGTATGTGACGAATCCTGATACTGTAAGTGTATTTCCACGGAAATAAAGGACGTTTTGAATTTTTGCAACTCGGACCTTTAATTCTACGAACTCACAAAGTAACAGTACGTAATTGGCGTCGAAACATCGGTGCTTTACCGCTATAAGCTATAGAAACATTGGATTTCCAGTTCAGCCAAAATATGAACCATTACTTTTAGTAAAAATCAAGCCAAGCCACAGGCTTCTAAGTTAAGTACTCTCTGAGGTAATTTTTTAATTGTGAAATGTTGTGAAATTATTACTGTAAGTCCTAAATACAGTATCCTATTTGAAAATGTATGTTACATAGTAAATATTTGAATAGTTTAATGAACCACTCACCAAATTAAGCAGAATTAACCGTATTTTCATTATATACAAAAACATAAAAATTTATTTATTCATTTTTAGCTTGAGTACCCTTAAATATCGTTAGGAAAAATCTATTAAAGCTAATGTTATCCCAAAATCAACAAATTTTGAAATGGGCGCCGGGGTAGCGCGGTGGTTTCGTTCGCGGCTCCCGTTCTAAGGGTCCCGAGTTCGATTCCCGGCTCTGGGGTTGGCGATTTTAAGTCGGCCCTATCCACGCCTTCACCTCTGTCTAGCACACGTGAAGTATCCCCTATGCCCAACGTGGTTCGGAGTCCACGGTAAAAACTGTAGGTCCTCTCACCTCACCGCCATCTTCACTATCACCCTATCATCGGAGGTAATTTACACCGCCCTCTGGGTGCCTCCACCTGAGAAATGGGTCCGGTCATCACTTGGTGGGGTGAGGTTACCCCGAAGGCCAAGGTTGCCATGTGGGGAGTGTTAGTAACTAACTAACTAACAAATTTTGAAATTTTACACTTATGAACATTTTTCTCGAATTCCTTAAACTAGTTTAATGACGTTATTGGCAGTCGAGTTTTATATTTCACTTCTTAACCGTTCTCTACAACTACTTCACTATTTTTAAAATAATTTTCTAGCCGTTCAACTCATATTTAATAAGTGGCTTTCTGTTTCTAAAACCTGTCCATCGATTTAATTCCAGCTAAGCACAGGTTTATTACTGTCTGCAAAGTTCCGGATAGTCCGATGGCCGTAACCGCCATCCATTAGCACCACCTGCCACGGAACATCCTCCAACATTTAAGCTGGTTAAAACAAGCATTTGGAAACACAACATTAGTCTTCAACAGTAAAATTCAGTACTCAGCAGTCGAAGTGGAATTTATTTTCATTTCGCCTTAACTGGCCACCTGTTGTTGAGAGTGAAAGCATTTTGTTGCGAGCTTAGAGTGGGAGAAAATCCACCACACGAGAGACAGACAGACTGGAAAACAGCAACACAAACAAAGTTATACCTTCACAGGATTTAATGTAGATACGACAACTGCATGTAGAGTGTTTGCCCTAGCTTCCTAGGTACTGGCGACTGTTCAGATACTTTTATTTTTGTGTCTTGGAATGCAATTGTTTTGTATTATTTTTATCTGCTTTCTGCATTACATTGGCAGCAATTTGCTGTTTGCTGTTCTCGACTTTGAACAATGAGTTCCGCCCTCTAAGATGAACAATTTTGCCTTATAGAATTTCACTGAACAAACCAGAAGCACTCAAATATTTAAAATCATTTCATTTGCAGAGAACTTCATAATTCGTGTTCTAAATCTATATACATGTAAACGGGACTAAGTAGATAAAATTTTGGCTAGGAATTCAGTTCCAGAAATGTATCTTTGATATAAAATCTGCAGTTTCATAGAACGCAAACTAATTATTTGACGCCTACCCAATACACGAGGGCTGTTCAATAAAGAATGATCATAGTTTTTTTACGGTCATAAATTTTCGCACTAAAATTCAGTCTTATTGTATTCTATTAGCTTAATTTGAAACAAACACGCCGTAGTAGTTTCATTGTTGGTACTCCTGGTTCCCGCTTGTGAGAACCAGGCAAGTTCATACATGTTCAGTATCGCCTACTGCTGCAATGGAGGTAACATGCAGTTAAAGTTGATGTTAGAGGAAGATCCGGAGTTTCTTGCAAACGTAATCACTGCTGATAAAACTTGGCTACATAATTTTGATCCTGAGAGCAAACAGCAAAGCTCAGTGTGGAAATCTCCTTCATCACCAACCCCCAAAAAAGTTAAAGTGGTTGCTTCTGCTGGGAAAGTTATGCTCATCTCATTCTTTCATATTCTTGAAATGGTTTATCAGCATTTTGTACCTGCACACACATCAGTAACTGGACAATACTACAGGGATGTCCTGAAAACATTGCAAGTCCATATCAGGCGTAAAAGACCACATTTCCATTAAGCAGGCTGGATGCTGCACCACGATAATGCGCGGCCGCATATTGCCACTATTGTTGCTGAATATTTTGCAAAAGTCAACGTGAAGTGCATGCCTCACACTCCCTACAGTCCGGATTTAGCCCCATTTGGCTTTTCCCTATTCCCTAACTTGAAGTAACGCCTTCGTGGGATGCATTATCCATCATCAGAAGTAGTGGTGAAGGCTGCGGAAGTGAGTTTGAAGGATCTCTCAAAAATGGTTTCCAGCATGTCTTTGAAGACTATCAGAAATGTTGGTACTCCTGGTTCCCGCCTGTAAGAACCAGGCCAGTTCAGACATGTTCAGTATCGCCTACTGCTGCAATGGAGGTAACATTCAGTTAAAGTTGATGTTAGAGGAAGATCCGGAGTATCTTTCAAACGTAATCATTGCTGATGAAACTTGGCTACATAATTTTGATCCTGAGAGCAAACAGCAAATCTCAGTGAGGAAAACTCCTCCATCACCAATCCCCCAAAAAAGTAAAAGTAATCGATTCTGCTGGGAAAGTTATGGTCATCTAATTCTTTGATATTCATCGAATGGTTTATCAGCATGTTGTACCTGCACACACATCAGTAATTGGACAAGAATACATGGACATCCTGAAAACATTGCAAGTCTATATCAGGCGCAAAAGACCATATTTCCGTGAAGCAGATTGGATGCTGCACGATAATGCGCAGCCGTATATTGCCAATGTTGTTGCTGAATATCTTGCAAAAATCAACGATAAGTGCATGCCGCATCTCCCTATATACCGGATTTAGCCCCATGTGACCTTTTTCGGTTCCCTAACTTCGTGAAAGATATCCATCATCAGAAGAGTGGTGAAGGCTGCGGAAGTGATTTTGAAGGATGTCTCAAAAATGGTTTCCAGCATGTCTTTGAAGACTAGCAGAAATACTGAGACAAGTGCATTGCATTCAGTGGAGAAAAGTTTGAGAAGGACCATCAAAATTATGAGGATGAGTATAGGTACGTTGTCAAAAAATTGATCATTCTTTATTGAACAGTTTTTGTTGCTCTTCTTAGTCAGGTTTCACACTAATATATTTTTCAAATAGGAAGAGTTTTGGCTTATAGCGGATCAGATGCATTAGAGCTTTCAGCATTTCCACCTCGTTACCCCGCTCTATTTATATTTCCCTCTCTTTCTCTTACACTTGCCTGTCTTCTTGGGGTTAGACATAAAGGAAGGCAAAATGAATTTTTCAAAGTTTTATAATAATGCAGTTGTTAAAATTACAATTTTCAACATGGATATTCCTATATTACGCCCATGTTTTAAATCTATAGTTTAAAAATAATTATAGCCTATGGATGTTACTTACGTAAAGAGATAATTCCTCATTGTCATTGTCTTCATCGTCTGAGTACTGCAAATTTATGATGATAGGTCCCAAAATCTTGTTAGGTGCTATTTATTTCCAAGAGTCGTCTTCTTGTAGTTTATCAGATGACTTACGCAGGTTTCCCAGCCTTGTTCTGTTCCTTGTTAATTTATTCCTGAATTAATCGTTCAACGTCAGTCAGTTTAAAAATATTACTTCTGTTTGCAACATAATTTGATCCCACATAACTCTATTGGATTGTTCTGGCAGTAGTAAGGAGGAAGGTGGATCGTATCTCATTGATCCAGCTGATACAATTTTTCATGGAAGAGTAACTGAACAATTCTGCTTTAGTAAATAGAGATTACGTACTATTCATTAACAAAATATAATGTGACCAGACACGTTCTGCCAGACCAGCAGAAAGTGTATTATTTCCTCTCATTAAAATGTAACAAACACCTTGTCTTATTCAAAGTAATTCTTTTATCACACCATGTCAAACATTTACGTTTCAATTCTGAGTAATTTCAAATCTACCTACACGCATACGTGCCAACCAATAATGATATTCATTACAGTGTTTACGTCGCAATGCATTCTTATAATATAATGGTATCAAATTTATTTGTTTGTATTAGGAAAACTATTTGAGCTAAAAATATGGTGGTTTGACGGTTATGTTAAGTACATTACTCTCTCCTTTCTCATGGATCAGTTTTTGAAAAGTCTGAATATTTGTCTTAGAGATTGATTAGGTTGGCGGTCGTCACATACCACTTAGGCGGGAATGCTACACGACAACACTGCAGGATTCCGATTGGTTGCTCATCTAGCAGCGCTCAAGGACAAACATCATCCTATTTGAAACACACAATATTTGTATGACGAAATTCCACCAAACATTTCGAAAAATATGGATAGGCCAAGGAGGTCCAAGTCTTTGGCCTCCGTGGTCATCAGTGTTACCTCTCCGCAACCTTTACATTTGGAACCACATGGAACCCCGGTTTATTAGACCTGTAGTGACACACCAATGTCATGCATGATTTCTGGTGGCAGCAGAAACTACTATGCACACCAGTTTATGGAACATGTATATGAAAATATATTTTGCAGGCACACTTTGATCACCTAACATAAAGTGCGTCACATGGAACTATTCTTGTAGTGCACATTGGCAAGAGCTCATTAGCTGAAGTGAAGTGGGAGATGTGAAATCGCTTCTATTTTCAAATTTATTTGCACAGAAACGAAACATATGAACATGGCTTCAGAATAAAACATTATCAGTTTAGCAACCTCTGCAATGCCAAGTATTTGGTAATCGGATTTATGAAACCTCGTGTATCTAGGGCAAGAAAAACTAAATTGAAGTATTTTTCTAATTTATAGTGAAAGGATTATTTAAGACAGAAAAATATGTGAGCACACTGATTGTACATACCCAAATTTTTCGTATACTTCAAAGACTCGGAAGCATTTAGTAAAAGAATCAATGTTTACACGATTGCTGTTCAGATGATAATTTGCTCCTTGGTCATACTTGATGTAGCTTATGCTAGGTGGGTAATATTTTCAGCCAAGTGGCCAAAGAACGTGTGACTGTGCGCTCAGCATTTGGTTCCTGTATTAAGGTCTTCGAGCTATATTACGGAGTCCTTTACATAACAATATGCAGAATGGACATCCCGTAATATCTGGTGTCACGGCCATGAAGCAGGTGATCCAATTAGGACGTGAACCAACCATATATTGTGGAGAGATGTCGCTTATACGAGAAGAGCTGTCAGAGGCAGATGGTTCGTCCACGCCTGCTAGATTGTGCAACTCATTTGATGCAAAAAAAAAAGAATAGTCTGAAATATCACAGTATTACATCATGTATTATTGCTTTCGTTGCTACGTATCTAATCTCTAACAGTGATAGGATTACACAGAGTAATAAATGAAATTGGCAGCTACTGTAAGGAATATAAGCAAGTCAAAAATAGTAGTGTTTAAGAAGGGAGATAAGTAAAGAAAATATGAAAAGTGGTATCTAAATTACCAAAAAGTGGAGGTGGCAAAGGAGTTTGACTATTTAGGGATGAGACTGGGCTATAAAGGAGGCTGGGGAGCACAAGGGAGAAAGATAAGAGTGAAAGGGAAGATAGCGATGTCTGGGGTAAGGAGCTGTAAATATAAATTACCAGATATGTCAGTATAGTGGCATAAAAGAATCTATGAAGCAATAGTAGAATAAAAAGTGACATATGGTGTGGAGTTGGGGGGCTAATGAGATAAGAAATCATGTTGAACACACATATGAACAGTTCTGTAAAGAGATACCAGGTTTGAATAAGTCAACGCCAAATGGAGTAGCTAGTTTGGAACTTGGAAGACCTTACAGAAGTGGGGTAATTATAGAAAGATGTTTAAAATATTGGTATAGTTGTATAAAAATGATGATGATAATGCATTAAAGGTCTGTCTAAGACAACAGAAGAATTCAACATGTAAGGACAGCTGGTGGGCAGAGCTAAAGGGAATGCTGGTCAAAATAGTGATGGCGGATATCTGGCAAGAAAGAGAAAGAAATGTAAAAGAATTTTGGTCAGTTCTTAAGAATAGGATGGAGGACATTGGCAGACATGTGACGTGGGGAAATATGATAAATAAGAAATCACTAAAGTATACCTGAAAATAAGGACAGAATGGGGAAGGGAAAACATATATGTTTATATGTGATAGATATGAGAGCGTGGGTTTAGCTTGGTTAAGGACAGTAGTCATATTGAGAGGGGGTACACCAAAGGAGTGCATTCTATGTGGAAAGAAAATAAGCTTAGAACATTATGTAGTGGAGTGAAAAGAAATTGAAAACTAGAGTAAATTAATATGTGATAAGAACTGGAATAATAAGGGGGCTTGCGTAGTAAAAATAAAACGCTTACGTTGAAAGGAGAGGAAAGAATAAGGGAGGTGGAGAAATTTGCTGACAAAATCAAAGAGAAATGGTTGAGAAGGGCAATGAAATAAGAGGTAGAGAAATGGAAGACACAATCAGAACATTAGACCAAGGTCGTATAAGGGCTAGGGTAGAGGTTAACGGCCATGGAGCCAACACCACTATCAGCCCGTAATATAAGCAGCTGACAAATTTGTACCTAGATTAGAATTGTAAAATTAGTAATTGAGATTGTAAGATATGGAAGTACAAATACAATTATATTATTATTACTACGTATATAATAAAACTCAAAATTAGAGGGTTGGGATAGCTTTCTGAATTGGGTAGTTCAACTAAAATGAAACAGAAGTGCCTCCTTTCCCCCAAAAGATGAACTCTAGCCAAATTCAATGTCAATGATATTTAAAAACATTGAATTACTTTTTGAACAATTTATCTGTAACTACTCACTTTAAATAGAAAGATTTTCACCAAACTGTATAAATATTTGAGACTCCCTAAATGCACACAAATATGTGTACAGGAAATGTGAAATTCTCCTTCTGGAATTTTTGGCCGAAGCTGCGTCGAACATCTTCAGTGGCGTGACAGTAGTTTTCTCTCGTTGGTCTCGGCGACGACTGATACTGGTTTTCGACTTAGCTTCGGACAAACCTTTGAAAGGAAAGCTTCTATTGGTCCACGGCCACAAGCACGGATAAATATTTCCTATATAATGACACCGGTTGCAAAACCTAAGCAGTTAAATATATCTGAATTATCATGAAGCATATGTAAAAATAGGCATATGTAACTTTAATTTTAGAAGCTACTGAAAAAAGACAAGAGGATATATTAAGGCAACTAACATATATTTTTGGATATGTTCATCACTAAAAACAAATGTGACTGCCCTCTAAAAGGTACAGTTGCCCTTATTCTATATCATCGGGTATAAAGCTGCCACCTCAAAAGCTAATGTCGGCTCTTCTTTCTAATATGTGACGCGGCGATTTTTTTCTAAGTCCTTCACACTTTTTGATGTCTTATATACAACCATGATTTTTAATATAATTTCTTTACTTTTAGTGCAATTTTGAGCTGGAGGGCAATCTTTTAGCGTTATTAATTGTTTGTTTATTTCCTTACTGCGTATGTAGTCACATTGAAGAATTCAGTGCAGCCAAATTAGCCTCCTTTCTCCACTGAACGCAATGCTGCCAACAGTCTTACTTGTCCCTAAATTATACTATCTAGCAAACTAACACAAAGTAGTACCTAAATTGCACCACCTAGCTAATTGTACTAAACACACACAGTAGTCCCTAATTTACACTAACTAGCTAACTAATTACACTAAACACACAAACACACACACACACACAATAGTTACTAATTATCACCAACTAGCTAACTAATTACACAAAACATAACTATTCCTAGCCTAAACACCAAGTGTAAGCATTACACTACAGGGTACACCTGCCTAATGTGTTCAATTAATTCTTGAAACGGTTCTACTGGCTGATTTTTGCAGTCATTGTGCCACAAATACTCAGAATGTAAGCATCCACACTGTGTAATGAATGCCGCCCTTTGTTAGAAAATGCCGAGTCCTTTCCAGCGTGACTCTATGTTATTTGTGTGCACATTTGTCACTGGGTCTACAAAGTGCACTGAGTGATTCACTGTGAAGTGCGCAGCCATCAACCCAGCCAGGCATCGGCGTGAATTGTACTGAAAAACTCTACAATTACGCTGTAGAGCGTATATGCATCCCTTCTGTTGCGGCACATCGTTCACCTCATTCGTTTCCACGTCGATCATTCCCAAGATCCACTTGCCCTCTACGACGCGCCCAGGATGAAACTTGCGTCGTCCTATTTTGCACTCGTCGATTTGAGCGACGTGACCGGGACCGCCAATTTTCCCCCTTGCGGTATACTTAGAGTCATTTGACATCATGCACAATTTGCTGCAGTAGCCGCACAAGTCCAATACAGTCCGTGGGCTCATACATTTTACTGATTTTTCGAGCCATTTTCCGATTTTCAATAACGTCCTGTACGAATATTAAATATTTGAAGAACGCACAGAACAAACGGCCTTCACTTCTAACAGTACAATAGGCACATTTGCTGGACAGCGGATCTACTTTGTAAAGCAATAAAACCTGAGAGGTAACATGATATTTTCCAAAACTGATCTGCGCTAATTGCATTGACATGTCCTTTTGTACCGGTGTAGGACAGATGTCTAGGGCATTTTTGTAGATGTTGGCTACAAGTGTTACATCACTCTCATGTTGGCTGCAACGCGAAAACCTGCAGCTTGTCTGATTGCGCATGCGTATACGTGCACCGTTGGACTTACAAAAATATTCTCACATTGCACAAAAGAAAGTTTCTCCCTAATGTCAAATGCCAGTTAAAGCTTTAACAACATTTTAAATGGAGACAATAACAGCATCTTTAAAACAAAAAAGAACTTGTGTCAAAGTAAATTTAATAATGTAGGCAATGCATTAATACGAGCGTTGAAGCATCTAGCATGGAGTCAACGTTGCTTCTTTGCTGAAACATGATTAGTTTTAGCGGTTTCTGGTAAAAGCCAATACTTTATCGAAAGAGAACCACTGCCCTTGGCTACTATCCAAACTGTAGGAATGCGACAAAACTTTGGTACGTTAACGGAACCTAATGTCTACCTCACTGATATTTCCGAGTTCTATACGTTGTTTCGTGGAAGTCAGATATTTTTCAGAACCCGGATATGACAAACTAGATATATAAGTGGCTTATAGAATTCCCCAAGTTCCTGTCATAACTTTCTACAAGTTTAATAAAGAACAGAGGTCTTTTAGCTTATGTTACAGTCCCTAGAATACTGCCATTTATCTAGCAATGTAATTTTATTGTATTGTTTCCAAGAATTAAATTTTAAAGCTATGAAATGAAACATAATTTATAAAATAGCTACATCAATCGTAAAATGATATTGTCTTACTGAGATGCCCACGTCAGTAATGATAACGAGTCCAACTTTTTTTTTCTTTACCGTAGTCCAGAAGGACTTCGGCTAAGTTATTATTAAACCGTTTGGCTTTATTTCCTTGTCACCAAATACCCTAAGTTGAAAAAGTAGAATATTCCTCGCAGAGTTAGGATAATAAATAGTACATTTTTGAAATAGGCATTTAAAACAAAATTTAAAAATGCCTCTCCTCATGCCCTAAAAATAAATTGTAGCCCGAATTCGATTTCAAGTATCCGCCACAAGAGCAAGTGTGGAACACGCAATTTTGTTCTGAAAGGGACTCCTCTAAATTGCAGACCCCTCAGGGGCCTACTTCGGTAGGTACGGGTTTGGCGCACCCGGGGTCCCGAGCCAACAGTCTCCCTCGCGTGGGCTCCTCTTCGTGGTTGAGGGAGACAGTCAACAGGCCCACCCACGTGTAGACCGTGCGTGGAGACCCGTGGAGAGGGTTTCTAGATTCTTGTCTAGTTTAGAGTTTAGGATTTAGTGAACGAAATTTTTAGTAGGTTTTGATTGATGGTCTTTATGTACATGTAATTTTAATAGGTTTTGTTACACTTGTATAGTTTTTAGAAAGTTTTATATCTGGCTTTTGCCATGACTAGTTTTTTAAAGAGCGCTGATGACCGCCGTAGTTGAGCGCCCTTATATATTTTATCATCATCATCACATCTAAACTGCAGAGAAAATTACTTTATATTTTATTTTATTTATAACATGCCAAACCTTCAGATAAACCATAGTTGAAGTTGTATATATTTTCTCATAGTACAGAGATAAAATGTAATTGCTTATAAGCTGTGACCAATTGAGTAATTAAAGCAGTCAGCATTAATATTACAACACCCAAGATGTAAGTTACACATATTATTAATACCCGATACGTTTCCTGTCTTTCCTATGCTGTAGAAACCGCAACACATCAAACTATTTCCTTCCTCCTGTGCAGCAGACATCAGAGCGGTGACGTCACACGCTAACCTGCCTTTCGTTCGGGGGCATATTTGGCGGTTATAGCTCACGGAGCTGACGTCACACCGCCACTACCTGTCTTCCCCTGAATTACGTGCTAGTTAGTACTTCGCTAAATTCTTAAGGGACAAATAAAGTGTGTTTTAGGCAACTGGTGTTGTCATTCGTCACACTACTGCTATAGTTCTCAGGTTTCCATCCTATATTGGGGTAATTAAACGGGACTGAAGGTTCCTTTACGAGACGCAGAAGTGTCTAAAACTCTGATGAATTTACTTATATATATGAGGGTTGTTCAATAAACAATGATCTTAATTTTTATGGTAATAATTTTTCACTCTAAACTTCAATCTTATTATATTCTGTTGGCTTAATGTGAAACAAACACGCCGTAGTAGTTTCATTGTTTCGCCTACCGCTGTAATGGAGGTAACATGCAAGGAACCATATGTGGCTTTGAAATTCGTCTTTCCTCTCAACAAATCTTCAGTTGAGACCTATACAATAATACAGGGGGCCTATCGAGAGTCTGTTCTTCCCTACATTGTTTAAAGAGCGGAGACAATCAATTTCAAAGGAAGCTGGACCCGATGCTCCAGTTACTGCTCTTACGGATGAAAACATCAACACTGCTGCTGCCATTGTGAGAAAGGATTGACGAAATACCTTAAGATCACTTTCTGAAATACTGAACATTTCATTGGGTGCCACCCACACGTTGGTAGCAGATATTACACAAGAGACGTGTTTGTGCGCGATGGGTTCCGAGACTGTTGATTGCCGACCAAAAGCACATTCGCATGCAGTTAACGTTGATGTTAGAGGAAGATCCGGAGTTTCTTTCGAAGGTAATCACTGCTGATGAAACTTGGCTACATCATTTTGATCCTAAGAGCAAACAGCAAATCTCAGTGTGGAAATCTCCTTCATCACCAACCCCCCAAAAAATAAAAGTGGTTGCTTCTGCTGGGAAAGTTATGCTCATCTCATTCTTTGATATTCATGGAGTGGTTTATCAGCATGTTGTACCTTCACACACATCCGTAACTGGGCAACACTACAGGGATGTCCTGAAAATATTGCATGCCCATATCAGGCGCAAAAGACCAAATTTCCGTGAAACTGACTAGATGCTGCACCACGACAATACTCGGCTGCATATTGCCAATGTTGTTTGCATGAAGTGCATCCCTCACCCTCCCTATAGTCCGAATTTGTTCCCATGTGACTTCATTTTATTCCCTAACTTGAAGAAACTTGAAGAAACGCCTTCATGGGCGGCATTATCCATCATCAGAGGCAGTGGTGAAGGCTATGGAGGCGATTTTGAAGGATCTCTCAGAAAATGGTTTTCAGTATTTATTTGAAGACTGCAGTGCATCGCATTCAGACTATGAGAAGTGTATTTTGAGAAGAACCATCAATATTTTGAGGATGAGTAAAGGTACGTTGTCAGAAAAAAAGAAAAATCATTCTTTATTGGACAGCCCTCATATATATAAGTTAATTTGTCCTTATTTATATATTATGCCAGATACAGTCCAGCAGAGATCTAGTTTCCATTTTGTTTCGTAAAATATTGTTTTGTATCTTGTATATTCTCTTCTTCTTCTTCTTCTTCTTCTTCTTCTTCTTCTTCTTCACTTCAGGCATTAGACATTTCTGCCTGTTCCGTCTTCGCATTCATTCAACTATTCCCATATTTTTCTAGGGCGTCCTAAATCTCTTCTTCCACGAGGATTGTAGCTACTTATTAAAATCGGTACTCTTTCCTCATCCATTCTGTTCATATGTCCTTTCCAGTTATGTATATTTTCTTCTATTTTGTCCTGTAATTTACATATGCCTAGCTGCTCTAAAATTGTGTCATTTCTTATTAAATATCGTGTAGTAAATTCGTTAACTTTTCTTAACAACCTCATTTCTGCTGCTTGCATCTTACTTTTATCTCCTTCTTTTACTGCCATCGTTTCATAAAATTTTAACTTTCTTCCTTTCCTTTCTTTGCTTTTCAATGTACTTGCTATAGCTCCACATATCTGCTGAAACTCGTTTATTTTGTTTTCTATGTCTTTAAATCAAAGCTTACATCACAGCGCAAACAGCTGAAATTCGAGAGCTGTTACAGGCATTTATTTTCACTGATTACATTTTATCTTACAGGATATTTTCCTCGATGTGCCATTTTCGTTGTGGATATATTTAGATTGTATTCTTTTCCCGATAAATACATTTTATACATGGAATGTTGAAGGCTTTCTTCATTTTATTGTATTATTGCTACGTCATCAGCATAGAGTATCACATTTACGTGTTTATTTATATCCTATAAAATAATTAACAACAGTTTGTTTTTCTGTATATTATGTGTGTGGTCCTTGTTTAAGCTAAATTTAAATCAACAATTCCTTCAATCTAATCGGCAATAACCCTTTAAATTATACCTCCCTGCGCTGTAAATAAAACCGACAAAACGCTTCATTACTCTATTTTAAAAGCATTTTCTTCTCAGTCTCCACTTGAAATGAGCTTCATAAACCTGCTTTGTTGAAAATGCTCTCGGAGTGCAGTCATTTCGTTCAAGCTGGAAAATTTGCAGACATAAGGGAAAGGCAATATATTGAAGTATCTTTCATATATTTTATACAAGTGACAGCCCGTGCTTTCATGATTATAAAATGCTTCCCTTCTCCTAGATGAAATATGGTTCATCGTCTTTAAACTCCTCCCTAACCAAGCCGCGTGCTTAGTGTTGAATTAGCTTGGGCCGAATGGCATCGTAGATTTCTGCTCCGTGTTTCACAGGATTGGGAGGTGGGGAATTTTACTGAATAGGGATAACGAAGTAATCACATTCGTGTCATCACTTGGGATTTGGTAATTATAAGGTAATACGTCATTTTAATGTTACGTAAATATCAAAAGGCTATATAAAAGTTCATGTCAATATAAGTTCATACCGTGCGATCCAAATAAACCTGAACCATTTCAATAGACCATAATTTTTGACACGCATGAAAATTTTGGAGAATATAATACACAATTGGGAGATTACATTACACTACTTAAATCTCAGAGAAAACGTTGGAAGTGTCCTCCACCAGCATCTATACATGTTTGCACTCGTTTCACCATTTTCTCTGAAGTTTTACGAGATTATCCTCGCCAATATTACTTATTTCGGTTCGAATGGATTCCTTGAGAACATCAAATTATCCGTGGTTTATTCGTGTACACTCTATTTTTAGATACCCCCACATGTAAAAATTGGGCGAGATTAGTTCAGGGTATCTGGGGGATCACAGACATTTTGAGATTATTCGATTATCAAGGAAACTGGTTACAAGTTCCATGGTGTCATTAGATGTATGGCACGTTGTTCCATCTTGCTGCAAATAACCTTCTCTCAATTCGATATAATCTCTGTGAAACTTCAGAGAATATGGTGAGACGAGTACAAACATGTATAGATGCTGGTGGAGGACACTTCCAACGCTTTCTCTGATATAAATAGTGTAATGTAACCTCAAACTGTTTGTTATATTCTCCCAAAGTTGCACGTGTGTCCTGTTATTGGTTTAAAAGTTATGACCTATTGAAATGGTTGAGGTTTATATGGATCGCACTATATCTGTTATAAAATATTTAGAATTTCATGTATATTTCAGCAATATTTAACTCTGTAAATAGTAAGTTATTTAATAAGTTTATCTAACGTGTTGCCTATTTCAATAACCTATCTTTATCATTAATTTTATATATGTATTTTTATTACAAATAATGTGCTTTTTAAAGGAAGGTTCATAACATGTCTTACAGCATTCTTATAACAGCACAGTAAAAAGGAAATGTCTCACAAGCTGTATCTTGAACCATAAAATCAATTTGATTTCCCCAAGTAGAAGCTAAATAATAGTGACCGAAAATGTAAACAAATTTTTAAGATCTTTTTTACTTCATATCCGCCAACCTAAGTCATATTGGACGGTGAATGAATGAGAAATGATGCTCAAACGTGTCCAGGGCCCATGGAGCTTACAGCTACCCGACATTCGTCTTTAAGGATAAGGGAAAACCCTGGAAAAACCATATTCAAGTAACTCACCCTGACCGAGATACGAACTCGGGACATCTTGAACGTGAGGCAGAGACGCTACCAGATAGTGATTATTTCTAGTACACGATGTACTTTCCATATCCTTCAAAGTAGGTCCCTTGTGCCGCATATCTCTCCCCTACTTTAATTATTTTACAAAATTTTCTCTGAGATACTTTTGTTGCTGCTCTAACCCTCCCTTGCATTTTGTTAGCATATCACCAGAAACTGCTTCCCGTTTCAGAATAGATTGACATTAATAACTTCGCTATTTGGCTGTGAAGTGTTTTTCCACCAAGTTTGCTTTGAATTGGAGGCATTTTAAACTAAAAAGAAAATATATAAACGCACACACATACACAGACAAAACGCTAATCATCAGTGTCATTAATAATCACAATTCCTAACACTTTAAAATAAAGTGACAGCACCGAATCGGTAGAAGTTACCCGGTCAAACCTCTCCACGATACTGGCCATTTCAGTCTACTGCGCATGAGCGAGAGTGTAGGCTCAGCAACTGGATTCTAAACGACTGCGCATACGGTCTGCACCGGCACAGAACCATCGTCCGTACTGTAATGTCAGACGTACCACGAGCGCTAAGGGTCCGCAGCGCCCGCACCAAGGAGACGGATCTCCTCCCCTACGTGATGAGTTTACGTACTGTAAGAAGTTCCTTCCTCTGTTCGTAAAAGACGACATACGTTCTACGCACAACATATTTTTCAAACTCACAGTGAGACACCTCGCTCAACATATCCTAGATCTACTGCATTAGGACAGATGAAGCGAGGGATGTGTAATAGACTACAGGTCGCAGAATTATCTTCTCCTACAAGCACATATTTTGTCATCATCATCATCATGATCATCATCATCATCACGGTATAAGCCTTGTGGCCCGTTCGGACTTCAAGGAAATTGATCGGACCATCTCATTCGTGGCCTGCCAATATTTCTTCTACGTACAGGTTTATACTTGTACACTACATGTGGTGTACGGTCTTCCGTCATTCTCTGCACATGATCTTGCCATTTTCGCCTGTATGCAATGATTGTTTCATTTAGACTCTGAATTTCCAATTCTCTTCTAATATCCTCGTTTCTTTTCTTGTCTATGAGTCTCTAACCTGCCAACCAGTCTCAGAAATTTCATCTCAGCAGCCTCCACTTTCTTCTGTTGTGAGAGAGTCAACACCCAGTTTTCACATCCATAAAGCAGGGCTGGGATCGCCATTATTTTATACAGTTTTAACAAAGTTTGACGATTGCAATTTTTAAAAGTTCTTTTTACTGTGCCATATATTGTTTGGAATTTGTTTATTTTGTTTTGAATATCTCTATCACTGGTATATTACACAATATAGCCAAGATAATTAAAATAACTTTGTTGTTGGATGGGTTTATCATTTATTCAACTTTTTGCTCCCAAATGGTTCGTTCCTATAAAAGCCATTATTTTTGTTTTTTCATGTGAAATTTGAAGATTATATTCTCTTTTATTATTATTTAATTCCTGTATGGCTCTTTATAAGTTATCTTCCGTCTCCGCAATTAAAATCTGGTCATCAGCAAACAGCAAGTTTCAACATTTCTCCCCTTTAATTTAAAATATGTTCTGAGCATAGTTTGCCATCGTACGACTGCGTCATTAATATATATATATATATATATATATATATATATATATATATATATTAAATAGGGTAGGTGACAATGGACACCCCTGTCTTAGTCCTAAATCAATCTCTACTAGGTTATCTTTTTCTATGGATTTCTCCAATTTAAATTTTTTATTTATGTACATACTTTGTACTGTTCCTACTAAATGTTGAGGAAATTCACTTTTAATCATTATTTCCAATAGCAGATTTATTTTTACTTCATCAAAAGCTTTTACATAATCTATATTTTGTCTTATATTAATCCTATTTCCCACTTCTTACATTTGTTTCTGTATCTTTATATTATGCAATAGCCATAAACTAAAAAAACTACATTTTATGTTTCACTGCTAAAATGACTCCGCTGCCGTTTTTATAACTCCTAACAGACGCCTTTAAATACGCCTCAAACATGTTCATCAACAAAACCGTCAATTCCCTCTAGGATGCTAACGTCATCACTGACAACGTAATTCACTAAGTGAGTAAAGCTCATCACGTCAATCAGTTGCATTTAATCCGTCCAGTCTTAACCACATGTGAATTGGGATTCCAATCTGGATAGATACATTATTTAACAGAACAGTCTCTATACTGTATCATTTGGTGTATGCGATGCGTTGAGCCAGAATTAATTTACGACGTCTCTACTCACTTGCTTACGTTGATGTAGCGTTCATTTGATTTCGTGGTCATTTGCGACCGCAGTCGTCCGAGGAATGATGCCAATATCTAGCGGCACATCTCGTACAACTCGGCAACAGTTGTCTCTCTAATGGGCAACTTGTGGTTCCATTACCATTAGCTGACCCTAGAGGACTCCTCGGGCACTATCAAATTAAGCTTTCACTCAAAGGGTAATATGGTCCTAATATGTAACCCTAGTTACTTTGTTGTGATGAACAGGCGTCAAGAAACCATAATGAAACCTCCACAATCATTGTCTATCAGGGACTGTTGACAGATTTTCTCCTTTTATTTATGTTTTAAAACAAATGAATTTTATTCGTTTGACTTTCTATATACTGTTTTGAAACTATGCTTATGAAAACTTACTCTTTTGTCATGACTTCAACAGAAATTATCCTTCACAACACATTTATATAATATGCCCTTATAGGTATGAGACCAGAGTATTAATTTGACTAATAGCGCTGGTCAACATTTTAAGAAACTCTATAGCAGGTTTGAGATTCTTTGAAAGAAATGAATAAAGGCTCCACACTTGAAATGGTAGTGCTTTAAAATCCAAACAAAATCAATATTGTCTCTAAAATGATTAACGCCACAGAGAAATTTCGACTAAATTATGTTTTTATTGAAATCAGCTATATTAGGATTTTCTGTCTCTTTTTGTCTCCCTGTTTATATACAAGGGTGGTCTGAAAAATTTCCTACCTCAACATGAAGATAGCAGCACTCGTAAATAAAAGCTAATGAAAAGTCGTAGTCCATTTGTTGACAGTTACTCACCAAAGTTTCAGCCACTTTGGACGCTCAGTTGTTATTTAGCAGTCGTTTGAGTGAGTTGATGTGAGTGTTTTTATCAAAATTTACAATATCCAGTATCGAGCTGTCATTAAATATCTGTTTTTGAAAGTCAATGGGCATACGTAGACCAAAAATAAGTTGGATTCCGTTTACAGGCACTCTCCACCATCATTTACTACAGTGAAATTTTGGGCAGCTAAATGTAAACGTGGCTGTAAGAGATGGGAAAGCATAAACGTTCAGGACGTCCAAAAACGGCAACTACCAACGAAAACATTGCCAAAGTTAACCAAATGGTGCTAGACGACCGCTGAATTATAGTGAGAGACACGCTAGAGGCTATGATCATGAAAAAATAACGTCTTTGTCACATATTAAATCAACATTTTCTGACCTCAACATGAAGATGGCAGCATTCGTAAATAAAATCTTGTGAATTTCGCTCTCCATATTTTAACAGTTACTCGCAAAAGTTTCAGGCATTTTAGACGCTCAGTTGTTATGTAGCAGTTGTTTGAGTAAGTTAATAAGAGTGTTTTTAAGAAAATGGACAAACTCGAATATTGAACTGTCATTAAATATTTGTTTTTGAAAGGCAATACGCCCACGCAAATCAAAGGTGAGTTGGATTCTGTGCATGGGGACTCTGCACCATCATTTACTACAGTGAAACTTTGGGCAGCTGAATTTAAACGTGACCTTAAGAGCTTGGAAGAGGATGAGCGTTCGGAACGTCCAAAAACTGCAACTACTAAAGAAAACCTCACCAATGTTCACCAAATGGTGCTAGAGGACCGTCAAATTAAAGTGGGAGAGATAGCAGAGGCTATGAACATGTCAAAAGAACGTGTTGTCAAATATTAATTAACATTTAGACAAGAGAAAGCTGTTCGGGAGTTAGTTGGCGCGTTTGTTCACGTCAGACCAAAAACTTGTTCGAATGAACATTTCCAACGCCCTGCTGGCGCAGGATGCGTGAAATAAATCCGAGTTTTGACCTCGATTAATTACTGTAGATGAATCTTGGATACACCATTAAACGCCCGAAACAAAAATGCAGACCAAACAGTGGACTGCATAGGGGGAACAGGCTTCAAGAAAGGCAAAAGCTGTTTTGTCGACTGGGAAAGTGATGGCGACTGCTTTTTGGGGTAGTCATTGAGTTATTTTAACCAATTATTTTCAAAACGGAACAACTATACAGGAGCTGAAGGCAGAACTTGCGGAAAAACGACCACATTTGCAGAAAAAGAAAATCCTCTTTCACCAAGACAACGCAACGTCTCACACCTCAGCGGTTGCAATGGCGAAAATCCACGAATTACGGTTGGAAGTGTTTGACCATTCGCCTTACTCACCAGATATAGCCCCAAGTGACTCTTTTGTTCCTTAATCTGGAAAGTGCACACGGTGGAGAGAGATTTTCATCAAATGAAGAAGCAATCACCTTCGTGAACAATTATTTTGCAGAAAAAAACGCCGAGTATTATTTGTACGGGTTACAGAGATGGGAGGGTTGCTGGGAGAAGTGTATAGAGTTACAAGGAGACTGTGTTGAAAAATAAAAAACAAAACATTCTGAAGAACATATCTTGTACTTTTATTAGGTCGGAAACTTTTCAGAACACAATTGTATCTACACTTCAACACACTATGAGAAAATATGTTGTGATACAAAGGTTGGAAGTATTTCACAACATTGCTTAAACTTTCTGTCACGCTTAAATTATTAGAAGAAGTCAAGTGTCTACTATTACTAAATTTATTTATTTATTTTGGATGTAGTATCACAATTAAGTTGAAATTTCAAGTTTTAAGTGTAATATTGCTATGCCGGAAGCAAACACTTAGGAAGTTTAACACAAAACAAGGGAGACTCCCCGAGTGGGATGGCTCAGGAGGTTTCGTCTGTGGCCCGCATTCGGGAGGCACGGGTTCGACTCCCGTGGCCGACCTACCTGACCCATGGGTTTTATCTTGGGATTTTCCCCAGTCGCTAGGCGAATGCTGGGTAGTTAATTACATCGTCCAAATTTTCCTGTCCCTCCATTATCATTGCACATCTCTCATCTGATGGTCTCTTTCTGCATAGAGGTGTCGACGGATGTCTCGGCGGTGCATGGCAGGATGATATGTTCTGAGGAAAACTACTTCCTCCTCCGTTAGGTCGATTGCCAGTATCGCTTCTCTGCTGGGACCATTTCGGGGCCGCCTGCCAGGGTCCTTTGGGACTCGGATCGCCTGTCTAGGACTATTAGAGCTCGGCTGCTGACCTCGTTGCCGTCTCGCTGCAGGGGAGCGGGTTCGTTGTCCTGGCCTGTCGGGGAAAGTCTCTAGCGAATTAAACTCTAGGAACCCTGCCTTCTGTACTGTCGTGGGTCCTTGGGTCGGCCGTCCCCTGTCTCCTTCACCTCATTCTTCCTTCCGAAGGTGCCCCACTTGGGGGCATAGGAACAATGGGCCCAGCATGGTGGCCTACGTATCGAATCGCCTCCATAATGAAATCTCAATCCCAATCCTAAGGGAGACTCACAATAATTCCACTAGACGTTCTGTTTGAATGAATACCGTCAAAACTTAATCTCCTAACCTTTTTTTCAGAACGTAACCTCTTAACCTCTTATTTTTACACGTCTACGGTTCTAATTTTCAGAACTGCTTGATACCGTCCCTATTAGGCATAACATTGTAAAAATAACCGCGAAAAACTTATTAAAAGCATAATTAAGGACTGATAGATACCACAATATGAATTAAACAAAGTTATAACAAATTTAGAGGATAATGATTAAATACCAGGTGCAGAAACTAAACAGGCAGTCCCGATATAATATATATATATATATATATACATACATACATACGAGGGCTATCCAGAAAGTAGATTACGTTTTGGAATAAAAAGTAAACAAAGTATAGGAAACAAATTTTATTATATACAGATGAAAGCCACACTCAAATACTACTTTTCGACATAGTCACCATTCAAATTAAGGCATTTATCGTAGCGATGTACGAGCTTGGAAATTCCTTCGTCGTAAAATTCGGCCGCCTGCGCCTTCAACCACTTCGTTACCTCTTCTTGCAGCTGTGCGTCGTCATCAAAACGCTGCATAGCCAGCCACTTCTTCATTGCTGGGAATAGGTGGAAGTCGCTCGGTGCCAGGTCGGGACTGTACGGCGGATGAGGAAACAACTCCCACTTAAAAGATTCAAGAACTTCACGAGTGACATTTGCCGTGTGGGGCCGGGCGTTGTCGTGAATCAACAAGATCTTAGAGCTCAACATTCCTCTGCGCTTGTTTTGAATGGCTCTTCTGAGTTTTTGGAGAGTTTGGCAATACCTTTGAGAGTTTATTGTAGTGCCTCTTTCCAGGAAGTCCACCAAAATCACACCTTTTCTGTCCCAAAAAACAGTCGCCATCATCTTCCTTGCCGACATTGTTTGCATGCATTTCTTGGGTTTTTGGGGAGAACTTGTGTGCCCCCACTGCATTGATTGCAATTTCGTTTCACAGTTCACGTGTTTCACCCATGTTTCGTCACCAGTAACGATGCGATCGAGTAAAGAGTCACCATCCTTATGGTAAACGTCCAAAAAGTTCAACGCTGCAGCCATTCGCTGATTTTTGTGGTCCTCTGTCAAGATTTTTGGAATCCATCTTGCACAAAACTTGTGGTAACCAAGCTTTTCGCTGATGTTTCGTGCAACAAACTTCGCGAAATTTGTGGAAAACTCAAAGAAAGTTCCGTTATTGTGAACCTTCGATTTTCACGGACTTTAGCATCGACTTTTTCAACAAGTTCGGCAGTCAATATGCTGGGTCTCCCACTTCGATCTTCGTCGTGAACATTGGTTCGGCCATTTTTAAATCTGATGACCCACTGACGCACTCCACCTTCAGTGATAATGTTGTCCCCATACACTTCACAAAGCTGCCGATAGATTTCTATCGGTTTACAGTTTTTTGCAGTCAGAAACCTTATTACTGCACGCACCTCGCGGGATTTTCAATTAACGCAGACATTTCAAACCGTCACAGTATCTGAACGGAGCACAGCACGAACCTCTCACTAGCACGGCTAGATGCCGACTGAGCTGCGCAACGCTCTGACCCCAAGATGGCCGCGCTAGCCCCGCCCCTAGCGGAAACAGACGAAAACGTAATCTACTTTCTGGATAGCCCTCGTATATATATTGAGAGCAGGAGACCCCAACGTGTAATGAGAACGAGGAACATGAACACTTTCCCTCACTGGTAGCTTCTTTGTGTTTCTTGCAGACAAAGGTGGCACTGTCCAAGAATAGACCCTCGTCCCTAGCCCATGTTTTGGCCCGCACATGATACGTGACGAGAGAGAATACACACTGGGATTTAAGATACACATTTTCAAACATGCTTATGCATTAATTAGCTTGACTGTGGGAAGGAGAAAATCGTGTGGAATACATGCCTCATACATTAGAAATTGTTATTAAATTCAAGAGTAGAGATGAAACACAACCTATAAGGAACAAGCAACAGGTCACATGACCCCTAAAATGTCCAAAATTCGGCGAAAGGAAGGGGAAATTTGTGCAATGGCGACGTTCGATGTTTGCTAGGAAAAACACTCTGTTTCGGCGAGTGAAGGGGGCGACAACTACTGAAAGTTCACCAGAGTTCGCGTTCGTGGATGAACGGAGTACCTCACATTAGGTGGTTATCGAACAGCCTGTGTTAGCGAATGAGAGAAACTGCACACATTACAACATCATTAAGATTTCACTTAACTCCGTTTTTGTTTAATAATCCTCCGGAAACACTATGTTGTGCGAAGTAAATCACGACCGACGTTCAGGAACAACGCGTACACAGATACATATAAGTCGTGTCATGCGCACAGCAACGGGCAAATCTCAAATCTCGCACCTAATGTGCGAATAACGTCGTCAACAGTGGCGAGTAGGACTAATTGTAACAAAATACTTGACATTCAAAGGTCGTGGTGTCTTCTATGTGATAATACCCACACACAGTCAGGACGCACCCACTCCCTGGAACTCAAAAGCGAGTATTCATGCAGATCTACCCTGAGAAAAACCCCGACCTGTTGGAAACCTCCCACCCGTAGTCCTCACCTATCACATATCCTATCATATGAGGTGTTGAGTGCCGGGAGGGCTCATCGAGGTGCTTAACGGGCAAGGACCGCCTTATGCTCTAGTTCTGAATCTAATTTTGTATCATAGTTGAGTTACAGATAACTGATCTTTAACCAATGGATTTTTGCTGACTTGATTTCTTCAGAACCTCTAATTGTCGTAGCCTATCTCGACTTAACTAATTGCCTTTTCTCAACACAACAGTTGCTGAGCTCTTCAATTACATAAAAAATTCAACTACTGCCTCTAACACTCATACGTTGATTTATAACACACGGAAAGTATTTTTGGTAATTTATTAACTACTTCTCTATCAGCAAGTTTGGAATCACATATCCTCTAAGCAAGAGTTTTATCCTTGATCATTCATACTTTCGTTTCAGTTTTACCGATTTAGGTCAAGACGTTATTTTACAAAGGCCATTTGAGTTGGAAAACGTTTATCAATTCCGCATTCGACTCTCCTTATCTATTCTAAGTTTATTATCCATTCTTCTCCACCAGAAAGAAGAGCATCGTTAGTTCGTTTTGCTTTCTATTCTTCATCAATTGAAAGTAATTCACCTCAGAGGAAGAATGAAATGATCCGAATCAGAGAAGGCTGCCTTAAATTAGCTGGATTTTCTGCCTCGCTTGTTTCATCTGATTGGATTTGAAATACAAAACGCTTTATAACCTATTTCTCAATTGGCGTGGGTAACGCAATTCTCTGATTAGTTAAGAGTTATGATGTGCATAAAGCTTCCTAGTTTCCTAAGGTTTTAATTGCTATCTTTGCGCTAGAAAGATATGCATTCACATAATTTACTCTATGGAATATTTATTTCGATATAGTGTGTGCAAATAATTTCCTTCAAACTTTTATTTCTCTATGTGATTTCAATGAATTGTTATAAAGATTGCATACCTTTTCATTATTAATACATAAGGAACGCGAATAGCTAAATCTTTAAAGACTAGTTGCTGTATGCCTGTCCTGAAAGTCCACATACTTCCGAGATCAAACACAAAACAATGAAAAGGGACAAAAATTATGGCTGGCGTTAACGTGGTGTGTGCATGGATCCCTGGTCACTTAGGCTTGCGGGAGAATGAAATGGCGGATTTGGCAGCCAAGACGGCTACCATGAAGCCCAGGGTTCGAGTACCATGTGTGACATCGGAAGATTTTAGGGCCGTATTGCGGAGAGCTGTGCAAACTTGCTGGCAGGAAGAGTGGTCCGCTCTCCGCAATAATAAACTTAGATCTGTCAAGGAACTTCCGATTCCCTGGGTTACCTCCTGTCGGTCATCTCGTCGCGAGGAGGTGAATTTGGCTCGGTTGCGCTTTGGTCACTGCTTTTTTACTCATAGTTTTCTCATTAAAAAGGAGCCTTCTCCACTGTGTCCGTTTTGCAATGAAGCGTTATCTGTATGACACGTGCTGCTAGAGTGTTTTCACCTAGCAGACCTTAGGACGTCTCTGCAGCTGCCGGCCAGCTTTGCAGAAATGCTAGCGGACGATAACGCAGTAGTGGAGAAGGTTTTTAGATTCTTCTCTAGATTAGATTTTAGGATTTAGCGAATAGAATTTATGGCTTTTTAGATTATATTTCTTTTGTTTTTATTTTTTTACGTGTATGTATTTTTTGTAAGTTTATTCACATATTTATAGTGTTTTAGAGGAATTTATATCTGGCTTTTGCCATGACAAGTTTGTTTTAAAAAGGGCGCTGATGACCTCTGCAGCTGAGCGCCCTTATACTCATCATCATCCCCAATAGAATAAAGTTAGGTACAAAATCCAGCAGTACTCCAATTTTGTAGTAAGAAATTACGTAGAATTAGAAATTCGTAAACCAGAATAATTACTAAAGTAATAAAAAATAAGCGGAAGAGCAAATCAACTCTAACTTCAACAAATTCTGGAATTCAAAAATAAATTAATGCTGGCAGAAAATTGATTTTTATTCCTTACTAACTACATGGATTCAAATTCCGTTGTAATTTTCAAGTATATGTCGAGCATCATGAATATTTTATCTCGGAAGATCTTCCAGGTAAATGTTAAATCGCTGTCCAAGCTTTCGACGACGCACTCTGCCGCCATTATCAGGAAACATCAGAGTAAAAACACATTTTGAATGCTCTGCCAGCAGCAGAATTACGTAACATACACAAAAGTAACCTTAAAAGTCGTCTACCACACGTCTACACAGCACACACAATTTACAACTAACTAGCAAAACACTCTGCCACGCCCCTTGCCGCTTATTTATATCCGGACCATCGTTTCTCGAAAGTTGCCGAAGCTTCACGGCCTTTCACGACGGCAAGAGAAGGAAAGACTTATCCAGACAGCTTTCTGTCTCTGCCTCTCCCCGCTTCTAATCTCCCTCTCGGCAAGCGCCTACGTTCTCGCCGCGGCCCGCCGCAATACAATACCTCGCGACAGTGTTATGGCATTGCAACACATTAACCGTAACAATAATTTGTTCTATCACACTATCCATGAAGGCATAAATTTAGAGGCTCAAAATCACTCATGGTTGGACTCGAAACATAGATCTTGGAGAGGAGGTTATCCCTGGTGACAACTGAGTTTCGGGGCCGTGGCAAATATAACCCGCGTTTCCTGACTTCCCCTACTCATTCGTTCCACTATGTGCTTCATAATCACATCTCTTATCAACCATTGTTTCATCTTCTAGCCATGCCCTTTCCTCGATTTTCTCATGAATTCAGAGTTCTTCTGTTCCTCGACAGGCGTCTGATCGCAGCCACCTACTGGGGGCTTGCAAGTTCTCTAAAAGAGAAGGGGAACATGGATATTAAAATGAGTGGTAATTAAGTAATATATGTTTCTTATCTTCACATTTGCTTGCCTTATTCTCTTTTCCTCACATTGTTACCTACCTCCCTGGGGCACAGGAAGAATGGGCCCAGCGTGGTGGCCAACGTACCGAATCCCCCCGTAATGAAATCCCAATCCCAGGTCAATGGCTCGTTTAGTTTTTGAAATGCAGTGTTTTAAACAAACCAGGTTTAGGGATGTCACGAAAATGTGAGATTTGAAATAAAAGCGAGCAGTGATTAAACACTGCCATTTGAAAGGCTTAACGTCTAAAGAAATCAAGGAGGAAATGGAAAGTTAGTTAAATGCAGAGGTTCTACTCCCATTAGTCCTGGACCCGCGCCTCCTTCTACCGGGAGCGATGCGTACTCCAGAGCTCTTTCCAATGGGCAACACCTTATTTCTTAGAAAGCCCCCACCCCCGCTAAACCTAACGTCAAAATGGGATGGTTGTGGATACGCTACTTACGCGCGTCAACCTCGCAGGGAAGACTACCGAAAACCTCGGTGGGGCCGCCTGGTGATCTAGCACTCCTTCTACTAGCTATGCAGGCTAGTGCCCGGGATTTACGAGGCAACCCTCTACCCCCACATGGCGGCCGTAGCCTGGCCGTGGGTGTCGGAAACACACTGCCCTCTCGAGTCCAACCAAATCCGAGCAACTCCCATTCGGGGAGGGGCTTGAATGTTCAGCCCGAGGTTCCTCTAGTAACGTCAGAGGTGCCATGAGTGCTAAGGGTCCGCAGCGCCCGCACCTCGGCAGCTGATGGGGACGGATCCCCTCCCCTGTGGGAGGAGCAAATGGACAGTTAGTTAATGCCAGAGGTTCTACTCTCATTAATCCTGGACATGTAGGACCAAAGACCCGGGGTTCCTTTGACCAGGGAGTTTAGGAGCTGTCCCGAAAGGGCGCTCGGCGCCTCCGTGGGGATTTCCATAGGGCAAGACCTAGAGACTGAGATGTCCCCCCCCCCCAATCTGGTCCTGTGGGCTCAAGACGGGATGGAAGTGGACGCCACTTACGGGCGCCAACTCCAAAATGGGAGGGCTACTGGTATGACCTCGGTGGGGCCGCCTGGAGATGTAGCACACCTTCTACTAGCTATGCTGGCTAGTACGCGGGAATATTAATGGCTTCCCTCAACCCCGTCCGGAGCCGTAACCGATCTCCCACGGGTATCGGGAACCACTGCCCCCTCGAATCCAACCTAACCCGAAGAACTCCCAATCAGGGAGGGACTCGAATGTTCGGCCCGAGGTTCCTCTAGTAACGTCAGAGGTACCACGAGTGCTAATGGTCCGCAGCGCCCGCACCACGGCAGCTGAAGGGGACGGATCCCATGCCTTATGGGGGTGGGAAATGGACAGTGCATTGAAAGACTCCGTCCCTTTATATACGATTAAATGGTGGGTTACAGAGTTTAAAATGGGAGAACGAGCTTCGTTCTGGACGCCCTGTGAAAGTCACAACTACAAAAATGATGGAACAATTTATCGTTTAGTGCTGGAGGACCTCATATTAAAGTTGTTTGAGGTAGTAGAGGGAACCATATGAAAAGAACGTGTAGGTAATATTTTAAGAAATGTTCTGGGCTTTCACAAAGTATGTGCGAGATGGGTGCCACGTTTGTGTACATCTTATCCAAAGCTGCAACAGAACTGTTTCTGTTAAGAATTTGGAGCTCTACCATAAAAATCCCAGTGAAATGTTGAAATGGCTTATTACCATGGATGAAACTTGGATACATCACCACACTCCAGAAAGTAAATCACAGTCAAAACAGTGGACTGCGCCAAGTGAACCAACTCCAGAAAAGGCAAAGCTAATTTTGGCAGGTAACAAGGTTATGACGAGTGTTTTCTGAGATGCACAGAGAATTATTTTTATTGACTGCTTGGAAAAGGGTTAAAGTATCACTGGTGACTACTACGCAGGCTTGGGCAGTTTGAGTGCTGAGCTGATAAGAAAAAGATGTTATTTAGCTAGAAAAAAATATCTTGTTTCTTCACGACCATCGTTCAGTCATTGAAATGGGAAAATGTGCGCATTAATTGCTTGGACATCCATCCTATTCGCCAGATCTAGCACCCAGTGATTACCACCTGTTCCCTAACCTCAAAACATTTCTTTGAGGAGAAAATTTCACAGCAACGAGGAGGTCATAGATGCGATAAATAGTTATTTAGACAGCCAAGATAAATCGTAATACAGAGATGGTTTAGTTAAATTAGAACACTGATTGACAAATGTATTAGCCTCTCTGGAGGCTAAATAATAAAGATAAATAAAGAAGAAAAATAAAAATGATTTTTCCCCATTGTGAAGTAGATAAATAAGTAAACATTAAAGTTCCAAATGTTTTTCCTACCCATTTGTTCCAAAAACCTTTTTTTTTTTATTTTATTTTACCAGTGGATATTTACATTTTGTAAAGAATTATAAATGCATATTACATCTCATATATTTTTTCTTACCCACTTTTATTTCTACCCACATCTGTGTTAGGTAGAGATAAGAGTAGCAGATCTGAAAGTACTGCCGCGGGGTTATTGTTCTAGTTTTATTTTTTCCTAAGTTTCTGTTATTTTTATTGTTGTTCCCCCCGTTTTACCTACGTCACGTTTACGAGCACACAAACGCATGCCGTGCTCTAGGCAGTTACTGCGGTCACCGCAATAGGATTATTGTAGATGAATAGTGTTTTGTACACTATAACTGTGTTAAAATTTCCTATTTTATATTCAGGCGAGGAGAACCTGCGGTGCATTATGATATATATTTCCCTCTGTGCTTTCCGTCATTCCTCTACCACTGAAAAGTACATCTAGATGTGACATCTCCTTACAAAGTTAGATATAAAGTCATTGTTTTACGGTTCTGTGACTCAAGCCGTTAACGAGTTTTACCTAACGCCTTTTGCATATCAGATGTCTCTAAGAAGACTTGGCAACTTTTTTAAGGAGAGCTGAACTAAACAGCGAAAAGGAATAACCAACTTTTGATATACTCCCTTCTGTGAAATATGGAAATGAAGAAAGTGGAGGTCCCCAAAAAATTTAAAAATAGTTATGTACTTCAAATCACCTTCTCAACTGCTCTTTAACAAGCTATTCTTTATAAAATGTATTTGTTCTCTCTGCACATTAAGTTAATTAGATTACCATTTAATAAGAGTTTAATTATACATTATTTTTTAAGCTCAGTGGAAGTAGGGTAAAGCGGTAAATTAGTAAAAGATTACGGGATGGCCACAATGCCCGCCTCGGTAGCATTTCTACTTCGAGTTCAAGAGGTCCCGAGTTCGAATCTCGAACAGGATGAGTTACCTGGATAAGGTTTTTTCCGGGGTTTTCCCTTATCCTAAAAGACGAATGTCGGGTAATTCTAAGCTCTACGGATTGAGCATCATTTCACCCATTCCATTCATCGTCCGATATGACTTAACGTTGGTGGACGTAAATTACAAAAAAAAAAAAAATGGTCACTATAACTCATCACGAAGTCGAGGATTGGTGACTGGCATGTAATACACTTAATAATAATAATAATAATAATAATAATAATAATAATAATAATAATAATAATAATAATAATAATAATAATAATAATAATAATAATAATAATAATAATAATAATAATAATAATAATAATAATAATAATAATAATAATAATAATAATAATAATAATAATAATAATAATAATAATAATAATAATAATAATAATAATAATAATAATAATAATAATAATAATAATAATAATAATAATAATAATAATAATAATAATAATAATAATAATAATAATAATAATAATAATAATAATAATAATAATAATAATAATAATAATAATAATAATAATAATAATAATAATAATAATAATAATAATAATAATAATAATAATAATAATAATAATAATAATAATAATAATAATAATAATAATAATAATAATAATAATAATAATAATAAAACCTGGCACGACAGCCTTAAGAGGGCCAAGGCCTACCAATCCGACTGCCGGCCTCACGCTCACTTACACATGGCAGAGGTGGGTGATCATCCAACCTATACGGGGAGGAGATGTGGTCAGCATCTCGACATTCCCCAGCCGGAATGTTGGTTTTCGTGACCAAGGCCGTTTACCTTGCGTAAGCTCCTCACACTCTTGAGGAGGCTGAGTCGGCACCGGTCTTATACCCGGGACTTATAATCCGCACGCCATGAGTGGGAATGAACCCGAGTCGCTTATCGTAGCCTGAGACCAAGGCATGCGGCTTTTGCCCGCTACGCCACGGAGCAGGACTGTAATAGACTTGCTGCTTGAGAAAATGTTCGCACAACGGTGGCTTGAAATTTGTGTATTTCTTAATTTTTATGCTGGAGTCTTCAGGAATGATGAAGTGATGCTTAAGTGTGGATTTTGTTTCCAAAACATATCTTCTCATGTAAATTATGAGTAAAATAAATGGAATGTTTTCAGCATACCATCAAAGCACATAACAAAATTTAAAGCATCGCATCCTCATTCCTTTCGATACAAAACGAGAAATATATTCAATAACATAAACACGAAAACTTCCAAACGTTTTCTATATTTCCATACATTTCAGTTGTTTTGGATAATTTTTTGCAAACTCAAAACCACCATAACTATGATACACGACATAGGTATAAAGTTGCCAGCCCATAGACTGGCCTTGCTTAAAAAATGCCCCTACTATATGGGAATTAAGGTATTAAACACAATACCACTGTGGATTCGGAAAGAAAACAGAAAAACGCTGTCCAAAAAACCTGTTATGAATCAACTTATTACGAAAGTCCATTACTCTGTTAAACAAACTAATTATTGAATTTTGTTTGCTGTATAGTTTCAAGCTCTAGCAATAATATTTATTAATTTTATTGATTTTACCTACATTTTCTTTTGTATTAATTATTAATTTTATACGTAGTTTTACATTGTAATATGTATACTAACAAGACACCAGTTTACAAGCTTTGCTCAAACATGTAAATGTTATTGAGTCAATAAAATTTGATTTGATTTTACTTTAAGGTAACTTGAGACGTTACGTTGAAACCTTGCAACCCTGTACTTCAATGTATATGGTATTTTTCTACGACGGGAGAAGCTAATTGTAACTGAAAATGTCCAACATTTCATCCGGCCTTAAAGTGTTAAAACATATTCGCATATAACAAAAACGAGGTATAAATTCCACGAACTGCGCAATAAAAGTGATGATTTGACTTTGTCGTAAATAGAATGTGACATTTGAATGTCGAGTGTGTGTTTGTGTGAAGGTTGCTTATACTGGTGAATCCTATCAAACTTTAATAATGTACCCGCGACAACGCCTTTCACTTGTTAATAACGGCTTGTAAGGTGATCGCTGAATGTTTACATAATGGGAAACAGACGTCCGTCTGTCCTCTGTCAAAGAGACAACGTTGAAGGGCAATACATTATTTATAGTCTGGAGGAATATCAGCAGCAGAAGCCACGTGACTTATCGCAGAACTTGTCCTCTACTGTGACATGCGTTCGCTCATGAATGAAATATCACATTGAAGAAAATTATTTTGTAAATTATTTTGGATCCCAGATATACCGGGTGAGTCACCTTCCCCTATTTTATTAATATATGCAACGTGCTAAACGACATGTGACCACTTACGCCTTTCCTGAATGTCTTCTAATGTATAATTTGCAGAGCAGTTTATAAAGAATTTTTTCAAGACAGGGGAAAAATCTTCAAAAGACGCCGAACTCAGCGAGTTGGATTCTTACCAACTAAAAAACCCCTGCGAGCCACAACAGACTTCTTCCTGGAACCACCAATAGTTGTATTACTTCAAGAAGAAAGGCGAAAGATGGTCGACGTACTACTGTACCAATTGAAGGTATATAGCACCCAAACCACTGAGAAGGAAAAAGCGATGCTGTGGTAGATTTGGGGCATACAAGCGGCGACCGATTTACTCCCCACGTTCGTCCTGCTCCTTCGCCTTGAGGACTGTAGTAATCATTGCAGAAATAACATGCTAGTTCACCCTGTACTCCAGCACAAGTGGAAGAATATAGTTTAAAGTAACAAGCTGACCAAGTTGGGCGTAACAGTCATGACGGATGTCATGAGGAGGAGGGCAATATAAAATCGTATGCTCCGGGGTGTCCGTTTGTGCACAGTACGAGCAGAGGTCCGTGTGAATGAGCCCCAGACAGTTCAAGTAGGATTTGAAACGGACACGGCCGCTCAGGAATTTGGGTGACATAATATCCAATTTCTCCATGCTTTCGATAGAACTAGGGTGCGATCTCAGGAATCAGCAACTTGGTCCACTGTGGCATTTGTAAGGAAGCGTACAGCAACCCGCTTTATAAACATTTAACTACTTCTTCAGTTTTCTTGTATATGAAACAAAATATTCAATAAAACTACTTCTGTAAAAGTTTATCTTAAAGTAAGGGCAGATATAAAAGTGAGTAAGCTTTTACAGAGGAATCCCTAGAGAAAGTATTGTGAATGTTATATATTAACTTAATATTATAAACGCCCGTCTCGGTAGCGTAGATGGTAGTGTGTCTGCCTCACGTTCAAGAGGTCCCGAGTCGAATCTCGGTCACGGTGAGCTACCTGGATAAATTTTTTCGGGGTTTTCCCTTATCCTGAAAGACAAATGTCGGGTAGCTCTAAGCTCTATGGACCCTGGACTCATTTGAGCATCACTTAACCCATTCCAATCATCCTCCGATATGACTTAATGTTGGAGGACGTAAATTACAAAAAACTTATGAACATATATAAAATATGGAAATTAATTTTTCTTTCACACTAGCCGTGTGTAGGACGCACTATGAAACGGTAGAGCCAGACTGAAACATTCAATGCCATAGCCATGATTTGCACCACGGATCTTCTGGTTGCCGTCTAGCCGCTCTAACACTTGAGCTACTATGACCAACGTGCCGATATGACATTAAATTCTGCTGATCCGGGCCTTAAGTACTTACAGCATAGTAAGTCGCCATTAAGGTAGTTATCTCATGTGTTCATGAGAACTCCTAGAGGTTTACCGGGAAAAATACGAATCAGTTGGAGAATTTAATGTCACGTCGGCACGTTGACCATAGCAGCTCAAGGGTTAGAGTGGCTGGACGGCAACCTGAAGATCCGTGGTTCAAATACCGGATATGGCATTGAATTTTTTAGACTGGCTCTACCGTTGTATATATAAAATATGTTCTAAAGAGAAAGACGCCAAAAGAGATATTTTGTTTGACAAGCAATGATATAGTGTGTGCCTAGAAAGATACAATTTCGATAAACAATTATACCTGCGGCAAATTTTATTATTCCTAAACCTCAGTTTCCAATTCTCACTGAAGATAGTACCATATTATGTTCTGACGTCACAAATGTCAGTATGAGGTTGGGGTCCTCAGCCTCTAAGCGTAGTCGAGAGATTTTATAAGCATAGGAGCGAAGCATTTGCAACTACGGAGCCATCTGGTGGCTTTGGCGCAACATCGGTGTAGCTAACATCCAATGATAGGTTGGCAGCAATGATGATGGTCACTGAACACGTATTATAGTGTTTTCATCGGACAAGCGAAAACTTTCGTGTTAAAGAATGGGTAGGCATGCAGATCAAAGTCTGCAATCAACGACAAAATATTTCTATCAAATCAAGTATTTCTCAGCTTCTCACGTTTCAAATCTGCGGCAGGTATAACACACACTTGACTGGACATTGAAGATCTGAATGTCAGACCTTCGGTCTCAAGCCAGATCAGGGCTAGGCCCCTCTACTGGCAGTGGAGTGTTTTGTAAGGAAGGATAATATGCAGCAGAAGATGAGGTTGCAGTTATATATAAGCCATCTGATGTATTATTTTATGTGCCTAGAAGCAGCCTCGGGCGTTTGTAGCGCTCTTCAGGATCGATGCCGTACTCACCTAGTCCGCGGATGAGGGAATTGGGTAGGGATGTAGTCTGTTATTGTGGGGATGCGTAGGTCATGTCGGATAACTAGATTGGGGTTGTACCCAGGGGAGTCTGTGGCAAAACGAAGGAATCGGGATTGTAGAATTTCAAGGTGGAGTAGGTGAGGCTTAGCTGCTTCTCCCCGTATATCACTGACGTACCTGTTGGCTGGCCGGAGTACTTGCTTATACAGGAGCAGTTTTGTCGGCAGAGATATCACCGATCGTCGGTTATACAGAGGGTAGAGCATACCCCTTCTTTTGCTAACTATATTAGCCGCATATGTAATGTGGTCTCTCCACGTCAATTTGATGTCGATTAGAACACCAAGATATTTAACGTAAGTTTTCCAATGGACGAATTGGAGGAAGATCCGCTATTCGTCTTCGAGAAATGGTGATAGCCTGGCTCAAAATTTGGCACCTACGCGTCCACACACAGAAGAGCCAGGCAGATATAACCTTTTCCAATATTTTACCGGTCGCGTCTTGCTACACAGAGATGGCTCCACCGGTAATATGTTATTGTGTAGAAAAAGAATTGTAATGATTTACAAATGCTTAAATAAATTATAATTATTTTATTCAGATATAGACTAAACTCAATTTCGTTTTATCACATGAAAGTAAACAGTAGGTATAGTGTATGCTGAGACAATATCGAACGAACAAATAATTATGTATGGAAAATGAAGTCTTCCAAGTTAGATACATATTTACATTTTTTGGCCAATGTGCTTCATTGGCACAGTACATCATTCCGCAATATAATCAACCGTGCTTTGTTATAATTTATTTGCTAGTTCTGCCCGTTTATGAAGAAAACGACGGTGTATAAAATGTCTTATATTTGAAAGAAACACGTTTCAGAACCATCAGTATAATTCATGTATTGATGTTTTCGATTCAGGCTGAATTTACAAAAGTCTCATTTGTCTACAAATCTAGTGTTGCACCCGCAATACTATTTCCTTCTCTTCGAAAACTGTTCGCGAAAAGATTTATTTGCTGGCACCGTAGCTCAGTTAGTGGTGCACTTGCTGCCGTGCTAGGGGCTCCAGGCTTGATTCCCGGCGGTTGATGTGGGGATTTTTCTCCGACCAAGATAATTCCCTATCTTCCCCAGGGTCTGGAAGTATGAATGAGAGTGTGAATGTGTGCGTGATCTAATGATTAAAACCCAAACGAATACTAGTTAACATCCTCGATATGTTCCAAAGGAGAACGGCCGCCGATATGCTCATTGGAGTTAAAGGCATGGTATAAATGGAACAAAACAAATATTTATCTACTTCAATTTAATGGAATTAATGTTTTAAGGGTGCAAGAAGATATGGAATGTATTAGGATTTAAACTGTAGGCAACTCTTTAAAAATCTAATCGCTATGTGGTTGTTTTGAATTTCCATTCTCTTTGTATGGCCAAGAGTCAAAATATGAATAGCAGGTGTCATTTGAGAAAAATAAAGCATTCGAAACTTTAATCAAATAACAAGAATAACAAAACTTTTCCATCTAAACTGTGATCTGGGTTCCTGAAATTCTTCGTGTCGCATCTTTGAAAGTTACTGAGGTGTTGTACTTTAACAGTTATACTTTTCACACAGAGGGCTGTTACTAAACTGGAATTCAGAAGACCTCAAGGGAATGCAGTAAGAAATTGGCTAAAAATATGGAAAAAATAGTTTTTGTTTTGTTTTTTAGCTAATAAAATACTTTGTACCTTGTAGTATTATAATCCAACTAAATTAATGAGTTTCAGGCATTTAAGGGAATGTAGCACCGAAAACCGCAAATCCAGCAATTTTCAACCAATCTTGCTGAAATTTATATCTTCAGTAGTTTTTGAGTAATTAATTTGTTAAATTAAAAATGTTGGCAAAATTCAAACCGCTGCACGTGATGAAAATTTTCAAAATTTTAATTTTTCTGTTTCTAAAAATATCCAGATGGTTATGAAGAAAATACATATCATATGAATTTCTTATACTGCCTTTGGTCCCAGAGGGAAAAAATTAAGTAATGAGCAAACAAAAAAGCCAAAAATTGATTAAACCTTTGAATTTTATAGCAATAACTTTAAAATATAATGAATATTAAAAATTCATATGATAGAAACCTGTTTTTGCTTTCTAAGATCATGTGTTGCACATTTTGGAGGGACTGAATCAGAACTGCATCCTGTGAAACTTTTTGAATGAAAAAAAAATGTTGAAAAAACTATAACTGAGTAAATCAAATTTTAAAGTCCAAAACATTTTCCTTCTCAGCTACATGCCTTGAAGGAGACTAAAATCCTCCAGATAGATAAGTTGGATCCTCTTGCCTCTTCCTTCTCTCTTCTACAGCAGTTTTCTTCAATTTTAGTTTCCTTCTGGATGTTTAAGAAGTTATCCTGGCAAAAATTGCTGAATGAAGTAAGCTTAATTGGTGCTTCCCTTGGCTAATTTTTAGAGATGCTGGTGAAATCTGTGTCCTTTATGTCTGACTGCAGCTTGAGTGAGACAGAACAACCTAAATTGAATTCACTGATGGTTGATGTCACAGCAACCTAAAGTCTCTTCTTTGAAACAAATATTTCTTTTGGGAAATTATGTCATATCATGTTATGTAAACCTTCATTTACATTTTGTGTATTACCCAATGTACATCTCCTTAGGATTTCATCTGATGCCAGCCTTTGGTACAGAGGCATTAGTTTTCTTACCACATCAGACCTCAAGTATGTTCCCATTGTTGTGTTATGTTTAGGTGTTTCTTCCCATGTATCGCTTAGCCTATTCATGATCCTAACTATGTACACAGTTAACAAATGGTCCCTTGTTTCAAAGAATGTTTTACCTATAACCTATATAGCAGTTATATGGACGTTTTGATGTATAACATACCGTTATAAATGTTAAATAGCAGACTAAAACTCATCAATTATATATAAACAGTATGTGGTTTAACGAGAAACAAAAGAAAATCGTGACCAAGTTAGAAACTCACACAAAAGCATAAATATAAACATTACTATTTTCTTTCAATGTTTGCAGCCAGTGTTTTGTTTCCATGGTGCCACATATTGTAAGAAACAACCATCATACCAGCATACAAAATTCCACTAGAAACTTTGCCCATTAATTTCAGATGTATTAATTTAGTACATTCAATCGAACTCAAATGACAGAATTTTGTGGATCCAAGAGCCGGCATGCATGTGCGCGCGGGCATTTAAATTGTCATATGGGGTATTTAAATGCCTGAAACTCATACATTTAGTTTGATTATGATACTATAAGGTTCAAAGTATTTTATCAGCTCAAAAAAAATATTTTTACCATATTTTTAGCCAATTTCGTTGCTGCATTCCCTTAAACATACTTGAGGCCTGAAGTAAGAAAACTAATGCCTGTGTACCAAAGACTGGCATCAGATGAAATCCTAAGGAGATGTACATTGGGTAAGGCATAAAGTGCAAATGAAGGTTTCATATGTCTTAATTGCCCAAAAAAAATATTTGTTTCAAAGAAGAGACATCAGGTTGCTGTGACATCAGTCATCAGTGAATTCAATTTTGGTTGTTCTGCCTCACTCAAGCTGCAGTCAGACATAATGGACACAGATTTCATCAGCATCTCTAAAAATTAGCCAAGGGAAGGACCAAATACGCTTACTTCATTCAGCAATTTCTGCGAAGGTAACTACTAAAACATCCAGAAGAAAACTAAAACTAAAGAACACTGCTGCAGAACAGAGAAGGAGGAGGTAAGAGGGTCCAACTTATCTATCTGGAGGGTTTTAGTCTACTTCAAGGCATGTAGCTGAGAAGAAAAATGTTTTGGATTTTAAAATTTTATTTATTCAGTTATAGTTTTTTCAAAATTTTTTGTCATTCAAAATGTTCCACACAATGCATTATTGATTCAGTACCTCTAAAATTTTCAAAACTTGTTCTCAGAAAGCAAACAAAGGTTTCTATCATATGCACTTTTAATATTCATTATATTTTTAAAGTTATTGATATAAAAAGAAAAGGTTTAATAATTTTTGGCCTTTTTTATTTGCTCCATACTTATTTTTTTCCTCTGTAACTAAAGGTAGTATAAGAAATTAACATGATAGATATTTTCTGCATAACCATCTGAATATTTTTAGAAATAGAAAAATTAATATTTCGAAAATTTTCATCACTTGGAGCGCTTTAAAATTTTTCCAATTTTTTTAAATTTGCAAATTAATCACTCAAAAACTATTGAAGACATAAAAACCAGATTTTTAATTTTGTGTCCACTATGCATCAGAACTAAATGGTAAAAGTTTCAGCAAGATTGGTTGAAAATTACTGGACGTGGGGTCCTCGGTGCTACATCCCCTTAAGATCGTATTTCCACTGAAAGTTTGGTATCGAATTTTTCTGAACGAATACAATACTTTTTCTGTGTTGTAAATACTAAAATAAAAAAGGACCTCTTAATTACTTGTGTTCAGGGTCAAGCATATTTTAGTTGATTACTATGTTAATGGAAGCATAGTATAAGTTTAGTAGACGGTAAGAGATTCTACGCACTTCCTGTTTTTCATCCAGTATCTCCAAAATGTTTCCGAAGTTAGAACAACCAACTTCATTAAGATTCTGTTTGAAAAACAGTGAACATGTTCACTGCCTCAGAAAATTACTCGAAGCGCATGAGAGACAAACTGTTACCCTGTTTTTCGGTTAAGCAGCTGTCCTGAATTTTAATCAAGTCATGTTTCCAACTGGAGAGGTCAAAATAAGTTTTGACAAGCTAGAGAAAAGAAGATGACAGAAAAAAAAAATCACACAAACATGGATATACCTACTCTTGTATAGTCTCTTATTACACGCATATATTCTTATATCTAACTCATTCTACTCGAAATAAATGTTGTAGAAATTGCTTTATTATTAATTTCCTCTTAGCAGATTTGAAAGATGTGGAAAAAATGTTTGAGGGGAGTCACAAAGGCCTTATATGACAAATTTTGACTTTTTTAAAAAAGTTTGTACATAATGAAAATACTATGACTTTGTGGGTCGTGAAATAAAAAGTCCTGGTTGCAAACACTAAAAATTGCTCTTTACTTCCGAAGAAACACACTTCGTACACAGTAGTCCAGAATTACGTCACATACACAATACAACTGGCAAGGTCATTGACCACAAACACAAAGCTGTTTACGCACGCGAGTTCAATTATACTGGTCGCCAAACCAGAAAGTGATCGACAGTAACCACATGGAAGAACGCTCTAAATAAATGGGAGGGCATGAGTACGCCATAACGGTTGCCATGGTAACGATTAGAGAGACCAATTAGAGTCGAGACGTTTCCATGAGAATGTTAGACGCTAAGCCTTGGTTGCCGATATTCTAACATGTGCTTAGCATGACTTGCGGACGAGCGAGTTACGCAAACGTTGCAGTAAATACAATACATAGGTTTCTGTTTCTCTTCTGATAACGCTGCATAAACAGAATGCCCTCGCAGTTAGAGATCCTGTACTGGTAATTTACTTTGCATTTTTTTTTTTTGTATTGTAATTTACGTCTTCCAAGGTTAAGTCATATCGGACGATGAATGGAATGGGTATAATGATGCTCAAATGAGCCCAGGGTCCATAGAGCTTGGAGTTAACCGACATTCGTCTTTCAGGATAAGGGAAAATCCCGGAAAAAACCTTATCCAGAAAACTCCCCCTGACCGAGATTCGAACTCGGGACCTCTTGAACGTGTGGCAGACACTCTACCACCACGCTACCGAGGCGGGCTGCATTTTATTTGTGGCAATTTGCCTTGGTTTAGGTGTGTCTGAGTCCGTGTATCTGTGCGCGTGTTGTAATCATTTACAATTGTGTTTAATTTATGTTTAATAATGTCTAAATATAGTGACAAGCGAAAACCTGAACGTGCTCGGGAACCAAATAAAACTATATTTGGTAAAGGTATTCCAAATAAAGGACATACACGGGAAATAATATGCTCTGTGAGAGAATACTTCGAAGAGGAGAAATTGAAAGGAGAGCATAATATTCCATTCTCTAAGTGCTTGATAGGACTTCCTGTGCTGTAGGTATCAGTAAGGGCATTAAGGTTAAGATTGGGAAAGAAAAGTATTTTAAAGAAGAAATACATTGGGGTATAAATGAGATACTCCCGGAAAAAATTACGTAAGCGGCATTTTCCCACTTTAATAAACATCAAAATATCACAGGCATGCCTCTTTTGTTACGATTACCTTTGCATTGATGTGTTCTTGCATGTTCTAAAGTTTGCATGTAGATCCACGACAGTACTATTGTCTTTGTGTACAGCATTATAAATAATTAATAATAATAAAATATCAACTGCAGTCGCAACTGAATCACCTTCGCACGCATAATCCTATCGCACTCTCCAAGTGGCAGCAATAGGCGGCAACGTCGCCTATCTCTCCGTACGAAATGTCAATCACTTTCTAGATTGGCGACAAGTATAACAACTGACTGACTCCTGTCATGCCATGCCATGTGGTGCTCTGGCGACGGACTGCCTTTTTATAGATTACCCACATTCCTGAAATTTCTCAGACAATCGAGACGCGGCTAGAACAAAGAGCAAGAACTCTCGAGAAATCCGTCTCTTTATCTCCGCCGTTTCGGCGAGCTTTCATCTACCCACTGACTGCCCGTCCCTTTGAATGCCTCGCCGCCTCGATCAACAATGGCCTCGCGACAATATAGTTCACTCTGTATAAATTGACATATGTTTTATTACAAGAGACCAATCTTTACTATTTTAAATTAATTTGTATAAATATAACTGTAATCTGTTAATTTTTTAAACTCCTGGCAAGGTTTTATAGAACAAAGTATAGCTCCAGAACTATTTAGTCTAGAAGACTGAGGTTTGTCTTATATTTCAGGGAAAATTCTGGTTCGTATGTTCTCTAATCCGAAATTCAATATAGCATCAGTTTTGTGGTTAAATTTGTTTAATTGTATAAACAACTTGTGGGTTGTAGAATTAAAAGTCTGAGTTGCAAAAATTCCAAATGCTCTTTATTTCCTTAGAAACACACTTTGGTCAACCCTTATAATAGCAGAATTACGTAACTTACACAAATACAAAGCTCAAGGGTTAACCACGAACAAAAGAGTTGACTTTCAAAACACAGTTGAACGCGGTCGATTCTCAGGTTCTAATTCGACTACCTCTGTCTCTAACTGACGATCGCGGCTCCTTTTATAGCTCATTTGTATTTATAGATGTTTGTAGAATATTCTCTATTCACTGTTCCGGAAATTTCCAGAGGAAACACGAACCTTTCTGTCATCTAACTTCATCTGTTTCTGCAAGCCTTTTATCTCCACGTTGCACTATATCTCCCTTATCTCTGAGTTGCACTATCTGTCTCCTTTTTTAATTTTACGCCCTCCAACGTTAAGTTATATCGGACGATGAATGAAATGGGTGAAATGATGGTCAAATGTGTCCGGGGTCCATGGAGCTTAGAGTTACACGACATTCGGAATAAACCTTATCCAGCTAACTACACTACCGAGGTGGGCTATTTGTCTCCTTGTGCGCCCGGCCGCAAAATTGCACAACAAGCTGAAAACTTAAAGTTGAACAATCCTGTGGAGAACGCTGAAACTCCACCCAGTGCTTCTAAAATGAAAGTACACAACACAGAAAAGAAGTATAGTAACATTAATGAAGATGAAACAAATATGAATATATTAATTAATTTTAATATGTTAAGTTCAGTTTTTAGTGACTTGGTCAGTTGTAATATTTGTGGGGGGAAAGTGACTCTGCATGTAAATGTTTGTCAAAGAAATGACATAGTAAATAACGTAACAGTAAAGTGTACAAATTGTGAGAGCATGAAAAATTGTTACACGTCAGAAAAACCCTAGTTCTTTGAAAATAAATTGATTTTATTTTATGGACTTAGGTGTGTTGGAAAGAGATTTTCATCTGAAAAGGTACTTTGTGGTATGCTAAATCTCCCCAGACCACCAATTAATATTATTCGCTACACATCAATAGTGTGAACAAGTGTGAAAAAGACAACTGAAGACTCAATGAAGACTGCTATAAGTGAATCTATAGTAAAAAATGATAATATTGACTTAGCTATATTGTCGCAAACGCATTGTTGAGGCGGCGAGGCCGACTATTTCAAAGAGACGGGCAGTGTAGTGCGGTGATAAAAGCTCAACGAAACGGGGGGGGGGGGGGGAAGCCTTCTCCACGACATGGCATGCCGGTCTGATCTTCAAGCTTATCCAACTGGGGTTACCTACACAGCTAATCAACATCCTACACAGCTTTCTCAGACACTGAACATTTAAAGTCACAGTAGCGGGGAAAACATCCACACTAAGACCCTTGAGAGGCGAAGTCCTGAAGGCTCTGTACTATCCCTCACACTCTTTAGTGTGTTCATGGCAAATTTTCCAACTCAACCACAGGTCGAAATGGCACAGTACGCTGACGACGTGTTGTTGTTCTGCAAAAACAGACACATACTCAGAGCCTTCAACCCAATCCAGAGACGCCTCCGTCTCACAAAAGAGTGGTGTAGGCGTTGGCGGATGTCCGTAGACAAAAGCCACGCCATTCTTTTTACCAAGCGCCACACCCCCGCTGACTGACCCAACTTCCACTTTAGAGGCCGAAGTATAGAGTGGACTAATTCCATCAAGTACCTGGGCGTTCAATTTGATAGACGCTTAACTTTCCGCGGACACATCAGGGAACCATCGGCACGGGTACAGGAGGCTATTGCCTCTCTGTACCCAATGCTGGGTTCGGGCTCGATGCTAGTCCGCTTAAAGCTACAGCTCTTTCGAGCGCTGATAATCCCACTCATGTTGTACGCCTGTGAAATCTGGGGCACGGCTGCAGATAGCTGGCTAGCATACCTTCAGCGTGCACAGAACAGAGGACTCTGATCCATCTATTCTGTGGGCCGTTCTTTTCCCGTGAGGTTACTTCACGAAGCTTCTTTTCTCCCATACGTGGAGGACGAAATTAGGCGCCGGGCGATAAAAGTTTACGCTCAAATTCCAGCTCACAGAAGCGCCCTGGTTCGGTCTCTAGGAGATTACGACACTACGAGACGCCGCTTCAGGCTTTACCGGGTACCCCGTATGGCATGCGGGCACCCGAGTTAACAAAGGAGTTAATCCATACAGCAGCATAAGCTGAATTTCAAAATCTCCAAATGAGCTGTTTGGCTACAAAATTTACCCCACTTTAATAAAATAAAACACCAGGGTGTAAACAAAAAAGCGGTTTGGCATCCTGTACAAAATTAAAGAGGAGCAAAAAGCTACCTCAATAAATTTACCCAACAAAAATCCCACATCATCCTGTAACCATCTAAATTAACAACCTGCGGTCAGACCCAAAACCTGGGTGGGTACGCAGCAAAAACCTTCTGGCTGTTAACAGTCTGTCAGTATTCGACTTGGACTTGGACTTGGGGGAAGGAGACGGAATCCTCGAGAGTTCATCTTTGTTCTAGCAGCATCTTGTTTGTGTGAGAACCTTCCGGACAGTGAGTAATCTATAAAAAGGGAGCCGCCGCCCTCCAGAATGAGTCATTTTTTAATTGAACTCGCGTGCGTGAACAGCTGTGTGCGTTGTGTTGTGGTCGTTGACCTTACAAATTGGAATGTGTATGTGACGTAATTCTGGACTGTCAGATTGATTTCTACGGAAAGAAAGAGCATTTTTGGTGTTTGTAGCCTGGAATTTTGATGTCACGAATACACAAAGTCACAGTATTTTATATGGGTCTTGGCAAAAAAAGAGGCTTTTAGTCCCAAAATTCATGTCCATCTATTTTAGTTTTACTTCAGCATTAATTTTCCCAAAACTACATTTTTCAACATAAAAGTCCCGTTTTCTCATAAACCATTAGTAATATCTTCATACAAATTTTATGACATAATTTAAATTTCACAGTGATGCTGTGTATCCTCAGAGAGTCAATATTCTCAAATGGATTATTTTAAAATAAATAAAAGGTTCAGTTTTTTAACGAAAAAATTAGAGCACGGTAAAAAAGTGTAAAATATGTAATACTTTAGATTCTTATACGAATGAGAATCAGTATATTCAGAAAGAACCAATACTGCGCTGTAAAAATTTGGATTACTATACCAAATATTTCCTGAGAAAACTAAGCATTAATATTCCCATTTTGACACTAATAATATAGGGCTTTACGAGTCCTCTTGAAAAATAGTATTTCAGAACTGCTATATACAGAATTTATTCAATTGATTATTGTAGTTTTTCCTGCGCCGTGGCGTAGTGGGCGAGAGCGTTGTTCTTTGATTCCCTGCCACGGAAAGCTCCCGGGATCGATTCCACCCTTGAGGGTGCGGACTTTAAGTCTCGGGTATAGGACTGCTGTCCGCTCAGTATTGTGAGGAAACTGAAGAGCTACTCTAGGTATCGAACCCTGGTCTAGATTGCGGATGTGGAATACTGACCAAATCTCCTTCCGTGTCGGTTGGATGATCGCCCAACTCTGCCTTGAGTATGTGGGCGTGAGGCCGGCGGTCGGGTTGGCAGACCTTGGCGCTATATTTGTTGTCACGCCACGAGTTTTTATTATTATGAATAAAGCACAATCATACTCTTAGAAATTATCAGCCTAGGCGGGGATTTAACCGGATACCTTGAGATCAGTTGGCCAGTTCGTAGCCAACTGAGCCACCCAGACGACTTAAATACTACCTCGTATTATACCGTCCAATACTACAAAGCTAAAAATAAAAATCTGATTTTAAATGATGCCACAACTATAGTGCTACGCTAACATTTGGATAACCAGTGACCAATCAGACAAGATTTCACAAGTTAACATTGGAGTATTGACAGTAGAGAGCAATGAATGCTGTTGTTTCGTTGTGTTGTTCATCAGTTATGTTGGCAGAACATTCTTATCTGGTTCTACAAAAGTCCTAGTTGGCCATTTTTTATTACTTGGAGTTCAACTCCGACACAAAACCAACATCCTATGAACATAGTCCGAGCTAGGAAGTGGTGAAAGAAAAGAAAGTATGAGAAATTTTACCTGAATGGCTGGAAAGCCTGCTTCGCCACAAGTGTCCACATTAAGGCCTGAAAGTGTCCTCTAGCAGTGGTTTGAAGGCAAAATTCTGGTACCCAAACTGTAACCAATGAACAAAGTTCGGTTTTAGTCACAGGATTGAAGAAAAAGGAAGTTGAAAGACAAATATTACGCGGGGTGGTAAAATCAGGTAAACAGATTCAGAAAGGCGGTTTGTTGACCAACATAAACCCTGCACATTGTTGTCTTGATTTCATGTACTTGACAATACAACTCTTACAGACATACTGTGTTACTGGTGCTAGAAATTATAATCTCTAAGGCTAACATTGCCCCAAAAGTACTCGTATAAACGCATTACACAAAAGTTGGTAAACACGAAGCTTCCTATATTTTCTGTACTGACGCAAATATAAATCACACGACATGTACGACTCGTTCTAATATGGAGGCAAAATCCATTACATGGATTATAAAACTAATCCGGGGCTGCTGTTAGGAAAAATAACATGACAATGTACGGCGGTTCAGTGGAAGCCGACAGATATGTAAAAACTCTGGCAGCGCATGACTGTGGGTTGCTGAGGCAAGAATTTGCAATGAGCAGCATGACATCGAAATGCTGTTTACAGGAAATCAAAAGCGGAATTTTGCATGTTGGAATTTGGAGCAGCAAGTTCAGTCAATAAATTGGATGACAGCGCCAGAGCAAGGAATCTCACTTTACGGTGTTTAGGACCCATGATGTTGTGGAAACCGTTGTCCTCAAGAGCGTTAGATATGTAGAGGCCGTTAAACTGCATTAGATGAATTTAAAATGTATTGACCCTCAACTGTAAGACAAATAATTTGCTGTTTTCAAATAATTTGACACTAAGGGGAGACTAAATGGCTAAGAATGACATATTTTACGCAGCTTAATGTTGTGAAATGCTTCCTTTATCTCTGTATTATGTATAAATGAATTCACGTTTGTTAGTATCACAAAAACTCAAGAACGGGTGAACCGATTTGCCTAATTTTGATTTTTAAATATTTTTGTAAGTCCAAGAAAGGTTTATGTAAGAAAAAATAGCTGAAGTAATAATGGACCGGCTTATTAACTAAATATAAAAGTACACATGCAAACGCACACGTTAATTCATTTTCGATAAACAAAAGCATTACGAAAGAAAGATATTCAACTCCTTTCCAAAGCCTTCAAAGTGATTTCACTTACCATATTTTATTAAAGAATGTTTATCGTTTGTTATCAGGACTGAATTTTTTTATGTAGCATTATGATATAACTTTAAAAGATTAGACAAAACATTAATTGCTGAACGCACTATAACACTATAAATATTTGACCACAGACAATTGGTGAATCTTTAGAGAGCTTCTTCATAATTTGTGTTTGTGAAATCGTGAATGTGAATTAAACTGAAACAAAACAAAAACTAAAACAAAATTATTGAATTCTTCTGTGAATTTCTGAAGTTCATGGAAACATTTTAACTGTGCCAAGATCTGACTTACGTCGTAAAAGTCAGTCAAATGTGCGACGAGGTACATCACGTGCTGACCGCACTTTTGAGCAGGGAGACGCAGGTAATGCTCATAGTCCTGTTGGTATGTCAGAATTGCGTTATTGTGTGTCTGTTTCTTCAGGGGATGTGGTTTTCGTACAAATCATTTGACAGAGATATAGACCAGTATGACGTAGTTAACTATTCCACAGAGTTTTTAAATTCATTAGAACTGCTTGGATTCCCACCTCACAATCTCAAATTAAAATGAGGATCAGTTGGGATCAAGCCGTGTAACATTAACCAAACACCTGCGTGCAATGGAACCAGACTAACTGCGAAGAGGTAATAAATGACGTCATCGATGCAACAATCATCAAGGGAAAGTACAAAGGAGAGGATATCTTGATCCCCCGTATTACGATATTTCCAAAGGTTTTATCTTTAGATTTTAAGTGTCTATAATTTTCCAAGCGTTTGGTCTTTCCAATTTTTTTTACTAACTACTAATAATAAAAGGTGAGAAGCAGGGAAGGCATTAGGAGTGGTTTGTTGGGATCCCGCATTGAGCACTCCTGTTAGTAGAGTTGACAATGCAGAGCCGGCCATCAATAACGGCGGGCGGGTAAAGGATGATTCCAAGGGGTCGAACATGACCAGAAGGCCCTCAGCGACGCCTGGGGAGTAGAGGTGAAAGTGAAGGATGGTAGTCAAAGGTGGAAGTAAGTCTTTATTAATAGTTTGTTTAAGATGTATTGGAGGGCATACAGTTACAGCCGTGAGGAGTGTTGTTGAGGCCATCAGGTGTGTGATTGTGGACGTGGTGGCTTCCTATGTTGGGAAATTGCGCCTGGATACTCTTGGTGTTCTGTGCGTCATAGTCAGCTATTCTTTGTTCGGCGTATTTCAAGCCATGAAGTCTGGTGTGGAGGCTGTTGTCCATTAGAGCTATTTTGAGTGGAGCTCTTCAAGTCTATTGTTGATGGTGGATGAGTCTGCTGGTTGACAGGGTAGTGAGTCGGTGAGTTGTGTCTCCACTCGGTGCATCTTCCGTTGTAGTGATGCCATAATCTCTTTATGTTCGATGGCTAAGTGCTCGGTTCGTTGCAGCTGGGAGTTGATGGCCTTCGTTGTCTGTTGCAGTTGAATCACTGTGGCTGAGAGTTGGTCGAATTGGGTGAGTCTTTCAGATAGTAGTCCGTGCGTCTTGGTAAGTGTGTCCTGGAGGCTGGTGAAGGCAGCGTGGGTGGCGTCTTGTTGTTGGGCTGCTGTGGTGACGGCTTCCTCCAGGTTTCCTAGGCTCTGGTTGAGGTTCAGGACCTCTGAGTGGAGGTCCTGAACCTCTTCCGCTGGAGGCCGGTGGTTGGCGGCGTGGAGTGCGGCTGACAGGAGCTCCTCGAGGGCGTGGAGTCTGTTGGTGACACCCTGCAGGTCCTCTCGGAGGCAACCAAGGGCTTGCTGCCATCCCGCAGGCTCGTTGGTGGCTGCTCTCCGGGGTGCTGTGTTCTGTGTGACTCCACGTGGATATGCAGGGCACTGCGCCTGTCCTGTGAAATGGCTGAGGCCATTGCACGTGGCGCAGTACCTGCGGCAGTACCTGTCTTTTCGATAAACAGAAATAAATTGCAAGGGCAGCCGTTGGAAGTTTGCGTAATCAACTTGGAGTTGCCCTGTTTCTCTCATGGATAATTATGCGCTGCGTGTTCGCGCATCGGAAAACCATCATTTTGATACCGAAATTAAAGGATGCAATAAGTAAACAATAGTAATGGGTTTCAAAGAAATTGTGTATCTTGGTTACAAAATGTGCGGGCAGGTGCATTGGTTTGAATGACAGTTGAGTTGAATCATGTAACAAAAGACACGAGAGAAAGAGAATTCTAAGGGATAGCACTTGACTTTGTTTGAAAAGGGTATTCTTCGGACCCTTCATAATTCCCTGACCAGGACTAATAATAACAATGGACAAGATAGTCACAGAGGGAATCTTTGCGTGAAAAGAGGGCTTCCAGAAATGAAAGTTACACACCCACACACAGCTGTATGAGGACAGACGGTCCGAGTAAGAAGTTTCTCTGTCTTGGTCGAAGGCAGCTTAGAACCTTAGGGAAGATTTGTCGGTTCATACGTAACGAATTAAGTATTATCGAGTAATAAGCATTCCACCTTCAGCCACTATAAACTGTGATATATTGGTAACCCTTGGTCAACAGCTTTGAGTTGATATGATGATAAAAAGAAACAGTCATTAGATCAGTTTGAAACGGGCATTCCAGTGTCATTAGAACCATCCTTACTCATACATACTCACGCATACCCTGAGAGACATTGCTCAACCCTGAGCTACCCATATTATTCGTTACAAACTTTAGCGTCAAAGTGAAACTGTGCGCCATCCATTTTATTGCTTAAATTTTTATTTATTTACACACCACAAAAGAAGACAAAAAGTATTGTTTATCAGAAAGGTTTAAATTAAATTAATTGTAACTGTGTTGTACTTAAACTTAAGCCCAAATTGTAGAATAAAGAACTAAGCATACCCTGAAGACGGGAACAATGTATGCCCCGAAACGTCGGTACATCACCACATATACACCTGGCTTGAAGCCTGTGAAAACTTGGAATAATCGGAATTTGTTTTATTTACTTATATTTCAAATACATTTTATAGCTATATTACATCCGCCACTTTGTACTGTAAATTTTGCACGTAGGGTACTCATGCACTGTGATACAACAGCCGCCACTGATTACCTGGTCGTCTAGGTGCATAATATAGGAGACCACACCCAAACACCACTGGTTCTATTTCAGTTTGTAAAATTGTACACATAATTAGAGTTCTTAATTAACTGTACTGCTCCACTGTTCCAATGTTTTCTCTTCATCAATATTTAGCAATAATGCTATCAAAATAAACATCGTTAAATTGTTTTAACACTAATCATAATGTTTAATAGGAAATAAACGTAAGAATAATTTACATTTATTGCGAAATATTCTACTTTTGAGTGCTACTTTATAAAATTAAGTTTAGAAAAATAAGAAATAAAAGACTTCATCACCATAGTGCCCGTTCTTGGTCTCACAGCTTAACCTCTAGCCAGCTTTTGAGTAAATAAAATGAGAGTTACAGGGGCCATAGTAGATCAATGAGCACATCGACTCGAACTTGGAATTTAATAATATAAACATTTTTATATGCAGAAAGAGTTGAGGACTTTTAAAATACTTAAAACTTAAAGTTTATGTAATAATAAAATAATATAAGTAATCATTATTACTTTCATTCCAAAGCTTAGGATTTCTAAACCCGAAAAAAAAACACCCTCTGGTGATTTTTAATCCATGTCTTCGGGTACTAGAGGCCAGCTTGTTACCCCTAGATTGTGGAGCACGGCCTTATAAGGTGAGACTAAACAGTTCATTAGTGAAGCTGTGGAAGTTATTGAGAAGCATCAGCTTGTGCTGACATAAAACTAATTGAGTTACACAACAGAAGCTACAACGAGTAATAAAATACTAGAGAGAAATATTAAAATAAAGAGGGATGAGAATGAATTGCAGCAAGAGTAAGGTTACAATAAATGTCCAGAACAGAAGACCAGATGCACTGAAAGTGATGTACAGCATTTAACACAAGTAGAAAGTTATGAATATTTAACTATTGTGCAATATCAGATGGGCATGAAGCTGAAAATTTTTGAAAAAAAAAAAAAAGAACAGAAACCAACCAACCACATTTTACTCCAAGCAGTACTATGTTTACAAAAAGAAAGTGAACAGAAGACTGAAAACGTATTAAAAACAAATGAGTATAACAGGTTGTTGTTCTCTTGTTAGCCATTTTCAAAACAAATTACTCCTTTATCAAAATTTAATGTTTAATTCAACCAAGATATATAAGATAAAAGCCTGATAATTGTAAGATGAGAAGAGTAATTTACTTCTGACATATTTTCGGCAATAACTATCTCGTATCAAATATGTTTCAAATAAGTAATTACTTAAAGGTTATTCTGAACAAGTTTTTGAAGAAAAAAGCTAGTGAATAGTACTCAGAAACATTGCAAATATGGGTGGTTCTAAACCACCTTTATCGTGAAGTTTTAATTGGATATATTATTCTACAAATTCAAACAAACACTAGGAAAGGGAAATTCAATACCTTGAGAAAACGACAAATACAGCTGTCAAGCTACGAATATTGGCCTAGACTGCATTCACGTGTCTATGATTAGATGTAAGACAGCTAATTTGGTTGATTACATTACCCACTATCATTTGGGAAAGGTATTTAAGTGTAATGTTAAATGAGGCTGATAGAAATACTCGTAGATTGCGGGTTTAAACTATTAGGTGTGTTCCTGAACGATTCAGATGATACTACGTGGTATGTCCAGAAAGTAAGTTCTGTTTGGAAATAAAATTAAATTGTGTACAGATACAGAAAAATTATTTATTGCACAAAATTCTACAAGTCTTAATCTACTTTCCCACATAACTGCCGAAATTTTGTAGGCATTTGTCATAGCGAGGCACAAGTTCTTGTATACCTTCTTCATAGAAGTTTGCCGCCTGTGTCTTCAACCAGTTGGAAACATTTTCTTTCAACTCTTCGTCCTTGTTGAAGTGTTGACCACCAAGGAAAGATTTGAGATGCAAAAACAGATGAAAGTCGCTTGGAGCGAGCTCAGGGCTATACGGACGGTGGTCAAACACGTCTCAGTCACAACCTTGTAGGATGTTTTTCGTTGCATTTGCAGTGTGTGGTCGTGCGTTGTCGTGAAGAAACACAACATCTTTTGACATCGCAAATTTGCCGATAAATTTCAGTTGGTTTCAGTTTCCTAGCATTCAGAAAACGAATCACCAATCTGATTTCACCAGCGGCGGGATTTTCAATCAACACCGACATTGTAAACAAGCACAACAAAGCGTACGTGGCTGACAGCGATCTCACAATGGGGCACGTTTCTTCTCCTTTATATATAGCGTCTACCACGCATGTGCGGAACTGCGATCGCAGTGCTGCAGTGGAAATAAATTGAAAGAGAACTTACTTTCTGGGCACCCCTTTTATTTCAATGAAACAGTCAGGTAACAGTTTTTAAGTTTAGGAACTTGTCACTGTGAAAGAGGAAGTGGAACGTGTTTACGTGGTGTCCTCCACCTGGTTTTATAGGTTAAAGCCTCTACTACCATGGGTCAGCAAACCTTACAAGTACATGTGTTTAATGTTCTGGAAAGAGCTAAAATATCTAGACAGAAAATTGTCATACATTAAAGTGTAACACATAAAATGTGTTCGAAATCAGTTCTTTAATTGATTTAAATTAATATAAACATTCCTTGTATATTAATACAAGTGATTAATGCACTGAAGTTATCAAAAATGATGATGGTGAAGAGGCATATATAGCTAAGATAGGTGACTGTAGATGTGTGTTTTGATTCGGACGTGTAGAGAGGATGGAAGTAAGACCTGAAGGGAGAAAATCACAAGCGAGAAGGAAAGAATGGTGAGGCAGATTGCTGCAAAAAATAACGAATTAACTTAGCATACTCATAGAAACCAGAACGAATTCCAAGCTGTCCTCTAACCAGAGCATAATGGTACTATAGTGAAGATGAACAAGAAGAAATAAGACCAAAAGACAACTTTATAGAATTTTTGTTAACATACATTTCCCACATAAATGCAATAAAGTCACTTGAACTGTTAATTCGTTAGGGAGAGTATGAGAGTAGGACGTTTACATATCTCTAACAGGAGTGTCCTACTTATCCCCTTCAGGAAGATAAACGCTGTTTATGAACGTGTAACCATCCAAATCCTCAATGAACTTGTCAATGCTACACAGAATTCTGGGACACGCTTAATTACGACCCTCTCTACATAAACACAAAGCCCACGTGCTGAGATGAACTATTTTCAAAATTGGACCTATAGTTGTAGAAAATTACAGGAAAGCCGACAAAGAGCTGACCTGAATATTGAACTACTGGCTTTTCACACGGGTTTGTAGCCAGTTAATACGACTCTAACAAATCATCTGTGAGCTGTTTTGATAAACATTCAGAAAGCGAAATTAAGCGGAAACATGTGTTCGGAGAATTAAAATAAACGCTATAGGTAATGGAAGCCGCAGCTTTATTTTATTTTATTTTGTTTCTGCACGAGTTATGTATGTACAAACATAGCAATGATTTTATTGAAGGTTTTTCCAAAACTTACATCCCTTAAAATATGAGGGTTGTTCTGTCAGGAATGATCATAATTTTTTACGGTCGTAATATTTCCCACTAAAATACAATCTTATTATATTCTGATACCTTTAATTTGAAACAAACACACCGTAGTAGTTTAATTGTTGATACTCCTGCTTCCCGCCTGTGAGAACCAGGAAAGTTCAGACATGTTCAGTATCGCCTACGGCTGCAATGGAAGTAACATGCAGTTAAAGTTGATGTTACAGGAAGATCCGGAGTTTATTTCAAACGTAGTCACTGCTGATCAAACTTGGCTACATCATTTTGATCCTGAGAGCAAACAGCAAAGCTCAGTGTGGAAATCTCCTTCATCACCAATCTCCAAAAAAGCAAAAGTGATTGCTTCTGCTGGGAAAGTTATGGTCATTTAATTCTTTGATATTCATGGAATGGTTTATCAGCATGTTGTGCCTGCACACACATCAGTAACTGGACAATACTACAGGGATGTCCTGAAAACATTGCAAGTCCATATCATGCGCAAAAGACCACATTTCTGTGTAGCAGTCTGGATGCTGCACCACAATAATGCGCGGCCGCATATTGTCAATGTTATTGGTGAATATCTTGCAAAAATCAACGTAAAATGCATCCCTCACCCTCCTAATAGTCCAGATTTAGCTCCATGTGACTTTTTTTCTATTCCCTAACTTGAAGAAACACTTTCGTGTGTTGCATTATCCATCATTGGGAACAGTGTTGAAGGCTGCGGAGGCGATTTTGCAGGATCCCTCAAAAAATGTTTTCCAGCATGTCTTTGAGTACTGGCAGAAATGCTGGGACAAGCGGATCGCATTCAGGGGAGACCATTTTGAGAAGAACCATCAAAATTATGAGGATGAGTAAAGGTACGTTGTCAAAAAAAAATGTAATCATTCTTTATTGAACAGCCCTCTTACTCACAGAACGTCCAAGTTTCTTAATTAGGTCTTAAACAGATTATACATCCTTTTTAACTTAGATAGCAGACATAATTTATAAATTATGGGTATGAAGTTATAGAGTTTATTTTTCAACCAGAAACCTTCAAAGATTATAGACGGAGGCCGTGGTTGTCCTCTGTAATGCGACCACAAAGTTAAATTTAATGATTTGTCTAGATTCACACACATTAATAACAATAACAGTGCAACTGAATATTTGCAAAATGCAATGGCTATACACGACGTTCCAGAAGCCCTACGTTGTGGCGGTTGGTCGCAAAATTGTGTGGGATGGGTGATGATGATAAATTTCTCTCACCTTTGGTGACAATCTTCTAGAAATCCTCTTGATTCCTCGGCAGCTCTGGAGCAAGAAATCTCACCTCTAGGCGTGGTTGCAAAGCATAGGAAGTTAATATTGCCATTGTTGGAGAATGAACAATTCTTCTCTTTTAAATATTGTTCAAGGTTCTTTTAAATATTGATTTTCTTCCAACGAAACAATTTCAAATTCCGATAAAATTTTAAATGATGCACACAAAGGTTGTTGCTTCTCTCATGCACACTTTATTAGTACAACATAAATGCATTCGTACAAAACCGTTTCTGCACACTCTCGGAGCTAAACAAATAACACGCCTTACTCCTAAAAAATCGCTTGCAGAAGGACACTATCTTGCAGTTAATCTGGAGATTATGTTGAGGCCAGTGAAAGCAAACTGGATTTGCAGGTTCCGGGAGTGTACCTCATTCCCTGTGAATGTGGGACACCGTATATAGGACAAACCGGAAGGTCCATCGCTACCAGAATAAATGAACATGAACGTAGCATTCATTTAATGCAACCTGAGAAGTCTGTACTGGCAGAGCATAGTTTTGATAACGACCATAGACCCAAATTTCGGGAGACGACCATCTTGGCAAGTTGCAATAGTTAATGGCAGCGGAGAGTTAAGGAGGTTTTGGCCATTTCCTCTGAGAGGAGCGTGCTTAATCGTGATGCTGGATTTCAGTTCAGTTCCTCTTGAAAACCGGCCTTAAAATGGAAATCCGTCGACTTAAGAAGCACAGATAACTATATCTTGACAATGAAGCTCAGTAGTTACGTTTCTTTGACCCAATTAATTTTATATACTCACGCAATTTACTGAATGGCATTTAATTTACTGAAAACAGTCTTTTGTTCAGTAATGCAAATTTTAATAGTGTTTTGTCTTTGTTTATATTTGTGTTATAACCTGTGATACACTTGTAGCTTTAGCATTTAGTAAATATCCTGATTATGGGAGAGATGCACACTCCCGAAACGTCGATTTCTAGTCGTCTTTACACCTAGCTCGCTTCCCGAGAACAACTTGAGCCTGGTATTTACATCTTTTATTCCTGCTCATAAAAGGGGAAAGGAATTTCAAGGTTAACACCAGCAGTGAAAGGCTTTTGTTATCACTCAAGCCTATATTTCCCTATTACCTAAGCAATAGGTGCAAGGGAATGTGTAATAAAACCATTTTCACAAATTGTATCTGATCTAACATTAATTAGACAAATAAGCCTCCATTTGCACAATATTGAGTAGAGAAAGTCATAAGTGCAACACTAACTTTTTCTCCCCTTTTATGGTGGCCAATCTACAGTTACTAAAACTGTTGTGCAGTTCAAGTAAAAGCTGTTACCATCAAAGTTTCATCATTGTGGCATAGAATTCATCACTGATTCTATAAGAATATGTTCCAATTTTTTCTATTTAGATGTTTTCATAATTCCATGAAGCAATATTTATTAGTGTTAAACAATATATCGAAAAGTAATAACTATTGAATTACGTAAATAATTTATAAGTAAATGATGACGTGATGGATGACTATGTTACTTTATAGAAATGAGTGTTTATGGGTATTTTTACTGTTTGTAGTAGGTATTGTTCTATTTTTATTCTTTAATTCGTTCGCACGTTAATTCTTCAGAGGTGTACGGTGTGTTAACTACCAGTTATGCAAAGGTTTACCTCCAGTAGAGTTCTTTCTTGTTGCAGAAGCAAATAGGCTTCTTCCGGTTATCACCGGCTGTAGCTTTACAGTGCCACGTCTAACTAGAACAAGTCTTGTAATATTTCATAGTATTGCAACAGGAAACTGTGAATGTTGTGAATCATGATGTATGAGACTATATCCACGGATAGTACAGAGGATGCATAAAGAGCTAGAGCACGAGACTGTCATCCGGTATTCTACAACTTCCACCCGAGTTATACATACACAAACTGCAAATAGCGCAATGAAAACTCTGTTTCCAGCATACATACACAGAAAAGAAAAACAAAAACAGAAGAATGATGTTTGGCACTCAACACGAATTGTTTTGCCTGGTTACCTCGTTCATATAAATTCTAACCGCTTCTCACATAGTATCCATGAAGAGAACACAAACATTTTCTATGCTGTAACTAGGAAATTTAATTATATTATTTTTATATACTAAAGCAAGGACAAAGCCAGAACCATTTTTGTTTTTCCTACAGTTTAGTCATAGCAAACAGAGAAAGTATACTGTATTCTACTACAAAATCGATAAAGATGTTTGACCAGATGTTTGTTACTCTAATGCCCGATTTCACCAACAAATTTTAAGATTTAACACATGTTTAGCAATAGCTAAAACAAAAATTTCATTTCACCAACATGTGTTAGCGTAACATTCGTGTCAAATCTCTTGTTAATCTAAGAAGCCGAATTTCTAATGTTAAGTCCTTAACAATTGTAAATAGTCAAGCTGGCGAGCAGGAACTCAGCTGTTGATGTCGATTTGCTATATTTAAGATCGTCTAAATGGCATTCATAATAGAGTACGGCCTATGAGGAGAAATTATTTTGAGGAACTATCCCAAGAAAATTGTTTTACGGAGCTATAGACTGTTGAAACAAGTTGCTATGAAGGTTACTGCGGAAGTACAAGAGAGGTTAGAACATTCATCGAAAGGAATATGCCGATCTCGCACTAGCTTCAAGTATCAATAACCTTGCGATTTTAAAAATTCACTGAATTATCTGGATAATACATTGTCCACCTCCCGTCTTGAAACGTTTAAGGCACTTGTTCTTCGCACCTCGGTTTAAATTTACGTAATACTGACAAGTTGACTTAACGTTAAAGGACGTAAATTAGAAAATAAAAGTTTGGAAAATTATTTACGCCATTGAATGTTCAGCTTCATCCATTCTTATCAATTCCAAATGCTTACTTAGGGTCTTACTCTAGCCAATCATGCGCCGGCTAGCACAGTGTGATCCATATAAATCTGAACCATTTTAATAGGCCATAACCTTTGAACCAATAATATGTTGAGACGATTGTGCAGGTCTAACCATATTCTCTGAAGTTTTACGAAGAGTCTCCTCAGCAATGTTACTTATATAGGCTCGAATGGTTTTCTTGAGAATATCAATTGTCCGTGGCCTATTCTTATACACTCTATTTTTAGATACCCCTACAAGAAAAACTCCGGTGAGGTTAGGTCAAGGGATCTGGGGGCCACAGGCCTTCGAGTGGTCAAAGAAATTGGCTACAAGTTCCATGGTGTCATTAGATTTAGGGCAGGTTGCTCCATCTCGCTGGAAATAACATTCTATCAATTCGATATCATCTCCATAAAACGTCAGATTTTTTTGCTGTAATTTACATCCTCCAGCGTTAAGTCAATTTGGACGATGAATGGAATGGGTGAAATGATGCTCAAATGAGTCCAGGGTCCATAGAACTTAGAGTTATCTAATACTCGTCTTTCAGGATAAGGGAAACTCCCGGAAAAGCCTTATCCAGCTAACTCACCCTGACCGAGATTCGAACTTGGAACCTCTTGAACGTAAGGCAGACACGCCACTACTACGCTACCGAGACAGGTATTCAGAAATATGGTGAGACGAGTGCAAACATGTATAGATGCTGGTGGAGGACATTTCCAATATTTTCTCGGAGATGTAAATAGTGTAATGTAAACTTCAAACTGTGTATTACATTCTCCCAAAGCTGCACGTATGTCCTGTCATTGGTTCAAAAGTTATGGCTTATTAAAATGGTTCAGGTTTATATGGATCACTCTATACTCTCCATAATGGGAGTTCCTAAATTTATTTATAAGCAGAATACATAATAACTACGAATTTTAAATAAATTATCCACATATATAAAAAGTTTCAGTTTCTATCAAACATCAAATTTCGAAGATTTACATAGACTTATGAAAATTCCATATATCACTAAATATTCATATAGTAGAATGCAGAACATGCCGTTTCAGACAGCACAGAGGAAAGTTGCGTAAATCCTTGTCAAAGACAGTTGTTTTCAACGCAATTAGGCAATGTAAACATTATATACTCTAAGGTTTTGCTTCACATGGGAAAACGTAGTTGTTTACTCAAGAAGAAACCTTTCCTAATTGGTGTATAATTCTGGATATGCTTAAGCACGCTATCAAACGATCGTAATATGGTTGCATTTCTCTCAACTGAGGTTTCTTAGTTGACGGGGCTCGAGGTATTATCGTAAATGCGCGCTTACAGCTGTAACTTTTTCTTTTTCTCAATTTTATAATAACGGAATGAAGTTTTAGTGTGACAATATTTCATGCTCTGGCAGATATTTGCTTTACACAAGTGCGTTTAAGTTCTAACACCTATTTTTTCAGGGATGGGACCAGATAGGAACTTCTATTAAAAAATATTACACATGGACTCTTTGTGAATGCGTGAGAGAAACGGCAGCACTGGACAATGCATAGAACTCTATGGCAGCGACCAGAGTGATCTTTTCATTGCAAGAACAGCGTGTAATCGTTCGTTTTCTCCATTTTCGTGGTGTAACACCTATTGAAATTCATCCACACTTAGGTGAGGCATATGTTGATGGTACCATGGATATGTCTAATGTGCGTTCCTGGATGGGACAGTTTAATGAAGTCAGAACATCGTGTGACAACAAACCAAGACAGTCACGGCCTCGCACCAGCCGGTCTGACGACATGATCCAGCGAGTGGAGAACGTTCTTTTGGAGGATCGGCGATTGAGCATTGCAGACATCGCCTCCAAAATTGGCATTTCCGTGGAATCAGTGCACACAATCCTGCATGAAGATCTTGAAAATGCGAAAAGTGTCTTCCAGATGGGTGCCACGAGTACTGACGGATGATCACGAGGCTGTGTATTTGGCAAATTGTCAGGTGATATTGACGCGTGAAGACGGCATGAATGGAACATCAATTACACGCTGTTTTTGCAATGTAAACGTCGCCATTTTAAGAATCAAGAGCAGTCCTAACTGTCGTTGCGAGTTCTATGCCCTCGACAGTGCTACCATCTGTGTCACACATTCAGAGTCCACGTGTACTTTTTTTTTTAAAAACAGAACATAAGTTCCTATCTGGTCATAGTTCTGAAAAAATAGGTGTTATAACTTTAAGGTCCCTCGTAAAACACAGTCATTTTAAACTGAGAAAGCGTTTCAGCATTAGTGGTGATACCTGAATCCCTTTTACCATCACCAAAGGAGAGTTTATAGTTCCTGTAGCAAATTGATTCTATACTGCTTGGAATTTAATTTCTCCCAAAAATCCTTTGTCGAGATATGACGAAAAACGCCCAGTTTTATTTCTCCTTAGGCCAAAGGGAGGAAAACACATTTTAAATAAAGGCTACTCTATGCTGGCATATGATTATATCTTTGTCTCTGTAAATAGCTTAGCTCAAAAGCGAAATGTCTGATAGATATTTAATTTCGTACTTATGGTAACTGTCTTTTAACAGTACAACAAAGATTTATTCGAAATTCCATCTCAAATTTTCCTTTACATTGAAATATGTATTGTTTATTTACCCTTCAACTACTCAAAAAATGTAAATAAGTTTATATCTGGGATAGAGACATGCATATTGTAGACTTTTCTATGAATATCTTGTGAAACTTCGCTAATATTTAAAGATATGCAATTTCATAAATTACTTAACTTTAGTTTCAGCCTTGTTCGAGTATTCACCATCTTCCATTACTTGATGTCATAATAAATGTTTTAAATAGGTAACATGTTCTTTTGTTTCCCATCATCCCTTACAAAAAGAAAGAAAATCTAAGCCCAGATATTCCTACTGCGCTTTAAACCTTTGATTCTCGTCTGGTGTTAAACATTTACGAAGAATTGTATTTTTAACAGAAGATAAATAAGAAAACACGCTTTATGTACTTAGTGTGCAGTGCGGATATTAATATAACATTTACTCTAATGAGTAAATAAGGTGGTGAGATAGAAATATTAGATCTTTCTTTTGAACTAACATTGCTTGACAATTAAGTGAAATGGGCATTAGGCATTTAACTTACTGCTTTTAAGTTGTACCATTGATAAACACAACGAAAATACATTCTTAAACAAAATAGTTAATTCAGTTATACATTCTGCATGAGCGTAAAATCTATAAAGTATTCAAAATTCCTGTCACAACCACCTTCATCATTAGAAAGCGAATTTTATGACCAAAATATTTATAGATCTGGTTAATAACATAATGACGTTTTTTAACAAATAACGTAATTGATATAAATATAACCTGAAACAGAGCACGCATTAAAATCGATGCAGAGAAGATTTTAATGGTTATTTATGGGACTTACGGATGTTTATCAGCGAGTGAAAAAATTTAACGCCCGATGCGTTGGCACCGAAGGCTTAAATTTCAAGGGCATGACAAACATCAAACCTCGCTAGTCCCATAGGTAACTTTATCCGTTATCTAGCAAAAAAATCACGTGACGTGTTTTTTTCTTATGTTTGCGGATGAAATATATTTCTGTACATAGAAGTTGTGATGTGTTTGTTTCTTGTTTTTCAAATAACTAAAGAAAACTTGACAATCGGACTACGAGGTAATCGATAGTCAAAGAGAATATAATATAATGTCTTTGACACTATATTGGATTTGGCGTCCCTGGAGAATAATGTGTTTTTTCTCGCAAATTTTAACTTCATTCTTCTGCTTGACATGATATATTGACTCCAGTAGATATTGTGACTTTGTGGTTTCGTAGAATTAAAAGCCTTATTAGATGAAATTTAAAATGCTCTTTATTTCAGTAAAAACTCCACTTACAGGCTCTAAAAATGACATGTCATACACAAACGCAGTATCTCGTTGTTCCACCACACATAAACAAACAAAAGCAATCACTTGTGGTAAACTTGAAACAGCTGCACACAGACAATTAACAGTTGTCAACTAGTAACTCCATTAACAACTGACTGACTTTTCCTTGCCGTTTATTTATACCCGAGTCATTGTTTCTCGAAAGCTGCGGAAGCTTCACGGCCTTTCACAACGGCAAGAGAAGGAAAGAATTATCCAGACAACTTCAGTCTCTTTCTCTCCCCACTTCTGTCTCCTTCTCGGCAAGCGCATAGCGTTCGCTTACGCGCGGGCCGGTAGCAACACAATAATGACTCGGCGACAGTATAATTCGACTGTTTGCAGAGGTTATTCATGTCTGACCGTAAATGGCCTACATTTCAGAAACAAAAGTATCGTGTAGTGATGTGTTTTTTTCTTATGTTGGCGAATAAAATGGTTTATCCACAAATATAAGTACCATAAAAGCAGAAAAAGTTATAAGGTGAACATACACAGAATATAAAAGATATTTTGGGATAAATTTGAGCTTTATATCCTCTGTCTTACTTGATCATCATTTGACACATCATTTTACGCCAGATATAAACTACATAAATAAATGTGGTTAAAGTTACAGTAAACAAAACACAAGTAAGTGAATTTTCCCAAAATCGCTTATACAAAGCTAAATCTTCAAAGAAATCTGGTTCATACCTTCACAGTATGTAGGTATTATAAATTCTAACTGGTAAATAAGTCTAAATAAAAGTGTGCTGCTACAGCAAACACTTATTACACTAACAAATTAAACTGAATTTAACTTAATAGCTTAAATGTTCAATATAAACATTAAAATTTATCTAAATAAGGAAATTCAGATATACAGCGTGGCTTTAACAATAGAGAGCAAATGCAGCAGTGGGGTAATATCCCTAATATTTCATTATATGATAACTTGCTTCCATGCAAACAAAACTAATTTGTGTTTCAACGAGTTGTTATTTATCAAATAATTAACCTGTACCTCAAATAATGTTGGACAAAATTTGAAAGCATTATGTTATTAAATTTAATTATAAATAGAAATACGTTTTAATGAATGCAGGTGAAATTACACCAATGATATCTGCATCTGAAGGAATATAATAATAATAATAATAATAATAATAATAATAATAATAATAATAATAATAATAATAATAATAATAATAATAATAATAATAATAATAATAATAATAATAATAATAATAATAATAATAATAATAATAGTAATAATAATAATAATAATAATAATAATAATAATAATAATAATAATAATAATAATAATAATAATAATAATAATAATAATAATAATAATAATAATAATAATAATAATAATAATAATAATAATAATAATAATAATAATAATAATAATAATAATAATAATAATAATAATAATAATAATAATAATAATAATAATAATAATAATAATAATAATAATAATAATAATAATAATAATAATAATAATAATAATAATAATAATAATAATAATAATAATAATAATAATAATAATAATAATAATAATAATAATAATAATAATAATAATAATAATAATAATAATAATAATAATAATAATAGTAATAATAATAATAATAATAATAATAATAATTTGTGAACCAATTTAACTATATTCAAAATACAATGCTAAATAAAATGAAGTAAACTATGCTAGTAAGCAAAACAATGTACATTATAAACTACACACAGGCAGCTGTTCTGTAAGATTTTATTGTTATATTGATATCACAGATTGAGCAACCACATACTATACTGCCCGTCTCGGTAGCGTGGTGGTAGCATGTCTGCCTCACGTACAAGAGGTCCCGAGTTCGAATCTTGATCAGGGTGAGTTACCTGGATAAGGTATTTCCCGGGGTTTTCCATTATCCTGAAAGACGAATGTCGGGTAACTTTAAACTCTATGGACCCCGAGCTCATTTGAGCATCATTTCACCCACTCCATTCATCGTCCGATATGACAAAGTTGGAGGACGTAAATTGCATAAAATAAAAATAAATAAAAAAAAAACTTACTATAGTGTGAAAAAGAAACACCGCGTCTTGGGTTTCTCTGCGCAGTTCGCTACCAATTAGCAAAAATTAAAAAAAAAAAAAAAATAAGTTGTAAGTCGGAATTAAATATGTCTTACCTGAAGTTCAACTTTTCCCTACACGTAGGCTGCAAGTATCTGTGGGAAAGCAACTTATTACCAAAATTGCATGTAGCAAAGAGAAATTCCGCAGTTGAGTACCACCTTCAAATGATGTTTGATACTAAATATACAGGTTGATATATGACGTGCGTTCAAGTTATGGAACCTATTTTTTTCAGGGCTGGGACCATATAGGAACTTCTGTTTTTTAGCAAACACACGTGGACTCTTTGTGAATGAGTGACAGAGATGGCAGCACTGTACAGTGCATAGAACTCTACTGCTAGTGACAAGAGTTAGGACTGTTTTTGATACTTAAAATGACGACGTTTTCATTGCAAGAACAGCGTGTAATCATTCGTTTTATACATTTTCGTGGTGTGACACCTATTGGAATTCATCGCCAGTGGAGTGAGGCATGTAGTGATGGTACCATGGATGTGTCTAATGTGCGTTCCTGGGTGTGACAGTTCAATGAATGCAGAACATCTTGTGACAACAAACCAAGACAGGCACAGCCTCGCACTAGCCGGTCTGATGAAATGCCAAATTTGGAGGCAATGTCTGCAACGCTCAATCAGCGATCCTCCAAATCAATGTTCTCCACTCGCTGGATCATGTCGTCGGTATATTTATGTAAGGGAAATTGAAGATAGCAGTTGTTTATTTGTTAGCACCTTCAAATATTTGTAGCTTTTATCAGATGAGGTGTTGTTCATTTTCTTGTCTCTTGGACAAGATTTGACTATCGCTTGAAGCATTCCTCTGCTCCTATATTCCGCTTGCATCTAGGAGAAAATTGTTCATCTCGATAAATAAAGTGGAGAGATAGATGTTCGTAAAAATAGATTGTACAAAGTGTACATATTCTAAGTGTTCCATTAATGTTTGTGTCTTTTGCAGTAATATATATTTTGTAGCACTTGCCAAATGTTTCAGTGATAGGACTGAGATTCGTGCATAAGGCTTGTTAACCATGCTATTTACATTATCTTATTACGTCCAGGTACAGTCCCAAGTTTCTAAGCCAATCAATAGCTGCCGGGGAAGTTTAACGGTAAAAGAAGGAAACAAATGAGTTAAGATGGTTCTCCCGCTTTTAACAAGATGATTTGCGGTGCAAGTAAATTTCCCTCTAGCAAATCTAGACGCTCTCTACTAGAAGGAGATTGATTGATGTATATGTAGATGCTGCATTTAAAGCTCCGTTAAGTTATCCATCAAAGGTAGTAAGTTTTGGTGGTTTCTGAGAGACTTCCAAGAATATGTCAGTAATTTGCTTTTCACTTCTATGAGGGAAAAAGTGCATACCTTAACCTCGTTTCCTTTAGAAATTCATGATACTTAATCCCCTATTCTTATTAATATCCATCGTATTATTACTATTATAGCTATTTTTGTTACTATTATAGCCCGGCTTAGTAGCGTAGATGGTAGTATGTCTACCTCACGTTCAAGAGGCCCCGAGTTCGAATTTTCGTCAGGGTGAGTTACCTGGATACGATTTTTTCCAGGGTTTTCTTTTATCCTTGCAGACAAATGTTGGATATCTCTGAGCTCCATGGACCCTGGACACATTTGAGCATCATTTCACCCATTCTATTCATCGTCCAACATGACTTAACGGTGGCGGACGTAAAATTACAATAAAGGTACCACCGCCACCGCCGCCATCGCCAACGCCACTATCATCATCATCATCATCATCATCATCATCATCATTATTAAACGGTAAGAAATGCTATAAATGCTACTGGACCAAAGTATTTCTTAAGATTGAGAACTGTTTTAATCAATGATCCAAAGAGCTTACTGTATGCCAAACACAATAAGGCAAACCAGAGTAATGTGTAACGTAATCACTTTTGCAGTCTCCATGGTGTCTATGATCCCCTTCCTAGTATGAAAAGGATGCTAGATTCATCTACATTACGCAAGTGTGGTCACATAACTTATCCCTGCCTAATACCTATCCGTACAGTTACTGCAACAAACATTAGATCTGGCAGCATGGGTGAATCATCTGAACTCTCATACACTCATTTTCCTAGTAAACAGATCCACTAACAGAGCAGATAAACCGTTAGAACCGCAATTCCCTTCATTCATCTCTTGCCTTCTTGTGGAGGGTAGACAGTACAGCCGCCGTCAACGCGCCTGATCTTTCAATACTAAGGCATAAAAATGAAATAGTACTCCAAAATCTGTAGTACCGTATGCTCCCTTCCCGCTTGTCACCTGGAAAAATAAGTATAAAAATTAAATTAAACAAACAGAAAACAGATTTATATTTCTGTAAGGTGGCGGTATACTCCGCGCAACCCGTAACTGACAAACTCTTTGAAATAAGACTTCCAAGAATGCTTATTGCTGAGTTCTCTCTCCTGGTCCATTTATCACGTGGACATTCCTCTTTCCACTGCAACTAATGTATGTGTAGATCTTACCCAAAAGAAGACTCCAGACATTGCAGTAAACACATTCAGCACTAACAAAAGAAGAAATGTAAATGAAGGGAGTAAATCTGTTAACGTGCCGGGGGAGTTGAGCTGCTATAATGCAGTTTGGTTCCAAGAGCACATTGCTAAAATCTCCAGTCGTTATTCATGATTGCAGTCTCTTCCTACACTCAACAATGACGAGTACAAATCCTCTTCTTTTGGAGTGGGCTCTAGGTTAAGTACCGATAAACCCAGAGCTCTTTTGCAACCAGTATTCTTTATCCTCTCGTACACATATGGCGCGCATTTGGCACTGAAGTTGAAGGTATAAAAAAGAACTTATTTATCAAGCTCTTCCTGTAGTAAGGGAAGTAACCGCGTAGTCTTTATGCTGATGGCAAAATAGGGAAACAAGCTTCCTTATCACTATTTTATAAGCAACATTTGCAATGTTTAGTTCATATTTTTATTTCTTGTACATTCGTTAACATATAAGTTTCTAATTTGTTACATTATACTGGATTTTAAAGTTCTGTAAACAGCTTACATAAAAACTGCCTAAAAATATACCTAAAAGTATAGAAACCATACAAATTTAATAACATGTTTAAGGTAATATATAGAATTTTCCGGGCTTACTGACCATGGTCTAGTAGGAAAAACTGAAGTTCCTGAAATCAGACGCCTCTACGAGGAGGAAACTGTACAGGCAGTTAAACACTTGGAGAAACTCCGGAAGAGAAAAGTCAAGCAACTTTCTTCGCTGACCTTTCTTCGACGCTGCCGGAACACGGACACTATTCCTGATTTCATCATGATGAAACAGTTGAAGTCTAGCAAGGCCAAACGCATATACAGACGCACTGAAGAAGACTAGTTACGTGAACGAATTCGGACGAACGTCAATGAGTTGGCGCTCAACGACAAAACACTATTGCTTATACACTTGGAACTTAGCTACAAACTCAGTAATGAAGACTGGAGTGGTATAGATAGCATGACCTGCAATACGGCAGAATCTGCTGGTCTCCGTGACGTATAGGCAAAAGAAGAAATACCAGATATGCCAAATGAAGCTACCGAAACTTCAACTGGAAGTGTCACGAGTCCTCTGAGGATGCTGGATGCACGTACGAGCGAAACATCAGGAATTTCAGTTTTTCCGACTAGACCACGGCCAGTAAGCCGGAAACCTCTACATATTAGTGGATCGACGCAGGCCGTGGAAGCCTAAGTTGTTCCAACATGTTTAAGGACCTTCACAGGTAATGTAATTCTAATTTCTGAATAGTTCTAAAGCTATGTTAAAAGCTTATTCTAATTTATCGTTGAATACAGTTTCATGTGTGCATTACTCCTTATAGGCTGTCTACGATAGATCTGCTGTCGGCCTCTATGGCTGTGATCTATGGGATTGTTTTTTCTGTAACATTTCAAATTGCCCGCCTCTGTAGCGTAAATGGTAGCATGTCTGCCTCACGTTCATGAGGTCAAGAGTGTGAATCTCGGTCAGGGTAAGCTATGTGTATCAGGTTTCTTTCGGGGTTTTCTTTTGGAGGACAAGTGTCGAGTAAATCTAATCATTTGAGATCATTTGAGCAACATTTAAGCTATTTCTTTCAGCTATGCCTTGTAGCTTGGGGATGTTCATTTAAAAGAAAAGTGTTTCACAAACGTTTCAAGAGTAAAATAAAACCTTGCGCCGATCCTCATAAGGAGGAAAAGGGGAAAACTGTTGTTGTTTTCAAATGGTAAGCTTGGCAATGAAGCCATTAGCTCTCTTGCTCTCCAATATTTCTGTGTAGTGGGTCCGGCAGGTAGGACTTCACAGGTTAAAATGTTCTTAAGTCAGTTCCTCTTCTTTGTGGTCAAATGGTAGGCTTTGGCAATGAAGCCATTAGCTCTCTTGCTCTCCAATATTCCTGTGTAGTGGTCAGGTAGGGCTTCACAGGTTAAAAGATGTTCTTCAGTCATTTCCTCTTCTTTGTTGTCAAATGGTAGGCTTTGGCAATGAAGCCATTAGCTCTCTTGCTCTCCAATATTTCTGTGTAGTGGGTCCGGCAGGTAGGACTTCACAGGTTAAAAGATGTTCTTCAGTCATTTCCTCTTCTTTGTTGTCAAATGCTAAGCTTTGGCAATGAAGCCATTAGCTCTCTTGCTCTCCAATATTTCTGTGTAGTGGGTCCGGCAGGTAGGACTTCACAGGTTAAAAGATGTTCTTCAGTCATTTCCTCTTCTTTGCTGTCAAATGCTAAGCTTTGGCAATGAAGCCATTAACTCTCTTGCTCTCCAATATTTCTGTGTAGTGGGTCCGGCAGGTAGGACTTCACAGGTTAAAAGATGTTCTTCAGTCATTTCCTCTTCTTTGCTGTCAAATGCTAGGCTTTGGCAATGAAGCCATTAGCTCTCTTGCTCTCCAATATTTCTGTGTAGTGGGTCCGGCAGGTAGGACTTCACAGGTTAAAAGATGTTCTTCAGTCATTTCCTCTTCTTTGCTGTCAAATGCTAGGCTTTGGCAATGAAGCCATTAGCTCTCTTGCTCTCCAATATTTCTGTGAAGTGGGTCCGGCAGGTAGGGCTTCAGAGGTTATAAGATGTTCCTCAGTCATTTCCTCTTCTTTGTTGCACAGAGGAAAATTTGAACTTGTATAAATTGCTTTTCTGTGTAAGGGTTTGGCCAAATAATCGTATGCCGTAAGTAATATAAAATGTTCTACTGCAGCTTTACGTGGGATTTCCGGAACAATTTCTGGATTTGTAATAAAAATGTTCCACTTTTTATCTTTGGCTTTGTTAGATACTGATTGGCTTTTTGATTCATCTTTTTATGGATGTAAAGGGTAAGCTTTTACTTTTGTTCTGAATTAAATGTGCACCTCTTTGGCAAGAAAATCAGCTGACTTATTTACAGCAATTCCAAAATGTGCAGGTATCCACTGTAATATAATTACAGTGCAAACTTAAAGGTATTAAACAGGCAGACATGTATATACCTATGGAGAAAACTATGAAGGTATGTGGCAACACCTAACACTAGGTGAAGGAGTGCCCCTTTCCGATACGCCTAACTAAATATTCCTGGATCTGTTCTGAGCATTATTTATTTTACACCATCATGGCATACAGACAGAAATAAATACATCTGTTTATCCCTTCCTTAACCAGGAGTTTAGTCCCTTGGATATTAAATTCCCAAAAGTTCTGAATTTATGAGTATAGACCCCAGACCAGAAACAAGGAGCACATTTATACAAAATTATACCATGGTAGAAGAGCACCACTCACCAGCTGCCGTCGGAGAGCCTACTTTACGCTGAACTAACTCAAGGGTACCGAGCAACTCATGAGCAAGGCTAGGCTCAAGCACCCCAGCGCCAGCAAGTGCCTAAAATAGGGAACACGGCAACACACTGCTAGAATGCCCGGCCGGCAAAGTAGGGAGCGGTCGGCTCAACCTGAAAAATGTAGTTTATTTACTGTTCTATGGAGTGAATTCAGTAAGTACATCACAATTCATTTCTAGGCGAGTACTTGTGTACACTAGAATATCCTTATTGCTCTAAAAAACCACCAGATCGTCTTTATATATCTGACTAAAATTAACTTATCTTTCTGTATTATATGCTTATGATAAGTACAGGAAGCATTGTACCCTTATTTCACTAAAAGCTTCCCTCAAGATCTCATAGAAAATACGTGGTTTGAGGGCGAGTTATACAAATGTGTGTATGTGTGACAGATGCTATCCATAAGATACAATTTTAAAAGTTCAAAAACGCGGGTAAAATGTGACGAGTAGACAACGAAGTGAGAGAATTGCAGGATCGCAGGCAGATAAGTCATAGAGACGTGTGGAAGTCTCTAAAAAGTGCTTATCTCGGTACCAGGGCCCGCTGTACAGTCACCAGGTCAGGTGTCGGCAAGCGTCTTCCCCCTACCTGTTATGTTTTGAAACAGTGTTATAGATATCAGCAGTTTGCAAGAATTTAGATATAATAGGAGCTAACGTGCGAATAGACCATACCGCTAAGTACAAAGAAAAACTACTTTGCTTGAATTTTTTTAAAGAAGTGACAGCTTTTACGTCCAGCTTCACATGCATACGTAAGCATCTAACAACTTGCTGCATTAAAAAGTTCAATAATTTCATCAGTAATCTGTGTGTACTAATGAATTTCACCAATAAAATTATACAGGGTGATTGAAGACCTCGACAACAAGCTTGTGGAATGATAGGAGTTGGAATGAGGATCATATTTTGCCAAACTGATGCTGATATTACATTGCTTACAAGTAGTTAACTCTGCCCTATGATGTTCCGCAACCTTTTAGCCAAATTAGTGGAATCAACAACCGCTCATATCTCATTGCTACCAGATTTAATGTGCCTGTGCACCGTCAATCTAACCCGCCTCGGTAGCGTGGTGGTAGCATGTCTACCTCACGCTCAAGAGGTCCCGAGTTCAAATCTCGGTCAGGGTGAGTTACCTGGATAAGGTTTTTTCCGGGGTTTTCCCTTATCCTGAAAGACGAATGTCGGGTAACTCTAAGCTCTATGGACCCCGGGCTCATTTGAGCATCATTTCATCCATTTCATTCATCATGCGATATGACTTAACGTTGGAGGACGTAAATTACAAAAAAAAAAAAAAAAAAAAAAAAAAAAAAAAAAAAAAAACACCTCAATCAGAACTCCTACTCATAGACAATGTGAGTCTTGCTAAGCAAAGCATGCGTAGCTCAGATCCCTTTCAGCCATGCTGTAAGGAAATTGCTCAACACAAAAGTAGCAAGTGGATAGGTAGATGAGGACCTAGTTCACGGCCAGAGAGGTCATGCTACTTACAGCTGCTTGATTTACTTCCTAGGAGGCATGAAAAGAGTGTCATTATTCCAGCCCACATGATACTACAGGTAAATTGGTTTCAAGAATACTGGCTTTCTTAGAAGGGAACTATGTGTTCATACCTGTATTCATTTGACAGTTGGATGCAATCATCTCTGCTCTATGTGGGGCCTTTGTACCTTTGTAAAGAGTGACATTATTCCAACCCACTTGATACTACAGGGAAGTTGGTTTCAAGAACACTGGCTTTCTTACAAGGGAACTATCACTGTGTTCATACCTGTATTCACTTGAGAGTTGGATGGCATCATATCTGCTCTATGTGGGGCCTTTGTACCAAAAATTGTGTGCGAAGTATGGCTGGAAGTACCCGAAAATGAGTCCAAATTACGTAGCAACATGAGGCAAAATAACACAGGATTGTACAGGCAGGATTGTTTAACCCTGGTGGACAGTATTCTGCACATAACATACGCAACTTGCGCCGTCCCCCACACTCGCTACAGAGGTGACTAGGAATGTCCAGCATCTACTTGCAAATGGTCGTTTGAGGCACTTTCTAGGCTCCAGTTTTAAGCACTGCAATTCTACTCCAGAACATATATTTAGGGCACATGGTTTATATACAGCAGGCATTACACAATCATATTTTCAAGTGCCTAGCAGTGTAAGTACAATGATAGTCGCCTTGTTAGAACGCATTCATCTGAGAGAACACACTTTGGAGTGATTTGGATATTCAATGGAACTACTGCATGGCCCATTGTAGTTTCTATGAGTTACTTTTCCACTTAATGTGTATTATTCATAAAGCAATAAACCAATGAACGTCTGGGTCTTGTTTGCTCAATCATGTGACTTCTAAATAAAGCATCAACCAATATAGGTTGTTTAGCTATAACAAACAATTCCTCATGAGCGCTATCATTCAAGAAAGTTTCTTATAGAGTTTTTAATCACCCCGTATATTATTTACTATAATAAAGGTTCTACGTCTTTCATCAGTTCCTTTGTTTACATGTTCACATTCATGGTTCAACATACCTCCGAGAAGACATCTAAGCAGAATGGAGGATAAAAGAAAAAATGCAGCATACTTTAAAGAAGGACAAAGAAAGTGAGCCTAAAGTTAGGAAACGAGTTACCTCTACAGTTTTAATAAACACCTCAGTAAAACCTTATGGAATGTCCTATATCTAGCTGTGGCTGCAGGCATGAAACAGTATGCCATATCCCTGAATATTTAGCAGGTCTTCCTGGAAAGGAGAAGCTGTTGCAATGAGACAGTTTTAAAGCATCTTTAAAGATGACCAGCTGAAAGAACCAGCCGAGAGAGAAGCAGAAGTTTTACTTTCTCAAACTTTCTTCACAACAAAATTTTGTATGTTTACATGCGCTCTTTCTCATCAGCGTATCATATATAACAATGCAGTAAATAATGCTTACTTTTCTCAAATTAACTTATACAGGGTGTTCATTTTATATGCACTTTTACCGCGCAAAATTTGACGTCATCAACAGCATCGCTGATGGAGCGAGTTTGTATACGATTCCGCTAGCGGCTTGCGATCGTATTTAGTGTGCTGACAGCAGCTTTGAGGCCTCCCTCTACTGGCAGGTAAATATACTATTTGAGGGGTGGGTCTGCTTGCGTAGTACAACGGTACGTAATTTTGCCTGTTGCGTAGATAAAATAATTCTCTTTAAAAAAAAAAACTATATACTGCAATGCACTGCAAAGCTAATTATGTGGCCATAAAAGTATACCATGAAGAATATACGAAATGATAAGTCAAATGATCATCTATTTTTCTGTTATAGTAGACATATATGCATATTGTAAACCTGTCATAAAATAGAAATATTTCAATTTTATTTCAAATCTTTTCTATCACCCACAGGTTCCTCAAAATGTAACTTCAGTACAAACCAGAAAATCAATAGAACATTTTCTACGAATGGAAAATAAATTAGTTTAAAATATGTACAAAGATTTTTACAAAGAAATTATAAAATATCTCTAGTACAGTGTCTTATGTGTCCATTTTCTTATATTTCCTTTCTCTCTTCCCCTTAAACACTGTGTTGCAAGAAGGTATGCTTGAAGACTTGCTGCCATAACATTATTGCTTCTACATTGTAACCAGTCACTCTAGAGCGTCTAGTGTCTCTTTTTGCGAGTAACTGATCATGTTTCTTGCAAACGTTTGATGCACCCGTTGGATTTAAAAGACATAAGAATACCAACATTAATAGACGTTTTAGTTAGTGAGAATGACAAAAAATTTTTATCGCATACTGATAAAACGTAAGACGTTTACTGTCCTCCACAAGAGAGATAGTCTCCGAGACCTGAATCGCAGGTGGGGTTGGCGAAGGTTTCCACACCCTCCCCGGACAGGTTTATGACACCCCATGTCAGTACAGCTACAGACCATTCAAAACATTCTGACGGCATCCTTGTGTAGCAGGCGTTCTCTGCCACACACATTAGCTGTCCTTGTCCCTCTGTGTAAGGCAGCACATACCTTTCAGGGACCTCCTTTGCGTTCCTGGACAGTATGTTTCAAACAAAGGTATGTCAATTTGATGATATATGACCACTCTTGACAACATTCGTTCCGAGGGACTTGTCTGTATGCTCGATAGCTTTGCAAAAGCTCTTCTATGCAGCGGTTTAAGCTATATTTATATGTCGCACCAATTTTAATGCCGGTACGAAAGTAGCATTCAACCATGAAGACGTGGTGGTCTCTGTTCATATCCAGGGGAAGCTGGTTGTATTAGCTACCAGCGCAACCACACTCAGAGCGGTGTAATTTCTTTATTGTTTTGCAAAAATTACCGCGTCTTCTCGTATTGGGCACTATAATTTCAAGATAGACTCACCATCAACTATGACGTCAATCTTGCTCAATCAGAGGGCGGAAAATAACGAATATAAATGAACACCTTGTATACTTTTTACTTATTTACACGAACTTGTCCTTTTTACCGTACTGAAATTTTCCAGTGATAATGTTTATTTTAAGATGCTGATTAAAGTGGCGCCGCAGTACTGGTGCGACGCTCATTTTTTCTACCTTTAACATAAGATTCCTCTGTGGATTTCTTCTAAATAAGGAGCAAGGAACGTGTTTTGGTCATCAAAAGAATTTTTTTTGTGTAGGATGCTACTTGAATTGTTTTAATGTCTGCATCATCATTACTGCACTATTCACAAATGTCGACAACCTCCACAGAAAACTCTCCTTCAGTTTTTCGCCTGGAATACTTATGCAACTATAGAGATTTGTTCAAGAAAATCTACTTATAAAATAGGTATAAACAAAGTTTAATGCTCATCCATATTATGGTGACTCTCTGGTGTTTAATCTATACTTTTGGGTCTCAGTTACATCGAAATGAAGTTATCAAATTATTGGCGACATAGAGTTCTGGACATTGTTTATATGTGTATCCAATTACCATTAAAATTAATCACCACATTACCATCTGCGGTCAGATGTACATAGTTATGTGGTCATAGCAGCACACACACACACACACATTTGAGGTCAAAGAATTGCTAAAATCCACACATTTCTGTGTTTGTCCATTGTCACTTAATCACCTTTTATCACCACAAAGTCATAATTACATAAAACCCAAAACTGATCATTAGCTCTGATACTCTAGGGAGTCCAAAATGAATATGAATACTGCTATAAAGAGAGATACACTTTTCCTGTATACTACTTTCATCGAATGTTATGCTACGCCGTTTGCTGTTATGAACGTTATGAGCAATTGTTTCCATTATTGACTTACTGTATTGTTATGCTCCGAACATCGAGGCGACCGAATAATAATTCTTCATTAATCCACTTGCAGACTACCCCATGAGTGGCTCAAACATAACTCAAATATCTTGCCGTATTACTATGAATTGTGAACTTTTACTTCAGTAAAAGCAAATTGAGGTTATATTTATACAAGGGCGGTTCAGTAAGTACCCGTGTTTCAGAATGTATGTTGTTGTTTAGGGAAGTTTGAGTTAACATCATATACTGTCATATACAAATTTGGTGTTGATTCATAGATTAGTTTGGATTTTTCAGCGTGTTTTTTGTATTCCAAAATGGAACAAGTGCAGTGACGTTCAGTGATTCGCTTTTTACTTTTAGATGGGAAAACTTGCGCGCAGATGTTCAGTATAGTTAGATTACTTCCGTCAAAACCCTGGCATAATGCATTGCTTACCTTAAGAGTGACTCACCACCGATGAGCGTGTCTTAGGCGTGAGGTGATTGGGGAAGGTCCTCAATGCCGTCCAGAATGTCGTCTGCACGTACCTCTCGGCTCTGCTGCTGCACTCATATTCAGACGTTGCTGAGTAATCACTTTCCGAATCACTGCTGCTACTGTCGTCATTAACAGTGATCGTTAACTTTTCCCCCTCTGTTTCTAGGAGACCCCCAGTTTTTATATATTTCTCTTCCACTTGGTGAACATGCCGGCAAACTGGACCCCATTCTGCTTCTCCTATTTCACCAAATCGCTGTTCGCACAAACGCCACACGTCTTTCACGTTGAAGCTCACATTGCAAAGCGCAACCCATTTTTTACATTTGCCCAAATTTTTTCTATGGCATTCAGGTCGGTATAGTACAGTGGTAAGCGGAGAACTACTTGCCCATCCACTTCTAAAATTGCATCCACAATGTATTTCTTATGTTTTGGCTTATGCAACTTTATAAGATCATATAGTTCCGCTTTCAGCATATGGCTTCCGAACGGAATCCTATGCTTAACCAACCAGTCTTGCATATCCTGCTCTTTTGTGTTCGCTGTGGGGCGTTTTTCTCTGGTCACATTGTGATATGAAGCGTTGTCTATCACAAAAACAGACTTTTCTGGAAGATTGGGCTTTAGTGTTTCTTTAACTGCATTATAACTGATAAGTTTCACAGATTTAGTGTTCCCAACAAAGCACGTGATAACCAAGTTCACTCGTCTAGATGAGGATACACACTGACCTTTGCGCAACCAGGTTGACGCATACGTCTGGGCGGGAGGGAGAGGAGGAACTGGCATACATGAGGCGCCAAGCGGATATTGAAAACAGGCTCGCCCGCTGAACAGCCAGGGCTTTTATGGGAATACGGCTACTCTACCGGCCGGCATGCAGTACCGGCCACTACTGTGATTTCCCTTTTTGCCTCCATGTGGCAGAAGTTTCCAGTAAGCAGTAGCAAACTTGTGCATCCACGTGCGCTATATTCGGACATCTTCTTCCTCTCTTCAGTTGTTTGTCCGCTCTGAGTTCTTGATGGTGGTGAGTGTAGGTCTTAGCGTACGGAAGATATTATGAGGCCTATAGCAGCGCTATATTTGCGATCTCTGTGAACCATAGGCTAAACATTTGTGAACTGAGCAGAAATAGTGACAATAAGTTCCCATTCTTTCATATTCTACTATTGTTCTCTATGTGGCAGTGCAATGTATCACCGACAATCCATATTGTAACAGAAAAGACAGTGGCTGATACTGCAAGACACTTTCTACAAGCCTTATACTTCTAGTTTTTTACTTTCGATGTGAAAAACTACTATAAAAATAAAAGTCATTATATTATACTGCCTATATTACATGCATTGAAGTAGGAGAAAAATATAGTAAGTTTTCGATTAACTACCACAGTTAGAGTACAGTCAAAACACTTTACCCGACCAATACTGCACGACCTTCCCCTAAAAGTGGAATTGAATGCTGTTATAACGAATTTAAACGTGGTCGGCATCCGTTTCTGACGAGGAGTGTCGAGGACGGCCTGCAGATGTGGTTACTGAGAAAGTCATTGAGAAAATCCACGATATAATTATCGTATAACCATCAAACGCAAGTTCGCGAAGTTGCAGGAGGCCATAGGTGTATCGACGGAAACGATAATTTATATTTTGCACATAAGTGGAGATCAGAAAGCTGTTGGCTCGATGGGTACCACGTTTGCTCACAGTGGACAACAAGTGTGCGTGGTTTAGTGCTTCGAAGCTGTGTTTAGAGTATTTTAAGCCAAATTCGAAGAACCTGTTGCGCCGAGCTCTCACGTCGATGACACCTGGATTCATCATTATACTCCGAAAACCAAGCAACAATCAAAACAATGGGTTGCTTACGGAGAATCTGCTCCAAAGAAATGAAAATGGGCCCATCGGACGGAGAAGTGATGGTGATGACTTTTTTGGGTGCGAAGAGTGACACATTCGTTGAGTTCTTGAAAAAAAAGATAAACGACTATTGTAATATACATTGGCCCAATTCGACAACAAAATTAAAGCAGACTCTGTCCCATATGTCTAAGAAGAGAGTTGTGTTTCACCACGATAACGCCTCAGCACATTTATCCGTAGCTGCCTCCGTCAAACTGCATGAATTGCATTATGAATTGCTGCCACATCCTCCATATTCTCATGACCTGGGTTCCTGCGATTTCTTCCTGTTCCCAAATATGAAGAAATGGCTCGCAAGAATTAATGATGACAGATCTCGTGAAGCCTACTTTATCGCTACAGTAAAGTAGCATGCAGGATTTAATCTTCAGCGGGCATCGCTAAGTCTTTGTACAAAATTACGAAGTAAAATATAGATCAAATGAGGTGGTCATTATTCGGACAGAGGCGTATTTTACAGAGCTTAGCAATTCTTATATTTGGAGGGCTTAAAAATGGCAGAGGCACTGGGAGAAGTGTATATCCCTATATGGGCACTTTATTGAGAAATATATTATTTGTGTTTACAAACAGGCATTTTCATTCCTAACACGGGTACTTATTCGCCCTTGTAGACGCTATTTAACTGCTATTATCTTCAACGTTGCGTTTCTACGAGGGTTGTTCAATAAAGAATGATCATAACTCTCTTACGGTCATAATTTTTCCCACTAAATTGCAATCGTATTATATTCTGTTAGCTTAATGTGAAACAAACACACATTGTTGATATCAACAAACATTGTTGATAGTCCTGGTTCCCACCTGTGAGAACCAGGTAAGTTCAGATATGTTCAGCATCGCCTACTGCTGCAATGGAGGTAACACACGAGGAACGATATGCGGCTTTGAAATTCTGCTTTCGTCTCAACAAATCTTCAGTTGAGGCTAATGCAACGTTACAGGAGACCTAAGAAGAGTCTGATCTCCCCTACAGCACACCTCAAAGGTGCTTTTAAATGTTTAAAGAGGGGAGACAATCAATTTCAAAGGAAGGTGGACTCGGTGCTCCAGTTACTACTCTTAGCGAAGAAAAAATCAACACTGCTGCTGCCATTGTGAGAGAGGATCAACGAATTACCTTAAGATCACTTTCTGAAATACTGAACATTTCATTGGCTGCCACCCACACGTTGGTAACAGAAACATTACACATGAGACGTGTTTGTGCGCGATGCGTTCCAAGACTGTTGATTCCCGAACAAAAGGGCATTCGCATGCAGGTCTGCATGCAGTTACAGTTGATGTTAGAGGAAGATCCGGAGTTTCTTTCAAACGTAATCACTGCTGATGAAACTTGGATACATCATTTTGATCCTGAGAGCAAACAGCAAAACTCAGTGTGGAAATCTCCTTCATTACCAACCCCCAAAAGAGCAAAAGTGGTGGGTTCTGCTGTGAAAGACATGGACATCTCATTCTTTGATGTTCGTGGAATGGTTTATCAGCATGATGTACCTGCACACACATCAGTAACTGGACAATACTACAGGGATGTCTTGAAAACATTGCAAGCTCATATCAGGCGTAAAAGACCACATTTCCGTGAAGCAGGCTGGATGCTGTACCACGATAATGCGCGGCCGCATATTGCCAATTTTGTTGATGAATATCTTGCAAAAATCAACATGAAGTGCATATCTCTTAACGATCCCTATAGTCCGGATTTAGCCCCATGTGACTTTTTTCAGTTCCCTAATTTGAAGAAACGCCTTCGGGGAAGGCATTATCCATCTTCAGAAGCAGCGGTGAAAGCTGCGGTGGCAATTTTTAAGTATCTCTCAAAAAATGATTTCCAGTTTATGCTTGAAGACTGGCAGAAACGCTGGGACAAGTATATCACATTCAAGGGAGACTATTTTGAGAAGGACTGTCTAAATTATGAGGATAAGTAAAGGTACGTTGTCAAAAAATTTGTAATCATTCTTTATTGAACAGCCCTGGTATATTTGGCATGAAGAACCGCTTACATTTGCTCAGAGGTTTATATAGCATACTTAGATTTGTTAATTGCCTCTACAATAATGACTTTACATTCCTTCCGCTACAAATGAATGCTAAAAAGACTGAACAAACTCACCTCCCTTCGTCGCGTTTGAAACCGCTAACTAATAAACCAGAGGACTACATGCTTCAGCAATTCCAAATGTCTGGCACTTCATGCCACTTGCAATTAATTCAGTTCTACCGCAGTTGCCCTTCACTTGTCTACACCTTCGCTACTCCATTTCTTAATTCTGTCGTTCCCTCCCGCTCCTTTGCCCTAATCAAGTAAATGTCAGCACTGCCAACACATGAGTGAAATGAAGTGAAGCAAACATAGAATCCACAGCGGAAAATAAATGAAGGGTGTCCTTTGATAAGAGGTATAAATTAATCTGATGCATTTTGTTGAAAAGAGTTTCTCTATATGAGCAATTGCTTATTTTCATACTGCATCTATAAAATACTCTTGAAATGTACTATTTTTCTGGCTACTTCGTTTTCGTTGAAATAGATTTGCTACAAACCTTTGCTTTGTAGGTACAAGAGGGAATACAGAAGAATAAAATGTTATTCAGTCAAATCTTCCTAAGTTGTCACGTCATAGAATTTCAAGAAATATTCTTCTGTATTCCCACTTGTACTTGCAAGGAAATGTCAAATTAACTACCTCGTTTATGATTTACTAGAACTAGATAGAAAAGTCATCTTTGTAGGAAAAGTTTGTAGA